>CM077464.1:22876869-23476869 GCA_039654755.1 Calcarius lapponicus
AGATTGCAAACGCTTTGGGAGATCATTTTCATCTCCACAATGCATGCTAAAGTGGGATCCATTACAGACCTGAGGCAGTAGTAGAATATAAACAACACTAGTTTGAATTTGTGAAAATATCATAAGCACACACATGTACACTGCTGGAATGTACACATTTACATGTACACATTGTATTTACCTCTTTCAATTATTTTCCCAGAATTTTGAATTTCATCACAAAAATGTAACAAAAAATTAAACCAGCCGAATAATACATCAAATAAAAAAAAACCTGCCAAAACCCAGATTCAGTAAATCACAAAGCTATTTTAAAATATCATTTCAGATGACAAAGTGACCCAGGCCTTCACTGAGAGATTTTAAGCTTTTCTTAACAATAAAAATGTAATTTGTTTTAAATTAAGGCTTCCTGCTACTAGAATTTATCTTTATAAAACTTATTTTACAGAAGCAAAAAAAAAACCCCAAACTGACCCATCTTTCTCTTCTACGTCTCTGCCACTATAGTCAAAGAATGATGTCAGAATCTTCAGCCAAAGCTCGCTCAATTACACGTATTGTGCGGTCAAAAAATATCAGGAATTCCTTCTGAATGGAGAACTTGTTGCTTTTCTTCTTCTGTCAGTTCTCTAGGAGGAGCTTGGAAAATGAAAAGATGTAGTTAGGAGTATGGACATTTCACCCCTTTCCCAATGAATCAACATCTTCCGTTGGTTTCTTTTGACATGAAAGCTTGCTGTAGCCATGTCAGGAGAAAAATCAAATGCTTTACTCTTAAAATCATGACTAAGAAGTTTTTAATATGTCTAAAACCATACTCCTGTATATTACCAGATTGTAGCCTTTACATAGAAGAGATCCTGTATCTTATGTATTTATTATTCTGAAATGGAAAATACTTAAAGCCCCCAAATTAAATAACTCAGTGTTCCTATTTCAGGAAAATGGCCGTGACTGACGTTTAGGCAATACCTAACTGGAAAAAAGCAGAACACTTATGTAACAGAGGACCTGTCAGAGGAGCTGAAGATAAAATAATCTTCTTAACTTACACTACACGCTCTTTATATTAAAAGGTCTCATATATCTCTCCACTTCAATTCTGTCTAATTTCTACTTGGTGTCCACGGGCAAATTCTGTCTTTGCTTCAGAGCTTTGCGAAGTAATGAAGTGAATACCCAAAGATATTCCTCTGAGGCAGCAAAATTGAAAGCCACCAGCCTGACAGCAGTTTCTTTAAGGCAGTGTTATTCCCTGCAGAGGAATCCAAAGACCCAGAGCAACAAACGTCACTGAGCCATGGGCAAAGCTGCCCTGGTAGGGGTAGGGGCTGCCTTGGGCAGCAGTAAGAATAGCATGTCTCTCCCAAGATGAAGCTGCTTCTTTGCATGTTACGTTCTTTGCACGTTGCCAAAAACTTTACTTCCAATATTTCCAGTTTGGCCCTTCATTTGAAAAATACTGTCTGTAAAGGAAACACCAATGCAACGTCTCCATCAGTTTAATGACCTTTGGTAAATTACAACTCAAAAGTGAGCATCAGAGGGAAATGAAAGTTGGGATGCTGCTGTTACTACAGTAAAAAATTCCAGGGTCATATTGATATTCTGGCAATATTGTATATTGATTATGTATTTGCCCACATGCGCTTTTGAATCATCATTATGGTTCTATTTCAGAACTACTTGTATTTCAAGAAATTATATTAGTATCTTTAAAGTTACCCCAAACCAACCTTGCAAACTAGCCTAAATTCCCAGCATAAAAAGCTCTGTTGGCAGAGAATTTTGTTCCAAATTTATAATTAGGAACACAAACAACTTATCATAAACAGATTTACTGCAAAACTACAGAGACTCCTACGTAAAAAGTTTAACAGGAGATCAAAGATATCATGCATTTAGCTTTAGACTACAGATTTGAGGTGTTATACCTGTGAAAATGACCTTGCAGTCTCCGTAGGCTATATTGGGTTAAAACACTGGCAAGCCAAAAAAGGGAATTGAGAGAACACCCACCATACAGCAAAGTTTAACTCCCAGCCCTGTCATACATATCTCAATGTTTAATTAAACAATGAGTGACACACTTTCAAGCTACAGCTCAAAATGATTTTCTAGTTTCTGTGCCATGCCACACAGCTTCTTTCAGTGATCAGGCAGATGTGGCCCTTGCTCTCCATCTGATTTTCTGGTGCTTCATTGGATTCATGCACTCCAGTGCCCAACTGGATGGGGCACAATGCCACCACCAGCCCTCGGGGCAGGAACGGATGGAAGGGCACAGCAGCAGGCAGGAGGAGTGACATGGTCATCACCTCCTGCAGTACTCAGCTCCCCCTGTTTCCAGCATACCTGCTCTCAGAGGTTCTGTGGCTAGGAGAGGCTGCTTTCACCATGCTTTGCCTCAAAATTTGTCCTCAAGTGGTCAAAGCGTTAGCTCTGAAAGACAAAATCTCTGCACTACACCTGAGCTAAACAGAGAGGGCAGAAGAAATGCAAAAGGTGGAGGACAATTTGGCCCTCAGGAGACAGAGCAGCTAAGAAGTTACAAACTTTAGCCTTTTGTGATCTCCTATGGCCTTGGCCCCTCATGTCTCCTACCAGCAGGTTAGTGTCCCTGTGGAGCTCCACACATCCAGAGAATATTTGCATCCCCTCACATGGTCCCCCTGCATAGCAGAGTGACAATTACCAAGGCAGGAGAAACAATTTGCCCCTGAGTGCTTTACACAGAAGCAATGCATGTGAAAGAAAAGACTAGCAAGAAGTACTAGCCTGACCTATTGCAGCATCCACTGCTGAACAGTAATTGGCACTGAGGGAACTCATCTGGCAAGGAAGCCTGTAATGAGGCAATATCCCATCGTCACCACTAAAGCATTGCTTTCCCAGAATCAAAGACAGCAAGCATGACAATGCAGCAAAATGGCATAAAGAGGGGGAAAAACAACTGCAAAGGCAACTGGAAAACTCGTTTTAAAACTGCTGCAAATGGTAAAAATTATTTGCTGAATCAAATCCTCTCTACAGCTTGGAAAATATAAATTTATTACTCGGCCATTTGCTGACTATAACTGCAAAAAAATACAACCCAAAATCATAGAAAGGGACAAAGCAAAAAATAAACAACTTGGAGCTGTGGAGTGCTCACAAGCAGTGGAGAAACAGACGATTGTAGTTCGACCTCAGCAAAATCTCTCTTGCAGTTAGCAATGATCTGTGGGAGGCCAGCAGTCTATTAAACCATCAGGAACACCATGGCTAAAGTTTTTAGGGCATAAATCAGCTTACCTCATTCATCTGACTGACACACCAGATGCCCCCTGGCAAATATTAAGCTTCATATTTTAGCCTTATTTTCTTCTTTCATTCGGCCTGCCTCTGAAGTTTTATTTGAGGCAATCTCTTCTTACAAGAATGTTATCATTACTTTTTCCAGTGTAAAACATTGCTGTAACTACTGTAATACATGAAGTTATAAGGAAAAAAATCCAAACAGACAGGCTTGTTCTTTCAAATATGGAGGTTTTCTAACCACTTATCTTTCAGAGACATTCCCATTTTCTCCTTGTTCCTTCTCCTTGTCTGTCCATTACCTCAAATAACATAAAAAGAACCGATGCAATTTTCTGCAATTTTTCTTCCGATCTGGAGCTTACAGTGACTTTGATCTCAGCTTTCAAGAAACACAGCCTCTCTTTAAGGAAAACTGAGAAACATAAGTAGTTGATCAAAGTGTGTTTTGTTTTGTTTTGTCACAGAGACCTATGTGATGTGACAATATCTCCAGAAATTCCCTGTAAGAATACAGCATTTGTCTTCAAGTATCTGCTCTCCTTGGCATAAAACCCAAACCAAACCACATCTAACCTTCTGTGCTGAACAAAGCCCAGTGCAGTGTGTAGTCTACCACTGCTAAAAGCTACGTGCTGATTGCCTGGAGTGGCCATGAAAACTCCTGCAAAGAAAGCTCCATAGTCTGCTTTTGCTTCGACACCACAGGTTCCCAATGAACTGCTGTGCCTGTGCTGTGATTCCCACCCGAAGGAGCTGAACCCATCTGTGGCCCTGCACAGCTCCTGGCAGGAGGAGCTGGGGTGCAGCCACCCAGTCCCTGCCTGCCAGGAGCACCAGGGTGTCCTGTCTGTCCCTGAACCCACGGAGACATGGAAGGGACCCAGCAAGCAGCAGCCTGCTCTGCAAGGGGCTGGGGCTGGGATGTGCCAACCTCTACCAAAGAGGCCCTGTGTCCATGCTAATGTGTAATACTGTACAAAACAAAATGGAATTTACATTTAAAATTAAATTGCCGTACAGAGTAATATATGTACAGAGGGCACCACAGGGAAAGAAATTGTGAGGTGTTTCTGTAATGAAAAAATATTATGTACTTGTGCTTGAACAGGAAGGTCTAGAATATGAAACAATAGTTGAACATGATGTGAAAACAAAGAACTTACTCAAGACTTATTTACAAAAATAGGAATATTTTATCATTTCATGTGACTCAACATAATCCTCAGAAATACCATATTTCACATCAGGTCCTTTGTCCATAAATTTCTTTGGGCAAAACAGAAAAACAAAACAAAACAAAACAAATATATTAAAACATCTTCTTGAATCTTTAGGAGCAAAGATAAAATTGCTGCAGACTTGTTCTTATTCAGAAGAAGCATGTTTGTAGTAAAATGCAACATAAATAGTTGGGATAACAGTGCAGGAACAAATTTAGAAAAATTCGAGTACCAGAATCTGAGTCTTCTCTCAAGGGAGTCAAAAAAAACACAAAAAAAATAAAACAAAACAAAACAAAAAAAACATTCCACATTTAAATAAATATAACAAAGATTCTCCTGGAATCTCAGCAATTCTAAAAAACCTGACAAGAGAAATGAAAATTAAGTCCATTAAAGGAAAAAAAAAGACCAAACCAAAAGAAAAAGACCAAAGGAGTATGTGAATGCAAGAAAGGGCAAACTAATAAAAACAGTAAAGCAGGAAGCAGCCTTGTTATCAACCCAGAGATATAATGAGAGACAGAAGGAGATTATTAAAACCCCCTTTAAGAGCTGTATTATTTTCTTTCAGCATCTATTTAAATCCATGTAAACTTTAGATGTGCTGACAATGGAGGATGGCTGAAAGGCACAGGGTGAGAACTGCAAAGGTGTGAAGTGGCTTTTAGCAAGCTTTCAGTCCTTGCCTGCCTGTGATCCTGTGATCCTCCTGTTTTTCTTGTGCTTTGCACTTTCATCCGTCAGGCTTGACAAATGCCATATCCTGCTTTGCAGTGTCCCATATCCTGGTTTGATACATGTCATGCCTTTGTGTGCTGGCAAGCCCCTTCATAGCATAACCACTAAAGATAAAAAGAAAGATTTCAAGCTTTATTTAGGGATTTTTTGATTTTTGAGTAGCAAGTTGCAGAGCCTTCAATTTGATACTGTGCCAGGGCAGGGCCCGTTCCACTGCCTGTGCTTCTCCAGGGGCCGTGCTGGACCACCATCCCAGAGCATGCCTGAGCTGGCTGTAAGGATGGGTTGGCACACCTGAGCCTCACTGTGGTGTTGGTGGCAGTGAAACCATGGCATTTCTGGCCATGACAAACCTCACCACAACCCTGTCTTGCTTTTCCAATACTGATACCTGAGCTGTTGAGAGTGAAACCATCCCCACCTAGCCCAGCCTGCTCTGTGGACACCTGAGCCCCCATGCACAGAGCCAGGGCAAGAGCAGGGCACAGCAGGTCCTTTGGAGCTGCAGATTCCCAGCCTTTCCCATCACAGTGTTTCATGCAAGTTTCTGTGGATATGGCCATTGGCTTCACATAAATGCAGGTTGAAGCCCACTTTTAAGACCTAGCCCGTCCCGCTGTTCTTGTGGTTTCTACTGACCACAAAGAGGAGCCCTTAGGCGGAGCTCCAGAGCTCTCTGGTGTGGAAAACCCCCATCCCACTTGATGCCACAGTTTTGGAACCCGAGTCTCTTGTTTATGTGCTCAGGAGAGGCTGGAACAGGCAGAGCCCAGCCCAGTTCACCGTCAGGTATCCCACACTCTGTTCTTCCAAAAACCATGGGGACAACATGACACCCAAGACATGGGTGGTTACAGGCAGCCCCCAATGGAAGGAACACAAGGTGGTCCCAAGGCTTCATACACTTCAAGTGGTCAATGAGTCAGTTCTCCCACCTCCACTTTGGGGGGGCTCGAGCTGTTCCTCTGCCCTTCACGCCCCCATGGCAGTGATGTTCTGCAAGAGGTGCCATGCCAGACTGTGATGCAGGGACATGTCCCAGAACCAGGGTCAGACCCTACAAACACCCCTGGCTGCTGAATAAACCCAGCAAACCCCATAGAAGCAATTCTGGGGTGTTGCAGGGGGGAAGATGAGGAAATTAAGCATGCAATAAATGTCTGAAGAATTAAACTGAACTACCTATAAACCACATAGAAAAAAAAATCCCCGTTTCCTCTTAAAATACCATTGTAAAAATAGGAGCACTCTTGTCCGGTTGGCTTGGAGAAGGGAGGAGCTGAACAGACTGCATCTAAACTTTATTTTTTATCCTGACCAATTTTTGAGTTATATTCATGAAAAAATGGGTCTGCCTTTCTCTCCTTCGCACTTCTCTCTCCCATGGATTTTTTCTTAACACTCCTATAACTCAAAAAGGCCATGCTGATTTTTTTTAATCCTGTTAAAAAATGTGCTCCCTGAGCTGAAACCAAATTTCAGCCCAGAGCAAATTTTTATGGCTGGGTTATAAATCCCTGAAAAACAGGATTTCATAATGGAAGTGCTGACACAGCCTTAACTACTATATGGCAGTGGTGAATGGCGCCACTATAATGTCTATTAGAGATTCTTAAAAAGTTTGCAAAATATTGTCCCCCCCTTGCCTTGCAGAGAAAAAGAAGCCAGAGTACTTAATGCCAACATAAACAAGCTTTTAAACCCATTTATGTGCCTAATTTGCAGAAAAGCTAATTAATTCTGAGTAGGCACACAGAGTGCAGCACGACAGGAAATGTTCTTTCTAAAACTCCCTGTTTGACTTGTAACATGGTTTTAATCACTTCCATGAAACACAAACGATGGCTTCAAACTCTGCAATGTTGCTCAGACACATGAGAAGGGTGATTTACAAACAGAGAGGAAAATGGGATTTTGTAGGCAAAAGGGCTAAAAGCCAACAGGGAGAGAATGACACCAAACACTAAAAAATGAGCCTCCGTTTCCTTGTCAGTTGGGGACGAGTGCTTCATTTGATTCACAGCATTTAATGCCTGTCAGCAGCACTCCACTATTTTATCTATCACAACACATACTACAGGTCAAGTTCACTTTCTGTCAGACAATGAGCATGTTTTCTTCATCCTTGAACGCCCATCAGATGTTATCACCTCACAAAGTCAGTTCGTGCTGAACGACTGTGCCATGTTTTTTACAGCCTGCAGTTGGTGTGCCCTGAGACCAGTGCTAAACCAGCCCCAGATGATCTACTGCTCCCTGGGGTCTGCTAGGCAGGGAAGGGAGCACTGCCCTCTGACTAAAGCACTGCAAAGAAATAAAAGATGTTGGCAGTGGTGGCCTGGCTAGCAAAGTACATAAAAGGGTAACTGAAAGCCCATTAAAAGGTAAAATAAATCAGTTCAGGGTTCTAGTTTTATTTTTTTTTCTTCTCTTCTTGCAGGAGCTTGTGCTTTCTCCCCATTTGTAAGCATTAGCATCAATTTTCTGTGGGAATAAATGGGTGTGGATAAGCTCTAAGTTGAATACTACAGGGGACATTTCGCAACCCTGGTGCTTGTGCATGGTGTGCAGTAAGTAGAGGTTTTTATGGCTTTCTTTTGACCACCAGTAAGAGATACTGTGTTAGGTCAGTTGACTGCAAAAGCCCATATGCAAGTTGACCTCACAGTTTTGAAAAGAAGAGTAATTCCCATGAAGAATGATGTTTTTCTATGTTGCTGCATTTCTTGCTCATGTCCTCAGTGCTGCCTTTGCAGACTTGCCAGACTCCTGTTCCTGCTATCTGCACTGCTCCCCTCTGCCCACAGCACCAGTGGCTGGGGCCAGTGGAAGAAGCAGAACGATGAGGAGCATGAGGACTTTTATCTCTCCACATTTCCACAAGGACCTAAACAAGCAATGAATACTACAGGATTTATGGCAGCAGTGATTTCTGTGATGCTCTAAAGAGGGAAGAAAAATCAATTTGTAATCAAAATAGCATGGCTGGTACTTCAGTGGGTGAAGATAGTAAATGTGGGCACTGTGTACCAGATTAATCTTTTTTGGATACTGATGAAAAGATACCAGTCTCCCTGATGAGAAATAAGCATTGGCTGCTGTATTCCCAGTTGAAGATTTCATGGGCTTCCATGTAAAATGGCTCCATATTTTTCCCCTAGTGAGATTATCTTGGGAAAAACCAAGCTCACAGAATTATCCTGGTAATGATCACCATAGCAAGAAATAACTTAGGCCCTACCCGAACAAGTAAACTACCTTTCAAGAGGCTAAACAGAATTTTGAGCAGTCCTGTCAATACAAAAGTAAGATATTCTGGAGAAGAAACCCATTTCCTTCCACCCTACAGTTGCTGCTATTTCAGTTCTTTTTCCCTACTCAACACAGGAGTGAGCACTGACTGTGGAAGGCATTGACATACTAGAATAGCCAATACCCTAGTAAATTTCTAGATGAGGAAGACCAAATTTCACATCCTTCTTTTAATTTGAAAGCTAGAACGGGTCCAAGGAAAGGAAAAGAGGCACCAAGCATATCTACCACATCAGTGCTGACATGCATGACTTAAGCAAGTGTCTCTTATCTGCACCAGAAGCAAGTAAACCTGAATTTTTGTCTCTTGTAACAGTGCAGAACACCTCAATACAGAGTAATGGACAGAAGGGCTGGACCAGTCTGGCTTCAGAGGGGTTTTTCAAATTCCTTGAGGCAGTTCCCACAAAACGTTTTGATTTTGACAGAAGACATTTTTCAAGTGAAATCAGCTTCTGCTGGAAGATTCCTGACTACCACTAGGTTTAACTTTGTTCCTCTCAAGCCGGCAGACAGTTATGGGCTCCAAGTGTCTCTGAAGACCAACAAACTTTATAGAGCTGCTGGAATGCCTGGCATTCCCATTTTAAATCTTTCACGTAAGCAGGGTACTTGAGCCAGAGGACAAATTAGTACCAGTACTGGGATCCAAGAATCCCCACTTCATTTTCAAATTATGAGGACATGCAGGACATTCTGCTAAACAGCCCAAGCCTTATGCCTTTCACAATCTTCTCAGGCCTACCAGCTGGGTCTCTGGGATACAATTTTCTGCTTTTATGCTACTCATATGGTTTTGAATCATTAAAACTGGTGACTGTTTCAATTTCAGTGTTCTCAATAGTGGAAACTACTTATGAGAGTAGCTACTGGCAGAATCTTATCCTTTAAACATCTAACATCATCCTTTTCATTTTTTAAAGTACCTTCTTTCACTTCCTGCTTCTGGTCTTGATTTTCTGTCTCTAAGTCATCCTGTGTTTTTGGCTCCACCATCTCTTCATCATCTTCATCCTCTAAAAAAAAGAAAAAAAGGAAGAAAAAGATTTGTTAGATTCTCCTCCTTAAGGGGTCTGGAAATGGTCTGACTTCTTTACAATTATAAAATGGTAAGGCAAAGTGCCCAATACATGGAACATGTACATTTATGCTCAGAGTGACACTCTTAGACATTTCCCCCCTGACTGCAAGATAATCTGCTCACACAGGGCACCTGCCACTTCTGCTCCCCATAACCTCCCCTCTCAGATGTCAACTGAATATCTCCCTGACCTCAGATATGACTTCTTGGATGGCATGAGGACAGATACAAATACCTTTCAGCCTGGCAGCTATTCCACAGCTGGGACACCTGCTATCCAGATACCTCATTTCCAATTCAATTCTCACCAGATTAATTCGTCTTTTGACCTACAGGAATAGGTTAAACAGAAAACTGACCTCAGGTCAGATGCCACTAGCAAGGAAACAAGCATGGCACAGTTCTGAAAAGTCATCACCGTCAGCTGGGGGAATATAGCAACCAAAAGTGGCATTTGGAGCTTAGGAACCATTCTTGCATTAATACAAATTTAATGAACACTAAAATTTGACACATGTCAGTTACTACTGCCAGATGTTTTAATGACCTTTCCTGACCTATGTAAATGCATCTCTCCCTCCCTCTCCCTCCCCACACTCACATGTTCTCATTTTATGGAGGGCAAACCATTCATTCCTTGATTTTTCTCTGAAGTTACAAGGGCTCTGATTGTCCAGACCAGAGCATAATACAAGCAGAGCTGAAAAGACAGCGATGCACCAAAATGGCTCAGAGTCTACCTAACCCTCATTACTTGTTACCAGCTTGTTACAGCAATGTGATCCAATTTTCCTGTGCCCAGGGCTGGCACTCAACCCACTCACATCTTTGAGAGGATAAAGACACACAGCTTTCTTGATTTTGTCAACTATGAGGAATGAAAATAGAGCTGTTCCTAAAAGTATTTAACAGTTAGAATGAGTAAATCCACGGGCTATGGAGGAATTATTTTGCAGTTATTTTGGAGCTTGACATACCACCAAGGCATAGCAAGCATCACTGGTGCCCTGTATTGGTCCAGGGCATGAGAGACCACATATGGTCTTGGCCCTAGGGCATTCAGCCATCAGGAGAATACTGCAGTTCCTCTGGGGCTTTCTGAGCAACCTGCTGTCACCGTACAGTTCCTTGTGTCATGGTGTTTCTCCAGCACACTTCCTGTTCTAACCTGCAATGTTAATGGGGAAAACATATCATCCTTCTCCAGCTGGCTGGTTACTGGCACCTTCTGCTGCAAAGGCTGGCTGTAATGAGTCCTGGCTTCTTGTGAGATGCTGGTGCTGACAGGTTGCATTCAACCAACAGGAACATGCAGCTGTATTTTGTTTTCAATAACGTAATAGTCACCGTACAATTCCCACCACGCTGCCTACCCGAGGACTTCTCCCAAAAGCCCAGAGGGGACATGTTGTTAGCTGCCATATAGGCCATTAACTTAAGAGTTGGACTCAATGATCTTTGTGGGTCCCTTCCAGACTCAGAATATTCTGTGACTCTGTGATTCTGCAGTATCTTGGCTGGAGATCATGGCTTAGGCACATACTGTGAGGAGGTGTCTCAGCACAGATGTGCTTTTCCCTGTTGGTAAAATAAGGAAATCTTGGCATAAAATCTGCCATCACTCCCCTTACTGCTAGTGACTGTAGTGGGGAGAAAGGGAAAGCTCATCTCCCCAACCACCAGGGAGGAGGGATAACCATGTGCTTCCCAAGCTGGAAAGGGAGGAGGAATCCAGCATGGATGAAGAGGCATTTCCAGAATTAAAAGTATTACAATGACCACCAACTCCTTTATAAGGCATTTATCAGACCATGGAACCTGAGGTGGAAAAAAAGGTAGGGTACTCACAATGCCTCCCTTTGGTGCCTACTTTTCCCTAGGTACCTTACACAGAAGGACTAAGGACAAACTTTTAGAGAGCAAGCCAGGGTGGTTCAGTTTGGCAGGATAAACACATTGCTCTGTCCACTGGCTGAAAGACAGATAACATCCAGCACAGTCAGCAGAGAGCTGGTGAGAAGAGCTCTCCTGCTGTACACACACAGGAGGGGTAACAAAAGGTCCTTCTGCCATTGGTTTGTGGTGCTAGGGGAGATGGGGATGCACGGAAGAGAGAGGCACTCCCAGTTTCAAAGAACAGGAGAGAAGTGTGAGTGCCTGGTGCAGCAGGGAGTGAATACTCTGCTAACCTCAAGTTCCATGCACACACAGATAGGATCACAATGCTGTACAGATATATACACACAGACAGAATTATGGTAGATACTAATAAATCCAGCTCCTACAAAAGTTTTGTGAGTCTTACATTAAAGGTTTTCATTCCCTAAAGCACCAACTTTTGGAACTAGCTGTTTAAATATGGATTTTTGCTTCCATTTTTATCCTGTTTCTAATCTGCCAGCTTGTGCAGGGAAGTTTCAGAAGGTGAAGGGTTTGAGAAAATTTTCAGGCAGCAAACAAAAACTGCACCAATATTCAACTGAAATATTTGGGATTTTTAAGGCTTCTTGCAATGCTTTTTAATGCTTCACTTGCAATTTGGTAATGGATAGGGACCATGTAGCTAATTTAGAACTTGAGATTAAGTAGCAGGTTTTCAGGTTGAAGTGAAGTAAATTTATCCCTGTTTCTAGAAGTCCTTGATCCCTCTGATTTTGGGCATCAAATTATTTGTTTGTCTATAGTCCTTTCCTGCTTCTAACACAGTGTAAAGATAAATGGAAACAAGTAAAGGTTATTAAAACACATCATGCCTTTTTCCAAGGGCACAAACATCAAAGTAGTTTTACTGAGAAAGCAGTGCAAGAGTTTTTAGCAGATTAGACACAGTTTAGATATCTTAATTTACTTACAGAGATGTATACACATACACAGAGAAACTCGGCTAAAAGAATGATAGGGTTGTGAGTCAAATGCTAAAATCTTAGCAAATGCCAGAATTTGGATTGTCTGGGCACGATTAGCTCCTTTCCCCTCCCCATGTGTAGGCATGATGACATAATTCTGGAATTTCCTCCCTCTTGAGTGGTTGGCTTCATTTTCTGGGTGCTCAGCAAGAGACACCTGGGGCCTGAAATGCAGAAGTGCTGAAAGCTGAAGTCAACTGGCACTGTGCTTTGAGTGGAGAAAGTCTTAGGGAAATTCTACACATGCAAAGGCTCCCACAGCCCCCTCTTTCAGCTTTCACTGAAAGTTGTCATTCTGACATTTTTGTCCTTTCTCCCCCTGTGCTAAAGTGCGTATGCAAGGTGGCAATAATATTGTAAAAAAAAAATAAAATAGAATTCTCACCCTGCATAGATGTTTTGCAGAGACATGTTCATCAGGATTTGTGGCATATTAAGATGCTGTTGAGGAAGCAACAGCAAAACTAAACCTTGAAAGTGGATTAATGTTTTTTCTGTGTTCAGTGTAATACTTTGATCATGTGCACTAATATGAGATCTGAGGCCAGAGCACTCAACGGAATAAGATAAAAAGCAGAAATTTTAAAAAACTGTTCCGTTATTGACTGGCTGTAGCAAGAATCTGTTGAGGAAAAATGCCCCCAAATGTTATCATGCAAGAAAAATTGTATCATCCTACATATTGAAGAGGGCTAATCAAGAATGCCCAAGAAATCTGCATTCTGGACTACCCAATGTTCCTTGGCTTTGCAACCTAAATGTTTGGCATTATATATATATATATATATACATATATATATATATCTCACACTATTTAATACCAATGTATGCATCCTCACACATGTTCACAGTACATACATTTGCTTTTGTTAAGTATGGTTATGCATTTGTGCATTTGACTGCACATATATATGTTACGAATAATGGGAAATGCTTCAGCATTCATTTTCCTGTGTTTTATTTAAAGGTGGCAAAGATAGCATTTACTGTACATTTACTGGAGAATCTGTGAACATCTACATGGTTATTCATTTCCACATATGCCCACTCAGATTGCAATAATTTTCCAGGGAGATGAAGAAACTTGTGTATTTCCTGAACATACATAGCCTTTCCCTTTTTAGAGCATATCTAATATTAGGAAGCTTAGAGAAACAGCTTTTTAGCTGCTCACATCACAGTAGTAGGAGTCTTCTAGTCACATTTGGCAAACAGAGATGCTACCAGCACCAGCAGTAGTGTTACACCCTGTTCAGAAGAGAACAGGGTGTAACACTATCAGAACTCAAATGTCTATTAAAGGAACCACATGAAAAAGAGCTAGTAATGAAGAAGTGTATAACTGCCATGCAACACTTCTCCTTTGTAGATATAAAAGGACTTAGCAAGGAGGCCAGTTTTGGTATGTCTATTTACCACACAGAAGCTGACAGACAGACCCACTCACTGCAGATCATGCAGCTTAGGGAACACAGAGTGGGCTTCAGAGTTTCTGCCTAGAGTCCTGCCCACTAAGGCCACCCTGCCTTCTATAAATAAACAAATCCTCAATGGAAATGATCATTAAATGCTTGGATAATGATGTTTGTCTGCTGAAGCTGGTGGAGCCATATGTGGGATTAATACAGACTGAGATAACTGGATCAAAAATGTTTTCTTCATAACTCAGAGCTTAATGACTCTCCAGGTTCTAGGAGGTGGCCAATCAGTCTGAACAGTGCTCAACAAAGTAAAAGTAGAGCAATTGTTTTCATTTTGGTCTTAGCTTCTGTTCCAGACCAGAAGTGGTCCTGTCTGTCTAAAAGCTTGTCTGTTTTTCTGAACTATATAAGTCGCCCTAATAAGAGTATGACCTCTCCCTACCAACCTGGGGGTTTTTTCATCTGGCTGTAAATACTAATTTTCAAATGTTATCCAACTACTAGCTCCAATGAGCCTGCTCCATGCCTGGTCTTTGCCTTGGACACCACAACCACTTGCAATACATGGTACAGAGGAAAGCTCTGTAAATACATGGCCAGCTCCCTGGCAGCTGCAGAAGAAATGCCCAGATGTGCTGAATTGGATCAGATATTCACAGAGAGCACAGATGATCTCAGAAAATCAGACCCTGCATTTCTGCAGTGCTGGACTATTTAATACCTACTTGGACTTTCCAGGGCTTTAAACCACTGTATTTATTTTTACAGCATATAAAAACATACCAGGCACATTTAAGACAAACTAGAATACTAGAATAAATAATTGCATCTGAGAGGACTACACATGACATTGGCTTAGGGTTTTAATTCTTGAGATGAATACTGTATTGCCTTTTTTGGATTGCCAGTTTTAGGAAGTCAGCACTGGTACTGCTCAGATAGATTACTAAATACCTGATTTTTGGGGGGTTTATGTAGTTATGGTCTCTGATCTGCTAATACATTAAACAGCAGGCAGCATGTCGTTCATTCTTCTTCAGTGGAGATTTACACCTTCTCAGACCTGTGCCTCTGAAGCTAAGAAGTTGCAGCTTCTGTGTATTGTTTTTAGAATTGACAGCTATACTGAATTAGACTGATAGCTCTGGTTTTAATTCTGGGTAGGTACAAACAATCCCTTTGTTGAAGACACAGCTTTAAAATCGCAATTTAATTAGCATCACAATTATATATTTTATGGACTGAGTCAGTGATATATGAGAAGCCAGTGGGTTATTATATGGGGTTTTATATCATCAGCCATGCATATGACACTTTCAATAAAATCAAGTGTCTTCACAAAAAGCAGACTCCATATTTGCAACTATGAAATACCAGAAACCACTGTATAAGTTTTATATTTACAACTGTTCAAAATAACTTTGCTGCTACTGTTACAAAAGAACTACAAACTGAACAAGGACAAATGCATTGTATTTATACTGGCACAAGCCTGGACCAAACAAGTTGAATACTGTTGGCATTATCCTAAGTAGGAGTTAAAACACTGTCTTTCCTTTATGAATATGTTCTTTCCATCACTAGCAAAATATGCAACAAGCAAGAGAAGCCATATTTTTTAAATAGGACTGCCTGACATTCCACATTTTTGAAAATCTATGATTTGCAATCTGGCTCAATGACCTATTTTTCACATAATGTCATTTTTTGAAATCTGTCCAGTTTTTCACTTTCATCTTTTGACTGCCCTTTGAAGCAAGAAGATAATTAATTCATCAGTGGATCTTGTTTGCAGAGTGGGATGTGAGACTGGACGTACATTGGGCACATGTTAGTCATCCCAGATGGAAATATTCTTGCATTAGGGCTCTTCTTGGCAATAGGCAGCTGCCTTCTAAAATGTATTTCATTTAGCCAAAGCAAGGAACACTACTCAGACCGCAATACTGAGAAAAAAACCCACAGGTGAACAGAATTTGCCCTAAGTTCCATGAAACAGACAACAAATTTCAGAGGAGAATTTCACATGAGCTGGAGCTTGCAAGTATATTTGCACTCAAGAATCATATGCATGCAAGGTACTAGTGCTCACTATCCAGAAAAATACTTAAATGTGCATTGGAGGAACATAAAAAAGCTCTGGCTCATCCCTGTGAAGTTCCCCATCCCTGTTACAGAACACTCCCAAACACACCACCTTGTCCTTATGAACTAGCACAGCAAGCTGTGCTTTCCAATGGCCATCAGATGAAAAAAGAACATTAGAAAAAGAAAGAATAGAACTGATCAATTAATTTCTGGAACCGTCTTATGGCCATAGCACCTATAAAACTTGAACAGAAGTATATGATGTTCTTCCTTCATTTTCCACATTCATTATTTTAATCCTGAAAAAAATGATCTGTTACTTGACTGCAGCTCTGCATGAGCAAGAAAAAAATCACAGTGCTACAAGAACAGACTGCCTAGCATCTTCAAACTCCCTTGATTTTGTTATCGTTTGTCATGTGTTGTTATCAAAGTGCAGTGGTGCTCTTATGCAAAAGAGAAGCTTTGAAGATTGGTAAAATACAGGCTGTAGGAGTCATGCTACTTTTACCAGTCAAGTATATTGACTCTGGTAAAAGTAGCATGACTCCTACAGCATGACTGAGTAATTTTAAAGAAAATATTGTTCTAAAATTTATGCATAAAATAATGTAATGCTTGACACATATATCATTTTAATCCAGAAGGCTGCAGGGCAGTTCTCTGTGAGATTAATTTATTTAGCCTAACATCTATTTCCACAGTAAATAGACTAGTAATGATACATCAGCTTTAAAAGTGCAAGACTAACAGAAAAATCCTATTTTTCTTGATTCTTTTAAAACTAAGTACATCTCCCATATCTCTGACGCATCTAAGAAGGGCTTTCTGATCTCATCCCTTATTCTGCAATGCAAATTTGCACGACTTCACCCCTCATCCCATGAAGGGCAGGTGTTATTACGAGCCATTACAACCAGATCCCCAGAGTCCTCCTCTCAGGCTTCAGCCATCCTTGTACAAGCGCAATGAAGGAAATACGCATTTCACCCCAAAAACAAACACTTAGCCTGGCTGACTGAGAGAAGTCATTTAGTTCAGAAAATTTATTTTGCCTACAGCATAGGCCGTGCCTGTGCTATTGCCACTTAAAAATTTGTCCTGAAATTTACTACACTTCCCTCTTAAAACAAGCACACCGTAAGTAATTTTTACTCAAGATTTCTTCTCAAAGCTCTCCTTAACAATTACCACATTCAATTACTCCTGGTCAGGGGATTCTGAGGTCCCCAGTATATGATTTCTCAAAACCATCTCTTGATCTAGGGTTACACCACTCAGCTTCTGTCCCTATGCCTCTTCCTGACTTGTGTTTGCAATCAGATTTCTTTTTGGTACATTATGAAGACAGATCTTATTTTTCCATTTTGTGACAAATGATAGACTAACAGAGCCAAATGGCAAGAAAATGTCACAGAAAAATTTGTTTTACTGTAGCATTTCACTAAACTCTTTGTAGCCCTGACTGTAAACCTTTGCACTGGTTCAAATGTCAGGATCACTGCTTCAGAATACAATCGTTTCTGTACCAATTAAAATGGAAAGCTGCTTCTGACTCTTCAGGGAAGCATTTCTCTAACCCAAGAAACTGATTTTCCAGTTCCTTGGCCTGAACACAGTTTTCAGTTGTGGTGAGAGTCTAAGAATTCAAAGTGTCCCTTGTTTTTAGTTTCTGGTTGGTCTAGATCAGACGTGGATTTTTCTCTCCTCTTTTGGGCTGTTGCAACATCACACTGGTTGAAAGCGTTTTTCAGTCCCCAGAAAACTAAAATGCAAAGTACCCCACTGGAGTCATCACCTCTTCTAGCTGACTCCCTTTTCTCCTCTCTTTCCCTCTCCAAATCTCATGTTCAATTCTATTGTGCTTGAAAATATTCCAGTTGGAAGATGTAACACAAAAAGAGAAGTACAGAAATTTCCTTTCTTTGGCCATGGTTGGGCCTTCAAATAAAAATGCCAACATGAAATAATGTTTGAACACCAGAAGCCTTACAGTAGCATTTACAGAACTCCAGCTCCAAAACCAAATAGTATAAATTTAAAATACCCTGCTCCAGCAAAACTGCAGTTAACCTTGAGGAAGAAAAAGATGGAGACCCTTTATTTCTGTGGATGAAGAAGGGGATTGCTAAACCTTGGAGATTTTCACAGCCTCTGAAACCGTTGAGGACTTGTTCTTGCTGTGCTGCTGGAGGAAATCATGTCATGCCAGCAGTGTGAAATGACTCTGCCCTGGGAAAGGGCACTGAGACACGTGGCAAACTTCTGGATAGGGCCTGCTCAAGACATTTTGAAACACTCAGAACTTGCAATAGTGTTAAATCACAAAAATTTAAGTATGTTAATGAAAACCAGTCCCCACGAGCTATGGCATGAGCAGCAATTGTAAAACAAAAGCTGCTTTCACATGAAACACACACACTCAGATGAAGTATCTGGCACTTACACTGCCCCTGATACAGAGGTCAATCGTGGTTGCCTCAGCTGGGCACTAGGCACTTAAAACTTTAAGTACAATGTAGTCCAAGTGAATTCTGTGGGATTGTTACTTCTGACATATAGGGGACTAGGACTACACTCATAGTCTCATTTATTCTAAGTGCAAATGACTTTAGACTCCTCTGGCCACCTCGTCTATTTTCCACTGGCTTTTTGCACAAGCAAGAGTACAAAATGTAGCTGTTTTAGAAGAAATTAATTCTCCACTTCCATACTGTATCTCTGCTCATGCAGTCATACTAATATGCCTTAGGACAAATTCTCCAGCCCTGACTCTGGATTTAACTTCTCCTTCAGGTATTAGCATGAGTTCTGGCCTTTCAGAGTTTTTCCTTTATTTTTGAACATGAAATAAATGTTCAAGGCCCAGAAATCATCTGAATGGCCACACAGTTTTTTGTATGACCATTGTTTAACTTTTAGTGCCATCTTTTCCACAAATCTCCCCATCCCAATTCTACGGCCTTTTATGAATAAAACACAATGCTTAAGATGTAGCATATATTTTTGTAGCTGAAATATCTGACAGCACGAATTTCTACATTTACACACAAACCTCAACCGACAGAAATGGAGACAAGGCTGCTAATATATTAAAACTGGAAAGGATAATTGGAGAAAACAACTATATTCATAAACAATTACCACAGCAAATAGACAAAAACTCCCTCTCTTTGTCTCCTTGACACACACAGGCATACATTTCTCTCAGCACTTTAAAAATAACAATTAGTCATATGGCAACTGCATTTTACATGAGCAAAGATTATGCTCATGTATTTTTTGCCTTTCTTAGGAAAAGGCAGGCAAAAAATACTTTATTAAAAATTTTTAAACTACAAAAGAAACGCTGGGTCAGGGCTGGATGAGTGTGTGCTCATTACTTTTATAGGCACTAAACGGACCCCACTTAATTCTGCTTCCCACTGACGCCACTTCACCTTAGTCACTGGTGTTAGCCATGATTTGCATCAGACTATGTGAAAAAGGAATTCCCTCTGACAGTTTTGAACTTGCCATATTTTAATTGAATTTTCAATTTAATGTTTTTGTTCTACCACACTGGAAGAGGAGAAGCTTCCACTTCTAGACACTCAGTTGCAGGGGGGTATCCAGGTGAGCAACACCTTTGGTGGTAGAGAAGCCAAGGCACAGGCACATCAGCTTCTTGCCCCAAGTCACTCCTCAAACAGCTGTAGATGACAGAATAAAATCCTGGTCTCCTGATTCCTAAACTGATATTTCACCCACTGCTTCTCCTGGGGCTTGTGATCAGGGCTGCTTTGGAGGCTGCTCAGCCCTCATTATGTTAAACCAGCTGTTAAAAAACACAGCCGGTTTCCCCCAGCTGCTTGTTGCAGCCTGTTGGGAGAGCACCCAGCTCCCAGCACTGCTGTCCCCGGGGCTGGGAACCCCCTGCCCACGCCCTTCACCCTGACCCCTGCCTTCACCTTCTGCCTCCGCAGCTCCCGCACCCTTCTGCCCACCCCGCTGCCTCTCGCCTCCGCTCCGAGCCTGCCCACCCTCTTCTGCTCAGGGTCACACTTCAAAGCCTCCCGTGCCCCCGGGAAGGCCTCTTCCTTCCTCCTGGCCCCTCTCCAGCCTCCCTGGCATTTGGTCTGCCCAAAGCAGATATCAAAAATCCCCTACTTGCAATCTGGGGCTTTCTGCACGCCAGGAGCCCTACCCACCTGCAGATACCTGTTTGACACAGAAATGCCCTCTAATTTGGATTCTCAGATGAACTTCTAGGTTTTTCCGAGAACTTGGGTTGTAAGACATTAATTAAAAAAAAAAAAAGGAGAAGAAAAAACCAACCCCCATCACCCAAGTTCACAATTGCTATGGTTAAAACCCCATTTATCTGCTGCAACTTGGAGGATCAAGTATGTTTTTCTGTGTTTAAGCTCAACACACTTCAGTAGGTCCAGACATCTAAACAGGCAGACTGCACCTGCAGTTGGGCTACATGGGAATATTCAACTGCACCATAACCACCCACTGGAATATGCTGCCTTTTCCCTCTTCACAGTTCAGACTCACCAGGAAAATAATTTCTGTGGCTAGTTTATATCTGTCTCTCTTTGGAAAATGGATGCTATGAAGTGCCATACAATGCCTGCCTGTAAATTAAAATCCTTCCTTTTCTCCCAAAACACTGCCAAGACCCTCTCCTGCAAGCTCTTGGAAGCTCTCAGCTACAGACAGGAGTTTTAAGACAGGAGAACCATACGAAAGCAGATAAAAAATGCTGGGTTATGCTGCCTCATAATCCTGTACTTGAAGAAGCACCTCTGCATCAATTTTTTTTTTGGGTTGGTTTTTGCTTTTTTAGTTGTCAAGCAAAAGAAAGTTGCTGGCTTCTGCCCCTGTGTCTTTTCACTGTAACACAGCTCACAGCTGTGAATTTACATGTGTTAACTTGGGATGCCACAAACCAGGCAGCAATGAGGTTGTCATCCTGATCTGAGGAAACACAACACGCCAGTGAATTTACTGCAAGCAAAGGGTTTTACTGTGATAATTCAAAGCACATTATGTTTCATCAGTTGACTCTTCCATCTATAGCCAGATCACAAAAGCCAGCAATGCTGGAGTCATATTCCATCAAAAAGGTGCAGCTCCATCAAATCTTTTTCTTTTGCAAAATGATGCCACTTTCTGTGTGGAAGTGGGAAAATTATAAAAAGAAACCAAGATGAAGAGGCAGTCCTGGAAGCATTAAAATGGTCTGTTCTCACATTTTCTGAGTGGATTTTTTTGGAGCCTTCCATTAAAAAGTACTTCTTTAGACTACTTTAAAATATGAGGTAAAGCAAACTAAAATTGAAAGTTTTCAATTTTGTTAAAACATAGATGTTTTCAGTAACCAGACTGGAAAATAAGGCAAAATTTTACTTAAGGTGGAGTGTCAGTACATTGGAGCGTTCTTTCAAGCTGGTACAAAATTATATTTTGAAATTTGAAATTTCACAGCACTGCATGAAGGAGAGATTCTCTCTGGGCCTGACTTTAAAGCAGCCACTGCCTAAGGGATGCAGCCATACTTGAGTGGCAATTTTAAAATCTGATATTAAAGCAACATAGAAGCACACACTTGATTGGGGATAAGGATGTCTTTCATCAACATAATGACAAGATGTCCATTTCTGTGATCTGAGATCCCCCCCTCTTAAGACTTCAGGTTAATGATTTCTTTTAGATGGGACAAACTTAAAGTCCTGCTTTCAGTTCTGAGTGCCCAAAGACAAATTTCACATCCATGTCCTGAGAACAAGATAACAGATAGTGGTAACAAACTTGATGCACACCTGAAACACAGCCCAGTACATCGAACAGAAAATTAGTAAACAGGTATTTGTTGCTTTTGAAGCCTGATCCTGACTCTTTATATTTGCATGCAGAACTCAAAATGAACAGGACAAATGCATTATGAAGTCAGAAAAGTGCTACCAATTAGTTTTGATGGCTCTTGCATGGAGAAAAATTGCACAAGCCAAGTCTGACCAACATCTTGGAAACCATTGTCCTAGTTGCCTCTATGGTTACATGGTTGGATAAAATAGGAAAAATCACCTCAACAGAGGTGTTTGTTTTGGGGGTAGGTACTGGGACTAGTGCTAAATTCAGCAGCCACAGCAGAACAAATAGAAATTGTGAGCTTTCCACTACATTAATGAAACTTCATTCAAAAGGTGGAGTGTAATGTTCTTCCAAGATGGATAATTCACATAAGCTGTGTGATTCAAACACTCATGTCTCCACACCACCTTGGGATTTATGTTTTATTTCAGTTTTCATCAGGCTGCTTATGAATGACCAATGACAAAAGAGCATGTGTGCATTTTTCTTTTTCACAGGTCCCTGTTAATGAGGACTCTGTTGCATTAAGATAGTCAAGATTGTCTCTGGCAAAATGTGTTGAACCAAGGTGTTTGTGCCTGCATAAAATTAAGCCACAAGTAAAGCACTTACTTCTGACAGCAGATTTATAATAGGAAAATCCCAGCAGGAATGAAGAGTTACAAACCCCCGTTGTAGCCTTTTTCATAAACTTCACCTTGATTTAGTATTTCAAACAAGTAGCAGGAAAGGCTAACAGCAGAGGTAATCCTATCATCTTTTCTCCAACAGCTCCATTCCATCTTTTTGACTTCCTCATGCTGCTAACATGAATTCAAATCATCTGTGTTTAAAGTTAAATACAGTGATTGACAGATCTTTGTAGTCTCAGTTCATACTGAAGATTATTCTAGATACCTATCAGTTATTACTACAAGCCCTGTCTGATATTCAATACCTACAGGGAAAATTGTTTTTAACAGTGTAATGTCTGATCTATTTTGAAAGCTTTTTTAAAATAAGAAACTAACCATAACCAGGTGGCTAAAATCTAGACAGGTTTTTTTATAGCTTGATTTTTGGGGAGAGAAGGTTGAAGATGACAGCAGAACTGTCTTACACTGCAGTAACAACCGTGATTCAGAGCAAATCAGAGACAAAAAAGCATTTTGTTTTGATTCCATGACATCAATTCCTGTATAAACACCTATTCCAATTACACAGGACAGAGGAAGGTTTAGGGGTTTGCTCCTAGCTCTTAGAACAGTCCACGCTGCTTTGAAGTAATTGCTTCCTTTTATGAACACAAGCTCAGTTGCTGTGCTAGAAAACTGGGATGCTGGAAGAGACTTCTGGATGTACTAAAAATCTTACTGTAGACACAAATGCGAAACAAAGTATCAAATGCAGTGGTCAGACCAGTCATTGTTCTCAAGGAGCTGTGATGCAGAAAGGCAGAAGGTTCTCTTCCATGAACACCTGCTGCGCCCAGCTCTGCCAACCCCACTTGCTGCTCCAGTTACAGCATTCCAGAGCAGCCTGGCTTTGGGCACAGGGAGACCAGCTCTGGTGGGAAAGCACTCTGGTCCACACCCTGTGCTCAAGGGAGGAAAGTGGAAGCACTGCTCTCTCACACGGGCAGCTCAGCAAAGGTGGAAGATGGAGGTGGGTGGCCGGGCAATGCCAGCTAGTGCCCATCATTGCTTCGTGGAGCTGACTGCTCCCCTTCTTGCCCACCACTCCACTTGCTGTTGAAAAAGTTTGAATAAGTTCTCGCCTCATTCTCTCAGTGCTTTCCTCTACAGAACTGAAATGTAATAGCAGGGCAAGTAGTGCAAGAGAAGCAGCTTGGAACAAGCAGCAGGCAGGATGCTGCCCTCAAACTCCACCACTTTTCAGAGCTCCTACCAACATGACTGAGATTCCACACAGACCTTTGTGAAACTTGATTAACTTTGTGCTCATGGTTAAATGAATCTGAAACTGTTAGACAAGGGCTTAACAGTGTTGCTCAGTTCAACAAAGTATTTTCTGGTTTTGTGACTGGGATGTGAGGAGCAAGCACAGCTAGTGTGTTTTGGCTGTAAATCATAGTAGGAAAAGAATAAACAAAACTGGGGAACAGAGCTTGTGTGTCTTGGGTTAGTTAGTTGGGATGGTTCAGGCTGCTAAAAATTCCTAGTGGCTTTTTCAAGATTGAATCTACCCCTGGTTGTTATCCTGTGTGCTTAGGAATGAAAAAAGAAGTACAGAAGAGTTGAAAATACAGACTTTATAAAGCCATACTCAACCCCCTAAAACCAAAGGCAGTAAGTAAATGGCATCAGTAAATGCATCAGTAGTTTGGCCAAATCAGAAGGTTACAAAGATGGGCAAATTCCATCAGCAGAATGACAGCTAAAAATAATCTTGCATGGAAATGTGCACGGAAGTTCATTTTTTCAGGCACTGGGCAAATAAAATCCAATTGGTTTTTGGATTCTCAGTATTACCCCATTACACTTCATGAGAGCTTGAAAGAAGATGATGATTTAAATAAAAAGATCCTCCCCTGTTTGTCAAGTTGTCATTTTTCCATCTGCAAATAATGAAACATAAACTACTCTGAAAGGGAGAGAGATGGAAGGGAATGTGTTCCATGGATCTGTGGAGAACCACATAGAAACATATACAGAAAAAGAAGCTGCAGCACGGAGCACTTCCTGACCTCCTCTTGGCTACAAACCTAAAAGAAGTCTCCAAGGCAAGAAGCATGAAAGAGCTTAAACAAGAAACCCTTCAGAAGTACAGCTCTTTGCTGCATGAATACCACAACACAGGGAAAATCTGCTGTGTAGGAGTACAGTCCTCCCACTTGAAAAGAGCTGGTAATGCCATCATGTCACGGAAAGATTTTCTTCATGGCTTTTGTGCATTGAAGGCATTAGCAAAGTGGGAAAAGTGTGAGCTGACAACTGTGCGAAGAGTTTCTTAATTACATTGTAAAGCATGTCTCATTTAAGCATGCAGCAGAAATAATGTTAAAAATACATGTCTTCCCATATAAATGGATATGAAATCAGCGCAGGTGATAGCAGATAGTGCACTCCAGAGCTCTTTACAAATGGTAAAAGTTAAGCTTCATCAACAGCACATTAATGTTGCTACCACCCCAGCTTCTTTCTGTAGCAAGAAGAAGTCTTGCTGCAGCAAGACTCACAGTCCATGGCTGGACCTTGATGTAAGTCAGTCGAGGCTTCAGCATTTGGCCAAATGTTTTGTCTGTACTGCCTGTTCATCG
This sequence comes from Calcarius lapponicus, assembly GCA_039654755.1. Taxonomy (NCBI): domain Eukaryota; kingdom Metazoa; phylum Chordata; class Aves; order Passeriformes; family Fringillidae; genus Calcarius; species Calcarius lapponicus. The sequence goes on from CM077464.1 coordinate 22,902,063, forward strand.
TTTCTCAGTTTACAGACTCCCAGTTTGGGATGTGTTGACCCTTTCCTGTTTAGCCATGTCTGGATGTTTGCTCGTATCTCCTGTGCCATGTGCTTTCAACCAATTACACCCAACCTGGGGTGGTGATGTTGGAGATCAGATCAGTGTCCTGATGTGCTCCCACCCAACTGAGTTTCTCCACATGGGGATCAGAGCTGGCTTCCAGGTGTACCAGACTGCAAGCCAACAGCCAGGCAATATGGAGCATCAAGGCATTTAGCCTTGAGCAGAGGCTCAAACTGGGAACCCTTATGACAACAGAAGGAAATGGTCCAAGCGCCAGAGATGAGAATTGAAACCACGGTTCTGTGTTCGGGTCTGATACCTTACACAAAAGACCTTTGATTTGGTCTGAATGACCAAATCAAAGTCTTTAGCACCCAGCATGTGGGTAAGATCTGCTGGCTTTTGAACTAGGACCACTGCCTCAAGACCACACCAGGATGATGGGCTTTGCCATGAATGCCTGACTTCCCAGATGTGCTGGAAATTAACATGCTTACTCACACTATTTCCTTGTGTTATGTGTTGGTGCATAGCTGCCTCCATTTCTGTGCATGTCGTTTTTCTTATTTCAGCTGGTGTATCTGTCACTCTGCAGAGCCTGCCTAGCACTGTAAGAACCAGAGAATATCCTATACAAATTAGTGACACAGACACTTGTACAAAATCCTTACATTAAATAAATACCAGAGCACACTTCCCCTTGCCCCCCTGCACATGGAATTCAGAATTAAAGGCCAGGCTTGCTTTCTTTGCCTGCGTTTGGAAAACTCTAACTAGCATTATTCCCCTCCTGCCCCCTGATTCTTCAAATGGCATTTTCCTTGACTGGCATGCTTTTCACATTGGGAAACCCTTTTTTCCTTTCCTTCACTTGCCTTGGAAGTCCACTGTAGCACAGCCAGAGAAGGAGCTCTGGCTCTTTGTGATGCTTGCACAAGGTGGGGCGTGCACACGCAAGCTCCCGCACGCACGCCCCAGCGCACGGAGCCAGCAGCACCGGGGCAGCTCAGCCCTCACCCTGCTTTGGGCTATGCTTTGATACAGCCGGCACCAGAGCCTTGCAGCGTGGCAGCAACGAGCTGCTCCAAACATGCTTTGTGTTTTATCTCCAGAGGAGGTGTGGTGGAAGCACAAGGGATACTTTATCATGAAATGCTGAATATTTAAGCCCTCTTCCCCTCCCACCACCCTATTTAAATCAGCAATGCAGTTGGGATGAAATACAACTCGGCTTTCAAACATTTTCTTATTTAATTCAATTTACTACTAGATTGATAGCTAAACTCAAAACAGATTTTACCCCTTTTCTCCTGGATGGGGAAATAGAGATGACCAAGTTCCCTTTGAACTTGGTTTAAAATGTTTCTGTTTTTTCCTATTAACTAAAAGGAAACAAACAAAAGAAAGCAATTATTAAAGTGGCCTGTAGTCTATTTCCAGTACAGGATTCATTGACAGGGGGTGAAGAGCTGAGTCTCTCCAATCCTAAGGGACAGGTGTTTCTAGTACGAACACATCGGGTGGCTGTCTCAAAAAAAGAACAAGATCTTGAGTGAACTTTTTATTTTTAGGAGCAAGCTTTCTCTACATTAGGGTGTGCTTTCTCTAAGTCAAAGTGTGCTTTGGGTGGTAGGAATTGTGATTTTGGGGGTAGACAGCTCCAAGAGCCATCCATATACATAAGGAGAAGACGTGTAGGATCACAAGAGATAAGGCTGAGAAAAGAGCGCACTCAGTCATCACATGTGTTGTACTAGTTGACTTTTGGGAGGAGTAACACCAAAGTAATACTTGATCACCTGTTTTGGGAATGACATGAGTAAAGGGGAATGGAAATTGATGACAAAACCACAGCTTCCAGTTACGTAAATGCTAAAATTCACCAGGTAGAAATTTCTAACAATCTAAACAAGGAATAATGAGACTTTTTTTTGAGTGATCCTTCAGCAGAATGGAAGATTTAAAAGATTGTGGACACAGGGCACACAGTTCATGTGAGGAAGTGTACTGCCTCAGCCCAGTTTGGACTGAACTCACACTGCCAACAGCTCTGTTCTTAGCCAGAGACATTTAATATTCACAGATGTCAATTTCGCCTCTTTCATAAGCATTCATTGCTTATTAATACTATTTTTAAATGGTTTTGTGACTGTCCCAGTGTTCAGATATTCCTCCAAAGTTTGGAGGACTTCATTTCAACATCTATTTTTTTCTGAAAGTATAGCGGAAATACAAGAAAATCCTTCTGCTCTCAAATCTCCACTCGAAATTTTTTTTCATGAGTTTGTTCAAGTGCAAAAGGTAATAGAGGAAAATGATGAGTAGACGATCTCCTGAGGTCCCTTCTGGCCTCAAGCATTACTTGATTCTGTGAAAATTGACTAAAAATTACATTAACTGGGTCTTCAAACACAAGAGCTGTTTAAATTTTGGACGGATGAGATTTTTTTATTTGAACATTCCTATTGTCAGCATTTACTAATAAAAATCTAAATTAATTTTATTGGTAAATGCATTTCTGAACAAACAAGTACTGTCACAGTATTTGCAGCTGAGGCCTCTGTTCAGTTATTTTTGATAGCCTGAGACCAGTGTGCTCTCCCCGCAGCTGCAGGTTCCTGGATCTAGTAGGGGAGTGGAAAGGGCTGTTCTTTTACTTCTGTAATTCTTCCAGAGCCTACAGTAACGAAACACATCTAGAACCTCCTTCTACATTTCATTTTCATTCAGAGGCCTATTTTACACACCCCAAGCACAACTCTGTTTCACACCTCTCTCATCATTTCAGTGAGTGCAAGTCCAGGCACAAAGCAGGCCTGCTTCTGAAGGACTCAGTCCTGCAATGTCTGTTCATGCTCAGTTCTGCTCTGATATTTAAAAGCCTCCCTTCAGAAGTACTTTACAATTCCAAAGTCAGAGTGAACTGTTTTGTGTTCGGAAAACTGCTCTGTCCTCACTAGTAGACCCAGACTTTCTTCCATGTGCACAGGAATGCAATAAACACACAAGGAGAAAAAGATCTACGAGGAAAATAATTTAGAAATCAAAGGGTCATAATATACCACTTAAAGTATTTTGTGGATTAAATTACTGAATAATAATGAAAGATGAGAGACTAATGACAACCTGATCCAAAGACCTCTATTTATACCCAGGCCAAACAAAATGGTAGGCAGGTGCAGTGTATCCCTGAATCCATAGAGAACTTCTGTCTGCCCCTCACTTTTCAATCCCATTAAAGTTATTATACGTGCTTTTGTAAAAAGACAAAAAATATTTCCCAGAGTTAACAGCAAATGTATTTTATCTTTAGTATTTACTTCTATCAATTACATTTTTGGCAGTATTATAAAACAACTCAGGGCAAAAAAAATCTCAATCCATTCTAAGTAGAAATCTCTGCAAAATTGCTTTCATCTTTGTTTAGAGGAAATCCAGACAGACTATTAAAATACCTTCTTATTTTATTATTTTTCTTTCTTCATGGTGTGAACAATTTCTGGATTTTTTTTTACTTTTTTAAGAATTTGAAAAATTTTATTTTGTTCTCTGTTTTGCCATGGCAGTGTCATCACAAAATTGCCAGAACAGAATACTTCAGCACAACAGTGAAGAAAAATCCCCAACATTTATTTCCTGCCTCCAAACAGTTTTTTAAAGTTCATGTTAATGCCTTCTCTAGCTCCTGTTCCAAAGGTTCTTCTATTCTTATACAACTTTTTGTTGCACATTCATACTTTGTTATGCTACTTGTTCTGTAACAAATAGAAAAGCCCCAACAAACCGATTTTCTGGCAACAAGTTGGCTCATTTATTAATTCTTTTAAAAATGGGGTGATGGGGGGGAGGGGGGAAAGATGCCATATTAGAAACTAACAGCATCACAGTTATTTTATTTCCCTTAAGTTACAGTTCTTTGTGATAAAGAACCACACCAAATGTACCAACGAAGATCAGAAGACTGAACATAATGGTCTTTCCAAGCTAAATCATAAACAATGGCAGATTTATTGCAGTGTTCAAGTTTTTAGGAAGAGTAATCACTGAAGAAATGAATGATACCAAGAAATGGTCTTGAGCAGTTTTATGAATCAAATTCTGTCTGATGGCAAGAAACATTTGCCACCTGAAAGCTGTTCATCAAAGTATACAAAGTACAAAGGTGACTTTAGTCCAATTTCAAATAGACAAAGACCAACAACATAGTTCAATAATCTGCTTTACATTGATCCATGGTGAGCCAGGATAGACATTAAGAGTAGTAGACATGTAGGTAAAAACTGGTTTGTCAAAGAACTTTGATGAAATGTTGCTTCTGATACAGAAAGGGCATCATCTTAAGGCAATTGCAGGATACCTGCAATTTTAAAACTCTCCATACAACATATTTTAGCGATTCTCTCTGCAAGTGACGTAGAGAAAATGCAGCAGACATCACTGCAAAGTGAAGCCCTATAGAGAGGAACACAGTTTAAACCACTAAAAAGAGTGGGAGGAAAGGAAAGAATGGCAGCTCAGCTCTATAAGCCTTTTTTAGGCCAAACCCTAGAAAATCAACCGGAAAGGCTGCGTGCTCAGCACTTTGGGTAACCAGGCTATTTGTTTAAGTGCCTGTATACAGATTTATGAGTCAAAGTTTCAGCTCTTTATAAATCCTTAAGCACAATGGCAGAGGGTTAATATTTCACAAGTTCTCATGTCTTAATTACAGGAAAAAAGATTAGGTGCAAATCTACATTGTAGAGAAGATTTTCAGAAGACCTCCATACCAAACAAGTCCCAGTATGACCACCTTGAGGCTCGTAGAGAATCAATTACAATATCTACTTATCTTAGACCTAAATAAGACCTATGTGTATTTACAGCCACGACCCTAGAACTCTCTCCCTAAATGCACTAAAAGAGGTAATTTCTGTGCCTACTGCTTTTAGATGGGCTGTGTAAGACTTGCCCCATCTTTAAGGTCTCAGCTCTGCCCTTTCATCTCAACTGAATTTCCCTATCACATGGTGGTTTTACAACTCTTACTTCATCTCAAAAACGCCATTGCTATTTGAGAGCCGAAAGGGCTGCAGAAGACACGGGTGTGCCAGTGGTGACCTGGATGTGTTGTTCCTGTCAGTTATCCACCAGACCCCTCTTCTCATGCGAAGCCACAGTCTTCAACACACCTCCAGATCAGGGCCAGGTTCAAAATACTGGGTGCTGCTCACACAGCTTTTCTCAGAGGAGACCATAGCACCATATTTCTAAGGACCACTGCTTTCTAAACAAACGCGTTGCTGAAAGAAGTCTTGAGGAGAGGGGTGGAGAAAGGAACTGGGGTGGGGGGAGAAACCAAGATGAGGGGGACTGACTAAAACCAACCTAAGGAATATTTTTCTTATTCCAGCATGAAATGTTGACAGAATTAAATGTGGGATTAAAAAAACCAACCTTCTAAAGCACAGTTTCATGTTACCTCCGCAAGAGTTTTGATTCCACTTATGAGACTTCCCAAACGAAAATGCTGGCTGTGTGCCTGCCTCAAAAATACATTTTTCCTCAGCAGAGTGGGTTTGCCAGTTGTCAATGCCATTTCTTTGCTAGCCAGCAAAATACGTTCACGCTCACAGCAGGCAATTACCATTCTTTTCTCTACTGGTAAGGGGCATGACTTCACCCTTCATCCAGGGTTGAAGATCCCTGGATCCTTTCTGTATTGCACAGTCTAGCTAGCCAGTGTAATTAACCCTTAAAGCAAATGGAATAATTATTTCCTTTCTTTTTAAAGCAAGTTTAAATGGTTTCATCTGAGAATGGCTTTTCAAAGAGGTGAATCTGTTTTACACATTTGTGGCCTGTTCTGCTGGGAACAGAAGCGCCACTGGAGTGAGGCTGCCTTGCAGCACGGCTCAAAAACCTCTGTTACAGGCAGTGCTCTGAAAACAAAAAACACCAGCCATCGGATCCAAAACTTCTTGAAGTTAATGGGAGCCTTTTAATTAGTTTCAGTGTCTTTGGGGAAAACCCTTAGGGCAAATATTCCTTTTTGAAACTTGTTCTCCAACTGGTGGGGCTGGAAGGTGGTATTTTTCATGCATACACAACAGTGCGGCAAATGCTCCCAAAGTGCTCTTATTACAAGCCCCAAACCATACCGGGAAAAGAAGGAAAAAAAACCCCAGAGGTCTCTGGATTACAAGTCTGATCTACTTTGTCTGATAAGAGCAATATTATTCCAGTGAACAGTGAATGTGATAGTGCTAACAGAACTGGACACCACACTCACTGTGAACCAATGTGGAAATTACTAACACTAACCACTGAAAGGGGCCACAGATATATAATCAAAAAAAGTAAAAAGGAAAATTCAGGGTCCTTATATGAAAGCAATTGTGAATTCAGCTGCAGAAACCAGTTGCTTAAAAATGCCAGTCAGAGAGATTTGCCACAGTCAGGAAAATCTTCCATATCACAGCTGGGAAGTTTGGGGATCAAACCACTAGACATCCACATTAATGTGTGGAATTCATGGATTATATCTTTTCTTGACAAGCAGAAGCACTATTTCTTATTTCTGCCACTGCACAGCACACACTTAAAAGCCAGCATTGTGCTGCAGACAGAAAGACACACTCTAAAATTTATGTATCACAGCTCTTCTCTCAAAGGAACAAAGTTATCAGCTTTACCCCATGTTTACACCACAAAAAATGGGATCAGGAATGGCACCACAGTACATGGGGTGCAACTTTCCAGACCAAATATGGTCCTGGAGTTATGTAGAACAACCTGTCTGTACCAGAAAATGCAGACAGCTTCTTAAGGGTTACATTTCCTTTTTACATACTTCTACATCAAAACCATATTGCAGCACAGCCCGGGATTCAAACACATCCTACAAAAACAGGCAGCATAACTCTGATATTGAACTCCAGCCCAGTTTTAATTGACTGCCAGCTCTCAGCCACTTCCTAAAGCTCCAAATAGCCAATACCAATGTTGTAATTTCTAAATGTGTGCTTCTCTCAGCTGGAGACAAACTCCAAGGGCTTCAGCTTGCTTTTTGAAATATAAACACAGTATCTTAACTCCCACAGTGGAAGCCCACCTTCAACACCTTTCTGAATGGGGAAAAAATTTAAGGAGGGCAGCAGGGAGGCAGTTGCTTATTAAGAGGATATCCTTGAAGTATAAACAACCCAATATTTTCATCATTCATTGACAAATAATTTCCAGTACTGCTGGTAAAATCCCTCAGAAAGCTCTTCAGGCACTGATCAGTATTTTTAATTAATGCCACTGTAATCATGTGTTCCATATACCTGTGATGGTATTTTCATGCAGATCATTAACAGCAAAATGGTTTTCAGTGCATGCTACAGTTCCCAAAAGCATGAGTCTAAAAAACACAGAAGCAGTCTACAAAACTTGGGCAAGAGAAATGTTTAATCATGGGAATTTAGGTGAACACCACACACTATGTTGCTACAGCAAGGACTGGCTGACAGTGCACAGACATTTCATCTTAGCTAGGCGTCTAAGAGCATTTCTAGGCTTTCCATGCTAGAGGGAGTTTAGAGAGCAAGCCAGTTAATGAAATAATTTGGAAGCTCTTGAGTCCCTCCCTTCTTCAAATGGTTATTCCGACTTTGAATGTCCATATTTTTCCAATTCACACTTCCTCTGCAGAACCTGCTCAGGGGAATGGTCAACAACATCACATCCCTTCAAGCTGGAGTAAATCTTTAGGCAGAGACCAGAGACTAAGACAGCAATGCCAAGGTCTGGAGGACTTGCAGTGTGCTAGCAGTAGCACACAACAAGAAGCAACACTAGTTTTCTTTATTTATAGGATTGTCTGAAAGGTTTCAAAAGTGCTGTGAAAAACATGTCACTTCCTGAAGCATAAAGGCATAAAGACATATGAAAAACATGTTCTCCAACCAGCCAGAGAATGAGGTTTTGGTAGCAGCAAGGAAGCCATATCTGTCACTCTGGGAAATGTGTTTAAAAGAAAGCTGAGTTCCAGTCCTGGCTCACAGTGTAAGGGGAGTGGTGATTTAGTAATTATTTCTCTTGCCCATTATAGCATCTCATGCCTGCAAAGCTTGTAGAATATTGGCACTATCCCAAAATATCTCCAGTGCTGATAAGACATCACCAAGCACCAGAGTGTAATGATGCATCACCGCCTCCCCACACAGCAACATGACATGAATATCACTGAAGAACAAGACAGTGACTTTATCACTGAGTAATTTAATGGATGACTTGAGCTCTAAATAGCCACTTCCCTTCACCTCCTCAGCTGCATCCCTACTTCTAAAGATGTCATCCACACTGAACTAGCACTTACTGTTGAGATACTGATTGATGCTTCATGGCAGAAAATAAAAGGAAAGAGCTCTAGTGGAAGTTCATTAACTTTAAGCTAATGCATTTCATGATAAACAAACAACTGAATCTCTGGGGGAGGGAGAACAGCTTTTTTTGTCCTATTAATATAGGAGATGATCTGTAAAACAGCAGGAATGACCAAAAGCTAGATGGAGCAGAGTGAAACAGAGGAAGATGGAGAATCTAGAAGAATGGAAGAGAATACTGACTCTCAGCACAGGGCAGGCAACACAAAACCTCCAAGAGCTACGTTCCCTAAGCACATATTATATAAAGTAGGGAGTCTGTCCCAATGAGTGCCAGGGTGTTCATTTATTTTATTCCTTTTCAGAACAAAATATACAAAGAAGCTGAGGGGAGACCTGGATATGAAACCATCAGTTTATTTCACATACTCTGACACCCATGATCTTTTTGGTCACCAGCAGTTTTCAAGACAACTTGAGTGATCAAGTTTCTGCTTAGTCTGAAGAGAAGCTGGGACCCCACCTCACAGTTACACAGTCATCAAACTCCATGGCTGTATTTGTTTTTCCATGAGCTCATACACTGATGGAGTTAGTTTGCCTTTCCCACCCAATCCCTGCTCCAAAACTGCTTTCTCTACTCATGCCTTGGAGCCACTTTGTCCCTTTTTATCATCTACATATCACTCTATATCATCTACATCCTGCACTCAAATGCTTGGTTAAAAGACTTCCCCATGGTCTGGACCAAAACAAAACTTGTGACCCTCTCCATATTTCTAGGTGTCATTGCATACCAAGACTGAGGTCTCTTAAATCTCCCAGACTTGGGGAATGCAGGCAAATTCCCACAGCTGAGCAACTCAGAATTGCACAGGCTTCTAAAATTCCACCAAATTTCTTCATTCAGTCTCTAAACAGAATAAGGATGTGGAACATGTAGGTACTTGAGGCTTAGAACTACCTCTTGGTTAATTATATAGTTGATTATGTAGGATTCTGTTGGCTGACATACATGAAAGCTAGGGCATTCCAGTTAAAAAAAAAAAAGTAAAAAAAGTAAAATAAATAGAAAGACCTACTGCCACAACGTGGCAGGAGCTAGGAATGATGAGAAACAAGGTCCTCTGGCTTCATGTGTGGCATTTACAATATGGAAAACCCAATGCCACACATGAAGTACAGTAAAAGTAACAGAAACAACAAAGTAGTTCTTGGTTTCCTTATTTAAACACTTCAACTACAGCTGGAAGCTCCCCTTCTGCAAAAGCAACTCAGTCAGCACAAGCCTTCTGAACTTTTTCACCCGACTTGGCTGGTAGAAAAAATATAGTTTCTTGCTGCTCTGTAACTGAATTTTTAAAAGTATGTGTGTATATTTAGTAGGGTTGTTGAATTATGGAAACCAGAGCTACACCCGGCAGATACTCCTCAAAAAAAGAAAAGGCTTTTGTGCATTTTGATTGGAATGACTGCTAAAAATACCCCATGCAGCTGTTTAATTTGCTATAGCTCGAATGCTAGTTTTACACTTTTAATTGCTACTATACAAAATTCTTTGATTGCATTTGATGAAATTAAGATTTCCAATGTTTAGTGATTAAACCTGGGAAAGAAAATGTAACCACATGCTAGTTAAAATGTAAATTGTCTGTGCTGGGAAACCTAGGTAAAAACCTATTCAGATAGTTGTCAGAGCTCTAGCTATACCTAGCTTGATAAACTTCTCAAAAATGATCATTCTACAGTATCCTAAGGGTCAAAAAATGTATCATGTGTCTCTTACTAGAAAACCTAGATTACACTGCAGTTGCATAATTTTGCACTTATATACTAAGGATAAAATGCCTCCCTGAAACAGCAAATGTCACATTTTCAAAGACCCAAGATAGCCTGGCTTAGGTGCCAGTAATTTTGTGGGTGCAGTTTTTATGCACTGGCCCTCAGGCATGCAAACACTGGGATTCACATGGACAAAACCTATACACTGGGAGAGTGCAAATATCATGTGTATAAACAAGAGAGATGTTTACAAGAACACACAGAGCTTCGTGGTTGAGGTGTTTTGCTATGCACGCAGACACACAGGGTTTGAGCTCTCCTGGACCCACGCCGAAAGCCACCCGCATTTAACCACAGGTTCTTTTGTGTGTGGTACCTTGACCACCTCAAGGCAAGAGCCTGCTGGGGAGAGCAAAGTTTCCACCTTCGGACATCAGAGCTCTCACTGTACAAGCACTGCTCAACTACTTTTTCCTTGTGTAAGATGCAAACCACAGCCCTTCTCTCTCTAAAATTTGAAGTGCTCCAGATTGTTTAGTCTTCTAATGATGCTGTAGCAGTCGTGCACTTCATCTGATATGTTTCCTCTATCTGGCATAGGTGCCTGTTGTGTCAATATCTGGGATAATGAGGCTGGTGTTCAGATTATATTCTGGGAACTCTAGTCTGTCACCCCAGACAGTGTTACTCAAGCATAGCTCTGTCAACAAACCAAATATATACTGTTCTTTCAAACAAGAGCAAGCCATATGAAAGAGAAAGTTGAAGTGCCAAGGAAAAAATACAGTGGGTGTTACTGGAAGCATGTACCACAGGAGCATTTGCTCTCACAAAGTCCATAAGAAATACAGCAATGACTCAAGCATGCTGCTATCTATTGCAGAATGTGAGTCTCCATGTAAATGCACCCCAAGTACTGGACTTTGCTGCTGAACAAAAACCGTACACCACCTTCACAAGCTGCACAGGGACACAAGGAATCTAACAGAGGCCTCTCCTATGAATGCATGCAGAAGGCTGTACTTAATTCAGGCGCGCCATTTTTTTTATGCTGTTACATTTTTACCTAGTAATTATATTACAAAGGCACATAGGGAAAGGACATGCACACAAAGCACACTCTCCTTCCATTTTCTTTCTCACTGCAAAAATGCCAGCATTTGAGATGAACTCTGACTGAATCTTACAGTACTAAATTCCACCTTCTTTTAGGAATCTAGTATATTTTTGCACCATGGAATTTTACCTAACCAAAATATTTTATGTCAGGCACAGCTCCTGAGCACTATTGTCTAGTGTATAAACTCTAGCTGTACTTAGATACAGCAATCTGCAAAAGCTTTATAAAGTCATTTCTTACAGTACCCCAAATGAAAAATGCATGAAATCTTATCTTCATGTAAGTATGTCAGTTGTGCAGCTCCCATGGATCACAGTAAATGTGGTACATACATCCAGGGGTTTTTGGTTTGGTATTGGGTTATTTTTTGCTTTTGTTTAGTTTGGGGTTTTTTGGTTGGTTTTTTTTTTTTTTTTGGTGTGGGGATGGGAGAGGTAGTTTAGGATGGGCAACAGAGAAAAAACATTTTTCATGAATACTCGCAGAAAGAATTGGACTAGTTTCTCAGCCCCGAAATCTGAAGGAGGTGCTGTGGGAAAGAGTCAGTGCAAGACTGGGACCAAAACACAGATGTATAAACTCTGTCTCTGGCAAGGTGTTGATCACAGTGTGCCTCTATGATGTATCACTAAGGGCAGGAAGGGGATCACTGTGGGACAAGAGATCCCATACATGCCAAAATTCCCCGTGCAGCCCGATGCCCGTGCATCATCCATGCTGCAGCATGTGCTTGTGCATGACCCAGAATGTGGAAGAGGTGAAGCCTGAACTCCCTTAATCCTGCAACAGAGAGTCCCTAGATATGTCTCACAGTGCACATTAGGAATAGTGGGAGCACAGGTAGGGATGAGGGCTGTGCTCTATGAATCAGCCCCATGCACACAGCATACATGTAGCCAGCATGGTTTCAGAGAAGTCCCACACTTTCTTTGCATTGTTTTCCCAGCTAAAGAGCATATAGGAAAAGCCTGACATGTCTACTTTCTGAGTGTGTAGCCATGGCTAGAGTATTTTCAGGAAACCACACCAGAAGTATTTCCCCTACATGTTAATAGAAATGGCACCTGTATTAGGCAGTAAAATCCCTCATGTTAATTTAGCTACATCCTCTGGCATTGATGCATTTAGGTCCTCAAAGGCTCATTATGACTTAAGTAAGTCCACTCCTATCCTGCTAAATATATGGTTGCAGAAGTTAAATAAATGTCATTAGGAAAGCTGTGATCTTCCCTCAGTCATCTCAGGCATTTGCTAAATCTGCCTTTTTCCATGGTGTTTTCTGTGATCATTTTGATGCCTGCAGCTCCAACAGAGGTAGTAACAACAGGAGCACTTGTTTATACAAGCCATGAAGAGCTGTCTACATCAGAGTACTGTTCTCTTTTGATCTCACACACACTTACAGTTTTACCTATTGAGTCCATTTTTTAACTGTGGCCACTTTTCCCATCATTTCCAGAAATCTCAACTCATTAATGTTAAAATAAAACTTCTTCTGATAGATTGATTTTTTTTGGTGCCAATAAATACAGAAAAAAATAATGTTTCCAGTTTCATGATTCTAATTAAATAATTAAGACTGTACTAATGGCACAGGCTTATTATAATGAGAGATAATATTTTTTGATACAAAGCCAAAATAATAATCTGGAGAAATCCTGTCTCATTAAGCCTGATAACAAGTCAGATTTTGAAATGTACACTGCGGAACTTACAAAGAAAAGGGGCAATCTTGCTGTTTATTGATTTTTACCAGAAATAAAGACTAAGAACTATTACAATGTTTTCTCCTAATCTTTGCATTGAAGATAGAGGCTTATTCAAATTACAGTGAGCAGCAAAACCCATGCACTCTGAGGCATGACTCATGTTTTCTTCTTTTGAACTCGCAGTCCAAAAGCAGCATGCGTGGTACAAGGCATGGGTTCATTTGCCAACGCATGACATTTTTCATGCTGTCACAACACATCTTGTGCCAGCTAATCTGCCAGCCAAGAGTGGCACCCACCAGCTGCAAAGGATGTTCATCACCTCCATTCCCAGTTGGTGAGAAAATGCCATGTAGGAAAAAGTTTGGACACATTGAGCAATGCTGTTTCTAAAAGTTATTTGTAAAAAAGCAAACAAAAAACAATCCCTTATGACAAAATTGTAAAAGATAATATAGCAGTGACACAGAGTCTTTCAGAAACAATTCATTAGAATATAAGTATTTATAACATACATATTTAAATATCCTTATTTAAATATAAATATTCAAATATTCTTATGCATGCTCTGGCACAAAAATTACTGCAAAGTCTGTATAACGAAAGCAAAAGGCGATGAAAGATCCTGTACAACTTCAATTCCCCCTCCCTATCCCTCCCTCAAACACTGAAGTTACCAGGGTTGCACAGATGTTTTGAGATCATAACACAGGGTCAGAGGATAACTGGTAAGGTCAGCTAGAAAAGGGGGAATGTAAACACTCCTTTTGGACCTTCATGAATGGGACTCTCAAAATAGGAACTTCGTGCTGGAAGAAAAATGAGATAATCTGACTCCACTGCTCTCCTATACTGTATTGGTTTGGGGTTGTCAGTGTCTTCTACACAACTCAAATATGTTTTACCTGATTTTTTGAGTGCCACTCCAGAAAAGGCAATGGTAAAGAAATTGAAAGTCTAACCTGGTAAGAATAATTTTACTTTAAGGAATAATAAATAAAAAGAAAATATATTCTGGAAGTTCTAAGCAAACCAACGAGATTTTCTTCTGTTCCATCATGAGAGAGCAGCACACTCTACTGGCTGTTTCCTTGCAGTTTTCTAGATAAAACCCTACACATTACTGTAAATCAGGATCTTTTACTGTTCCGCTGATACGATCAGAGAAAATATGGTGTGGCTGGAAAAAAAGGAAAACCAAAGGGTATAGACAGCAAGTCCTGCTTCTGCCACTGGTTCATGTTGCTAGAGGCAAATGACTTGACTTGCAGCACTGCAGTTTCCATGTTAATAGAGCAAGGAGAATGAAACCACCCACTGCAAGGCACACTGACCTTCACAGTCTAAAAGCACAGACTGAGAGAATTAGTGCTGTTGTTCCAGTATTCACAATGAAAACACAATGGTAGGGGTTTATGTTTCATCTTTCATACCAGCTCAGTAGCTCAAGATTCTTCAACACTTTTGCACAGCACAGTCTCAGGAGATTGATGTCTGTATACTTATCAAGATGTTTGTGGTTAAACTTCCTCTGTTCTTTCATTTTGCATCTCTGTGCAAATACACCATTTTGCCTGGGAAGTCTATAACTGGTGAAACTGAAGACTGCTATTTTGCTGATTTTGCATGGAGTACATTACAAAGAGATGTCATTCACTCTCAGGGAAAGTCCGTCTCAAAGGCATGTACCCTACATGCCAAGTTGTGTGTCAGACCACAAGAAACAGTTAAACTGGTGCTCCAGTGTTGTGTGAGGTTTCTGCTGTTAGCACCCAGTACACAGAATCCAGTTTCATGTATCTGATGGGTTTAACGTGTTATTCCCTTCAAAATATACCAATTCAGTACATTCCCAAAATGTTACTGTTAAAAAAAAGATTGCCTACTTAAACATCCCTCAATGTCATATATAGAGAACTCTTCCTTCAGATTGAAATAAACTAACCTATTAAAAAAAAATCTCAGCTGCTAAAGCAAAAACATTGATTTCACCAACAACTATCAGTAGTCATTAGTGCACTGCAAAAGTTTGAAACAAATATCTAACTTTAAATTTCTGAACCTGTTTGTAGAATAACACTGCTACTGATGACTTTTCTTCCTTATGACAGATTACACTAACTTTGTAATTCAAAAGAACATAGTTTCATTCCTCAACTACACCTTTGCATCTGTACAGACCACTTAGAACACTGTTTAAAGAAACTTCCAAACTGGAGATAGAGAATTAAGACAGAAGACAAAAAAGTAACAAAACTCCAGACCCTACAAACAATTTTGTTCGTGTTTACATAGCAAACTTTTCTTAATAGCCTATTTCTTTCCTATAAATTCACTTAATGATTTTGTCTTTTTCTGATTGCAGATAAAGAAATACAACCAAACTCTTACAGATTCTACAAAAAGGAAAACATGATTGCCAGAGACTTGCATCCTTTTATTCTACAGAGAAAGAAACAATTCCCTGGGGGTCACTGAAAGTCAGACTGGCTCTTATGAGCAGCTGCAATTTTTAGTTTTTATGAAAACAAATCAATACCATGTCCACAAAACTCTACTTCTTTCTAATAGCACCAAGCTGAACTCTCCTTTATCAAATTCTAAGCAGAATTTCAAGTTTATTTGTCTAGGTTTAAAAGAGATTACATTCAACCAATCACACCTACGAATAGAGTATCCAGCCCTTTTATCTGAAAAACTGGACAAGAGCTTGTTTCATGAAACTACTCCACTGTGTACAAAAGAATATATGATCATGAACAGCATCCCAGGAAAATAGGTAAGATGGTTTTCAGAGAAATTTTTTTTCAGAGAAATGGAGCAACTGGCACTTTTCACACACTTCTTTCTGTCTCACAGCTGAGGAGGGATGAAACTTAACCCTGTAAGAGAAGCTAAATCCTTCTGGTATTATAATTCAACCAGTCAGACTTCAATTCCTTCGTCCTTAGGGCTTGATTCAAAACCTTTTGAAGTCAATAGAAAGACTTCCCCTGACTGCAGTAACTTTGGCTCAGGTCCTAAGCCATGCTTCCATACCTTTCACTCACCCTTATGGCTTCACACCCTCCCAAGACTTGGAACCAGTGTGCAGCCTCAGGGCTGCTCTAAATTACTTTAGCTAATATTATCTCCCAAAGAACTAACTGGGGGGGATACAACATCAATCTATTGTACCTTCTCCTCTGCTGTATCTCCATAATGACCTCAGAAGAATGGTTGGCTTGAGACAGCTGAGATTTTTAGTGCACCAAAAGAATTCATATCCAGAAACTAATTCAGCTGTTTTTATTTTAATGGCAGAAAATAATGCCAGATTCTGGCTGGAAACAACTACAATTCATCTCAGAAAAAATACTTTCTCCCAGCCCTGCATTCCTTCCCAGCGAAGAGGACCTACTCAGAGCTGGGCTCTGGGAGCCCTTCACTGCAGGGGAGTGCATGGCATAAGGCCCTCCACATGCCAATAGCACCAATTAACAGAACAGACGCTTACAATAGTAAAGGTCGGATGCACAAGGACTCTCCTTTTTTATGGCCATTACAATCAGTCTAAATTTATAAAGGTAGCATTCACAGTGGCCATTACATGTTTTTTAAGTGTCTCTAAATCTGGCTGAGTCCTAGCAGGATGCCATCCAGAACCCTGGGTTCCTCTTGGAGAGGTGCTGCCTTTCTCTTTTTTCCTCTATAATCTCCATCTCCATGGTATTCTAGGCAGCCATGCATTATTCAGCAGAGCACTGAGTAGTGTGAGTGACATTTGTGGGTCCTTTTCCCTTTCATATTCTCATCAGAGAGAATTATATTTCATTGTTATCAGACCCAGTGTAATGGCCAGGTGGTATGGACTGTTGGCAGAGCCACTTGCCAGAAACAGCTCTCCCATTGTCACGTACATGTGTCAAAGCCATTTGACCACACAAGCATTTTCTGAAATCCCATTTTATCTCACTGCTACTGAAATTAAGGTATGTTCCATAGGTCTAAATGAGCAACACAAAGGAGCTGACTGCTGGACTCCATAAAAATGCAGTCAGTGCAATTATGATTGAGAGTCTAACAACAGCAAAACCAGGATAAAATAGAGGAAAAAGTTTACTGAGAATTGGGACAATGGATTGATCAATTGTGTTCAGTTTGTACATCTAGGTAAAAATTAACATCTTTAATAAAAGTATGTCATTTTCAAATCCAGCCGTTTGTAATTTTCTGATAAAACAAGAAGTGCAGAACAGCTGAAATGCAGATTTTACATCTAGAGAAATGCAAATTTTACTGCAGAGAATATAATATACAAATATATCTCTCTCCACAGTAGACCCAAAAGTGTATTACACAGAAAATCAATCCACAAAGCCATACAACCACTAAAGCCATGGCTTTTTTTTGCTAGTTCCTGCTCACTAATTTTCAACCTGTCTTTTAAGCGCAATAATAATAATATTGAATGGGTCAATTTTATTTAGTTACCTCCTTTAAGATAATGGGACAGTCTACCAGCCGGTCTGCATGTTCATACCTTCTCCATTTGAATTAATGAATTGCCTTAACCCCACAAAAATGACAAGCTATGTTCACTCTGTACTGTTTGTACTTTTTACTATTTCTTAACTAAATCTGTTCAAAAAAATGGTTGTGCAATCACTGACAGAAATTCCAGATTTCATGCAGTCCAAAAATTCCTCTTCAGGATTTTAGAAAGCATCCCAATGTAGAGAAGAAATCTAATGATCACATCAGCTCATCATCAACAGACACAAACACATCCTTCTAAAATAGACTCTGAATTACACGTTAATAAACATCTAAGCTGTGTGGAGTTATTTCTATCTTGTGACCTAGTATTTTTTGAAAGCTTGATGAAACATAAGCACAGCAAAAGAGAAATGTTGCTACAACCTGCAATTGCACGGAATAGGAAGTAATCAGGGGTCTGCCTAGTTTTAGTCGCACAATCTAAATGTGGAAGACAACTTTGACCGCTGGGAAGTGATTACTAAGCACACAGCCAGCTGCATGGATATGTTCTCCTCTTTCCCAAAGCAACTTTCAAACACTCTGCCTGCTGCAGACCCTGCCAGACAATGTGTCAGACATGACTGCGCTCAGGGGCCAATGACCCTCTGTGCTCTCTGTAGTTGCTGCCTGCTGGCACCGGTGGGTTTGCACCTACCTGAATTCAGCCCAGTTTAAGCAAGCTATCTGGGCTTTCCATGATGTCAACAGGTTGAAATAGGCATCTCCTAAAGGCAGCTCATCCCACCTTAGATTCTTATGTTGCTGCTCTCTAGAGATGTCCCTGACTACACAGGCAACTCCAGCAAGCCACAGAAACAAGGAACTCCATGGCAAGCTGGGTAAGACAGATGCTGTGATTGGGGATCAGGCTGCAGTGGGGGTCTTAGAAGGGTCTGGCTCAGACAGCAATAAACACAGCATCTACTGATGTCTTTGCTAAGTGCTTCAGGACTTTAGGAGAGTCTCCCCAAATAACCACTGGGCTGGAGAACAGTCCCTGCTGGGCATTAGCACTCTTACTCTATCCTTAAAAGTGGTGGGTTTTGTCTCTTCCTGCTTTAATCTACATGGATTTGATCCACTGGTGAATAAGAGAAAACCTTTTAATATTTGAAGAGCCAGCTTATGATCAGGACATTTCAGGTACTAGTGTATCTACAACACAAAACTACTAAGCTGTAGCTTGAAATTCCTGTTGCACTGTACAAGAACAAGAGAATAGTCTGTACAACTGAACAGCAGCAAATTCAGACTTGAAAGGAGGAAATACTTTTTTCAGACAAGGTGTAATTGGACCTTGGAGCTCATTATGACAGGATGTTACTGGGGTTATGGTCTTATGAGAGCGCAGGCATGTGCTGAAACAGTAGTAATATCCAGGCTTGTAATAGTTAATGCTTAAAGGAAGAGTATGGGAACAAAAATGAAACCTTATGCTTCAGGATTTAAAGCAATCTCAATTTACTAAGAGAGATCTTTTCTGAGTGTGATGAAAAGAGGGAGGAATTATCCACCTCTGCCTGCTCTGAGCTGCTGAAACATTTCTCTGAAATACCTCATTCTGGATGTTGTTGAAAATAAAAGTACTATATTGGATGGATCTCAGATTTGATCCAGGCTGGTATTTATGTTACCAAATATCTCCTGTATATTGCACTGTTGATTGTATACTACAATAGATTGTAATGTATGCAAGATAGCTTTCTTTAAGGACAGAATATTCAGATGGATTAACTACTTGTTTATTTGTTTACTTTAGTGTCAGAGATGTCTTTTCAAGTCGCATATATATTCATTTCCCAAGAAGTGCAATTAGACCTTGGAGCTCATAATCACACCATCTCCCTGGGGTATACGTATGTAAGAAAAGATTTTGTATTTTTAGCTGTCTCTGAGGATCACAGAGATCACAGTTCAAACAGTTTAGGCAAGGATATTCTTCTGGGAAAAATGGTAGGCTGTGAACAATTCCCACTGACACTGTCAGAGACAGTACATGCAAAATAACAGTACCTGCAGCCCAAAGAAAATGTTAAGGGCAACAAGGGAGGGTTGCACATACCCACAGAGGTTTCAGCCATATTAAAATAAGATGGGTTACTGTTAGTACAAGGTGAGAAATTTTCCCCTCATCAACTAATAGAAGGCCTGAAATACAGAATATGCTGAATTATGTATTTTGCTGGGGAAGTAACTGGAAATATTTTCTAATTGAAAAGGAGACAAGTGGATTTAAAACGTATCGTGTTTTTAGACGACTACGTTTCCTCTGTATGGAAAAAGAGGTATAAATATTGCATTTGAAAAATGTCATGTTGATAAAAAAGCTACAGTTTCACCAATATAAAATATGAATGTAAACAACATGTCTGTCAGACATGGCTATAACATACTGCTTAGCACTGCTAACTTATAATATGCACCTATAATTGTTAGTTCTCTTAATGAAAGAAAGACACTGCATAAATTCTTGAACACATGTTTCACTTTTCCAGCTGCCTTGTGCTGTAGAACATCATGCTAACAAGAAGTGATGCTAACAAGAAGCTAAAACCAGTGTAGCAAATGGGGCATTTAAATATATATAAACATACAGACATTCATATATAAATAGAAACTAGCTATTTTGGGGAAATGAATGGATCCCTAGACGGACATATTTCAGCTTAATATTACCTATATTTTCCTACATGGTAACCATTACAGTCCTGCTTAATCAGAAAAAAAAATTGTTATGCTCACTGCTAAAATGGAAAGTCAATATTCAGCTATCATCTCTTTTACGTTCAATATAAAATTTTGTCTGTCAAGCACAGGGAGGAAAAAGTATATGAATTTTGACATTTTTCTTCAGTCACTTCAAATTGAGATTTGACACCTATATGTGTCAGTAAAAGGTGTGTGTGTTCATGTTCAGACCAGTGCCATAAAGACTGCCAGCATGCAATGGCTAACCAGGTCAGAAACCCTTAACCTGTGTTTTAATAATTAATAAAAGAGCATGTTTTAATACCATCTTTAAATGTATTGTACTTGCACTGTCTCAAAGAGGTTATCTTCTGTTCCTTCTTGTGCCAAAATCCATGTTTTCTGTTGGGATTTTCAGTCTCAACTCAAGTACAAAGCATCAACATCATTATTTACTGAGAACTGCAGCCCAATATTGCTGCAGGGTGGCATACTTCTATCTAACCAGCAGATCATAAAAATACTATTCTGTTTGCACCATGCACTAAACATTGACTGCACGGTCATATGCAAGCATTAAGCTATCATCTTTCTTCTGAAACAAAAACAAAAAACTAGAAACAAATCAAAGGGACCTACATAAAACAGGTTGAGATGTTCAATAACCGATGATGATCACTAAGAAATCTGTAAACTTGAGTATCTGATTAAACAGAGAGGGAAAAATGACCCTTTGAACTTATAACCTACTGGGGGTGGTTTCTACTGCAGTAACACCCCATTTAAACCCTGTGGCTACAGTACATCTGCGGTTCACTGGCTATAATTACAGCTTTAATACTGTAACTGTAGCAAACAAGTCCCATGGTGTATTAGACTAAACACACCAGGCATTTTGTCCTCTTGACTACAGCCTGTTTAATGGCATCTCAGGCTCCAGCACATAAGTCTGCTCTTGGCCACGCTCTCCCAAGCAGTTAAAGTTGGCCTGAACTAGTTCCAGAGGAACACCGATCCAGCCCAACTGGGCATTGGACAATTACTTGAGAATATCATTTAGGGTTGAAACTGATATTTATCTAGTGATTGAAATCAGTTGGGAACTCAGATACTGTTGTGTCAGCATTATGTCTTTCCTGGAGCCTTCGGCATTGTTGGTTTGGCTTCTTCCTACACTGGGCATTTACAGCTGAGCTGACGTGGCAGCTGAAGAAGCAGCACACTGAGTGTATTTGTTTGTGTTTTTTTATTATACTTTTCTCTTTGTCCTGGCCTCTCTCCTGAAAAGAAAACAAACACAACCCACATCAGGAGAACCGAACTCACTTTGACTATCCTTTCCTTTCCTTTTCAGAAGTCTGCCCATGCTCCCCCCTTGCTGTGCACTGCAGGCAGGAGTCCAGCCCAGAGCCAAGGACTCGCTTTGAGCTTCTTTTGTTGGACATGTTGCAATGTGCAGCCTCATCTCTGTGACTTCCCAAAGAGAAATTGGTGTCTACCCAGGGTAAGTGACCTCGGGAAACTTTTTAAATGTGACATTTCCCTCCACCTTGATCAACTGCCCAGGCTTTACCTCTGCTGTTAAGGACTGGCCAGTGGAGCTCCTGCTGCCATGTCTCATGATCCATGTATGTAGATCCCTGTCATCTTCCTTTTACTGAGAGCCAGCCCTGTCCAGAGGACCAACTTTGAATAGCTTGAGTCTCCCTTAAATTCTGCACTGAAATAATCATTAGCAGTCATACCCTTATCCTGACCTTCAGAATAAGAGCCAATTTTATTCTCCAAGTAGGATTTCACTTTTGCTTTCCTTCACAAAAATACCATTTTTCCAGTTTTCTGAGTATATCACTTGGTCAGTGAAATTTCATGGTCCTGTCAATGCTCCTGCCTACAACAGTTGGACATTTCTCTTACAGACTTTTATCTTTCTTTTTTCATCTTCTTTCAAAACCAGTATTGTTTTCTCCAACATAGCACACTTATCTAAATGCAGAGTGATCCTGAATACAAAGAAGACCTGACATTTTGCCTGTGAGGTGGAATTAGGCACCAGTCTTCAAAGCAAGGCCCTTCCTTTGCTGCCCCACCATCCATCCTTGAATCTCTGTTCCTCTGTACCTGCCTCTCTTTCACAGCTCCTCCCTTTCAACTGTCCTCTCCCATCCCATAAAACACCTGCATCTGCATTCCCATTTCTTCAGCTGGAAAGGCCAGGGACACTGTTCTATTCCTACAGGCACTGCAGGAGGGCATGCTGTTTACTTATCTGTATGTCAAGTAAAAAGTCCAAGTTCCTGACCACAAAAAAACCCAGAGTGAATATAAGGCAAGTATATTCTTATACTTGCCTTATAGAAAGAAAAAAGAAGTTTTGTTTGAGTTTTTTGTTGTGTTGTTTATTTGTTTTCATGTAGGAGAAACAGTAGATTTAATAAATTATCAACAGTACCTTACACCACAATCAGGATCTGGTGGGAGCTGTTTCCACCAGCTGTAGGTAGAGAGCGAATCAAAGGCGGCCACTTACAGCCTCACACAACAACACCAGCCAAAGCAGTCACAGACATTTCCTTAAAACATTGGAAGAGCACTTGGCACTCAGTTTGGTCAAGGGAAAGAGCCTGCACGTGAATATTTAGATGCCCACTCTATATCCTCAAAATAATGCAGGTTAGAACTTTAAAAATAATATATTGCCTCTAATAATAATAATAGTAACAGTTCACAGGATTGTAAGTACCTTTCAGCCTAGGTTATCAAAACACTTTACAAAGGCAGTTAAGTAAGTATCATTACATCTATTCTACTCTGACGTGCCAATGACTTTGTGTCAGCTATAACTGAAGAACAATCCAAGACCTGCCCATTATTCAGCTTCCCAAAATAACCTGCAATTCTCTAAGCAGCTCTAACAGGAAAACGAAGTTACAAATGGGGCAACTGAATGATTCATCCAACAGTAAAATTAACAGTTTATTCTCCTAATGGACAGAGCTACCACCTCATGGCACTCACGCTGCAAATCATGACAATTTGTATGGACACAGAATCTTTCACCCTGGATGTTCACAGAGCCCTGCACAAATTCTGCAGTAACATCTGAGAACTGTCACATGGCAGCACAACACAGCCACCTCTGGGAAGGAATGCAAGCAGCATACTGAAGCAGAAAATTAAAGAAAAAACCCACACAAACATTAGCTTTTTCTGAAGGAAATATGAAAAAGAGCATAAATTCTCAGTGTAGAAACATAGCAGAGCTCTTTTTGGTAGGTAACATGAAAGTTACGGTGAGACAATCAGTTGAAGAATTCAGGGGTTTCCTAAATAAACACAAAAGCCAGGGCCCCAGCAGGTGGCCAAGTTTGATATTCAAATCTAACATTTTACATGTGGAGTTTTCATTAGGACAAGGTTACCACATGATGGACAATCTGTATATATTTGCAGATGTGGCATGCGGGGAAGTCAAACCTGGGCAAGGAGCATAATTCACAGCAATCTCTCTGCCCGAGAATAGCTGAAGGCAATGTCCAATCAAAGTACTGTCAGTGCAGCGCTCGGCGAATAAATGAGTTGCTTTGACAGGAAATTCCAACAGCAATTTTAATTCTGATCAGGCTTCAGGAAGTGGAAAGAATAAAAACACATCAATTATAGTGACAGGAAGTTTTAAATCACATGGCAAGCAGCTGCTGCCAAAGGACATGTCTGCCAGCTTTGTTAAGAAGTATGGTATTTTGGTGCGACCAAAATTTTACACCAAAGTTTTACAGGCTGACATCAGTCTCTAATTGCATGTTATCCCCCTACAAGGGTAAGGAAAATGACACAGTGCAGACAGCACACCATCATTACAACAAATCAGAGAGACCACTTTTTTTTTTTTTTTAAATCCTGACCCAAACTGAGCGTATTTATAACAACTCTAGGACACACCACCAGTAATGATATGGACCACAGGCACATCTACCTCAGTAAAGCAGGCTATCCCAGCAGCAAGGCAGAGCCCATCCTTTCCTGAGTCAGCCTCAGGCTGCAGAACGATCAGCACTTTAATCATTTTGCATGCACTGCCTTTTTTCATTAATCCATGTTGTAAACAGTGACCACTGCAAGGAATCAGTGGTGCACTGAGAGCAAGCCTGCAGTTTGCCACCAAGCCTGACATTTGTTGATGTTCCTACTGTATGTTGCAGGCCCAGTGTACCAAACAGATTCCTTCAGTTACCTGGGTGCTTTTCCATGTTCCCTGTGCAGTATCATGCAACATGAACAAATTCTAGGCTAGATTTCTCATCACAGAATCACAGTCACAGGATAATGAGGGTTGGGAGGGACCTCTGGAGATCATCCAGTCCAACTCTCCTGCCAAGGCAGGGACACCTAGAGCAGGAATGCAGCCAGGCAGAACCTACTAAGCTGGCCTGGGAATGGGATGGTGGGACTTGGGTGGACCGCAGGCAAAGACCTCAGGCTACATTGCTAATGTGCCTCTAGGGGAGCTTGCTCCAAATGGCTATCACTTCAGGGAAAGTCATTCAAATGGATGCAAATTGTTCTGGGCTCACTTTAATGTACACTGAAACTCTCTTATGCAACACTGGGATGGAAAAGGGCATTAAAGTAATGTAAATGTGATTTATAGTCCAGCACAATGCTGTAAAGCAGCCCAGCTATACAGAGGACGTAGAACACTCAAATAATATCTTGACCTCTGTTTTATCAACAGGTATTTTGTAACTGGCTTCAGTAAGTATTTCTCTGCTAGAGCCCAAGAAGGGAATTGTTATTGCTGCCTTCATGACACACACCTACAGGAGGTTAGTAGGATGTGGCCAGTGCCATTCAAGGCAAAGTGACCAAAGAAGTGTGTTGAGCAGACAAACATTGACTGATCCATATCCTATATGGATAACAGATTTATATCCCTCACAAGTGAATTATATACTCTGCTGTACAGCTTCCTGGCTCAAATAACTCCTGCTGTCCCTTCACTGAAATCACCAAGAGGGTCAAAGGGTTCAGAGCTGAAGACTGTTTCAGGGTGGGCAAGTATAGGACAGAAAAGTTTGCCCTCAGAAAAAGAACTGTTCATGAGTTTTGCTATTCACATGGACACAGATAGCGCAGTACTTTCTAGAGCACTTTCTAAAATGCAGAAAGAAATAATCAAAAGTGACAGAAATATTTACGCAGATTTAGCAAAGGTCACCAAAAAGTGTGTCATTTTAACAATACTGGCAAGCTTTGTATAAAGTTTTGCTTTTCAAAGAGAATACTTTTCAGTGTAAAGACTACTGAAGGAAAGACTTAATCTAACTCTACACAAAATTTTTCATTATGCCTTTGGAAACTGTGAATATTGGATTCCAAAACAAAGGAAAAAAACCTGTCAAGATAAGACATGTATATCTTTTTATTTCATTTTAACGTCTACTTAAATAGTAAAAGAAGCTAAAACATGAAAGTGCTCATAGCTTCCTGCATAATTATCCACATTCAGATTTCTCCTCAGGAGAGATTCTGTGGGGTTTCATCCAGGGATTTTGAAGCATTTAAGGGAGATAGGGGACCCAAATCTTGTATTTCTTCTGAAGAAAATATGGTACAATTTTCTTATGAATTTAAGGATGTTCCATGCACGGACAATCTGGCCTGAAGCCAGAGACAAGGAAAAGTACAGGCAGATTTATTAAATGTCCATTATTTTTGTATGTATGTTTCTATTAGTTTTTATCTTTGTAAGATTCTCTTTATATTCTGACAGAATCAGTGTTTCAAATCCAAAGAACACTTAAAGATATCCATAGCATATCTTACTAATAGTCCATATTTTTCATCAAAATGACCCTATTTCACCCTAAAATTACATCAGTCTATGCACACACAGATTAATGGTGAACATGGTGGTGCTACAGGGTTGATGGCGAGACTTGATGATCCTAGAGATTTTTTCCAACCTTAACAATTCCATGGTTCTATGATTTGTATATACAGATTTGTGTATTCTATGATTTGTATGTACAATACCTGCTAATGTCTGCTTTGGCTCAAAATCCCTTTGTGCTTCAATAACTGCCTTAAATAGGCAAAAGAGTAAGAGGCACAGATTTCCTGTTTGTGTTCTCCACTATTGTCCTGCCAACAGTTAGGAATGTATGTCTACAGACCTGCTTCCAAAATCCAGCAATGGCCTTAATCATCCAGAAGTTTCCCACTTAGGTCACCTACAAGTGTACCTTGAAAGACAAGTGTCCTATGGCACACCCTTGGATGTGTGCTTGGCTGCCCTGACTTCCTATCAAAACGTTCTTAGCAGCACCACTTTGCACAACACTCTTGTTCTGCATTAAGGGCTGGGGCAGGCAGCATTGCACTTCAGCTGAGCTGAGAAAGGCCCCCTTTTCCACCCTAAGATCATTCTTCAAGCCTCTGTTTCTGTGGCAGTTTCATATGCCAATAAAACCTGCTACAAATCAGATCCTCGTGCATCTTCCTCCTTTGTCCATTGGCCACTTTGCGCAACATACCTACAAACCATGGGAAAAGAATCTTGGGTTTCAGACATTTAACTTCTTTCCTGATTGATTTTCTTCTCTATTTTTTAACATTAAGACTACAACCAGCACCTGGACTCCTATACTTTCTTAGGGCCCTGCCTTTCTGTTTCAAAGGACCCACTGGTTCACTGTTAGACTGTCAGTGTTCACAGGCTGATGAAACACCAACAGCACATCACAGCTGTACACAACTCAGCCCTTGTAATCCCAAACTCTAATCCTTCTCAGGTTTCTTTTACTTTGTTCCCAAAAGTGCTTATCAAAAGTAACTGCAGGAACAAAGGGTATTAGTTAAACATAGTGTAGTTTTAGAGCTGGAAACCACAGGAATATAGACTGATGCCCAACAGCTTGGCCACTTGACAACATTAACCAAAGGCAAAGAGCAGCACTGATTTACCAAGAGGTGAGTTACAGAGCCTTTGATGTCCTGACAGATACTGCATACTGAAGTGCATACTCCCATGATGTATGACAAAATTATTCATTTTTACAGCTGTGTGATGTTCCCTTCGTGTGGCTCTGCCTTATGTCCAGAGAAACTTCCACACCACGATGCTCAGGGTGGCAGTTCTGAGACTGCCACCTTCATGCCCACACTAACTATAAGTTGTTCTGGTTTACACTGCACAGAATCTAGTCCACCAGCTGACAACAGACTCCCAGGGACAGAACATGACACTCAGCTGCTGGTGCATTTAGTCCCAGAGCTCCCTGTGCTAACCAACAGAAGCCCTACCTTCCCTGAAGCATACACTGCAGCTTATCAGAACAAGTTTTCTTGATTTGCTCTAACAAACAAAGCTTCACTGGAGACTGCAGCCAGAGCATCTGGAATCAGGAGCAATGCAATAAGATGACTCAGTCTGTGGTCAGATTTTTTCCCACGTAGGACAGTCAGCTCCTCATATCCTTTCCTTCTCTTACCTCCAGGAGCATCCTGTTAATTTCTGAGGAAAATCCAATATGTCTTTGTGGTTTTCAGGACTTCCTCTACTTTCTTCCAATTATTTCTTCATTTAATTCCTTTTCATTTCTTCATTCTTTACAATCTCATATTTATCCACCTTCTTTTTCTGTTCATCATGCTTTTTTTTCATACCTATCATCAGGAAGTATTCTTCAGCTTTTGATGCTCCTTCATCTCTTCAGCTCTTTGTCATTCCACCAAATACCAAATGTCACATTTTTCAGCATTTTCTCTAAAGACTTTTTCTGATTTAGTATATGACTGGTCCTCTCCAGTATAATTTTGTTTCTTCACCAGGTGGGAAAAAGAGATATGGTGATTTACTGTTGTTATTACTATTGGCTAAACCTTAGAAAACTGTGTTAAAGATCACATGTGGATTCAACGCTGAGATCCCCCTCCCAAGAGAAAACAGTCTCATCTCCAGGTAACCACTGACTATTTGTTTTTCAGCTGATACACTGATACTCCTGGAAAGCCTCTTCTTCTTAGTCACCTTCCAATGAGATTGTATAAAAGGCTCTCCGAGCCTCAGGGAGTTGATCAATGATATAAAAGGGTGATGCTGGTATAGGGTGATTTTGTAACCAGTTTCCTATCCAATTCCTCACAGCTATTAGAACAAGACACATTATTTATGAAGATGCCTTTCAACATTCATCTCAGTTTTCAAGTCCCTGCAAAACCACTGGAAGTCTGTAGTCTCCATTGCAGACACTTCTCCAGGGACCATGCTACTCCCTGTAGAGATGTGAGCTGTTCCTCAGTACTATTCCTCTGGTCCAAGACATCTTGCTTCATTTGTTCCTTCCCTGAGGAACTTGTTCAGGATTCTTGCACAACTGAGGTCTCACCATCCAAAGAACCACAAAAATACAGCTCTGTGTTTCAGTCTGGCCACACCCAGACTGAAGATTTGAAAAGAAAGTGCTTTTCAAAATGAAGAGCCTACCTCTTCTAGCAAGAGCTTACTTCTGGACAGAAGAAATACTGACTGACAGCTTGCAGGAAAAGGACACAGGCCACTGCCCTTTTTAGAGACCCTGAACGAAAGCCCTAACACACAAGCGATGCAGAAGACTAAAATTCCACTAACTCTAACCAGCCATGGGAATGACCCAGCTTGTTGCAGTGTCTCAGCATGTCTCATAAAATGCACTGAAACATTTGCTAACAAGGCTATCTACATGTTATTGTTCATTTTTATTACAGCAGCACTAGGAGCGCCCATCAATACCAGGACCTCGTGCCCGGTACAGATGTCAGAGTGTTAACCAAAGGAGAACACATCATTCAACTCTCTACCCCCAACAGAAGCAGTCAAATAACAAGACCCTTTCATGTCAGTGTGTCATTTGTACAGACAAATGCTCAGCAGCATGGGTCATAAAAGCTAGCCCACAAGGACTGTTTCAAGGGGAAAAGGAAAGATTCTTAAATTTATTTTAAGATTCATATCTATGCATTCATGCCTGTGCATTTAACCATATAAAGAATTTGCTTAAGTGTAAGAGATCTGCTTTTAAAAACTTCACCACTGTGTCATACCATGGAAACTACCTCAGGGCTACTAGGAAGGGGGTTCAAACATCCCTCTTATAAAACACATCATTATGCATTAGAGGAAACTTCATTCAACAGAGAAGAATGGCACACCAGCTGGAGGTGAACACCATAAAACACATAAAGTTTTAATTAAATTCATTAAAAATTCTTTGTCTCTCACTGTGTTTGGAGGCAGATAGAACCCTTTAACAATGGCCAGCATACAATCAGGTTTGTCAAAACTAATAATAATACAAAAGCATTTGCTTACCCTGGGACATTTTGAAAAAGTTTGAGTAACTGTATTATTTTTAATATGGGACATTTATAAATTATTGCAAGATGTGGCCAGTATTGGAGCAGAGTTGCTGTTTCTATTGTTCATTGGATTGATAAAAGGTGTTGGTAATAAAATGCACATTTTTAGCAGTTGCCAAAGTGAATCAACCTGGAATACAGGGAAGAAGCATATTTTCCCCTTAAAACACACACATATATATATGTAATGCATAGATTTAATAGGGCCTGTTGCAACAAAACAAAGGGCAATAGCTTTAAAGTAAAAGATATAAGGCAACGTTTTTTTTCTCAATGAGAGTGGTAAAACACTGGTGCAGGTTGCCCAGAGAGATGGCAGATGCCCCATCCCCAACCATTCAAGGTCAGGTTGCACAGGGTTCTAAGCACCCTGATCTAATTGAAAATATCCCATTGCAGCGGGGTTGGATTAAATGACATTTAAAGGTCCCTTCCAACCCAAACTATTCTACTATATATCAACACATTTTCATGATCAGTAGTTCTTTACAGCATGTTTTCTATATTCTGTACTGATAAGTATGAAAAATAAACACATTTCCTTTCCTTCAGAGCTTGCATTCCATCAGCAAAACAGGATACAATAAATGAAAGTTACAACACCAGATCCCCTCTTGCAAACACATACATGCCTGATATCAGACAATCAAATATGTCAGAGGACTAATGATGAGCACAGAACATGCATAAATATTTGCAGGATTAAGCCTGCTAACCAGGGTAAAAGAGGATAGCTATTTGGTTGCCTGGCCCTTATGTAAATACTTTGTTTTTCAAAGCTGGAAAGCCTAGCAAAATACTTTTGTATTTAATCTAATACAAATAAAATGATTCTACAATGTACTGAAGGGCTTCACATGAAGAGTCAGTGACAATGTCAGCTATTTAGGCTCATGGCAAGCACTTAATTTGGTCCCGGTCCAGGTCCCATTTCAGTCAGCGGGAGTGTTTTCCCTGATTGCAACATGAGCCTTTGTTACTAAATTATCTCAAGCTGATGAACTGTGAAACAGAAAAGGTACTTTTGCTAACCTTTTCTAATCCAGATTCACTAAGGATAATCGCTAACTAGTGCTAACTAATTCACTAATTAGATCTGAAAACATCCTCACTGCATAGCTAATACCTAAGGATTGGGTACTCATTTTTTATACTTCATCAGGACACTCTAATGCAAGAAATATCACAGGTCAAGTGAACAGTCTGACAACCTATGTGATATGGTTGAAAGTGATGAAAGAAGAGATGAAAGGATATATTCCCCATCCTACATCTCAGTAAACAAAGCTGTGGTTTTGTCCATTTCACAGTCATGATGCTATAATTTCCAGATCTAGGTATGTATCCACTTGATGCTCAACACTCTTTGGGGAAAGGAATTTGATGGGCTTTACTGTACAGCAAAACCCTTGAGCAAAATGGGACAGAAACATGCATTTGAGGAACTGCACAATATGCAAACCAGACTGATGTATCAAAATAAATGTTAGCACATAAAGTGTAGTATTGAGTCTACACAATAAAGTCCTCTGAATAGTATGAAAACACTACTTAACTGAAGATATAAAAGAGCAAAGTAATTTTTCTATTTTTTCTCTATACCATTGCCTTTTTCAGCTGGGAAAGTGCTGTCCTCAATTACATAGGTTACAGGGGAAAATAAGGTGCCTGCTTTTTCACTATTCTTTCACAGAGGCCCAAAAAGCAACTTCAAAGGGGAATAGGTAAGAGATGAAGGAGCTCAAGAAAAGAAATAGCAATAACAGCAGTTCCAAAACTGTTTCAGGGGATGACAGTAAAATACTTCATAATGCACTTGCCCATATTCCCATCACAAAGTGGTGGGAATTACCTAAACTCAACCATCTAAAAATTATGGTTATAATTTGAATGCATTGGCTAAGTCCTGTAAGCAATGGAGAAAGGCACAAATAGAAGATTAATTTTTCCAGTGTTATGATAAATACAGTAGATAGGGTAAATTGCCTTCTGGGAGGTTCTGTGTGACTCTTTTGAGAATGGAAATTCACACAAACAGACCTGGCCTCTCAAGGTAGAGCTATTGCCTGTGACTGCACTGAACTCCTGAAGTACCTCAACAAGGATGCAGCTACTTAGCCTGGGTACTAGCACTAGTCATGCTGCCAGATCAGACAGCTCTGTGACAGCTAAAAATCCTAGTAAAATAGGCTGTTGTGAATTCACTTAGTTCATGTTTAAGCTTTTAGTGGTCTGTGCTATGGGGAAATGAAGAGATGGGTCTATGTCTCTGCGTTGATTGTAACTCAGTTTGTGACTTGCTCTGAATGACACATACAGACTGTAACAAAGATAAGACTCCTGAGATTTACACCATTGCTCTGAGCCCAAGGGCATCACCTGGCAGGCAGTGAGATCTTGTAGTGGTCAGCTTTATGTGTGTATCTACAAGTCTCTGTAAATCTACAGATAAAATACAGATAGGTAATACATTATGTAAACATTGTTTCTACAGTTGTACCTATAAGTAAATACTTAAATAACTATATAAATGTATCTGCAACTTTTAAACACAATTTTGTACATAGACTAGAGGAAAGAGAGACCAGATAAGAGGAAAAGAGGAAAGAGAGACCAGATTATTAAGAGGAAAGAGAGACCAGATTAATCTCCTGTTCACTCTCTGCCTCCATCCTGTTACAACTTAGGAATGGCACAAGAGGTGTTTCCCAAGCACACAGTGTCATGGTGCACTTATGCCTGCACACTCCACCCTAACTCTGTCCAAGGCATTCTTGAAAATGGAAGCTCACTGTTCACTAGACACCTTTTCATGACTGCACAAATGAGAACCAGATGTAAATGTGTTATATCTTTACTTAAACAGAAGCTCTTACATCCCTAAAATGTATGTAAACATGCCTAACTCTTAGGAACCTTGCCTACTTGGAAATCCTGAACCCAAGCAGCATCCAATCTAGCAAAGATGAAAAGGCAGATTATAAGAGATGCTTATTCCTGATCAGTATGAACTGGGAGCATGTTGCAGCATGCCCAGTTGACATCTGGACCAAATTAACTATTCCACTGCTCTGGAAACTTGGGCACAGACTGAAGGACAGTCTGGGCTAGGTCCACGTCCCCCCTCAGGAGACTGTTGGGTTCAGCTCTTTTGGCCTCAATTATCCCCCCATGTGAATGCCAGCATGTCTCATGTCACAGGTAAGAAGTCAGTGAAACACATGCAGGAGGAGTTTGTGCTGTCTCATTGTGTAAGATGCTGTGTTTTCAACCTGTACATTATCTGTGATGCAATACCAGCACACAGAGAATTCTTCATGCAGTCACAAGTGAGATCTTTCGTGCTTTCTGTGTTTCACAGCAGATGAGTGCTCTTTTGAGCATGCTGTTGCTGAGTAATGGGTGCCTAGGAGAGGAAGAGCAAACATCTGAGTGAAGATGACAAGAAAGAAAATATGAAATAACCATGATTAAAGGTTAAAATTTCAAAAATCTTCCTGTTGTACAGCTGGGGCAAGACCTTCAAAGAAGTTCAGCTCCAAACCAAGCAGTGAATTCTGAGAGAGTCCTCAAAACCCAGCAGCTGCTACTGAGATCAGTGAGTCTATTCATAAGTGCAGGGATCTGCTTGTGCCAATCACAGAGGAGCTGAACCCACACTGAGCTTGGATGCAGCAAACTTCACAACACAATTGGGGTGAGGAAAAAAAAGGAGTATCCACAGCAACAACATGCAATTATAGACTTAAAATAAGTGTGAAGCTTCGTGGCTCAAGCTCAACACATTTCAGAAAAATAATGATTATGTTTTCACTTCCTGTGTGCTTTAAGTAGGGTATTAGCTTGCAGGAAGAGAGAGGTCTGGTTTGGAGGTTTATGGTTAGGACATACATCTGAAGTAATTGTGGCTCAGAGTGAATACATGCTAAGTTTATTTTAAATAAGATAGATGGGCAAGTGACAGCCAGGGTCTGGTTGAAAAGTGACATTATTTGTGGAGACAGTCTATTGTATTGCAGCAAAAGAGAATTCCATCTTCTATTAATAGTGGCCAGTGGGAATTCATGCTGAGACTTTTACTTTACTGACATATCCATTTCATTAAAGGTTTCTTCACCCAGATGCTTTCTTCAGTTTTCAGAGTAACTCTTGTGAGTGAGAGAGCAAAAGGATTCTCTGGAAAGGATCCCATCCTTTCTATGCTACTGACTTTGAGCAGGGATTCTCAAGTATTACATACAGATGAGATCTACAGTTTGCCTTTATATTAAATCTTGCAGGGTTTTACATGACCCTGGAGCAGCTCTTGGGAGGGAGAAGGGGGCCCTGGGGTGCCACTGGAGGGCTCTGCCCAGGTGCTCAGGTCAGAGTGTGGGGACACACCTGGTGAACAAAGACCCAGCTTGGGGTGCATGCCCATTCATCTTCAAGGCAGGCAGTCATGTGGGGTGTGCCAAAGTCTTCACTGGAGCCAGCCCAGGCACTTGGCTCCCTCTCCAGTTAGTCTGAGGGCAAGCAGCTGACGCTGCTCTATCCAAGGCAGGTGGCCTCTCCTATGGAAATGAGCCAATTAAAGGAGACTATAGAGGGGCACAATTAGCCAGCTTCTTAGGCTGAGGCTCAGCTATAGAATTGAAGATAGAGAGGTGCTGAACAGGAGAACTTTCAGCTGTGTAATTTTTGACCCAGTACATTAGTACTGTGGGTTAAAACAGAGGAGGGGATTTTGGCACGTGAATCTTTTTCATCTCTTAGAGTCCAAGTGCCAAGGATCAAACTGAGAAGTGTGAAGTAACCAAGCAGTTTTCTGTACATCTTTTTAACACCACTAATGAAGGCCTTTCCACATTATGGCCTGTGTCTATTTCAGCCCTGATTTTGTATCTACTTACAGGATTAGAAAGATTAAGTGCTAATTAGAGCACTGAGGATTAATAACTGCTACTTCTACAATGCACATTTTTCTTAATCTTGTCTTAAATTCTAGTGGAGATTGGTCCACGTTACAAAGCCAGAATTTGCCTAAGGTTACTAAAGACATAATAGAAGGTGCTGGGTATTATTCTTGTGTATACTGAATAGGCATCACCCATTAGTGTAAAGAAGGAATTACAGGAATGGCAGGAAAAAGAGTGCTTTTTTTCTGAAGAAAACAAAAAGGCATGTCTTCATTGTTCTGTTGGAAGCACTGTTAACCCAAATTTCACCCTTTTTACGTTTTCAGGTCTGAACCTTCTCATTTGAGCATTGTAATATGTTTACACACTGCTAATTCAAAGAATATTCAAACACTGCTGAAATTATACATAAAGTGATAACTAGGAACACGTGAAAATGGCAAATAGAGAAAAATTGGCCACTGTCATTCCACTGAGTGTTGACTGGGGAAATCATGGTGCCGCTCATTAGTGGGACAATTTCTTTGTTCTCATGTTAAAGCTAAGTTGCAACAAACTAATAGTCAGGTATTTGCAAATAAGTTTAGAAATATTTTGTTGCTTGAGGGGAACATTTAACAAATCAGCTCAATACAGCAGTTGTTCATGTGTAAAACATGGCCGGGATCTTTTGCAGAGAAGAAAGACTTCGAGGAAGGTTTTCATTTCCAGCCAACAAAGAATTCAATTTGCATACAGGTGTTACAGGGCTTCTCTCTGAATTCATGGATCACTGCTGGTTTCAGATATCAGGACACAGAGATGGGTCAAAGGCACTGTGAGATGACTTGCAGCTAGTTAAAGGAGTCTGAGGTCAGGGCTCTTAACATCAGCTCTCTTGTTTTGCATCAAGTGACACCAGATGTACCAGGATCTCATTCAATCACATTATTTCCCACTGCAACCAAAGGAGCAGACTGGTTTCCACACAAGGAGACTGACTACAATGATTTTTGGATTATTCTAGGACAGAACAGCTTCCCATTTCTTGGGTGGAGGATGGGATCCACCTGGTTAAAAGCACAGAGCAAAGACCCATGAGGATCAGGAAGGTGCAAGGATGGGTGGTACAGCAGGGTCCTTCTCCACGATGGCTGCAAAGGCTCTGAAGCAGTATTGTTTCCGTGCACAGAACAAATTGCACAACACTCCCCTCCTAGGGAAAACAGGCCAAAAACTGGTTCCTTGTTTCATCAAGAAGGCAGTTAAGCTTTGGTTTGTTCCTCATCTTTTGTTGCCTGAATGGTTTAGAGAAGGCATGGTTCAGCTGTGACAGGGTCTGTTGTTCTCTCCTCACCCTCATAAAGAATTACCAGATATGCCTTCTTGGCTTGCATTTAATGCAGAGGCACCTTTTGCAAAAGAAACCAGAGTCTGCAAAAGGTCAGGGACACTTTGGAGCAGGAAACTTCTATGTGTGTGTCTGGTTTTTAGGAAACCTGACCAAAATTTTGTTAAGATTGTGGAGGAGCAAAGAGTCAAGTAACTTGATCCCTGTGTAATGAAATGATCAAGAAAATGATCAAGAAGAAGTTTAAGGTCTCTAAAGAGCTTTCCTTCTTCAGACCTCCAACTGTGTGTGAACAGAGGCAATCTTCTCTGTTAAACCAGTTCTTAGTAGATAATTCCCTGAGAATTACTGATGCTTAATAAATTGTCAGATCTGCTTGTTCAAAACAGTTTAGCATTAAAAGAGCTCTCTGCAAAAGACTATCTGAGAACCATCTTGAGAAAAGCCATTTTCCAGAAGTCTTTAGAGAAAACATGGAAGGAGAAACAGGGAAGGGAGCAAATACTGAAGCAATGACTGCTGATTAATATACTGTCCTTTTAGAAATGGACTTGGACTGTCTTGCAGAAATCCTCTTTGAGTCCAAGTCTGTTACATATTTAAGGAAAACAGACATTTGATGTCCCTTTCTGCACTCAAACACCAAAGTATCAATGACCAGACTGAGGCATCTTCATCCTTCCTCCTAGAAGAAATCCTTACAAGTGTCAAATATATTTTTCTGCACAACAGAAACTAAAGAAACTAATTTCTAAAGCCAAGTCCTTATTCTAATTCTGTACCACATAAAATTACCACGAGCCAGGTGGTGAAGAAAGCCTTCAGAGGCATACATCCAATGTCTGTAGCTGGTGAGGAGTGCAATACAGACTCACCACACCTGGTAGCTGCCTGTTGTGGCTGTCATGGAGGAATACAAGTACCTTAAAAAATTGTACTTTACTAATTGTACTTCAAAAGGGACTGACAATAACAAGGGCTTGCACCTGATTTCACTAGTGTATCATTGCTCTGAATACCTATAGCTGATTTTTCAAGGCTTTTTAACATTTCTAAATAATATATTTTCCCCCCAATTTCCATGTAATGCCTTGGTCTCTTCTCACACTTCTTTCACCAGCACCTGCATTCATACATCTCAGTCATACAACTCAAGCACCTTCTGTTAAATATAATTCTTGCCTCAGGCAAAAGATCAGGCCAGTGTTTTCCCGCAGGTCCCTGCAGCATTCCCCCATTCCCGCAGGTCCCTGCAGCATTCCCCCATTCCCGCAGGTCCCCGCAGCATTCCCCCATTCCCGCAGGTCCCCGCAGCATTCCCCCATTCCCGCAGGTCCCCGCAGCATTCCCCCATTCCCGCAGGTCCCTGCAGCATTCCCCCATTCCCGCAGGTCCCTCAGCATTCCTCCATTCCCGCAGGTCCCCGCAGCATTCCCCCATTCCCGCAGGTCCCTGCAGCATTCCCCCATTCCCGCAGGTCCCTGCAGCATTCCCGCGCCCCTCCCTGCCGGCGTTCCTAGGCACGGCGCTTCACCGCTGCACCACCAGAGGGCGCTGTCTGAATGCCTTTGGAAGATTTTTATGTCAAAACTAAATTAAAAAAATATTAAAATCCACCCTGAAAACCTTGTTATTTAGAAAAGGTGATGCACTTGTGACAGGAAGAAAGAGGAATTATTGAAAGACTGCTATACAATGCAATGCCTCAAATCTTTGCAACTGCTTCATTCTAGTCTCATCCCATCTTGTACAGTCTGGTACAACAGTACAAATTAAGCTTTGTTGATTTACTCAAACAAAGCCATCTTGAATCAGAGTTCTTATGCCAGCTATTGAGATCCATGGTACAACTCTGATGGACTGCAGTCTGAGAAGAAAAGGCAAACTGGAATTTTATAGCTAACTAAGAACACCTTGTGATACATGGTACCGCTTAGGATGGAGCATAGTATCCTACAAAGTTACAAAACATTATTACAAAATTAGTGCCCATTAGTAAAAATACTAAGGCTCTGTTTCTTTAAAAAAGTTTCTCTGTTTTAACACTGATTCATCCTTAGGTTATCTTCTCTTTTTAATAGTGATTTCTATCATAGTTTTTCTTTCCAGCACCTCCATTTGTTTACAACAGAAGGTCTTTGCTTTCCCCCTAGTTGTGTCCAATTTCCATCACACATTATCATGGATCCTGACACCTATGTTGCATGCACGGTAATGCACAAATGTGCATCTGCATTTCCCATTAAATGAGGCATTCAAAGTTATTCTTGGGTCCAGACTTGTCCTTTTGAGATTGGAGCTGAGCTTACAATTCTCTGGAAGGGAAAAGCCAAAGTAAGCTCTTTAACTTAAACCCCAGCTTCTGATCCACAAGCTCTAGCCAGACTGGCCATGGGAAAGCTAAAGTATGATCTCACTTAGTTCTGGGACTGGCTTTTCCAAAGTACAGCATGCACCCACAAAGCTAGAGCTGAGCTACAGTCAGGCACAGCAAGGCACAGCAGGACTGGGACAGAGTTTGCTGGGCTAGAGGGCTGCTGCACAGCACCCTAAAGCATGTACAGAGACAGATCTCCTCACTGAATAAACCTGGAAATCTTGGACCTTGACAACCAAATTATAAATAAATTCCATAATATCTACAGATTTTATCATGGAAAAGATAAAATTCCAGAAGTCTGACTTGCTTTCACAGCATTGGAGCTTGTCGGTCCTAGTCACAGATAACTTCTCATCCAATTACCAAAATTCAAAGTAGGCCACAGGCCTCACATGATGCCAATGTATCACTCTGTAAGACATACCCATTTTACTCCATAATGACAAATAAATCAATATAGCTATAAAGTGCTCTCCTACCAAGTTTGTCAGTGAACAACTAGTCAATGCAATCAGTGGCACCTAGAGAATTTTGGTTCACCCTACAGTAAGCACTTAAAATTTGGTATCACACACAGACAGGCTCATGTGCCTCATGAGCCTGACTGTGAGAGAATTCCCCTCTCTTCCCTCACTGCTTTAAAAAGTGCAACTTTCAGGAACCTTAGTTCAGAGAATTACACTGTCAGACACACGCAGAACCCAACCCAACCCCTGGAGTTCTACCTCCATTTTGCCATTTCATTCCAGCCTACTTCCAGACAGAGTAGAGAGCTTATTTTTCTTTTTTCTCTAACAGTCAAAATACCCTTAGTGTTTGAAAAGCTAGATAAACAGATGGATCATGGGTCTCATTGTGTTCTTTGGAGAACTGGGCTACATTTTGACAGGATGAGGTTACCCTGCTCAGGAGGTGAGTTTGGCAGATCATTTGTTTTCCCCCCATGAACAAATATCTGTTGAAGATGATGAACTGATGAAGTGCACATGACTTCCATTGTTTTAGAAAGCCAGATCCTCTCTTGTACACAGGACCTACTCTTTCAGGAATGCATTTCTGACCAACCTATTTGCAGTGACAGTCTCTCAAGGCAGAATGTGAGAACATCTCATTTTATCGATGAAGTAGTTTCTACCTTGCAAAAGAGGAATAACAACACTCCTGACACTGGACAGCAAAG
This sequence comes from Calcarius lapponicus, assembly GCA_039654755.1. Classification (NCBI taxonomy): domain Eukaryota; kingdom Metazoa; phylum Chordata; class Aves; order Passeriformes; family Fringillidae; genus Calcarius; species Calcarius lapponicus. Next base: position 22,941,463 of record CM077464.1, read on the forward strand.
GCAGAAAGATCACAGAATTTCTCCTTCTTGCAGCCCTCAGTTTCTGAGGGGACCAAGATCAGAGGAGTACCTCCTTTCTCTGAGATTTTACCTCCTGGCCCATTAAAGAGAAGAACAGTAAGCTGGAGATGAGGCAGGCAGCTAGCAGAGCCTGAATGTGCACAGTTTTCCTGGTGGAAAAGGTGGATTGCAGGCAGTCATACAGAGCTCCGTCCACTGCTGCACAGCAGTGAGGGCCCATCCTGGGCAGAGGCAAGGCCATGGCTTTTCTGTTTTCTCCTAGGTGTACTTTTAACAAACAACAGGTCTGCAGTCATTGGAGGGTCCAACCATTGAAGGCTACACGGGTCTGCCATTCCTGAGGTGATGTGAGAGCCTCTGCACAATGAAGGAAGTGTCTCAGAGAACTCTCAAAACTATTTGGCATGGCCTAGGTCTTAATCAACTCCAGAATGGAAAAAACACCATTAGTAAAATGTCCCTCAATGCCTACAAATACCTGAATTCAAGTTCAATTATAGCAGGAGAAAGGGGAAAATAAAGAGCATGTTTTTTTTCTTAGGCTCCAGAGCCAAGATCTGTGTGTTTTTGAAGTCATCCTACCAGGAAGAAAAGAAAAGGCTGAAGCTGACTGTGACCTAAATAAAGCAAAAGAATTAGGTACTTGTGATCAAAGGATTGAATGATGCATATACACATCTCCCTAAATAATAGAGTTGGTAGGAGAAATGACATGTCATTATTCCTCTGAAATAAGGCAAATTACCTGCTCTGAAAAGAGGAGTTAATCTGTTTTTTATACAATGAAGAATAATGCCACACTGTTTCTTCTAAAATTAGCAGCTGACAAGCTGAGACTTCAGTGCACATAGCATCTGGCTCTCTGGCACCACTTGGACTTACCAGAGTGAACCCTTCCTTTTCCAGTTTTATTAGGTTTGGTGGGCAATAGCCTTTACCACAAAGTACATCCACTGAGCTCCACAACAGCAGTAGGTTTAAAGTACCTCAGAGTTTCTCTCTTGCTCTCCACAGAAGTAAATGCAGAAAATCTGATGAGGATATTTTGAAAAAAAACCTCAAGAACTTTGGATGGAGTCCAAGTTCTCATTTCACCCATCTTTTCAATCAGCTGTACCCTTGATTAGCTGTCTTCCAAACAAGAAGCAAGCATGGGACAATCTCATCCTAAAATTCTGCATTTTGACATTTCCAGTATTTAAGACAGTCAGTGAATTCCAAATGCTGAAGTCAGACTCATCCAGGTAAATAAGTTTCTTGTTTTCTATTCTCAAACCCTAAGGCTTCAGATGCTAAATAACTGAGTCCATAACCATAGTAATGGCTGAACAATTTATCTTGAAAAGATAATGGCTGTATTTTATCACATGAATGCATAGAAACAGTGTAGAGACTTCTTCTCTAAGCTGCTCTCCTGAGGAATCTCTCTTCTGTTCTTGTTTAGACTGACAGTATGAAGGGCTCAGCACTCATAAAGAGGCTTGGGAGATTGGAAACCTGAGAATGCATTTCCATCTGACCTGGGAGACCAAAATCACAGTGCTTATTTACCCCCTAGAGAATTTCCAGTTAAATAGCCTCTCAAAAGAATAGCCAAACTTCCCTGAATCTCCTTTACTGATGCACAGCCATAATTATATCCAAGTTATATGCAGAGAATTCCCCAGCAGCAGATTGGAAAGGAAATGTAAGTTACACTTTCTCTCCCTCACACATCTGAAGGAAGAGACTGGGTGATATGTGTCTTAATATGTAAAACATCACTACTGTTGATGTTTTTCCCTTGGCTGTGATGGCAGAGAATAGGAAATATAACAAATCCAGTCACCAAACCCACATACTTGACCTCTTCCACCACAGTTTTGGCTCAGGCAGTTTAAAGTGCATGATGTTTTATGTTTGCACTTAGCTTCTTTCACACAAATGAGGAACAAGTGACTTTCCTCTGTGCTGGGAGGACCAATTCAAACCACACTGTCTCTCTGCTCATTGTCCTGACTGCCAGGCTCCATGGCATCACACTGTTGTTTGGGCTTTTTTCCTTGAAGGGTAGGAGATAGTTCTCTTGTCTAGCAAGAAAAAGATTTTGTAATAGTTGAAGAACTCCTTGGGAAAAAAGCAAGATCTTACTGAAAGAAGACACTTCCTTAAGTGAGCCTGTCCTTTTCGTTCCAGCCTACTTCTAGATGGAGCTTCTTTCTCTTTTTTCTCTAATAGTCAAAGGCAGGTCAGCTCATGAGTGCTGGAGTCATAGGTCTGAGGGAGGCAAACACAAAGCCATATCCATAGGTTCTTGCATTGGATAAAGGCCATGTGCCAGAGAGGAAGGACACCCTCTCCCTCTGATCTAACAATGAACTCATGATAATGCTCCAGGGTTGAGCAGCAACTGGTCCTAAGCAAAGAAGACAAAGACTCCAGGGCAAAACCCATTTTCTCAAGGCTTCAGAAGTCCCCAGAGAAACAAGCAGAGATGAGCTGGACTGACCCAGGGAGGCTTCTGAGACAGCTTCTCCTTAGGAGCAGGCAAAGCTCTCCGGACATGCTGCTGAAGGAACATCATCCAAGCCAAAGAGCTGTCTGTGTTTGAAGGTACTATTTCAGACCACAGATAACCAAGGTAAACTTGCACTCCAGAAAAGCAGAATCTGAGCTTCCAGCTCAGCAGTTTCTATTTCTGCTTCCTAAGGCAGCCCTGGTTACCCAGTTACAAAAGAAGCCAATAACAACTGGCTACATTTATCACTCAATTTTCCCTGACAGTACCTTATATTTAGACAGATTTACTACCACCACCACCACCTTCTGAACTTACTTGAGTATTTTTCTTCTCTGCATGAGGCTCGGTAAAGTTCTACACTACCTTCTGCAGAAAATTACTCAGTTGTTGAACTTTTCTTGATCCTTCATTGGAAACAGCAAAAATTATGGTCAAGACCACTATGAATTTTTCCTCCTCTATCTGCTTTGCTCTAGTGTACAGACAACATCAGGCTAATGTACTGTTTTGCAATCAGTTTAAATGGTTCCACTGACCTGCAATCAGCATTCTGCAGTGTAACAATGGCAAATCAGCAAACCTCTGCTACTCTGTGTATTTATTTATCAGCAAGAGAGCCAAACAGCCAACAAACAGCTCCATGAGTACAGATGCCAGCATGATGTCAGCAGAGAGAAAGAAAGAAAGACTGTCCACATCAAAGTATGCAAACCTCCTTTTTCAGTACATGGACCTAAGCTGCAACTTCTCCCTAAGCTTCACCTGCAGCAGGGGGACACAATTACCCTGACCAAATAACTGAGGGCAACATTCCAACACTGCCTCTTTACAAAGCACAGAATTTATAACTTCCTTGAGAAAGCATTAAAAAAATAAATAAAAAACAATTTAAATTATATTCATAATGATTTATTTTTAAAAATGTTCCCATTTAACTGCTATCTAAGCACAACCCATTGTAAGCCAGAATTAGCTTGGTTCCACCTGCATTTAAAGCGATTTTTATAATTATTCACATCAGAACAGACATTAATCACATAAACAATAGCTGCCTTGCAGAAAACACATGATAAGCAGCTATGTTATGACTTACTATTATTTTTAATACATTCTTTAACTTGGATGTAAATGTTCTATTAAATTGTTTTTTTAAAAAAACATAAATCTTACCTTCAGATTGATGTGTGGCCAGAGGTGTCTGTGTCTCCTTGGAGTATGATACCACCTCCCGAGGTAAGAAATCGACCTGGGTAATCTTTGACACCCCTAGTTTGTGCAGTCTGCGTCTAAGGTGAAATACACAACATCAAAAGGTCAGTCATGGTAAATGTAAATCAGCACCAAGAACAAATGTTTGCTGTTATGGACAGGATAAAAATACTTCAGTGTTTGTAAAGGTGAAACACAACACAGTATGCATGAGAAGTACCTCATTGCAGTGAAGAAAATTAACCTGGGAACCATTTGCCATAATAAAGTCCAGTTGTTGAACCTCTAGATCATGCTGCAGAGAGGGACTGCAAATGGGAGAAAGAAATGGCCTGCTTCTGTCCCTCTTAACATGCAACAAAATTCTCATCCATACTACCATCACTATGATGTTCTGTCTGCTCAAAGGAGCTCATCCTCAGCCTGGGACACAGCTGTTGAAAGGGTACAGTGGGTTTAAACCAGGATGAATTAGACTGCCAAATGTTCAGCTGGGAGCAGTAACAGAGTCTTTGACTGGCAAGGTGTGTCATTTCCATAAAGGAGATTCTGCCTTTCACAGGAGTCCTTAACAGTGGCCTTGAAGTAGGTTTACGATTAGTGGAGTCCTAATGCAAACGCTGGAGGAGAGCTAAAACACAACTGGAGCAGGGCAACTGTAGCCTTCTATTTTGTCTACTTCCCTTGCTTTAAATAAACCATATGAAATAAATCAGTGAAGCAAACTAACTGTAAGTGGGTAAGGGAAAAAGAAGAGAGGCAGCTGAGCATGGTGATGAACACTTTTAGCTGTGCACAGTTCACTCAGCAGTGGGGGAAAAAATCAGTTTATTTCCTGAATATTAGTTGACTGTCTGCAGGACGTGAAGAATATAAACTGGTTACTTGGAAGTGTTTTACTGGGAAAAAAAGCCAACTTTAAGCATAGAAATAATGCAAACACAATAAACACATGAACTAAATAAGGCCAGTTACCTGAATCAACAAGTGTGAGCATGCTTGAGCATTTATGGGGAAATAAATTCCTGGACACAATGTTTCTCAACTTGCCACATTATTGAAGAGAAAAATTTGGAAAAACAGAAAATTATTACACATTATCTATATCCTCTTCATTTTCCAGGTTATCAGAAGAACAGAAGTCATAGGGGTTTTGACCTAATTAATTTATAGTGCTTTAGGTATTCAATTAAGATTCATGTCTGAAAGGAAATGGGAGTCTACAAAGGAAACTATCATCACTGGATAACAGCTACTGAACTTTTCAGCTGCATCAGCCGTATTTTTTTTCTAATCTATTTTACTGCCTGGGTTGCTATTAAGCTGACTGCAATTAGATTCAGCAGGTAATAGGTACAAATCATCTGTATTGTGTAACAAACCACTAGAGCAGAAACAGTTGTTGTAGCTCTGAGTCTTTCCTCTTTTCAAAGAAAAATTAACAACTCTCCCTCCTTACAATTATCTCTGACTTTGCCAATATGAACAAAATCTACAATTGTCTAAAACTCTCCAGAAAAACTTTTACCTCATTATTGGGGGCAGAAAAGTTTCTTCAGCTGGCAAAAATTTTAGTAGTTTTACATTTTGTAGCTGCTATAACTTACGGTCTGTGTGAATTCAATCTTTAATAAATATCTCACCCCAGCAAATTCTCATGTGCTTTTCCCTCCCTCAGCACCAGGTGTGCGATCTCTGTTGCCTTCTTGGTCAGTTTGATTTCCCTGTGCAACCAGTCCCCTGCTGCCCCAGGCTACTCTTTCCATTTACTGAGGTTCTTTGCATTGAAAGTCTCTTTAAAGTGGTCTTGGTTAAGTATAACCCCTAATTAATTATGTGTCTAATCTGGATCTAATTAGAACCTCACCTAATTCTAAAACAGTTTCACATGACGTCACTCTGTATCTCCTGGACTGCCCGAGGATGGGGAACATGACCCTAAGGAGAGCTGGATTTAACTGCTGGCTGGGTGAATTGAACCTCTGCCCACTGTGTCCCAGAAGTGAGCTACTTCCCACGGCACTGTGCTGAGACAATGCATGGAATTCTCCATCTGAAACACTTCCAATTCAGTAACTGCTGGTGCCTCTACAAATGCCTTGTGCCACCCATATCCTGTAATTACTGGTGAAGACTCAGAGGTCCTTCCTCATCTGAAGGAATGGATCTATTGATTGCCTGAGTCAAGCCACCTCTAATTGTTCTCATGTTACTAAAAGTTGACCTAGCCCTTGGTCCCAAGCACTCAGGGACAACTGGAGCATCCTTTCAATATCTGGACTTTACAAAATATGTGCAGTAATGTTCCATTCTTTAGTTATTTTTTGGGCAACACCAAATGGTCTGTTGTTTTCCCATCCCAACTTTTCATATGAGGTGAATTCTCATCAATTCAACAAATATTCATCTTAGAGAACACATAAGCTTTGAAGGATTCCTTTTCAAACTGCTAATGGGATGTCAGTAGGAGGATAGTGAATAAAACCCATGCATGAAAACTGATTCTTCTGTCCATAGGTATCATAAGAAAAATGTATCTGCTAGAAGTGTTTTGAGACACACATCATTTAATTGCTGACTGCAGGATTTCTCTTGCATTGGTTTTGCTGGATTTTTTTTTTCTCTAGTCTCAGGACACTAGAGGAAAGTTTAACTCTGCCTTGGGTTTGAAGACAGTTTTCTTTCAAAAGGGACAGGACTTCCATTAAAATGTATACCTGTGGATTTGCTCTTTGGCATGCTTCTTTTCTGTCTCTGCACTGGCTGCTAGTAATTGATTGAAGTCCTTACATACAGAGGTATCTTTTCATAAGTCAGATAAAGGAACTTGCTTTGCACAGCTGTTTGAGAAACCTTGCTCCTAGGAGTCCTCATCTTTTAATTCAAACTTCTGTGAAAAAGCAGCTGGTATTTCCATAAATTTTCTGTAGGTTAAAATAGCTCAAAAAACTCTACCTTTTTGGTACAGCACAGGCAAAGTTGTAGATGTGTGACCTATTTGAAGTTACACTCATGTGTGAACTACAAACATTCCTAGGAGTTCTAGATATGGAGAAATATTTCTGTTTAGAAAACTCTCTGGATACTTTTCTTCTGGATCTTTCCAGTGAATAGACCTAACACACCTAACTGCAGCAGGGAGCACTGTCAATCAGCTAAAGGGAAGCTGCTGTTTTTCTGACAGAATGGTGAATGAAGTAGCACATGAACAAGCAAAAGCACAAGAGAGTTGCCTGGAGTCTCAAAACAGCCCTGTAGAACAGCACTGGTAGAGCAATTTTTTTCAGAGTAGTGATTTGGTTTTACCTATGACTCATGCTCTGAAGAGCTTGAGGTACTGCTACCCACCCTTTTAGAGGAACAGGTTATCCTAAATACCTTTGCAGGTAAGCATTTCTACATAATTTAAATTTATTCTTTTTTTTTTTTTTTCACTTGTTAGGGTAAAGAAGTTCCAACCCAAACTATAAAATAGTAATTTTAGCCCTACTAAAATTTTTAAAAAGCTTCATAGGCCTGAACTCAACTAAGATGGCACTTACTCTTGGACTATGATCATACCTAAGGGTACAATTTTAAACACATACACAGCTCCTAAGGGAAAAGGGGACATTGTTACTGCATGTGGAAACAGCACAACTGTAGCCAGCAGAAAGGAGGGGGAGAAGTATCTTGCAAATGATTCAGAGAGAAAGTCTGAATCAACAGGTACAAACAAGATCAATGTAACTAAGCATGCACATATATGCCACAATAATAACATTTCATCTGAAATGAAATAGTTATTTGCATTGTGTTTCAGGCAACAGAAATAGCAATTTATCTTTTCATAAGCTTGTTTAAATAGCTGGGTTTTTTCCCACAAATATTACTTTGCTGAAGCTTCTTATTTATGAAACTAAAAAAAGGAAACTTAAATTATGATCTTTTTGAGTCAAAAAAGTAAATGAAAATCACATACAACCAGCTCAACTAGGAAGCATATTCAACATAATTCTTGCAAAGAAAGGATAACAAAAAGAGCTGACATATACCCAAGTTCAGAGTCAGACTGGAGTTGCAGCACTGAGGGGTCTGTGTCCCATTGCAAGGTCCTAGGGTGGTAATCAGCCGTGCAGCACAAAGGGGAGGGAAGAAAAGAACACACAGAATTAACTGAAAGGATGAACAAATCCCCACCTCCTTAGTTACATGCTCTACATAGTACATTCAACCTCCAGGTGCAAGCAACAGCCACCATATGTCAAACAAGGTTTGTATGTCAAACTGAGACAGGGCAGGCAATTTAATAAAACCACATATTATTGATAAACAGAGGAAAGAAGCTGGATTTTCTGTCACATATTGATTAACTAAATATGGGGTTGGGGTTTTTTTCCTTTTCCTGAAAAATTCTAACTCTTTAACTTAGGTTGATGGATTCACAATAATTTGTAGAATCTGGAGGCACAATTTATTTATGTTTTTATGATAAGGTAGACTGAACATTTGCCATGAAGTTCACTGAAGAGTTTATCCCTTCACACACTCCTGAGACAGACAGTAATCCATCCTGTACAACACTGCTCTGGGCAGGAGCATCACAGAGTGCATTTGACAGCAAATGGTACACTGACACCAGCTCTGACACACTCTGAGGGCATCTGGGACAAACAAACAAATCCTTTCTCTTTTCCTCCCAATAAAATTCCTGGGGAAGAGGCTAATAATACATCTGAGAAAATCAGATCTATGACAATCTCTCAGATGAGGCTATCACCAAATGTACAAGCGTTCCAGAGGTGTGGCCTGAAGTGAAGATGTTGCTCCTGGCACTGCAGTGCAGTTTCCCACGCAAGCAGCTCTAAAACACCTTGAAAACACTCACAGAGCCTTTAAAGAGTCTTGTGAAGACTCAAGAAGAGTCTTGATATTCAGCATCCTTCAGTTTAGAAATGCAAAAACTGACATATCAGGGCCAGCATTTTCAAAAATGCCTGCTCCTTCCCTGTCTCTTAATTTTACTTCATTTTTCCACACTCAGGAAGCCACATCTTATATGCAAGAAAACTGCCAGAATCCGTGACAGAATCAGGAACATGCAAGTGGCTCCTCAGCACCATTTCCTGTAGTATGAATACTAGATTATGCACTGCCCTCACTAGCAGAGGCTGGAGCAAAGAAAAATGCTCCTTCCCTAAGCAAGCAAGTCTTCATGAAGACATGCTGGAAAAGGATAGTTGTCAAAATTACCCCCCCCCCCCCAAATTTCTTCTGAATACAAATTTTGAGGATATAGAGATCATAATATTACCAGGTTCAGCCAAAACTAGCCATATAATCAGCTGTGGTCAATATTCACAAGTCTTTCTGCAACAATAGGAACTTCTGCCAATGAATCACTCATATAAAATAACAAGTTACTGAATTAGTTCAGAAATAGATCTACTAAAGCCAAATAATTATTCTACCTCCTGTCCTTAGTAAACTCACCCATTCTATTACCAATGTTAACTCACTGTCTGGACAGACAGACAGGGGCATGTGCTGCACTCTTGTCATTTCTGAATGAAAAAGAATAAATTTCAACACCCTGTGCATACAAAAAGAATGAAAACCTGTAATGCAAAGCTACTTTCTCATGCAACATAAGGGCACTCATTTCCCTCAACTTAGGATCCATAGTAATATTTATCAGGATAAAAGACTTTATACTGATAAAGAAAGGCATCTCCAAAACTAAACTGTATTACAAAAGGTCAGAGATAAAAAAATACAGCAAGAAATAACAGATTTTTCCCTTGTAACCTGACTGCAGTGTAAGTACAGTGGAAAATGGACATAAGATCTGAATGCCTGATGCAAGGCAAAGGCATCAATGACTAATGCATTATAGATACTCCATTAAAAATTCTATCTGTGTGAAGATTGCTCTTGTAATGTCACCAAGGTCAGTTGCATATATTAGGACTTGCTATATAAGTGCCACTTTCTAATTTTACTGCTGCCTAGGGCCTACTCATACATTCATGCCCAGGTTTTCCAAACTCTTAAAAGAAAATACACATAACTCATTTCAGTTTCTGCCCGCCCAACATTCACTTTCAAACCTTCAGGATTTGTAGGGGGATAAAGGCTATTTCATCAGAAAGAACACCATTATCATTTGATTAAAGCAAGAGCTTGCAACAGGTCTCTAGAAATACAGTCCCTATGTTCCACCTCCAAGAATCCAGGCCAGGCCACAAGAGAGGGCACCTTTACCTGGTACCTTGATAAAAATGCCAAAAAAAAAAAAAAAAAATTAGAGATCTCCCACATTCAAGACAGCACTCAAATCCCAAAACTATGAGAAGAGCAACACTTATGGTTCAGGCCATCGCAGGCTGACATGTATAGAGACATTCCTCCCTTAAGTATTTATTATCTGGATTCTCAAACACAGCCTTCACCACTCTGGACACCGATACCCACTTTTAATAGCAATTCTCCTTGACTCCTAATTATATCTATTTGCAACAGTTTTAATGCATCTGCAAAACATTTCCCAGATTTGTGCTCCACATCACTGTGATACCACTTGCACAGGTGTGAGGAAGAGATGAAGCAATCTGCTGAGCTGTCCTCTCCAGCTTGGCTGAGCAATGCTATCACACAAAATGAGGCTGCAGGTAACAAATCTTCAGGTTTCAAGTCTCTTGCCCTGGGAGACAGAACACAAGTGGCTACACTCAGGTAGTAAAGGCTGCAGAGCACAGGGAGTGACTCTGTGTTTCAAGGAACACTATTGATTTGCTCTTTGTCTCTTCCTGGCACCTGAAGAATGTCATCAGATCAAAATGAAAGTGAGTGAACAGTAAAGATGTAATCTGGACCTGCAATTTAGCTAGTTTCCATGGTAATAACATCAAAAAAGAAAGAAACAGATTCTTTGAGGTTTAGCAACCCAAAAATGATGTTGAATAGCCTGTGCTGTCATCCTGACTAGAAAATTAGAGCTAATCTGTTTGTGATGAACAGCCATTGCGTACGACATTCCTTGATCATACGGATGAGCATTGTAGTTACACTTGTTCCCCTGTGGACTCCCCTCAGTGGGGATTTTGAAATGCCACTAGACTTCAGCAGAAAAGAAGCTTTTTCCAACTAGTTCATGAGTTCCTCCTCCAGACCATTCTTCATGAGGGAAAGGACTAAGTGCTCTTGCTCTTATTTTTCTTTCTTACTTCATAAAAGAAAACTGCAATGGCTTGACTTCTATTCACCCAGAGACAGAGGCAGAGAAGGTAATGTCACAGACCCTGAGGACAAGTGCATGGCCTAGGAGTCAGCAGTCAGGCTGAGATGCTCCCATTCTGGACCTTTCAGAAAGCACAAATTGCTCAAGGTTCCCCTAAATGGATTCAAAGGATTTTGGCACAGGTCTATGTAGAAGAGATGAAAAACATTTTAGTTGAACATTTTTATGGGGAAAAGAGAGGAGCATTAGACTGAGCAGGTAAAGTAGTGCTTCCCAGCAGTCTCCAGTCCTGCAGACTACTTCCAGGGGTGAAGGGAGTGACACAGGCATGGCAAGGATCCCTGGAAACTCACTGAACAGCACAGTCAGGGCTAAGCCAGATAGATCCATTTCCTCCACCCAGACAGACTGACACTATTTTAATCAGAACTACCCAACATTGTTTCAGAGCTGGGTGCTGTATCAGTCTCCCACATAGTGGCAAACAATAGCCCTGTGTCGTGGTCCATCCCCCTTGGACATGTTCAGTGCACAGCAGCTGACCCTGGCTCACTGAAGGATAAAAAGCTGTATTACTAAATAACAGATTGTTCTAAAGCAGCACAAAGGGAATGAGGGCTCTTAGATGCTGCACTAAGAAGACAAGGTACAAGTGTTATTACCTCTCTTTCTACTGATCTGCTTTCTCTCCCTTCAGATAGGTATCTCAATAACCTATTTTCTTCCTCAAATTTAGGACAGTACTGATGCTGGCACTGTTTCAGCTCTAACTACTGAAGAAATACCAGATAATTTTGACACATCATCTTTTAATAACCTGAAGAAAGAAACCAACAAGAGGAAGATGCCCAGATGTCATATATTTACTAAAGAATTGGGTGGGAAAACAACTGAATGTTGTTATTTCTTCTGAATTCAAGTCCAAAGTGTTAGGAAGATATTCAGAGCCCAGTACTAAAAGGACAGAGAACTGTTACAAAATCTAAGGTGGGAGGAATTTGAACAGAAGCATTCCCTTTTCTGTAGCATTATTATTATTACCATGGAAAAACAGGCACTGCCATATGTTACAATGCTCTGTGTAACCTTACCTCCAGAAGATTTTATTCTGATTGCATAATGTCAATTATGTAGATTAAAAATGTGGAAAAGACTAAAATAACCTACAAATAAAATAGAACACTTGAAACCTTTTGGAAAATTCCCAACATCAGAATGCATTAATGAAACATAGATTCTGACATCCAAAACTGTCTGGAATCCATGAGAACTCTTCAGCTGATTTAAGCAGCTTTGGGTCTGGCCTTAGCAGTAGTGTATGAAACACGTACAGCATCAGTTCCAATACATATCCTTAGTAATCTGCCATCAAAAAATGATATTTAGTATCTGTAATCACCATCATATCGCAACAGAACTTGGCTCTGGACACCAAACACTTTTCATGTGCAACATACTGACAGCTTAGTTGTGACTCTGCTTCCCTGCAGCCAAAATCAAATCCTCCCTCATCTGTTGCTGATGCTGCAGAACATGTGTTCTGCATGATTTCTTTTCTCCCCCAACTCCCCTTTCCCAGGTCAAGAGCAGCCAAGCCTGAAAATCCACGTTTCTGAAAAAAAGGCTCCCCCAGGACAAGCAGCAAAGTCTGCTTTCCCAGGGGCTTCTTGCAGGGCAGAATCCTCTTTGCAGCACTGCAAATCACACCTTCAAGCAGAACTGGAGGAAAGCAAACACCATATTCTGGCATCTCCTTTCACCAAGAGCTGTTGTGCTCTCCAGACCGGGAGAAAACTGCACTGACAGTGTACTGAGGCCCGAGGTATCTCCTGAACTGAGATACCCATATGTGTCCCTGATGAAACACCATTAGAGCTGACAGGCCCCAAACCAAGCATCTCCCCCTGCAGCAGCAGCAGTGTCCTAGAACAACCCTTTGTATGGGAAATAGCAATGCCCTCCTAACCCTAAAATTCAGTGGCAGACTGTGCCATGACTCCACAGATTAGGCTGTGCCATTGTTTTTCAGGGATCAAAGGCCAATCCACTAAGCAGAGCCTAGACTGTTACCAAACTGAAGCAAAGAGACCAGAAATGAAGGTGGGATCCCCCCAGAGCACATGGACTCACCTATCCTGTAGGAAGTCTCAAGGCACCTTTGCTTATCAGAGTAATACTTCTAAAGGGATGTGAATGTGACTAGCCTCATTCTCCCTATCTGTTGTAGGAGGGGGTCTTGATGCTGCAGGAGGTGTTTATACAATCTTCAGGCACCTAAATGAAGGGCTCCACCAGTGAAACATTACCATGGGCTCTTTCCATACAAACAGAAAGGCAGGAGATTGCTCCATGCAGCAGTTTCAAACACCCAACTTAGACTCCAGTTGTGAATAGGTAATAGAGCTGGTTTGTATCTTTGCTGTTCACTCTCACTTTGATCTGCTGAGAAATGGATAAGGAAGCAATCAGCTGCTACTTGACAGCCTGCAGGCTTCAGTCTGCTTCATGCTTTCTTTTCTTCTAACTTCAAATGCAACTAGCAAAAGAAGTGAATTAGGAAAAATGAGCTAAACAACAAGCCCAGAACTGCAGAGAACACAATTCTGGCTTCTGACTTTGATGTAAGGAGGAGCCTTATGTTTAAAATTACAATTTTAACCCTGGATTACAATTTCCAAAAAATTCAGAATTGCTTACATTAGGAATTCTGTACCTTCATATTGATGGCGCATTGGAAAACATGTTAAACCCAAGTCATACAACCTTAAAAAATACTGGTCACAACATCTGTGAGATAAGAGACCTCTTTTAAAATCACCAACAGAATAAAATGCTAAAATGTGTATGAATTATTTTTTCCAATATGATACCAAATATTGTTAGCAAATTGCAATCCAGTAGTACTTGTAGTTTTGATGTGTAATCTATCATGTATCTAGACCAATTTTTTTTTCAATGTCTGAATATTGCCAGAATGAATTTAAGACTGCATAATTATTTAGCTACTTTAAAGCGTTCTATCTAGTTTCTTGTGTCACTTTCTCCAAAGCTACTAACTTGCTGCTGATTAAATAGAAAATGTGAACTAAGAAACTGTTGATGAGAAATTATTGCAGATGTTTAAATATATGTGTGTACAGATAAGCTATTTGTTTTTATTCCTTTCACTCTACATTTTTTTAATTTTAATTCTCTCCACTGTGATTTTCACTTTCTGATATTTTTGTACATTTGAAGTGTGTCTCCAAAACAAACTATATAAAAATCCAGGAGATTCAAAGCTACTAGTCAGAGATGGAAAAGTACCACTTGCCTCAATGGATGGTTTGCATCTAAGCCACTATTCTGCTGCCATCTGTGCTCTGTTTTGCAGATCTGTTCCACTTTGAAAGGATTGGCAAAAAGAAAATACCTTCCTTGTGCTGCTTGTTTTCTGAAGCACACTATAAGCAAGATGGCAATCAGCAGTTGGGGAGGATTTGTGCTTCTCAACGCGACGCTCACTTGCGCTCGCAGAGCAAAGTCTGCTCTGACTTCTCTGTGCACTCCTGTGTTCAGAGCTGGGCTGCTGCTGCTAATCATAAAATAAAATGCCTTAATGCATTCAGAGAACAAGGAGCTTGGCACCACTGCTGGAGCACAGCCAGAAGGTTTTGCCTGGGTTTGCATTTACACTTCCAAGCAGGCTGACACCTCTGACTTCCAGTCTTCATCAATAAAAAGAGCAACTCTGACCTCCCTGAGAGCACAGCACTATCTTTTAGCTGCCTGGCAACCATAACAGCCCTTTTCAGAACGGCCTGAGTTTAAAACATCTTTTTTTTTGTTTTAAGATATATTTATGAAAAAATCACAGACAAATAATATCTAAAGCACATGTGTATTTCAAAATTCTTCTTGAATCAAGGCTATGCTGCAGAATGGATTTAATAGTTTTCAAAAACCATTTGACTTTTAAATCAGGATGAACAATTCTGTCAAGCTTGCAATGATAAGGACATAGCACAGGACCAACACCTTGCTGATTCCCATTTCACAGAATTCCACTAATTAAATCAGAAATTTAATTAATCCAATCTGATGAATTTATCTTCTATATTTGAAGTCTATCCTTTGGTTCAGGTCTGCATTACAGATCTCCTGGCAATATCATACTCACACTTTATATTCTACAGCTAAAGAAATCTTAGTCTGCAAATTTATGCTGGTTTACCAGGAGGGTCACTGTGGGCAGCTGGATCCGTGAGGACAGAAGGTCAAACAGAACTGACACAGATTTACTCTGAGTGCCAGATACCAAAATGGTCATTTTGAAAATGCAGTAATAAAAAACAGGTTCAGGGACAAGGCACAAGTTGTTTTATTCCCTTAGCACACCTTGAAAATTCTTTTTTCAAACACCATTTTTGTCTTGGTTTCTATACCAAGAGTAAGTCTTTGCAGCAAAAGAGAACTCAAATGATCACAAATGTAAAGAAGGAACTTTGCAGGAGAAGTTTTATGTGCTATCAGCTCATGCAAATTCTTGAAAGGAACTTCAGTACTCACATTAGGAGTCTTTGATCCAGACTCCATGGATATGCATATAAGGAAAGCTTTCTGATAAACTTTAAGGGATTTTGAGTACAATAGCACAAAAGACAAAATCATATCTAATAGTCAAATCTAGGAAAGGCAATCCATAATCTTTCAGAGGACTCAAAGAGGTAACACGAAGGTTGGAACCTACAACTTTTAGTCTGGTATTATACAGCTGAAGAAGAGGGTGAAAGATTTCAGCAAATTTTCCATTTTGTTTTGGTACTAAAATCCAGTAACTACTATCTGGAAGAAGAGCTAGTGTTTCCCTTCCTTTATACAATTTATTTTGTGTAAGAAAAAGCAAAATTGTTACAAAAGGGATGAGATTTTGCTACAATTAGGGTTGAAACAGGAACTCACTGTATGGGAGTTATCAAAAATTTTTCACATAAACAGTCAAAATGTCAAAAGTTCTCATGACCCAATGATCTGACTTTTAATAGACCAGCTCAGAAATTATTTTCTGAGTTTGAACTAATAAAGTAAATAAGTACATCTAAAATTTATAAATCAAAATCAATTTTAAATGGAAAACCATTTATTTTCCTAGGTTCTGCTTATGGAAAATTTTATATGGCATACTTAGACTGTTTCTAGCTCCTTGGGGAAAAAAAATAAAATAAAAAAATAGCAATATCTTGCCAGTGGCAGCAATTCCCACTTTACATATTTGAAGGAAAAGCCTAAAAATTGCATTACTGGAATAGTTACTCATTTAATCTTTTTATTTTACCAGATGAAATATGAAATTGTGAATGGAAATTTCCTAAGGTCTTTTTAATAGGCTAGAGAAGGAGAAAACATTACACAAACTGTACCAGTTTAACTGTCAAACAGTTTAAAATGGGAGGTGATCTTACACAATTTAATTAAATTAAGATGAAATTCAGTGCAAGGGAACTGTTTAAGCTGAGCTGGCCTTAGCAATAAGTTGTTTTGTTTTAAGAGGATTAGTATTTTAGTCCCTAAAATCATCTGATTGTCTGACTAAATTTATGATAATATGCCTGTAAATAACTAAAGAGAACTAAGTATAGATGGGCTGCTAACCTAAATGGTTAAGTGGGGCTTTTTACATTAATATTATTTTCTTCTGGATGCAGCTGGGGCTCAGGTTTCCAAGGCATTTTATGAAGCACCCTGGGAATGGCAATCTTTCCTTCTCCTTTGATTTATAGCATGGAGATGCTTGCTAATGAGAAAAATAATCAAAGATCTGGAGGACTGAACTCTATCAATCCTTTAGGAAGGAAAGCATGAAAATCCTTAATGATGCCAGAGGCTCACATGCTAAAAGGATTGCAGATGATTCTAATTAATATGGACCATTCAGACTTTGTAACTGGCACACACCGAAAAACACTCCCTGCTTTCTAGGTCAGATATACAGACACTTGAAAGCAGCTGCCAAATACCAGTCCCTAAGGTGTCTGCTTCTGTTTATGGGCTAAAAAAACAACAAAAAATAACCAAACTGGCAGGGAGAGGCTTTCAATATCTAGGGCTAAATATTCATTGAATGTAAAGGGAAGGATTGCAGTTCTTCTTTTGCAGGGAGAAAAGGATGGGAAACAATGTAAGAAATCTGCCATCCTTCAGCCTTGCATCCTAACCTGTGCAGGGCAAGCTGTGATGTGCAAACAGCCCAGCAGCCACCCACTGCTACCCAGTAAACAGCCTGATGTGGGGAAGTGTGAGAGATTGCAGCAGAGCTCCCAGGGCAAGGACAGCAGAGACAGCCAGGGTTCCCCCAGGCAAGGGGAGGATGCTGACACTGTCACTGCTTCACAGAAGCCATCACCATTCACCCCAGGAAGGCTTAAGGCACAATCTGGCCTCTAAGTCTGCTGGAAACTGTAAAATGAAACGTGTGCCAAGCAATCCTGACAATGGAGTTGTGGTAAATTAAATGGAAAAAAAATGTAACAGCTGGGTGTTATTAATTTCTGTCCTACCATGTAATGGTGCACACCCTGTACCAAGCCCAAAGCCACCAAAACAGAGCGGCAACACAGTGTCCCAGAGGGCATCCCATTTATCTTCAGCCACCAAGCAGAAAACTTCCCTTGACTCTGCACTGTGAAAAACTGCACAACAGTCCCTAGGGTTACAATCCTTCTTTGTCTGAATAAAACACCATGCAAGCAAAGTTTGCCATGAAGCAGTTATTTTCCCTCAGTCTTTCTTGTAGCTGCCTTAGAGTCTTCACATTGTTCTGTACTTCCCTTTGGCTCAGCCCATTTATGAAATAAGTATGCCACTAAAGCAGCCATTTAGAAAGCATTTTGTACATATAAATTGATCTTACAAAAAAGCACCATAAAGGAAATAATCCACTACAAATAACTGTTACAGCTGCTGCTCCTGAGGCAATACATCACAGGCCCACTTGTCCTGGAACAAGTGAAGAAGGATCCCTGTCATTTCTGAATGTGGGAACACAATGAAATGCTGGTAATGCAAAGCTGAGTGGCAGTGATGAAACAGCATCATTGCACAGAACCTGTCAAATGCATTTACTTAATGATAAAGTAGCTAAGCCTGAGGCAATGTGGTTCTGCTGGCAGTGGTTTTAGCAGATCTTTTAGAAACATGGTTTTGCTAATGTCTGTGAGAGATGTTTTCTGCAGCTAAAGAGAAGATAGGAAATATGCTGTATGGACTATTAAAGGTCAACTACTACAATAATCCAACATTCCAGCACAAGTGAAACAGAGACCATAATCTACCTCCTTTTGCCTTCTTTATCTATCTAATTAAACAGCAAAGTAGACACTTAAAGGGGAAAATGGCATTCTGATACCTTTTATTCAGCTTGTTAATGTGTTACATTACTGTTCTATGTAAGAAGCTATTTGAAAATTACAGCTGAGTTGCCAAGTATGATTTTTCAGGAAAAAAGGACAGAGCTCAAACACTTTGTTGACATGTAGGTGTACTCATGACAGACCATAGAACAAAAAGTATCTTTCTGATTTTAAATATTATGTAGTAGGAACACACTTACTACATAAGTGTGATACCATTTTTTTTTACTTTCAGTGAGCAAGATTAAATACAAAACTGTAAAATAATTACATGCTTTGACTCATATGGTGCCCAGATGCTCCAGAGCTATCTCTTTCCTTTTGATTGTGTATCTGAAAAGCATTAAATGTTTGTGTTTGACAGTCAGACAAGAAGTAATGTGAGATTAACACAAGACAGGTGTGTGTGTTTAGATGCTGCAAAATAAATCAGAATACCTATTATTTATACAAAAATGAGTAAACAATATGCTGCAGAGAAAAAGGACTGGAATCATATCTGTTTCTTCCTGCACCAGGCCAATACAATCTGGGAATGAACATCAACACATAGAAAGAAAATATATCCTAGTGTATTTCTTTTTATAGCAAAATGGCTCAAAGTGGCCATGGTAGATGGAAGGAACACAGGATCACATCTGATGAAAACATACACAAATGCAGACTAATACTGTCAGCAAACTTCAAAACAGAATGAGAGAGAAGAAGACATGCTCTCAACTCTCTATCAGTAAGGACATCCAACCTAATGTGACAGCTGCTACAATATTCTCCAGAATACAACTGGGAACATTCAGAGGTCACAGTGACTGCAAGATGAACTGATGTACTGGACAAAAAAATCATGCCATGAACCAAAGCCAAAGGCCATACTGCTCCTTAGAGAAAAGTGCTCCAGCATTGAAGACAGCTGTTCTATTTCTAGGATTGCTCATTTAACGTATTTTGTGCAGAATTAAAAGACTAGTGACGTTGAGACAATCAGGATTCCAGAGTGATCTAACTTCTCCAGAATTTTACTACTAAAATATCTCTTTGAGAAATCCAGTTTCCCTTTATTTTTGTTTTCTCTGCTACCTAATGCAACGCTCAAGCTCATTCTCACAAGAACTTTCATTAAATATTTAGAGCTTCATCCAAAGGAGGGCTAACCCTACTTTAACTGCAAGTACGCTTCAAACACTGAAGGAAATCAATAGATTTCAATGCATAAAACTTATATCAAAACCTTTGATATCAAAGGAACAACAACATAAATCAGGTAGGAGCCATTTAAACCAAGTATTACATTGCACCCTAATTCAAATAAGAACAATAATTACAGAATGAGTAGCTGTAGCCAAACAAATCCACAGCACAGTCCAATGGGCTATGAGAGAAATAGCACAAAATAATCCGGCTTGCATTATTTTAGCAGATAAAGCACCATTTTGAAATAACCATCCTCTGAAAGAAGCCACCAGAAGATTAATATCTTTGGCTTTATGTGAGCCCACAAAATAACCAGGTGCCTAAACTTACACACAGCAAAATACACAAGTTAGAAAGCAAAAGAGCACAGGTAAAATTCTTGCAGAAAGAAGGGCAGCCATTAACCTTTACACATCCAAGACAGCTGAGCCTGGTGCAGTTCACTGAGCAGATGGAAGGCAGGAAACCTTACACCCAGTCTAATGGGATTCTCATGTTCCCCAATGCACAGCAGGAAGTGCTGCACACATGGGACTCCACTGGACAAACACACACAATTCACAATAAATGAGATGCTACTGTGCAAACCTACTGCTGTAGGATAGTGAAACTAGCTGGGACAATCCTACATGTTCCCAGGAACACATAGGAGCAGTGAAGGATACAGGGCAAAATGGGCCACAGAGAGAAACCACACTTCAAAATCCCCAAAAGGAGCTCGTGCCAGCATGCCACATGCCAGGTGAGCACAGGACCCCCTGTAGGTAACACAGGCATACACACCAGTGCAGGCTGGTGTGAGCCCTGAGAACTACCCAGCCACAGCAGCCCCTGCTCCCAGCACAGAGCTATTTCTGTTCTCTTATGTTGGTTGACATGCAAAGTGCAGATGGACCCTACCTGAGCCAGGATACGAGGTCTCTCCAGGGAGCTGCTCAGCCCACAAATCCTTACACTGCACTGCCTGCCCCTGAGGCACTGTACAAGGATTGTCCTTGTGCACTTCCTTAGACAACACAAACCCAAAATTCATGGCTGTCAGCGCAGCAAAAATGAGATTTACAAATGCCTAAGGTACGCTGAGTAGCAGAACATACCTCTCCATGGGCACGTTTCATGGTGCCTCAATTATAGTAGTTAGCATCCTCTCTAGCACACTAGGGTAGCAAAAGTTCAGAGTATCCACCAGGGAGATGCATACAGTTATTACAAAGGAGTTTTATATTAATAGAGGCAAATTTGTGTTTCACTCTGTGCTACAGCATAGGACCTCTCAGCAAATGCCTTTACCTCAGCACTTTTCTTCACATGCATTCAAATCTCCATTGAAGTTGTGCATGTCTGTGCATATATAAGATGAACATCAGCAAGAGGACACAGGGAATTATCAAAATGCTTACAAAATACTAAACAAACCAAAACACATCCTGAAAGAGCCAAGCATATCCTATTCCAAGGAGAATCTCCATGCAGTCCTGCAATACTGTCTTATGAAAAATGAGTCATGTCTGAATTCATCATAAAAGAAAGCTCCTTGAGCCAATGACCCATCTTTTCAGAGATGGGTATCTGCTCAGGCTCTAATTTTTCCATCATATCTGTATAGCACAAGCAACACGGGCATCAAAAAAAGCAACGTGGGATGTATAAAGCAATGTGGAGACAGGTAAGTTGCTCTCTGAGCAGCAACTGGGCTCCAATGAATTGTTCAGTGTAGCCTGGTACTAAGAGCAGCACCAGAATCGAAGTGTAACACACCTCTGCCTACCCAGAATGATCCCCAAGACCACAAAAACAGATAAGTCTGGCTCTCCTGTCCAACTGAAAGCATTCAGTCAGCAGTTTCCAGAACATTTTTGCTTATTCTTACAGTTGCTGTCATGGCTCAGAGGGAAGCTGGAATGCTGCTCAAACCTAGTGTTTTCCCAAGTGACAAATTGCAAAATGGTACTAAAGATTAAGCAGCAAAAAAACCCCATAGAAACCTGGGATGAGGAAGACAGAAATGGTTCCACAATTCAGTGCTATTACAAAGTCCACCCCATCTCTTCTCCTAATACAATGAATGGCATCAGAGAAAAGACAACACTGCTCTGGCTGTTGTGCTGGAGATAATGGACAATGGTCCCATGGCAGAAGTGGCTACTGTGACCATGCAGCTTTTCTTCCTGTGCAACAAAAGGGCTGTACAACTTCATGAATGAGTTATTGTTTGACCTATTATCTGCCTGTTTGCCACCACATTATCCTGGAAAAGCAACAACCAGTGATAGAAGATCCCACAGAGTCTTTAGGTAAATTGTTTTAGCAATGAATTTGCCTTACTATTGAATTTTTTTATGTTCTATATTTCTCCAACTTCAATACCAAGCACTTTGCTCTTTCACCTTTTCTGCTGGAGGAGCCTGTTTGCTCCTAGGTAGCTGTTACACTTGGTGAGCAAGTTACCAGTCAGTTTTCCTCTTGCAAAGTAAGATTGAGATCTGTGGTTCCAGGACTACAACTACTTAACAGCGTTCAAACTCTCCAGTTTATAAATTTTCTTTCCCAAAAAGCAGATGTCATAAACCTGTGTTTCTGGCAGAACTACATTCACTTTTATATAAGAGATCACATATGCTTGCTGATCAAAGCATATCTCAAATACACTTGGTGATAACGGAACCAACAGATTAAGTCTGAAAACTGCCAGAAGTACCAACAACTCAAAGAAGTACGAACACAACCACAGAATCTGGTCCCTCCCATGGGAACTTATGAAGATCTCCTGCATTCCTCTAAGCTTTCAACAGAGCCTATCTCCTGTAACAAGCCAAAATCTGTGACTTCACAGCTTCTATTTTTTTTTTTTTTATATCCATCATCTTCCTCCAGGGAACACTTCAGCGATGAGTAATCAGACTGCCTGCAGGATTTCTGCCAGGCTGTGTGAGCCTGTCATTCCTGCAGCAGCAACAATGGACAAGCTGTGATCGCTGAGACTGGGGCATTAGCAGCTTTGAAACTAATCTGCTCTCTTCTGAAGCCTGAGCTCAGCCTGCTACAGAAAAGAGAAAGATCTAACAAGCATGATGGCATGGCAGGGGATCCAGCAGAAGCAGTCCCTCTATCACAGAAAGTGAAATGGAAAAATAAATTAAAATTAAGCAGGATAACATTGTTTATACAGATAACAGGCAATAATATATGCAGTAGTCAAAATAAGTTAGATGCATGGTCTGGGCACCTCTCACAGAAAACAGCTGAGGTGGTTTCATCCTGTTTACCCACTGTGATGACAGTTCTATGACATCTTCCTCTCCAAGTCTGACACTCTATCACACATGCAGGCCTGAGTGCACCTGTTCACACAAGCACTGAGCACATCTACTGCACCCAGTGACACTAATTTCTCTGATTGCCATTCAATACTATCCACAGGTTACAGACCAAGCATAATTTCCATTACCCCAAACCAATTGCTCTGGGCAAAGATCTGCAAGCAGTCTTCCCAGCGCACCACACAGCCCTTTCAATACCTGAGAATATGCCAAGCAAACTGGGAGACTACAAGCAAGGTCTCAGGATTCCCACTGAATTCCTAGTAGAGCCACAAGAAACCGGAAAATGGATCCAAAATAAAAGCCCACAATGCAGAACGTCATGAGCTCAGAAGAAGGGGACAAACTCCATTCTCCTCTGAAAGGACACGTGGTCATGTGCTTTCATTGCTCGCTGCTGACGGAAAGCCAAAGTGCTAGCGTGGGTAACAGCCAAATAAATTCTTCCAAGAGCCTTTTTTTTACCTTAGTAGTAAAAAAGTTACAGCATTAAGGTTCAGAGGAAAAGCAGGAATACAGAAGTCTCCACCCAGTTTTGTCAGAGCTTCACATAAGGGCTATGGTAAATAGCTTCATCCTGAACAGCAGGCTATACTTTGCTTAAAAAGGATTTTTGTTCTACTCAAAGCACTTTGACTTGCTGAAATCTACTGCATTTTCTTATGAAGGGAGAATTACACTATTTTCTGTGTTTTAAACTGTAACATCTTACGGGCTTTTCACTTAGCAACCTCCACTTCTTCTAGAGAGTAGACCTGGGAGCAGGTCAGCAGCTCAGCAGCTGAGCTGATTTAGCAGCAGCTGTGCAGCATCCACATCACAAGGGAGAGAGTGTCTGCATCTGGCTGAAGGGGGCACAACATACTCTCTGCTGTGGAAGCGTGATTTTACTAAGCAGCAGGCTGGTGTGGCATGAAATCTGGTGACCTGAAGCTCTGTCACATTACAGTCTATGTCTGGAGATGTCTATGATGTCTACTGAGCACTGTTAGCTACAGAGAGCAATCACTGTGCTTTCAAGCCATTAGCAGAGTCTTGGCTCACAGACTTGGATGAGCTGCCAGCTCAGCCCTATTTTGAATTGGTGTGATACAAAAAGAGCTATTAGGATCTGTCTTTTACATTTCTCAAAACATACAGTGTATCTGCTTGCACCTCTTATTTGAACATACCCTTCTTTACCAGTAGCATCCTCTCATTCTCCTTTGTTTTCTATTCCAGAGAAGGAATTATTTTGGAATTGCCGCTTCATTTTTTATTTCCCCCATGGAAACAAAAATAAGATTATTCTTGTTTCCATCCATCACATATTCCAGTTTCCAACAAGAACAGAGGTGCTTCCCTTCCATTCTGCATGAAAGTCTCCAATATCCAGAATTTCCAAGGCAGAATTGCCATTGGGTCCTGGGATGTTTCAGCCTGCTCCTGTCCAACCTCTTCTCTGCCACTGTCAGTGGCACACACTGCAATGAGCAGTCACAGCAACCTGAGGCAACCTGGTGTTACATGAGGAGGAATGCCAAGAGGACTGGTTATGTGAACAGAGAGAACTCAGCATGAATAACAGGTTCTACCTCTGGGCACATCTCTCTTTTGTTTAGTGTATTTCCAAACAGCATGAGAGCTTTCTGTAGGCCAGTTCAGAAGTGTTAATTCAGCTCTTGCTTCCACTATAAGGTTTGGGGCTCAGAGTTTAAGATCCATTTGTTGCATGCATTTATTTGTCTCACATCTAAGAGCACTCTTACTGGATGGTAGCACCCAGTGGACAATGCAGAAACAAATGTACATATTCAATACAGCATGTTCTTATTTACAGAAGAAAAGGAAAAACTGGGGAAGTAAGAGCAAAGTGAAAAAAACCTCACATTTATTCAAGTCCGTTAACTCTGTGTCTTACCTTCCTATGGGTCCCAGATCCCCTGAGTCCTGGCTGCCTGCGTCACTGGGTGTGCTCACTGATTTCGAAGAGGGAGACATAGGGGTTGGGACTAAATAATGAAAATAACAGGTATCCCATGTTAACACATGCAGCGACTGCACTGATGAAGAGCAGTGTCAGACAAATCAAAACCAATGGACCAAAATGATAGTGGATGGATGAGTAGGAGAGTTTGAAATGGTGAAAGCAAATAAGGAAGGAAAGAAAAAGAAAAGGAAGAGAGTCAAGTGAATTTTAAGTCTTCTGGAAGTGTTAAAACTGACATGTATCTAGACAGGACTGAAAGCCCAATGGGAATCTACAGCTAATCAATGGAGAAGACACCTGTGGAAATAAAATAGTACTTGTTTGCTTGAGTCTGGTTTGAAGTTGACTTGCAAAAGATTTTAAAGATATGAAGAAATACCAGGGGCTTGTCTTGTCAAAATCTAAGTGAACTCTTCTGGTAAAGTCACATAGGCAAGAGAACAAACATACTTTTCAAATTCTGAATTTAAATCAAAAGCCAGTGTCCATTAGATATGCTCTAAGGCTGCAGTGTGGAAATGACATCAAAAATAAAAGCTAAATAAGGAAATCAGCTAAGTTAAAATCATTTCCCAAAGTTGCTGAGAAGACACAGTTTACTTGGTGATTGTTTTCTTAAGAAATGTAGGTCATACAAAATTTCCATTTTGGGTGGGACATGATTTCAACACTCAAGGAAAAGCTTCCCTTGGTTTAGACACTATTTGCCCAAGCTCTTGAAATGATTTTCTCTTTGCCTTGCCAGGGCTTTTGAAGCATATTTCATGCAAAGGCAGTTTTGTTTCCTGAAACAGGAAAGGAAGTTCATAGCTCAAGGTCAGCCCGAGTTAAAGCTCTTCAGCAAAGAAATAATAAATAAAAGAGTAAAAATATCCTGATTTCTTTTAAAATGGTTTCTCAAAAATATTAAAAATTAAGAGATGGCTCTAGTCAAGATTTAAAGCAAGTATTCTTCAAAGCAGCCACATTGAATAAAACACAAAAAGAGGGTTTAATGCAAAAGCAATGTTTCCATTTGGTTCACATCATGTGCTTTTCTTTTATAGATTTAACCGAGTAAAACTTTAAAATATTTTGTTATGCTTTACAATGTATAATGACAGACCTGTCAAGAGATTCCGATTTTCCATATGGTCAAGCATTTAATGCAGATTGTCCCTAGAGACTGTCACAGAAATGATTGCAGCATGAAAAGTGAATTCATCTTTGTGACAGCCCTTTGGCAGGTTACAGGTATGTCTAGTTGTTTACTTATTCCATATTCACAGTGAGACCTGGCATCCTGTGAAGGTGGAATTAAATCCTTCTTTTTATATTAATTGTGAGTGTATGTAAAGGGAACAAAAGAGAACAAAACACTATTTTTAACTAAAAGGAATCATCTTTCATGTGAATTTATGTGTTCCTTTGACAGTATCAAACATAAAAAAAATACCTATGATAAAAACGGATAACTTGCAACATGAATATATGTCTTTGGTTAATAAAATCATAAGGACATATATACTCATTCTTACATAAAAATGAGTATTTTAATGCTATGCATTAAAATATATCTGATTTTATTTTGGACCTTACTTTTGTATCATGATATAATTTAAAAAATATATTTTATTATACATGAAAATAGCCTAACCATTACTTGTCAGACAATTCTTCTGAGAAGTAGTGTCTAAAAGCTTTAGTCACTCTACCATAACTTATAAAAATAGTAACTCTTCTCAATAAATGTTGGTTGATGGAAGTAATTAATTCAAATTCCAATTCAGAATGTCACTATCTACTTGCACATGCACTCAGGCATCTGTATAAGGTGCTTTCCTAAACCAAAACTTCTAACATTTCATCAAATTTGAAGTTTCTCCTATATATTTCTGGTAAGAATAACCAGGGGTAAAATCCTAGATTCAGTCATCATGAACTTAATGAAAAGGTTTGATAGCTCCAGAGAGGCCAAGGTTTCAGCTATAACAGTGAGAGTGATCCCAAATTGGAGGGAGAGGGAAAGGGGAAGGGGAAGGGGAAGGGGAAGGGGAAGGGGAAGGGGAAGGGGAAGGGGAAGGGGAAGGGGAAGGGGAAGGGGAAGGGGAAGGGGAAGGGGAAGGAAATTTCTCACTTTAGGATCATTCAATAAATGAGGCCAATCTTAATCAAGGTAGTCCATACTCAGATACTGTATATGTTTTTAAACTGAAGCCTTCAGGTTCTAGAACTAAAACATAAAAACCAAAAAAGATGTCAAGCAGATGAAACCAGAGCAAAAATCTAGAATAGTGTCTGCTGATAAGTGGTTTTTTATTTGTGATTTGATTTATTTTTCATTTTGCTTCTCCAGTTTTTCTTAAATTTAAAAGAAACACAGTGGGAGTTCCCACATAACTATGCTCCTCCTTCCTTACAAATGCTTAGTTTGAATTTTTGAAACAAAACTTGGGGCTAATGAAGTTAGCACTTATATTTTTGAGTGAGAAGAATAAACAGTCCATCAGAAAAGAAATCACTGCTGGTATGCAAAACCAACCTGCATTATGTTCATAAAAAATTCTTGAAGACATGAAACAGATGTTTTTGGCAATGACAAGTACTCAAAATGCCATGAGCTTGTATACGTGAATGGTATGGCAGGCATTCAAACAGAAGAGTTCACTTCACTAATGCAGCCAAAAATCAAAAAAGCCAAGCATGCTTTAGTAGAAAGAAAGCATTGGTTGTGGCAGAGCTGAATGCTTTACAGTGTGCTTCTCTTAAATACCTAGAGGTGGTTCTGGGGATATGCCAATGCTCTGTAACAAAGCTTCTGTCTCTCTTCTTTTACGGTCTAGGTCAGAATCCTCCTGAGCTGGCTCCTTCTTCTGCTGTAGATCAGCCTGAGTTAAACCAGAAGAAAACAGAAAAGTTTATTTCATACATAATCAGCTCTAGCAATTAAATGTGTGGAAATATTTGTATGCACTACTGCTTAGGTACAATTTGAAATTAACTTTGATACTTTTAGGTAATTTGTAACTTAGATAATTTATACTGTATATATCAGTAACAGCATTTTTCCCTAAATGCATGGTAAAACTGGTCTTTGCAAGGATATTTGCAAGAATTTTTACAGGACAATGATGGAAATTTTCTGCCTCTCTCTCAGAAGGTGCAACTTATTCAACTAACATAAAAGCTGACCATAAAACAAAAGTATCATTACCCTGAATAAAACTGGCCCTTTCCTACTCACTTCAGGATCAAGAAAAAAAATTCGTTGCATTTCAGTGATGCAGCTTAAGGTCCTACATTTGGTCCCAAGCACTTGCTCGGAAAAGAAACACTGACTCATTAACTGCAACATCCAAGAGGTGCAAAGGAAAGAACTGACATCTCTAAACCAGGACTTTGGCAGCCCTTGGCCCACTAAAGGTCCACAAGGCCCTTCCCTCTCTGCTTAGCTATCTCCACCTCCTTGGAGCTTCCACACATTAGCCTTCTCCCACTCTGATCTGTGGGAATCTAAAAACAGAAGGAGCACCTGCATTAGCCAAAATCCCACAGTGAGGTTGCCCTTTCTGCTGAAACCAGAGTGTTGGAAAAGAGGACTTGTACAGCTCCTCAGACTGGTGTTGATCTTGGTGCAAGGCATAACAGAAAACCTGGAAATTCAGAATGTTCATGTTCTCCAGTTCAGAGACCTGAAACATTGATTTTATAGTCAAGGCCCAGGCATATTTCTGTGCTCAGCTCTTCCCATGAACTATCTCACCGCATGTACGTTTGTAGACAGCTCCCCTGCACCAGCGTGAATGGCCAAGCACCTTTGTGAGTGTCAGCCTTCACTCCTGGACCCATGTGGCACCACAGCACAGCCCATTTACACAATTATGCACCGCAGCTTTATCCGCAGACATGGCTCTTGGGGCCAATGGAAAGTTTCAGCCACCACAAGTTCTCCATGAGGCATAAAGTCAGAGTCAGGGGACAAAGAGAAAGGACCTAAGAGCTCCCTCAAGCCATTAGCTTGGCCTCTCTCCCTCTAGTTCTTTCGTAATGAACCCTGAAATCATTACCATTTGAAGATCTGCTTATGGAAGACTTCCCCAGTGAGACCGTGAGCCTCACTGGGGCGTGTGCTGTAACTGCACAAATGTGGCTCAAATGAAAAAAGATTAAAAAGACAGCCAAAACTGGAATGCTGATTTCTTGGATCACGTCACATTTCCACGGTAATTCCATGAAATTCATGTACAATATTAAAATGTCAGTTTAAAAGGAAACCAGTTATTAGTAAAGGATAACAGGTGCTTTAAACTATAGTAAGTGTTGACATTTGAAGGAAAGGAAGCATAATCACTTAATGCTTCTCTGACTTTGCATGAAAATGACTATCCACTCCCTGTCAATTCTCACCTCTATTCCACTAAGTGACTGAATAAAAAGAAGTACAAATCCCTTAATGATAAACCTAATGCATATTGTCAAGGACAAATAAACTAATATGTCAATCAAACTTTAACAGAACTGAAAGATGCACCCATGCCAGAAGATGAAAATGCAATTGCAATTATGTTTTTCTTTACTGGAGAATAATAACTGTAAACCTGTTACCTTAGCTAGTAATCAAACTAGTCTTCAGAGTACAAAAATACATATTTAGATTGTAATGGCTTGAAAAAATGTGAGTCCTCTTTCTGTCTTTCCCCACTCTCCACTCCCTTTCCATTGAAGGAAAGCCCCGGAAAAAGCATTGTGGCAAATCAATTTTTCTTTCTCCATACACATGCACATCATGTTGTCTAAACTGTTGTCATTTGACAGTGCCGTGGTTTTAAAAGCAATTCCCTCATCCCAATATTCTTGACTAAAAATAAGCTTTTTGATTTTCAGGTTAGTCTGACGTGGGTTTGAGTATCTCATTCCACATGACAGATACCTTGGGGCATACAATACTGAGATGTCAAAACCTCAGCAAGCCTCTTGTGCAAGCATAAGCTATCTAAAAGGTGGTTTTGCAGATTTACCTCTTTTTTCTTCCTTTCTTCCTCCTTCCGTTTCTTTTCTTCTCTTATCTGAGCCAAACGTTGTTTTTTGCGCTCAAGTTCTGCTTTTAAATCGCTTTTGTCTGACATTTTGACTCTGCTGGAAACAAAAATAGGGAAATCAAGGTGAAAATTGAATGACTACCCTATTTACTGAAAAAAAAAGGATAGTTAATTATATCAAAATGAGGGCTTCTAAAATTGCAACAAATATATTTCTATATAAACACTGGTCCTTGGACTATGCTGACATTGTAGGAAGTGGAATATTTTCTTCGCAAATTTCATTTCAAGAAACTAGACCTGAATATCACCAAATGTGGAATATATTTTCAGACTGCCTCTACTACAAAATTACCTTTGTGAAGCAAGCCTATTGCTGCTCAAAATAATGCTTTCAAAGTGAAGCTAAAATCTTTTGATTTCCATGGTCTTCAGCAGGTCTGCCAGAGTGCACAAACAGATTCCAAGTACCAGAATCACAGCTGCCCCAAACAGCCCCATACTTCTTAGACAAGAAATAATTTTACTTGCAAAATATGGAAACAGGAGAGCTTTTGCTTATGCAGGTGCTTTGTACAGCTGCCAAGCAGGATCCCCTGTCCCACCAACACAGTCCCACACAGACCATCAGTTCACTCTCAGTATGCTGCTCACATTCACCCCTCCAGCGAGTACTCTCACCAAGCTCTGAGCTATCCTGCCCAGGAATCTCCTCTGTCCTTTCCAGGGAAAGCTGGGCCAATCCCCCAAGAAGCTGCAGACAAGGCTCAAAACCCCAGCAAATCAACGTTTCTCTTTAATGAAGCAGCACATTGCTCTGCCAACAGTCTTGTGTTCAGCTCATCTTTCCAAGAGGCAGGAGACATGCCTAACACTCCTGATTTGATGCCAACCACACAAACTTGGCAAAAACATTTCTTCTGAAATACTGAAAGACCTCTTCCACCATTTAAAACCACTTTTCTTTGGAATAGGGATGTGAAGACACAAATACTCTTTGTCTTTTAAATCTCTGTCAGCCTATACTGATGTACATGAGCCTTGAAAATGAAGGGTAAGGAAATAAAAAGTCACTCTATACAGATATAGAGCCAGATCTTTAAAGAAGATATGATACCAATATTTTTCTACAGTTGTAAAACCCCACTAGTGTTGCACAAATCCATAAGTCGTGTCGCTGATTATTTATTGATTTTCTAACATCATAATCATTATGAACTGTAATCTAACTGTATCAATACTCATTTTCTCATTAGGACTTTGTTTCAAGGACAGTTCTGACTAATAAAGACATTCATGAAAAGAGTTAAGCATGCTTTTCCTGTTCACACATCACCAGTCATATCCTCTGCTGCAGCTCCAGATCAATCAGATCAATGGCAGTGCCATGTACACACAATGGAAGTCTATTGTTCACCTAATGCATGGGAAATTTGAATGTCAACCCTCCCTTAGCTTAATGAGAACTCTACTCATATTACTGCTTGGATGGGTGGATGACCAGAGAGTAAAATTATCTGCTGAAAATTACATGGCATTTTCACCCATCATGAATTTCACTGCAGACATCAGCTTCCTCCTCAAAATGATAAAAGCCTGATATTAGCCTGTGACATGGAGGATATTGCCAACAAAACACCACCTGCACATTAAGCACAATCTTGGCCCCAATGTTTGTTGTCTTTGCAAGCATTTCCCTTAAAGGAAAGAACAGAATCACATTTGGAATCAGATAAGGAAACCATTTAATGAAAAGGACAGGCCTAAGAGCAGTTCAAACTCTAGCTCACACTGAGACAGATTCTGCACTTCAGCAGAGCTGCCCATGCTGCCAAGGCACCCTTTCAGGGCCAGGGAACTCTGGTTCCATCCACAAAAGCTGTCAGCAAATGGTATAGGAAGGACAAACGATAATGGAAGGACAGCTGCCAACCAGTGGGACCACTGGATACACTGGCTCCATGTGGAGGACCACCATTTCTTTATTCCTCTATCACTCTCATCCATAATGGTATGGCTACCAACTGGAGAAAATCAAAACTGTCAGAAGAAAAATTACACTTGCTATCAGGAAAAGTAAGCAGTAGCACCTTAAACAACATTAATCTGTGTGATCAGCTGACATCAGTGAGCTACTTTTTACATGAGAAATGCCCAGAAAAAAAAAAGCCAAGCATTTTAATGGCAGTGCAGGTAATGTTTTGCTTACCAATCTGTTCAGGATTTCTGTGCCTCTTTTAGATATGGCTGAAATCCCATTTGAAGTCATTTTCCTAATCTGTTGCACACATTTGAATTCTGATTATGAAGTTACCCCTCAGAGCCCTTTGGATTGGATAGAGGTTTTGCATCCTTTTAGTTCTGCAGTTTGGCAACAGAGAGAGAGCTCCCATTTCCGTGCAAAAAATATGCAAATGCATTTTAAGGCTCCTGACAGATACCCTGAGGGTTTGGCATCCCTTTCAAGCTGTTTGTCAGATATCAATGAATGGCTTTCTAAAAATTCATTCCCTTACTCTCAGGGAAGCTAACTAGCTTTTCCCCTGATTTGAGCATCAATGGTTTAGTGCTTGGCCCCTCTTTTACAATGCTCCAGTCAGGGTGATCAAATCCTATTAAAACTTTGCTCTATTTTTAACAAAACAGATCTTACATACAACAAAGAGGATGTATTAAATTTCCTTCAAAGAATGTTGCCAGAGCTCAGTTATAGACTTTCATCCTGAATATATTATAGTCATGCCTGAGCCCCCCAGACAACTTACCAACCTGCAGACTGGCTATTTAGAATTTTAGCACAAATTGAACACCAAGGGTATGTAACCACCTTTCTTAGATGCCAGCAAGCTGGTAGCAAGCAAGGAGGCAAATGTACTTATCACTCTGCTTGGCATTAAACATGGAGTTAACACTGTTCATTCCTGGGAGCAAATTCTAGCAAGTGCCATTCTGAGTGCCAAAAGGCACACCACACCAAGAGAGATAAAGGCAAACAGTAAAAGAGATTTAGTTTTAACATTCTCTGTGGTGCAGAACGACAGCCCAAGGCTTATGCACAACCTAATCTCCAGCCTGGGAGAATGCACCGGTCAGAGGAATCCCTAAGGAGCACATTTTGTACTGAAGCAATTAAATCCCCTGTGTGGGAGAAGGAATACTGAGGAATAAACACACTGACTGTTGAGTAAGTGTAGAAATAAATATCATAGCAGGGCAACAGCCTGGGGCTCCCCTGTTCAAGATGCATAATCTTAGATCTTAGATCAATTTTTACTTTTCTGGCTGAGTTTATTGTAATGGTTTTAAAAGGGGAGAGAGTCCTCCCACTGCAGAAGAGCTTACCCCACATGCTAGCACAGGTTCTTGTTATCAGGACTTTGCACAGAGAACACCTGCCTGAATACTTAGAGAAAATTCTCCTTCCTTTGAGATAGTTTGCTCCTCATGGCATGCCATTTAATGAAATGGAGTGCTCCATTTCAAGATGTCAGTTTTCCCCATGTACATTAAACATGCCTCTTAGGCTTGGAAACAGAGTTAATTCCACTTACACACCAGAGCCAGCACGATGGCAGCTCCCCAGGCCTGTGCACGTGCATCACTGGCTTCCAGGGACTGCTTTCTGGGACTTCACCATCTTCTGGCTCAGCTCACAACAACCTGGATGCCCACTGTGGACATGCAGAGCTATCCCTACCATCAGTACAGGTAACATCAAAAGAGTCTGGGTACCCTAGGACATGATTCCACTTTTCCTAAAGCAAATGTTTAAAAGCAGCTAAGATCAAACATGCCCCAAAGTCACCTATTCCTCTTTAATGATGATAAAGGGCCCTGGGCGATCTACATTAAGTTCTAGAAATCTCCATGGTAAATATCTCAGACAGGGTGAGAAGAATCCCATCCTTATAAAGCTCCCAGAAGATCCTTTTAGCTTGTCATTGTATGAAACAAGATATTTGAAAGACAATTTACATTAATCTTAAAATAATAATGGTGTTTGCACAAACTTCTCTGCTGTACACAACATATGCCAAACTACTCCACCAAGCTCATCCCACATGTAGTAACATCTCACAACCATCTCATTTGTGGTAGCAGTAAGAATGTAAATGTGCAAACAACAGCAATTTATCCTCGACTGGACTAAAAGCCATGCAAGTACTTTTAGAGGTGCAAGCCAGTTTTACTACAGCTTTATAAGCTACAAGGTCTTTATCAATGATCAATAGCACAATATTTGAGCAGATATTTTTTCAAAGCACTTCTATGAACACTTAACAGCAGAAACAGTCACAGGTATCTAAGAAGTTTTACTTGAATTTTAGTGCCAATAAGTTGATACTTGTTAGAGCAATAAAAACAGAAGAACAGGTACAAAGAGTTGCAAGATGTGTACATAGACTAAATACAGGGAAAAAATAAGCCCAAAATGCCCAATGTATATCAAATAAAATAAAAAGACAATTACAACAGTGCACTTTTTAAGTAGAAAAAGTAAACAATACATAACATCTCCCTCCTCCTCCAGCCTGTTCTTTGTATTTGCTACGATAGCTTTTTGCCTGCGTGCTTTTGCCATGCTCATCTAAAAAGGAACCTAAGTTTCCAAATCTGGTAGCACATAAAAAAGCCTACAGATTTTATTGCTTTTTGCAGGATTTGCAGGATTTTTACATGCTGTTCATTCAGTAGGCTGCGCTAGAGTAGAAATTTTCCAAAAGGAATAGAAATTTTACTCTTCATGAGGCTTGAGGTCTTTCCTGGTTGGTGATTTCCTGTGTTGTCCTTTTTGTGATTATCTCTGTTGCAATTACCAAGGGGGTTCATTAAATACAGTTACATATGGCATTAGTCATCCTATATAACTAATTATAAATAATTGATTCATTAATGAACTCCTCTGAAATAAATAGGCAGCATCTATCATTGAGAGATGCTGTACATGCATTATTCATACGCCTTCATAAATAGCCAGTTACTTGAGTCCAAAACTGCAAAATATATTTGTGTGAAATGCAAAGGATGTTGCACAATAAAATATATTACTCAGTGGTTTTGGTTTTAAAGAATGGGTTTAGAGAGTGGGAGTACTATTACTATTGAAACTCTGACATATGAAGTGTTCCACTGGAAAAAAATGATTCATTTCTATTACGTACTGTATTTATCTCCACTTGGTACAAATTAATATCTTTCCTACAGTTAGAAATATTATATATTTTTACAACAGAAAAAAATTCCCATGAGATCTACCTATGACTTCCACAACTGTAAAGTGTGAATGCAAAGTATGAAACTGTACAAAGCAGATAAACAGCTTTGGTCTGCAAGAAACCAGAGGGAGTTGCTACCCTAGTATAAATGTATTCAAATGCATCACATTCATTTGAAAATAATGTTTGAAACACACTTCAAATGGGCAAGAGGGGCTAGAAGCATCTCAACAGCAATTTTTAAATAAACATGAGTGCCTCTTTTCATCATGCATCAGAATTTGTACTTGACTTCAGTCGAATAACATAAATAATTTTGCTAAATGGGCATATCAATGTTTATGAAATCAAAACAATGAGCAAATATTTGCAGCTGCAGAATCTCAGCATTTGCAGTATTTAAAGGAATCTCCTGTGTGTGATGAATTCAGGAAAATGCTAAGTAAAATTGGAGAGACTAAGTATTTTTTCTACATAACCTTGAGGCAAAATAGTCAGGCTTTTTACACTGCATCTGTGTATTTATCTATAAATAAAAATGGTTGTCAAGTGTTACATTGCAGGGAATGTACCGTTTTTATCCTTCAGCTTCTGAACACTTCGAGCAGATGGGCAAAGGTCTTGTACTTTGTTCTGTAAAGGTTTACAAATCACAAGCATCCAGAGATTTGGTCCTGTGCTTCCTCCTGGTTGCTATGCAACAGGTCAGCACATCTCTAGCCTATTTATTTGGATGCTGACAGGGTATAAGATATGTACCCACAACTGCTCAGTTGCACATCCCTTACAATCTATTACCATTTATTCTTTTCACTCTTGTTCTTCCATAATGGCCCTACTACAAAAACTCAAGTTTCAGCAGAATTGTAGGGTCTCTACAAAGCAGCATGTGAGCAGAACTCTACTACTGCCCATTCTTCCAACACCAGGGGTAGTGCCAATGAAGCAACACCTTCTTGTCATCCCTTTCTCTCATGCCCCTTTAGTCTCTTAAATCTACCATGATCTTTTCGGTTCCAACATGATGCCTCGGGTTTTAGCTTTTACATTTTTTGGATTCTGTGCTGCTTTAGTGTGCAGTTCTGAGCTTCATATTAGGGGATGGTAAGCTCTCGTCACAGAGTAAGCAGACAAAACAATTCCTTCTCTAGCTGGGAACCATGGACAAATGATCCAAATCTCAGGCCCAAGAGCACAAACAACAACAAAATAAAGAGAGAAAAACAAGAAGGATGGGACTTCATAACCTAAAGCTATAATTAGACAATTAACTCCAATATGCAAATGGACCAGAATTTATAGAAGTGTGAGACCCCGTCCCCCGTCATCCATTTTGTGACCATTTTGGGTTGATCTTGGGTGTAGCCCTGGCTGGGCTCTTGTACTTCCCAAGGTGGATCTATTGCAGCCTCCTAATAAATACCTACTTAATTCTTTAATCTATATAGCCTCTGTTCTAGGTCAGCCCTCACAAGCCATCAAAGAAACCTAGGGCCATGGAAGAGCCATCAAGGTTGAAGGGAAGAAGCTGCTGGCAACAACTTACTGGAGGTGAGCAAGAACACACAACACTCCAGCAAGGAGCAGAATGAACTCAAGGACTCATATAACATGTCACTCTAGCAAAACTGCTGCACATCTTGCACCAAATATGCTCCCTTTGTATTGAATTCCACAGAACCAACTGCATATATCACCTCAAAGAGAACTGAATTTTAAATAGGTCTTCCAAATGTCTTGGATTTTCTCTCAATAAGTATTAATGAGCACAGTTATAACTGCACAATGATCTCAGATGTGCTTCTGTGAGATGGTCCTCAATGATGCAGCAGCCAATACTGATTTGTACTTCCTGGGGATCTGACTGAGGAACTGTGCCCCAGTTACAAAGAGCAGATGTTTTTAACAAAGCAACCACTTGCATACTTGACAATATTTAGATCTTGTAGAACAGAAGATTCCTAAGCATTCTTGGTCACTACCCTATCTATCAGCTTCTGTCTCTGGTATCTTTTACTGTTTGGCTGCAATAATACCCAGGATTCCATATGTGGCTCTGTATATGGCCGGGAATGGACATAACAAAATTCCAATTTTTGTGACTCTACATTCCCCTCACATTAACTGGTTTCTCTTATTGCACGGTGTTATTTTCTGTGAATTTCCCAGCTTGCTCCACAGAGGAACTGCAGGATGAACAGATCAAGAGCAGCCCTTCTGAGAAGGACTTAGGGGTGCTGCTGGGTGAGAGGCTGGACATGACCCAGCCATGAGCACTCACAGCCCAGAAAGCCAAACCAAACTGGGCTGCACCAAAAGCAGCATGGCCAGCAGGGTGAGGGAGGGGATTCTGCCCCTCTGCTGTGCTCCAGTGAGACCCCACCTGCAGAGCTGCATCCAGCTCTGGGCCCCAGTAGATTGGCTATTAGGAAGGACATGGACCTGTTGAAGTGAGTCCAGATGAGGCCATCAAGTTGATTAGAGAGATGGAGTACATCTCCTGTGAGGAAAGGCTGAGAGATTTGGATTTGTTCAGCCTGGAAAAGAGTGGACTTTGGGGTGACCTAATTGCAGTTTTCCAGTACCTGAAAGGAGCCTACAAGAAAAAGAGACTTTTTATAACAGCGGGAAGTGACAGGATAAAGGGAAAGAGATTCAAACTGAAAAAGAGTAGGTTTAGATTGGCTATTAGGAAAAAAATCTTTTACTGTGAGGGTGGTGAGGCACTGGAACAGGTTGCTCAGAGAAGCTGTGGATGCCCCATCCCTGTAAGTGTTTAATGCCAGGCTGGATGGAGCTCCGAGTGAGAAGTGTCTCTATCCACTGAAGGGGCCTTTGAATTAGAAGATCTCAAAGGTCCCTTTAAACTCCAGCCATTCTATGATTCTGTGACCTCACAGGATAATTTAAAGGTGTCTTCTGACATTAAAAGACAACCAAATGCAAGCTGTAAATGGGTAAGATTTTAGAGATGGATAATGTGAGAGAGGTAACAAGGAGCAGGTCACCTATCTAGAAAAATAAGAGCCTTGTATTTCATGTCTTTGATTTCAATTTCTTTTGTATGTATTTCTTATATAATGATAAGATGTCGATATCTATTTTTATCATTGATATGACCACTTCTTCAAAACCTATATAAAATATCTTGTTCATCATAACAGTACCAAAATGCCTCCCAGGGGTAAATTTAATGATTTAGTAAAACCTAACATCGAATTTTGCTTCAGGTTGTCTGCTAGTCTCTCCTGAAATGGACCAAAGACTCATTTTCTCCAACCAGAAAATATTTCAGCCATTAAAACATGTACTTTCATTCCACATTGTGGGGTAAAACTGACCCCTCTGACTTTTCCACCCTCCTCCTGAGATAACCCTATTGGTACATGGCTGCAAAGTGATACTTAAAGCCATTTACCCACACATGAAAAATGCATGCTCTAATGTCTGCATCTTAACCCAGTTATGACAACTGCCAGAGAGACATCAAAGAACAAGCTCTGCTGCCATCATACAGGTTTTGCTGGAAGACTCACCCAGATACCATTTCTTTCTTTGAACAAAATATGCTTTGCTTTGCTGCTGATGTCTGTTAGGATGTAACTAGGTTAAAAATATCACATATTGATTTCAGCTCTGAAGTCGAGACAGCTAAAGATTTAGAAAGCAAGGAAGAGCCCTGGCTGTAAGAAATATACAAAGTTCTCAAAAAGTAGAATAAGCAACGCTATCATTCTCTTTGTACTTCCCAGGGCTTATCTGGCAGTACTAACAAAGCAAGATGAATGGTCAGAGCCTGCATTAGCCAAATATCCCTGCTGATTGACAGAAGAGAAAAAGGTATGTCCAGATAACAAGGCAATGTGATAAATGCAGATGTCTAATAGCATAATGTAAAGGATGTTTACATTCTTCTAATGCAAAGAATTTGAATATGAGAGAGGATTAAGAATCAAGAAATCTATGCTTTCCATTTACCTTTTCTGTGGTTAAAGCGTTCCACCCAAATAAGAGAAACATGTTTTGGGGGTTGTTTGTTTGTTTGTGGTTTGTTGGGGGGGGGGTGGTGGTTGGACATTTTCTGTCTTGAGAAGACTGAAACCCACATTCCTAGGGTGACTGTTGGCTAATGAGTGAGAAGGACTGGAGGAATGGAGATTGCATTCTTAATCATCGAAGCTATTTTCTATTAATTTCTTTTCTGCAAAGATTCATTGGACCAGAAGAAGCAGATGCAAGAGAGCGAGCATTAATCCCTAACAGAGGCCCCTGGGTTCTAGTCTTTGTTTCAGGGTTAGTTTATATTATACACAGTGACTGTTTAGTTTACAATACAATGCTGTATTTAGTATCTGGAGCCAAAGACTCCTGCTTCTTCCCGAGCATTTGAAGCAAGGTGATGAAGAGTCCTTTCTATTTCTCCCACATGCTCTGCTGCACTCGAAGAAACTTTAATACTTTAGACTTATGTGAAGCAGATTCAGCAGAAAAGACTGGAAAGGTACTTACTGCAGAAGACACATAGGTTGCTGGTCAGAGCACAGAGGAAAGCAAATATCTCTAAGCAAAAGTAAAAATTACCTGAGACTCCTTTACTTTAGGGGAGTCCCATTAGCTGCAGCTCGGCATGGAGCACACAGTGTGCAGATGGGCTGGAGGAACTAGAGATGAACTAGATGGAGCAGCCTCAGAGAGACAGAATGGACACACTGGCTGTTGAGTCTGGCAGCTCAAGGGTAAGAACACATCAGAAAAGGGCAAAAAAGCCAAAAAAGTGAGTTTTTAGAGACTTCCTGTGCTTCAGGAGTCAGGTGAGAGCCAAGCTGATTTTGAGGACAGCAATTTCAGTTTCTGTTTCCATACCATTTTGTCAGTTTAGATGCAGCTGAGCTTCCCAGGCACCATAAGAACTTCCAGTTTGGGGAATTCAAGTATGCATCCCAGGTTTAAGATGTGGATATGCTCTGCACTTTAGGCACAGCCTCCTACAAAGGCAATGCTGGCTGCACATGAGCTCTTGTCTCCCCCCCCCACACATATCTCTCAAATGCTCTGGCTTCCACTGAGAAGAAGCTTGAAGCTCTGTAAATAGGCTGACATATACACACATACACAGTACTTCAAGAAAAATAACACAAAAAATGGGAGGCAACCAACTTTCATTATACTTACTCCTAACTCATCACTGGATTTAGTGAGATTAGAAACTTTCTTGGGAAAAAAATAAACTTAATTAAAGTTTACTGAATGAACACTGAGGAGGCATGATCTCCATTTAAAGGCTTCAAAATCCACACTAGTATTAACTAATATTACTGCTACATTTTATTATAATTTAGTTCAAAAAGACTGATATGTTTGTCAATATGGAAGTCTAGTTTTTATTTCCCTGTCCCCGCAGACTCTGATAAGTAAACAATAAAACCCAATAAGTGTTATGTATATAAAGGCTGCTGTAAAAGGTGTGGACAGGACCAGTAGTAAAGCTGGAACACAGAAATTTTTCCATCTTAGCCTCTAACAAAGAGTATAATTTACTGTCATCTTTTGAGTACTATGTTTTAAGCATATGGGAAAAATCTTTTGCCTCTTTAATTTATCATTATCAGACAACGCACTGAATTTGCACAAGGTGCTTTTAAAATATTTTTGGAGACGCTTAAAGGCTGAGAAACTAGGTTTTCCTGCATTTTCTTGCTATTCAGCTTTCTGTGAAAAAGAAAATATTGTGAGAAATAAAGGGTCAGTTTTCCCACGGGCTCTTTCCGTACAAAGAGAGAATGGCATCACTGTTTTTTTTAATTTTGTCTCCAGTACAATACCCTCCTATCCCATCAGCACAATTTTTCTTGTATTATTATTACTACTGTGGAGATAGTGAAAGGCAAGAATACAACAGTCACAGGCTTGCCAAGTACAGCAGATTATGTACATGAATAGCTAACTGCACACTAGGGGGTATGATTTAGGTCACATTTCTTGTTTCATTCCAAAAGGTTATAGATTTTTAAGCCATTCATTGTTTAATGCACAACACAGTTTACAGTCATAAGCACATATAACCTGAACTATCTTTTCTCAGTTTTTTGCAGAAGTAATTTGTGTCCTTGGCAATGAAGACTGGCAGAAGTTGATAGTCTGTAACACAGTGCTATAAGTGTGTGACAAAGCTTTAAGAACAGTTTGAGGGAAAAGGGACAAAGAATTAATTCATTTAGGAGCAAGCTAAGATCTGAAATAAATCAGAATTATGATACAAACCACCTTCTGGTTCAGCAATTGTTTAAAATGTAACTAGAAACAAACCGATTAAAGAAACAACAATGTCATATGACTTTGAATAG
This sequence comes from Calcarius lapponicus, assembly GCA_039654755.1. Lineage (NCBI taxonomy): Eukaryota > Metazoa > Chordata > Aves > Passeriformes > Fringillidae > Calcarius > Calcarius lapponicus. The sequence continues at coordinate 22,982,858 of CM077464.1, forward strand.
TGAGATTAATGAAAATAGAAAATATTTTATATTAATTAAAGAGAAGATAAACATGTATTATGAAATAAGTCACATGTATTTAGATAGTCCCCCAACTTTGTGCTGTGAGAAGCTGAGAAGAAATTCTTTTAAAAGCTCAGTGTCAGTGGAATAGTCTTTAAACCACAACAGACAGGTTCAAATATAAGTAAACATTAGAGACAGCCTGGGTTGGTTTGTTGTTTTGTTGGTTTTTGTTTGGTTTGTTTTTACCCCTGTAACCCTGCTTTATTACATATTTTAATTTCTGGAAATATATAATAGCAATCATTTGAAATGTCTTTGCCCCAATTACCAAGTGACCTGGTAACCACTCTGATCCTAACAGTGCTGGCCTAATGTGCAAAACTCGAAACAAGGGCATGCCTTGAATAGTAAGGATTTAATACGACTCTCTCTGCCCTTTAAAAGCTAAGATCTGTTTTAATGGGTACAAAATGGAAGGGGTGAGTAGTTTAAGGCAAGAGAAATCCATATTTTCCCAGCATGTGGTCTAAGACCTACAATGATTACTAACACGGCACAGTTTCAGTACTAACATAGCATAGCTTTTTCTCTCAAATTCAGCCTGAAAATACTCGAATCAAGGAAGGCTTGATATGAAGTGATATAAATAGATAAGAAACAGATCCTCTATTATACTTATTTGTATTTAATCATACTAGGCAGTCCTGTGTCTTTGCCTTGCTATAACTCCCCATTGTTTGAACACAAAACACACTGCATCTTTCTGCTGGGCTGAAGTGAAAAATTAATAACTGAGAAGCAGGATTTGGAATTATTTGTACCACATCACAACTGGAGGGAGAAAAGACCAAGGAACTAATATAATTTCTATGCTAGGGAGAGAAAACAAAGGGGAGGGGAAGGGAAGGCCAGCAAGAAGGGAATGTGATGCTTAGACAAGTATTGAGTAAAAGAGAAAAGGGTAAGCCTCAAAGAATGATAGCAAGAGGAAAAGGAAATGTGAAGAAAAGATATCACTTCACAAACAAAAAGTTAGGTCCTTAAAAGATTCCATCTGTAATGGTTCTCTGCTGAGTGGCAATAAATGAGCCTTCTCCTTTAGTCAAATTATTGATTAATTATTCTGGGGCCTAGCAGGGACAGTCAGCCAGCATCTGGGGACCACACAGCATAGAACTGCACTGCTCCAGAAGGACTCCCAGGAGGTCTGTTCCTCAGGTTGATGTAACTTGTCTCTCCAGATCAGCTGATTCACATGCATGGGAGCTGGGTTAAATATAAAACATGTACTTATACTGTACAATTAAGAGCCAAGAATCACAAGAGACATCTAAGCAGCTATTATTCATCAGGTAACACAGACATCTGCACACAGGTCAATGCAGCAGTTAGACAGGGACTTATAAAAACTCTGTTGAGTTAACGCAAAGCTCTAATTTCCTTCAATAGTGTTTGGAGAAGTATCATGGCTTTCAAACAATGAGGGCAGCTGACTTCTGCCATCACTTTATAGGCTCTGTTCACCACCAGAGAAGTCAGAGAGAAACTCTCATTACTGTCAGCAGTGTAGGGCTGAGACCTCTGTCCTTAAACTTGAGCATGGAGTTCCAGTGTGCTGCCCACAAAAGGCTTCAAGAAACCATCACTCCTGCCCCATGCCTTCTCCACGCTGCACTGCACTCCCAGATACTCATCAGCATGCTTTTGCCTCAAAAGGTACAATGAAAAGTGCTGAAAATTCACAGCAAAAAAGAAGGGGTATAGTTTTAAGCTCAGGAGGCGTTGGTACATCACCTGTCACAGATTATCAGAGGTGTCTTGTATCTGTAAGATCTAGTGGCTCACACATTAGTCTGCTTCACAGCTTCCTGCAGCTCCTGCCATCTGCCTGGAAGTAGCCATTTTCCCAGAAAAGTTGGCAAGATGATGCCACGTAAAATGAACAGTATTGGGGGAGCACGCTCGTGTATACTGTCTTATTTTGCGGCTTGCAGATGGCCAAGTGAACAACAGCTCCCCATGTCATCTCTAACTAAAAAGAGCTAGCACACTTTTAGATGGGTTATTATCAAGTAGCAAAGGGACATATTGCATCAATCTGAGACTTAGACTGAGTCAGGGTCTTTTTGTTAAGCAGTATCATTCCTGCATTACCATTTCTGCCTGCTTACAAACAGCTGAGGGAAAGACCATTCAAGCCCTCACCTGATCTGCAAGCGCCCATATGGACATGTCCAAATGTGGACATTTATATGGACATGTAAATGTGTACTCACCTGCAGGACTTGTGTTATTCTGACAAACAGAAATAAAGCTGCACTGGCAAAAGCACATTTTTACTAACACAAGTTGCATCTGTATTAAGGGCATTTTGCCATCATATTCCATCAGTATTTTGGCTGGAAAATGTCCCTTTAAACACAGATTACATCTAGAGTCATTATGGTTTGTTTAATTTAAGGTTTTTAAAATAAAATTGGTAAGTATCAGGTGAGTATTGCACTGAGAGGTCATTATGTCTGACTATGGCTGCAGAAAGCCTGAAACTTTGTCTCTGCAGATTTGAATTACCCTGTGCACCTCAGTGAGGATTTCAGTGTTACTTTCCTCCAACTTCTCTAAAAATTAAAGCCCAGGGAAACTACAAGGAGGATCATTCTGTTAACATCCCACCACCAACTCCAAGTAGCAACTCATTTTGGCACTAGGTGTTGGTAACTCTGAAAGATTCCAAATTACTACTTTTGCTGCTGGTCAAACCAAGCCAAAGAAGCTGAACAAGGCACTTGAGGCATAGCCCTGGTTAATAAGCCTGAGGAGTCCTGGAGAGTAACCACAAATGTGTTTAAAATCTCTGCGAGAAGTTAAGTTTGAGGAGCTGAAAGATACCACATGATTAACTGATTCACCAGCAGGAGTAAATAAAGCTTTCAAGAACAATATTGCCTTTCTATACCCTTATGATTTTTCTATTTCAATCCCTTATCTTTTTCCCTTCCAGCCCATTTCACATCATTGTCCAATATCCTGCAACGATGGTGCCTCTAACACAGCATGCCAGACAGAGCAACCAGCTCTACCTAGAATTCCCCCTCTCTCTGCTTGCATGCTGGAAAACAAAGGGCAGCAAGAAATGCTGTTTGAAACCTGTCTTACAAAAGAAAAGAAGACCAAGGGACTGAATGTGTTAATTTATTTGAAAATAAGGCAGGTAAGTTCTTGTTGCATGGTTTAGACTACCTACCCTGAAGACAGCTGCTTTTATCTATGAGAGGCATAACAGGAACCAGAAACCTGAAGTTGGAAAAATACACTGAAAAACAAACACATTTCAATAATTAAAAAAATAGCCACTGAAAGGCATCACAAAGGAAGGCAGGTCACTGCCCTTCCTTCTATAGAAAGAGCTAGAAGGTCAGCTTCTTAATTTAAGATCTGCTGGGTACAAACTTCCAGTAATCACTGCATGTGCTGTGCCTTTAAAGATTCCTCTCCTAAACTGTGGATAAGGCAGCACTACAGTTAGTGAATTTTTATGGTAGACAGAGGCAGAAGTGCTTAGAGCTGAGAGAAACCTAGCCAATCTAACTCTAAACCTTTTGGATCTTCACATACCTGGCCCTCAGAAGTCCTGCTTAACAAGGAGGATGATGGCAAGACCGAATCTTCAAACCAGTCAGTTCACAGAGAAGGTACAGAAGGGACAACACATTTTGTATTTTTACGAACTATAAATGGATGATTTTGGGAAAAGAAAACAAAGCAGAGGATTCACTTGTGTCACAGTGAGAAATCCCATGGGGAGAAGACCCAGACACAGCTCCAAGGTTTGTACTGAAGAAACCCATTCTTGCAGAAAAATGTTGCAGAGAAATTATAAAAGGAAATTTATCTGCCCTCACTAAATATGGAGAATGTTACTAGAGATGCCATCTCAAATGAAAATAAAAACAACAACAAAAAAAGACCTTAAAAGACTCAGAATAGCAAACATGTAACTTTTCCCCATTAACTTGGCAAGAACAAACGAGGCACTTCAACAAAGCCCATTGGTAGTACCAGAAATTAAATTCCCCGATTGCTCTGATAACACCATCTATCAGGAGACAGGCAGTCCTGGGACTGGGGACTTCCATTCTGAAACAGGTTTTGCAGTCCTGTGCTTCATGATATTTAGCACCGTTTCCAATGTTATTTAAAGTCCTCATGCAGAAACGAAGCACTGACAAAACCCTGTATGTCAAGATAAATTTTCAGGTGCTAAAGTCACGTGCCAGCTTCATGTCAGGTCCTTCCATCTCATACCCTCTATATTAGCAGGCTAGATTGCTTGATCTGCCAAGAATCCTTATGTTATATGCATTTATAGCTCAAATCTGTACTTTCTGTCAATGGCAATATTGAAAGAAAAACAAACTTTGTTCCAGTCCATAAAACAGGGGCCTTGTCTAGGAAATCTGGGGTCTTATGTTCTCTGCTGACCATGGGGGATTCCTGGGATGATGTAACTGCAATAACATCCTTTTGAAAATCTATTTCACTGGACTACCAGTGAAAAAAGGCCTCTGGCTGACTCCCGCCTTCTCTCGCCCTTTTAGGGAATGACCTTAAGAAGGGGGAAAGATCTATTTACTGTCCGCTGTCATCCTGGACTTCAGCAAACCGCTGCCGCTCACGCTCTGCGAAGAATCATAGATGAAAAACTTTTACCACCCCCTTTTGCTTTAAGCTGTTCGGCGCTCAGGCACCAGCTGGGAGCCTGCGGCCGCCACTCACAGCCGGGGCCGGGAGGCGCCCCAGGGACCGGAGCAGGTGCCGAGGCCGGCGAGGCTCGCTCAGCGCAGCCCTCCCGCCGACGAGCCGCCAGAGCCCACCCGCGGCGGGGCCGCCCGGCTCCCGGGGCAGCCGGGATGCCCGCTCGCCCGGCCGGGGATGCCCGCTCGCCCAGCCGGGATGCCCGCTCGCCCAGCCGGGGATGCCCGCTCGCCCGGCCGGGATGCCCGCTCGCCCAGCCGGGATGTCCGCTCGCCCAGCCGGGATGCCCGCTCGCCCGGCCGGGATGCCCGCTCGCCCGGTCGGGATGCCCGCTCGCCCGGCCGGGGATGCCCGCTCGCCCAGCCGGGCCGCCTGCCCGGGGAGCGCCTCCGGCGGCCGCACCACACTCGGCGGCCGCTGCGCATCCCGCGGAGCGACTCCCGCCCCGCTCTTCCGCCGCCAGCGCCGGGCCCAAGGGCAGCCCCCGCCGCCCCTCCGGTCCGGCCCCGCCGCGTCCCGGCCCCGCCGCCCCGCGGGTGCTTCACCTCCGCCGGCGCCCGGGAGATGCAGAGCGGCTCCGGCGCCTTGCAGCCCTCACCGAGCCCTCGCCGCCGAGGGAGCAGAGGGATGCCCCGCTGACTGAAGGGCTGCTGCCAGTAGCTGCGCCCTGCCCTGCCGAGCCGAGCCGAGCCGAGCCGAGCCGAGCCGAGCCGCCAGCCGCTGCGGCAGGACCGCCGCCGCCGGCTGAATATGCTGTCTCACGGTGGACAGGCTCCTCCCGAGAGCTGCTGCTGCCGCTTTCCTCCTCCCGCCTCCTCCTCCTCCTCCGCCCGCGCGCCCCCGGCAGAGACACCCCCGCCGCCCGCCGTGGGACCGGGGCGGGGCAGGCGGCGGCGGCGGGGCCGGCTCAGGGTCCCCTCCCGGCCCCCCAGCAGCTCCGGCCTGAAGCGCGCCCGCTCGGCTCCGCGATGCTCCCCTCGCTGTCACCCCCGCAGTGGCGCAGGGTTCGCCCCGGGAGCAGCCGAGCCGGCAGCTGCGCGGCTGTCAGCACAACACCGGCTCCACCGGCAGCCCCGCGACAGCCCCTCACAGCATCCCGACACCATCGCATGGCAGCGATCGTCAGCCCCACCACAGCCGAGGCAGCATCCCCACCGCCATCCTCACGGCAGCAGCTGGCAGCCCCACAAAGGCTTAGCCATCACCCTCTAAGCTGCCTAGGATATTCCCCCAGGCCAGCTTCACCACCACCCCCACGGCAGCCTGGCCATCCATCAGCAGCCTGGTCAACTCTCACCAGGCTCCTGCTTAATCCTGTCCCTTTCTGGAAGAACAGGGAGAGCTCCAGAAAAGATGCTTTCATGGTTAAATAAGGACACGACTGCCCAAAGGCACAGGTTTTGTTTTGCCCCTGTTTCCCTATACCATTTGTGGGTACAGGTACCAGACAGCAGGGCCAGACTTCCAGCATTGTCCCTGCTTCTCTCCACACACTGACATATCCATCTCCTGGGGGAGAAGTGCCAAGCAGAGCTGTTGGGAATAGTCCATGTTCCTGCAAAATAGCACCAGTGTAGATAACACAGATTTTCACTCCCTTATTGCACAGAGGTATGCTGCCCCAAACATGAGGAAAACACGCACCTTTTGGTACCATGGTTTGTTCTATAAAACCTGATGTCCTGGACATACTGTTGTCCATCCCTCTTGTCCAGAACCTTGTCCCTGGAGCCTCATCTCTTGTTTTCTTTTGGTGGGAAACACTAATTGCAGCCACTGTCATTTGAGGTCTAGGGCCTGTGCTGGGAAGAGTGAGGTATACCCAGGCCACCCAAAAGCCATAAAGGGTTCACATCACCTCCAGCTCCTGCCAGACCTAGAGAGACTGTACCTGGCCAGAAGACAAAGAATCCTGAAGAGGAGAAAAGCCTCCATTGCTGGTGCAGATACAGTAATGAAATAACAGTTTCTCAATTTAATTGGAGTTGAATCAGGAAAGATTAATCTTTTGCTCTCCTGTGAAGTCCTTAAAGAGCAACATCTTCTGCTTCTGCAGGCTGGAACATGTGGGGAAAAACCTGTGGTTTTAAATGCACAATTTGAAAAGTTTTGAGTTTGGCTCATTTGGATTGCAACTCTTTATGAAAACAAGGACCTTTCAATATCAGACACACAAAACTGAACTTCAGAAATTGATTTTTGGTTTTGAAAGTCCTGGAGTGTTGGCCTTAGCTTTAACATAAATGCCATAGGGTTAGTTTAGGTTCCTTTGAATTGTGTGTCACTTGCAAATTTCCTGCAAACTCAGCAGATTGCTTTAAATTATTCCTGACCTAAGAGGGCCTTGGAGTCATTTAATATTCCTGAAATGACAGATGAGACTGGTTCTCTATGGGACCTGATGAGATCCTACTATTGTTAAGATGTTGTCCTATCCATATAACCATGATGCCATGGTATCACACACACATCATGACAACACATTGTATGGTGATACCAGGCATAATAATATATGTCATGAATGGGTTTCCAGAGCTTGTTAAGCCCTAGATTGTTTTGTTACAGATTAATAGCATTTTGTGTTCTATTAATAATTACATGTGATATTTCTTTAAAAAATCCTGTAAATCCAAGTTCAATGGGACACAATTTTGATATCTGTTATATTCACATTTGCCAGGAGTGATTCAGACTTTTGGAAGTATAAAAATAAAGGATAGAAAGGTATGCATCAAGGAAAAATTGTTTAAAAATCCTCATCAAACATAATGAGAGATTTAGTAAAATTATTATTTAAAAATGGGGAATTATATACACAGGAGTTCAGAAATAACTTCAGTGGCCAGGGTAGTATATTAACAAACTCACAAATTTCTCCTCAGAATAAACTGTTGTAAGGAAATTTGGAGAGAAGCAATCCTAGGTAGTATAGGCTAGGCGTTCCTACAAGTAACAACCTCCAGGAACTCAAGAAAAATTTATGAGCAGCCTAGTTAAGGAGCTCTCAGAAGGAATAACAAATTCCCCTAGAAGTGATGCTCTGTCCTCTTTGACCTCAATCTCACCATTGTCTTCTCTAATCTTCCACAGCAAAAGGTCCCACCATTTTTGTGGAATTATTGCTCTAGGCATGCAAATTCTGTTGTCATTGATTTTACAAGGCAAAATTAGTGACAACAGTCAACGTCTTTCATACACCAAGAAGATATTATATATTCACTTTTCAAAACAAAATAGTTATGATCAATAATGTATTTGTAACTCCTTTTAACGAAAAATACCCAGTCATTTCAGTATACCCCACTAATTTTACATTTTCCCATTAGGCACAAATCTATAGTATTATCCAACTCAATATATTCTGCTAGTAGCATTTTCTGATTATGTATTCTTAGTCATCAGGTGAAAGTGCAGTAGCACAGAGTTAAGATTATTTTCAAAACTCTTATGTTCTCATTCTGTGAGTTCAGAAGGTGGTTGTTGTAGCCTTAGATAGCTTTATGAGAACAACAGAGGGCAAACTGGTCAGCAATTACAGACGCCTGACAAGCTGCCTTCCCTGCAGCAGAGGTCAGTTGTACATGGACACACAGCCACCACGCTGTCATCAGAAGAGAAATCAAAGATTAAGGGAAAGTTAGAGGTTCATCACAGACTATGGATTGTGTAGAAAAAGGCTATTGTTAAAATTACAAAAATTCATTGTTTGCCTGTCTCCCCTCTTCTAGCTTACACACATGTAAAATGTAGAGGTTTCTGTGCACATTAATAAGTGCAATGTGTGGTTAATTGCTAGATTGGAAAAGTTCAAGGGAAAATAATTTGACATGTTTTCTTTTTGAAGTTACTTTATATAAAGTTGTTCACATTTAAGTTATTAATGAAGATGGGTATAAGTTCCTCTGGCAAATGAATAACTGTTTATGATGCAGCACAAGACAAATAATTAGTAATAATTAGTAGTGCATTGCCTTTCCCTGCCTCAGGCACCAGCAACTCCTACATCACAGCGGGCATTAATAAATGAGCAAACCCTCTAGGAAGTTTTTGCCACTTGAAGGTTAAAAATTTATTTCAAAGCAGACATTTCTAAGGCTTAGTGGAAATGGCAGCACATTTTAGACACTTTGCATGGTAGGCATAACCTAGGTTTGGCAAATAACAGAGGATGTTACAAAATGCCTTCCAGCTTTTCAAAATCAATGATTTAAACAAAGGATCAAAAGGCAGAATGAAAGTTTTAGAAAAAGTGAAAAATATCACTTCTGAAGTCAGGTTTACTGCAACAGCAGTGAAGTCACTACAGGGCACTATCCCACATGGCTTCAGAAATCTTTCCTTCAAAAGTGAACTAGTTAGTTGCTCATGTAAGAAATGTATGGGTGCTTGCTCAGTTAGAAAGTAAAAAAGTTAATAGGAAAGTATTGGAAAGCTTTTTTTATTGTTTGCTGAAATCAGTTATATCTCCGAGTAGATCACTGAGCTGAAATCTCCACAAGTCTGAATATCCACAATACATTCAAGACTAAAAAGGAAGATTTTAAATGTATCTGCTACACAATCACTAATAATTCCTCTATCAATTGATTTCCTATTGGTAGATTGCCAGTTCCAAGATCTTTGCCAAAACACATATACAATGCCAAAAAACTCCCACATATCTTAAAAAGGATAAATTCTTTCTCAGAAAAACCATCAGTAATAAGAGATGATGTATACAAGTAGAAGGTAAAGGGAGATCTGTGGCAGATGGGTGAGTTTCATGCTGTTCTGGACTTGGGTTACTCTCCAAATATGTTGCAACTGTGTGCTCCTAGAAACAATTATTTTAGTGGCAGGCTTTTTTCTAAGCCTCTTTTCTTGCTTTGTTCCTCATTTTCCTACAGCATTATCACCAAAAATTATTGTCCTAAAATTCAACAGTTCTGTACATGTGAAACAGGAATCATTATCTTGATTTCACATCTGAGACTCTGCCTGTTAAAACATGTAATTGCCCAGGCTTCTGATTTTGCACTTGTAACCAAGGTACAGAAATGGTCTACCAGAAAGAAAGGCTCCAAAAATTTTGTTACTGCCTTTGTAAATAGCAGGTGCTTGTCAAGTAATGCAACTAGTTCCTTTTATTTGAAAAGATTCAGTATACTGGGAAGGGCTTGGAAACATGTCAGCAAAGCAGCTAACGTGGGAAGGAAGTGGAACATTCTGAGAGACACTTCCTGGCAATGGTCATGCAGACTCAGCAGCATGGAGAGGACTTCAGGCTTGAAGGGTTTTACTGTGCTCATGTTCTGAATTACTGAGGAAGCTGCAAAAGGAGAGCTCCACAGCTTGAGTGGCAGTACCTGAAAGCGAAATGGGCTTCAGGAGGACTGGACAGTTTAGGAAACACAGACTCTGAAATTCTCTCCTAAAAACCAAACTACACCTTTGTCTCTACTCACCACTGTTTTGAGTTCCTGAGAACTAAATAGTTTTGTTGAAGAGAACAAAAGAAATGTCTGAGTTTACAAAATTACCAGCAGCACTCATCTATCTTTATAATATTTGTGCTCTTTTTATAAAAGGTTGTCTCATTTCCCCACACCACCTTTGGTTTGAAGTCCACACCTTTATGTTTGATTTAAAACAACAACAATTTGCATTTTTGCAAACACCAAAGGATGCTACTCCTTTATAGGATTCCTGAGATCTCCCAAATATTAACTTGAAGCTTATCTTTAACAAAATTATAATCAGTGGTATATACAAGGTGATGCATGAATTTAATACATCACGAAAATGTATTAAAGTGTATGAAAGCAAATAAGTGCTATTTTTGACAACAAGTGGAACCTTATGGCAAATTATTCATACAATTGAAAGTAGAAATGCATTATGTAGAGAAGATTCTAAAGGGAATTATTTATCTAAAATGTCTCTTTGAAATGTCCCTTATTTTTCATACTTTGTTCTGCCCAAGACAGTCATCTTTGCTTGCCTTTTCATGATGCCTTAACCATGGAAGGTTGGAAGGAATGGATGGAATAATTGGTGTGAATTAATAGAAAATTCTGGTTATAATGTCCCATCTACAGACACAACAACAGTAGTTGCTAATTACAGTAATGATCTGGATCTTTATGGAAGTGGCTATCAATGTGTCAGTGCATAATGAAAGTTTTCAAGCAGTGTCCTAGCTCTGAGTTTATGATGCAGTGTTAGAAAACCACTCACCTGGGGCCTGAGGCATCCAGCCCTGGCCATGGCTTCCATTTTTTAACCAGGCTCTTCTCATACATACCCACTGCTTATTGACAAATATGTCTGTAATTTTTCTTTTCTCTCACTCTCATTTTTCCTGACTTAAAGTCTCCAGATGAGGATAAGCAGTTACGCTTGCCTGGAGGCCTGGATGACACTCACAGAGGAAAGATGAAAGCAGCAGCAGAGAAATATAACAGTTTAATCTTCTTAAAAGGGGATAGCTGATAAAGCATTTCTGGGGTAGGCTTGTTCCACTGCTTCAAAGTGCTGTTTGGTTAAGGGAGTTGTATTGCTGCACTGTGTGAGCATGATTATTTCAGCATTGCTTCTGATCCCAAATAGCTGCCATTGCCTAGAGTTGTAGATGGGTATGTATTTTTCTCATTGAAATCTAAAAATAAATACTAGAGGAGTTGGGGAAAATATCTACTGAATGCTGTGAGCTTTCAGACACGGCAACCATCGTACCACGGAAGCCTAAGGGAAAAGATATGGCAGCACAGACTGTTCCACCAAGACACCAAGACAAGGCAAATTAAAATTCAGCAGACAAGTGGCCTTCATACCCAGGCTTTTAGAAAATCAAATCAATTATACATTTCAGTCCAGAGGAAGGAGGCTGCTTCCACAAAGACAAAATGAATAGGACTGCTTAGCACGACATGAACAGGGCTATCTGTCCTCACTCCACAGTGGAACAGAGTGCTGGATTTGTGGCATATAGCAGGTAAAGTGATTTGGAATCCCTCAGCTCACAGGACACTGAGATTATGACTTGGAAGTTAAAGTAGGCAAGCATCCAGTGTCAGTTTAGACATTGTGGTGTATGACAATGATTCACCTTGACTTCCCCACAGTTTTTAACACACTCATGTCCTGAATGGGATGTCTGTGTTTGGTAAGCAGCACAATTCCAATATTTTGCTTTGAGGGATGCTTATTTCACTCTTATGTACATACACATAACACATCTCCAGTAAGCCTTGTTATGTAGACATTTCATGCCTGTGCCATTCTCAAGAACTGCCTGCCTGCTCTCTCCAGGTGTGACAGAACTATGTCTGCCACAAAAGGCATCTCTAGAATGAAGTGCTGGGGATAAGACTGAATCCTTTCCACTGAGAATAAAATCTCCTGTCCCACTCTTGTTAACTTGGAGGTTAGTGAAGAGTGCAGAAGAGATGGAGACAGAAGGCTTAGTTAGGAAATTGTACACTAGATGGTTATAAAGCCAGTGACAATTAGAGTGAATAGGGATTAGGGAGAGTTAGGACCTGGGATAAACGTTAGGTCTGGACAGGGCCAGAACAAGCAGCTCTGGAAGATATAGGCAAGGGTCCAAGAGCTATAGGCCTGAAGAACTGGGAGGGTCTGAAAGTGATTGTGGCACCTGCCTTTTTTACTTGGATTGTAGCAGAGGAACTCACCCCTAAGCCTTCTGAGGAGGAAAGGTCTGGCAGCTGCTGCAGAGGCTGAGGTGACAGTAGCTCCAGGGTTGGTTCTCTGTGAATAAATGAGAGCAGTCACAGCACAAGTGGTAAAGGGAGAGGCGGTGAAGGTCAAAGATGTTGCTGCTGTAATGTCAAGTTTGGGCATCAATCTAGTACAGCCCAGATGATGCTGAAACAGGAATGGAAGGAGGAAAGATGCTATGTCTGTACTTCCACCCAAAAAAATGAGGTATCTGCCTGAAATTCATGGTCCCAAGCAGTGGCAACCTGTGTTGCCTCTGGGGCTGTGATCATCAAGTACAGCAGGGCCTCATTTGAGCACTGGCTTTCCTTCTGCACATCACCTTGACAGAGCTCATTATTTGGAGGGTTGGGATAGTAACTGACAGTGGGAAATATATCCATGATGAATCACACAGTTACAACAGTGCTCTGCAACACCACAGAGCCTCAGCATTTTGCTCTGGAATAGTTGCTGTCCTCTGTTTTCTGGAGTACACTGGACATCTTTAGAAAACAGCTCAAAATATAAAACACTTGATTGAGAAGATAAGATCAAGGTCATGGTAGAAGAACAGTTCTTTTTCTGGAAACCTGTATGCTGGAAGAGGTGAGCTACAGTGGCGACAAGGGAGAGAGGAGGAGTATTAGGGAGGTCAAGGTTGGTGTTCCTAAGTCTCTCTTACCTCCTGGGCTGTTAAAAGTGGTGAGACACTGTGGCGGCCAGATCATCTAAATGCTCATCCAGAGACTATATTCCCACACTGCCTGAGAGGCATCTGGCAATGGTCTCCAGAAAGAAAAGAAAAACCTACAATCTGGTCAGAAGATAACTACTGTGCCTTGCCTTGGTGGTGTCTCAGTGACGAGTGATCAGTAGTGTCATTAGTAGACACCTTGTGTCGGCATTGATATCTTACTGCCTGTCATGCTGGATGCAAAGACTTGTGTTAAGTGATTTGTTTCTTGCCCTCTGAACTTACTCCCTCACTGCAGCAATAGTGTCACATCCCAGATTCATCTGTGTGCAGGCAGCCGCAAGTCAGGCATCAGATGCCACCTGAAAACCCATGGACTCATTCCTTATGGGACCATGTGAGCACAGTGCAGGGCATGTGACAATCCCCAAACTGTCTGTTTGCTCATGATGCCCAATGTGAAGGAGGAAAGGGAGTTCTTGCCAGAGTTATGTCATCTCAGAGGCCCCACTTGACACTGCTGGCCTCCTGGAAAGGGTTGTTTCCTTGTGGAGGAGGCAGAAGCCATGCTTTGGAGTAGCTAAGACAGGCACTGATTTCATACATGCACACTGTTTGACCTGCTTACAGCAGAGCTGTTTAGCATCATCCATCAGGGCTGATGCAGAGCTGCCATGAATCTAATTGGCTGTATGGTGCCAAGGGTCTGAGGAAAGCAAGGCTGAGGTGACAAGGGTCTAATGAAAGAAGGACCTCAACACAAACTTAAGATCACATTTTTCCCATGAAAACTTGTCTATCATCAGACAAATCTGTCAGTGTTGTCTTGACTCTTGTGCAGTATTTGCCCAAGGAATTTGCTGCGAGTCTGTCCTACCCCAGCCATTCCCAAGATAAGGTATTTCTTCTTGACATTTGTATTATTGGCAGAAGGCAGTGATTGGCTGAGGTGTGGGAATCCTCCACTTGAGGCTGGAGATCTGCTGTCCCTAGTAGTGCTGCTGCCCTCCAGCCCTGCAGTGATGCTGGCATTTCTGGGACCTTGTGTTACAAAGGGAGGGTCTCACTGTTGGGAAAGAACATGGGCTTCCAAGGTCTTTTTGCTTCAGGAGGGCTATGGATGCTACATGGGAGAGGGGTCCCTCAGCAGCTGCCCTGCAGCCACCTTGGCAAGCAGCTCAGGGATGCTGTTGCACTGAACAGCTCCACCTTCAGCCTTCAGTGCCTCCAGGCTTCCCTCCGAATCAGCAGGGGAGGGAGGTACTTGCTGCATGACTGAACGCAGGCCGTGGCTTTGGGAGATGCCTGTAGCCTAAATGCGGGTGACACCTTTTAGTCAGATGAACTACACATCAAGTGCAGCCATCCACTGTAAAATGCCGTATAAGTGCACATTGTGAGAGATTCGCTTTTTGTCACAGTCTGCTCCTGCGCAGTCACAGCTAATGGCTGCAGCCTTGGGACTGTATTTCACATGGTGTGCCACCAGCTTGTATCTCAGCCACCCTTCCATTTCTATGTCAGTGGCTAGTGCTGGTCCTTTTTCCCTGGGCTACACCTGCTGTGCAGTGTTTTCTTTAATACCTTCCTTCACATAATTGCCTGACAGCTGCCTGCAGTCCATATCTGCTTCCTGCATCTCACCGCTTCCCAGCAGCACAGCTGCCAGGTCTGGCACATATTGTTAATGGCTCTCCAAAACCATCCAGGAGTAGTGATTCATTAGCAGGATTTAGTTTTTGAAAATTAACTGTCAGGCTTTGCAGTACAATACAGATGTAAAATCCTCCTCATCACCAGCAGCTTTTATTAATGTGCTATAAATACTATAGCAAGGCAAAATGATGATTACATTAAATTATGTTGAAAGCATTATAAGCAGATTAGGAGTAAAAAGTTTACAGAGGTGCTGCAATTGTCCCCCCATTGTATTACACATCCTAAAAATCCTGTTCCAGGGTTACACAGGAAAAGAAAACACAGCAGATCTCATAAAGATCTAGAAGGACACTGCAAACTTTACACTGCATTAGTATGATGATGGAGTTTTGTGTTTGTAACCACTAATCAGAGTGGGTGATTTATAAAGGCATACTGCTTTTCAACACATCCCCTAAAAAACAACCTTTGTGGTATCAGTATAAAGGTGTCACAGAGTTAATAGAAAAGTAAATATCTGTGGAAAATGTCAAACTGAACCAGAGGAACCATTACCTCTGTCACACTCTACACTAGGAAGATGAATGTATCCTCACCTCAGCATAGTTTTCTCACCATAACTAAAAGGAAAATAAAAATGTTTCTGTGTTTGTGTCCAGACAATATACACACAACTCTCTCCAGTACATAAAAATAGTTTTTTTGCAGCATGACCAGATACTCTGCTTTCCACTAATTCATCCTATAAACACACTTTTTAAAAATTACTATCCTAAAGACAGCTAATATTCTACTTTTTAATTAAGATTTTATCTTCCCACTTTATCTGAAAAATGTTTTCCTATGTATAACAGGGAATTCATTTCAATGAATTTCAATGCATGCTGAGATAGTTCTATTATTTAATTCTATGGTTTGGTTTTTGTGGGTCTTATTAATATTTGGGAGTATTCTATCCTTGTTCCCAAACCTCGGACGTGCACATTAGCTGTGAAACAAATTGTGCAAAAAGTTTCAGTGAGCTGTATGAAACATGAAAGTATGCAACATTCCAGTGACAAGCCCCAGGCTCCTGTCTTTTTTACAAGAGCCAGTGATGACTACATGGAAGTCAGTACCAAAATCCTCCTTGCTCAGAGTACAAATAACGTGCATTGTGCAAAACTTAGCACTGAGCAGATATGTAGCATCACCCTCTGGTGTCATGTTGAAGGAGAAATTTTTGCATTACATACCACTGACATGCCCCTGCAATTATTTCAGACCACCATCCTCCTTGAAAACAAGCTGAGTTACGTGCAAAGTGACTCTCAAGGTATGAGATCAGTCTGGCATGGCCATGGACACAGTAAGAGAGAGGCCTGCATTTGGGAACCTCATAAACGGATCCTTAGATTTGTGATATCAGTCCCATGTTCTGCTACCCAAAACTGCAGCCTCTTTCAAGTTTTGTGATCTCTCCCCAGAGACTTAGTGCTCACTCTAAGTCTTCCACAGTAAGTGCTTTTCCTACCTCTGTTTAAATAGTACATTTTCATAAAAATTTTCTTTAAGTCAGGGTCAATCAAGCTGGTTGATGGGAAGCACTTGGATGTTCAGTCTCCAGATGAAGTGGCTGGGATCTTTCAGAAGAGTGAGCTGCTCCACAGCACTGGTGCCTGAAAAGCCAGCATCTCATCCACGTGATGATTCTGCTCTCCATCACACAAACCATAGACCCTGTTCCTGTACACTTAAGATTATGTCCTTAGTCCATGAACCCATCCCTTTATTTCTTATTGCAAAAATAATTTCCCCATACATTGCTTTATTAACCATCAAACTTTTCAGGAAGATATGATGGGTGAATGAAAGGGTATGGGTATATTCCATGGCAAAATATATACATGATATAACAGAGTAATTGGGACAGCCACCATTCATTTTTAATTTTTCCCGTTTAAATTTTTATTTAAAACTAAGTTTTATGTCTAAATTACAGGAGATAAGAAAATCAGCCCTAATAAGTCATTAATTATTACAAGAACACCACTTTTGTGTGTTACTCAACTTACTGAACTCTGTATTTTGAATTTGTTCAAATACTCATATTTGATGCACTGCTAGTAAAATACAGTTATTCAGTGTTTTCAATCCTCCTATTTATTCAGGCTTCTCATTGTATATCACAACTTCCATTAAGACTTTAGACACTGATTGATGCTTGATCTTCCATTAGCCAGAAAGGGGTTAATACATAGCAAAGGAAAATAAAACACCTCCTTAAAGTGTGAGCATCATAATAAAGTGAGTATCAGAGACTCAATTACTGCTACACAGCGCCATGCTGCCACTAGGTGTCAGGGACACAATTCATTCTGCCCGGGCAGCAGCACTGCAGGCTTGCTTAGATATTGCTCACATCCCCCAAGGTTTGAGGGATAATTTTGTCCACGATCTTACACTTCTCAGTTAAAGGCTTTAAAAAGGCAGTGGAATTGGTCCTTTCTTTGAGAAGATCACTGTGGTGAAAACTCTGTGTACTGGTGCACTCAGCTCTGCCACTCTGGTAGCCATAGTGAGGGAGTTGCAAATAGAAATTAGAGGCAAAGTACAAAGAAAGTACAAGACAAGGGTGGAGCGGCAGACATTGTCTACCTGGACTGCTGTGAGGCCTTTGACACTGTCTCTCATGAGAAACTCCCAGAGAACCAGCGAAGCATGGCCTGGACAGACATACACAGTGAGGTACACTGAAAACTGTCTGAACATCTGAGGCACAGAGTCTAGCCAGAGGCCAGGAGCCAGCAGTGTGCCTCAGGGGTCAGGGCTGGATCTAATTCTGTTCAAAGTCTTCATAAATGGCCTGGATGACAGGGCAGAGTGTACCCCCTGCCCCCCAGTGCAGTTGACACAAATCTGGGAGTGGGCAGAGTGGCTGATACACCAGAGGGTTGTGCTGCCATCCAGAGGGACCATGACAGGAATGGGTGAGCAGGAAGCTTAGGAGGTTCAGTAAAGGAAGGGGCAAGTCCTGAGTCTGGGGAAGAACGGCCCCATTCACCAGTATATGCTGGAGGACACCCATCATATAAGTATCTTCGCAGTAGATCTGGGTCCTGGTAGATGCAAAATTGAACATAAGCCAGCAACGTGCCTGTGTAGCAAGGAAGGCTGAAGGGATCCTGGGCTGCATTAGGAGGAGTGCTGCCATCACTTGCAAGGTCAAGGGAAGTAATCCTTTCACTCTACACCACTGCTGAGGCCATACCTGGAGTACTATGTCCAGTTCTGAGGCCCCAGTAGAAGACAGACATGGACATACTGAAGGAAGTCCAGCAAAGATTTCACACCTCTGATCACCAACCCCTGGGGCTGGCCCATTCAGCTGTTTTTCTACCCACCTTACTGCTCATCCAGCTCAAACCAACAGCTTGTTTATAAGGATCTTATGGGAGACAGTGCCAAAGGCCTTACTGAAGTCCAGGTAAACAATATTCAAAGCTCTCCCCTCATCTATCAGGCCAGTCACTTCATCATACAAGTTCCTCAAGTTGCTCAACACCTTCCCCTTAGGCAAGCCATGCTGATTACTCCTTGTTATTTTGGGGTTTTTTTTAACTGTTCATGTGCCTGGGGCTGGTTTCCAGGATTCCATCACCCTCCCTGGGATCAGGGTGAGGCTGACCAGTCTGTAGTTCCCTGGGTCTTCCTTCTTGCCCTTCTGAATGATAGAAGTGATATTTACCTTCCTCCAGTCTTCAGGTACTTCTCCCAGCCACCATGAACAATCAAAGATCATTGAAGAATTATTGAAAGTTTCCTCACAATAACATCTGCCATCCCTCAGCATTCTGTCAGGACCCATGGACTCATGTATGTGCAGTTTACTAAAGTATTCCCTGATCTGACCCTCTTTCACCAAGGGTATATGGTCCTTGATCCAGTCTTTCCTCCTGGACTTCATGATCTGGGACTCCTGAAGGCTAGTAAAGATGGAAGCAAAGTATCAGTATCTGAACCTTCTCTGTGCCCTGTGTAGCCAGATGCCCACCTCATTGAGCAAGGTGCCCACATTTTCCCTAGTCTTCCTTTTGTCACCTATGCACTTATAGAAACTCTTCTTGTTGCCTCCATTGCCCCTTGGTCTGATTCAAATCCAGCTGGGCTTTAGCTTTCCAAACTTCATCTCTCAATGTTCAGACAATGATTCTCACAGGTATTCCTCACAGGTTACCTATCCTTACATTCTTTTTGTGTTTGAGTAGGGTCAGGAACAACTTGTTTATTCACATGGCCCTCTTGAAATTTTTGTCTGAGTTTTTATTCATTGGGATGGAACAATCTTGAGTGTGTAGGAGGTAAGCTTTTAATATTAAACATCTTTCCCCACCCTTCCTCCAGGGCCTCATCACACAGCATTTTTTTCAAGAGCTCTGAAGAGGCCAAAGTCTGCTTTCCTGATGTCCAGGGTTATGACCTTATTTTTACACCCTCCCTGCCCTTGGGATCCTGAATTCCACCATCTCATGGTCACTGCAGGCTGACCTGCACACAAGGCTGTCTTTGATCTTCACGCTCCCAACAAGCCCCTCCTTGGTGAGGATGTGGTCCAGCAATGCACTTCTCCTAACTGGTTTCTCTATCACTTGGAGGCTTGGAAGAAGAAGTTATCATAAATGCCTTCCAAGAACTTCCTGGCTTATTAAGTTCTACAACGTTGTTATCACTGTTGTTCTGCAGGTAATACAATCTAAATCTGTGCTGTGAATTGAACCTGTTATGCAATACATTCAACTCTGATAACATGAACTGACTTCCAGGGCTTTGGCAGTCCTTTGTGCAGGATCCACACAACTACCCAAGATCCCTTTTGCCATGCCATCTGAGGATCTCTTTGTATGTAGGGACTGAACTTGGGACTGGACCCTTTCTATTATGCTTTATTATGTGTGCTGTAGATAAGATTCCTGTTTCATTTTAGCCATCAGAAACATGAGATAGCCTGCAAATAATACAGAAAACAGTGGGAAAAATGTTCAGGAAAAAGAAAGATTATTTTTCTGGAATCTGCAATAAAGTAACTTCCAGAGGACTTACAGATTTACTACATCCTGTAGAATTGTCTATTGGATATATATAATAATACTGTGACAGGCTGCTTTTGGTAGTAATAGCCTGAAGGCTTTTCTTGGAAAATTGTTATTTTTTTCTCAGAAATCTTCAATTATGATTTAAATAACTCTTTAGCTAACACCAAATACATTCAAATTCCCAACTATACATACTGAAAACAAATAAAAATAAATAGAAATAATTAAGAGTCTTAAGTAGGACTTTGCAACTAGGCAAAAGAAAGGATCAGCATTATAAGAAGAAAACATTTCAGGGTCTCAGTAGGCAAAATCCTTGAGCTTAGACAGTGCCACACAGGCAAATCTAACCTACACTGGGTTAACTCTCATGACATCCCTCATTGCCACAGAAATCCGCTGGGGTGCAATGTCTCAAGGAACACAGACAGAATTGATCAGTCAATAATATCTACTGCCCATTTCAAAACCTTTTCCTTCCTAGACAAAATAACTCTGGTTTTACAAAATTTTGCTTTGTTTTTCTGTCATTTATTAAAATGTAATTAACTTAGAAGGTTTTCTCTGATTATTTACCAAGAATGGCTACAATACAGATTTCTTTTAACAGCTACATACATTATGTCTGCACAGTGTGCAGCAAGATTTCAGGAGCAAACTCTAGTTAAAAGCACTTAGCAGAAACTTTCTTTTTCTGGGCCAGTAAGAACGAGCCTTTCTGGTTTGCAACAGCTTTCCTAGCAGATATTTTCACAATGCCAAAGATGGGATACAGTAGTGTCTGTCTCTTCAGTGTCAGTCTGGAAGTTAACTTTCTGAAAGAACAATTAGTTGTCCACTTAAGATGTTTTGAGCTGGACTACCAGAAACTTGGGCATGTAAAAGGCAGTTGTAATTTCTAAAATAATTTCCTTTATCTGATTTTAGACTGAAAACTTGAATGTATAGAATAATATCAGACGAATTATTTTCAATTCCAATGAAAATTTTAACTTTCAACTCTAGAACATTTTCCTCCAAAATATCACAGAATGTCTGTGTTGAATGAGAACATAGGTTTAGCCCTACCGAGATTAGATCTGATGACTTGATTAGAATCCTAAATACCCAGTCTATTTCTGTACACCTATATCATGTTTTCCCCTACCACCTCTGCTCAGAGCCAAAATACAAACCCTGCTGCATGTGGATACTTGGTCACATGTTGGCACACCAACCTCTCAGACAAATGCTAGTGAATGAGGAATTGTTTATTTCCACAGTGGGGAAAAATTATGTGTTATGGAAACATTGACACTTCTCAAATGAGAAAAATAATGTGTCTTCAGTGAATTCAGTCATAAGGAGGAGAAAAGGTCCATGCAATAGTAAACATTTCTCATTTTATTGTGTTAAGTTGCAAGATGATATTTAAGTACTGTCTGTCAGAGTAAAAGGAGAATGCCATACTGTTGCATGGCTGCCTAGTTTTCATAAACAGGTTCTTTCTAAAGTACCATAACTACAATTGCCATGGTTCTCCCAGAAACTAAGTTGCCCCAGGTATGTTTATATCTCTTTCATATCATCCTTAAACTAATAAATTTCTGTTTATGTAAGCTAGTAGCTTTGGGTTTATGTCATGCAGCAGATGTAATCCAGGCTCTAATTATGTCTAGACTTAGTTCAAATGCTCACGACCTGTTTCCTTGGAAATAGATTACAATAATATACTAATATACTATCATGTTCATAGTCCTCCACACTTTGTATCTTTAGTGCAAAATTGTACTGAAGTTTCTTGCAGAACTAGGATCAATTCTCACCAGTATTTTGCCAGGGAAAAAAAGTCATGTGAGTTTATGCTTATGGAAAATTGATATCCTCAAAAATCTTACGGTTCACTTAAGGACTAAAGTTTTCACAGAAATCAGTACCAAACCATTGCCCTGTATGGATATCAAACCTCATTTGAACTCTAAATTATATATGTAGTATAAAACCACTCAATTTCTTTCTGTCCCTACACATAAATCTGGAATAATCCTTGAAGTAAAATAGCAAAGTGACTAGTACCCACAAGAAAATACATGACCTGAGTACATTGATGAAAATGTTGTCTAAGTGCACTGCCAACACCAGACTGCCCATGACCAAGTAGATCCCACAGGACATGATGGTATTTTGCTTCTTTTAATTTTCTTGTTGCTCTCCCAAACTGTAATTCTTACCCTAATTCTAACACCACTATCCATCCTAATATAAAGCACAGGATCTTGGCTCTCAACACAGTGCTGAACACTGCCCAAGGGGAATGAGAGCTAGAACTGAGGATTTAGTGCCCACCTGAGACTCACCAGCCTTCCACACTCAGTCCAACCCCATTCCAATCTGTAAACCCCTTGACACAGGGGTTCACACAAAAGCATGCCTTCAGTGCCTTCCAAACCCAGCCCTCACTCCAGCCATGCCCACTGTGGTCTCTTCACAGCTGGGCAGAGCTCTCCCATCCCTCCATAATATCCCCTGTGCCAAATGGGAAGTTTCTGTGCAGCTGACTGAAAAATTACTTTCCTAAAGGATAAGGCACAAGGTCTTCCATTCAGATACCATCAACCTCTTCCCCAAATCAACCCTCTTCCCTACTCTTCTCAGAAGTGCAGAGAGGTGCCAAACCTCAAACTCAAGGTGTGGGTGTTGGACTGCATGGATGCCAACCCTCACAGTATCCCAGGACCATTCCTAAGTTAGCAAAAGAGGGATGATAGCTATGCCTGGGTCCTCTCCTCTAATTGTTTTAAAGAGGCAGTCAAGCTATCTTAGACTCATTCTTTTGTGATTATTTGCTCTACTACTTTTTCTTCTAAAAAATCTTCAACTTCTGCTTATTTTGGATACCACTTTACAGTGAGAGATGCCTTCTCTGACTTGGATCTTCAGACTTGATGTCTGCAGTCAGCAGCAAATGGTATCTGTGTGTTGCTCCCTCCAGATATTGACTAACTGGGCAGAAAGCTGACAGTTTTGATCTGGGAGCTAACACAAAAGCCAGGGTGGGGTGTGAAAAGCTTTCAAAGAATTTTGTTTAGCTTAGAGCTAGAGACTTGCTACAGAACACATAATTTATGCAATTCCTTGAAGGGCCTTAGGGACATTTTCCATGTTTCATGAAGTTTTACTGTCTGGATGAAAGCAGTGGCCTCTATGTGACTCTCTGCTCAGTAGCCAGTTTCAGAATTTAGGCTAATGTAGACAACACAGTTACACCTGGAAAACATATAGGAAGTTTCTAAACATATACATATCACTGAGTCATGGAAAAACCCAAAACACTGTTCATCCTGATAGCTACAGCATCTATCCAAAATCTAAAGGAACAAGGAAAACAAAGATGTTTTGACCACAAAAACCCTAGAAGGCTTGCATGCCCTGCTAGGAATAAAGTGTGCAGCAACTTGTCTCATCTTTTGACTAGTTTTGAGTATGGGTATTAAGTCCACTTTTTCTTTCACTTTCCTACCTCTCTCCAATACCAAAAAACCCAGCAAGATCATCCCTCCTCAGTCATCAGCTATGAGGTGCTTTTGCATAACAGCAACAGCTAATCAGAGTCCTATATATGGTGGTATGAATGCTCAAAATGCCTTGATAGGACCTCTCACCCATCCTAGGAGTCTACACTGTAGGGGCAGGGGTGGGATGGCTCAGTGAAGCTACCTAACATGTCATACATGCCTAGTCTGGGAAGCTCACAAGGCTGTCTGACAGAGCATAGTGGCCCCAACAACTGACTAAAATAGCAGGAGGCTCTTTTCACTGAGATCTGCATAAAGTACCATTCATCAGTTAAAAATTTCCATGCAGAGCTCCATCTTACCTTTCTAATATTTTCTTACTACACTGGGAGAAGAGACAGGCAGTTAAAGTTAGGTGTCCCTCACTTCCCTCCTGATCACAGACTGCACTCAGACGTTGGCCCTCACACGGGGGAATTATCAGTTCCTCCTCCTTTTCTCCCCCCTGGTTGCTGGCACCAGATCTCCTTGATGGTCTCTCTCAATTCAGATATCCCATGTTTCCTCTAACAGTCCATGAGTAATGATGGACATGACATCGGCAGAGCACTTTTAAAAGAGAAGTACTGCTTATTTTATCCAGAAAGAACAAAGCACACAGAGAAAAGTATTTCAAAACAAGAATATGAATGTCTGGTTTATTTTTTCTTGCTAAAAAGGTGGCCTGGTCATTTACTTCCTCAAGTTAGACAGCCATAAGAAAAAAAAAAAAAAATCAACTCATAGAATTAATCTATGCATAATGTAGGAAACTGAACAAAGGGCAAATCAGACTTAAAAAAATACTTCCTTAGAAGTCTTTAGAAATTATTGAAAAATTAAAATAGGAACCCTAAACCTGACTTTTTCCTTTCAGTGTGCCTTTTGCTATCTCCAATCTTACAGAGAGAGGTTTGATCCAGTTCCCACTTAAAACTACAGCTGAAATAACTGGAAACATTTAACTGAATGCAGTGGGCATGGCATTAGATTAGGACTTCATTCACAGTCATTCACACACTATCCAATAACTGGAAATAACACATGTACAACTTCCCTCTGGCTGAGAAGTTAACCCATCACTTCAAGGATGCCCCAGCAATCCCCTCTAGTATCTCAGACTGCAGTAGCTATGCATAGAACTTAATATGTGCAGCTGGCAATAAGATTTCCCACCATCCTGCTGAAAATCATCCATTTAACTCATACAACAACTCATGAGTTACTATCTGAACTCTGAGTACAGAAAACCACAGCCAGCTCTTCAGCAGTGCAATAGTTAGTGAGCACACCAAGCCTGCCCTTTCATGTAAACAACCTCTCCTTGAAGGATTTTCAGACACAGGTGTCCCATGCCCAAATACTTTAAAAAGCATTTAAAATCTGGGTTGCACCCTACTGGAGACAGCCCAGATTCCCAGTCATGACACAGAACAAACCTGTTCTGCAAGCATAAAGGCTTTCTCTTAGGACAAATCAAGGTTATGTACAAATACACACAGCACTTGGGACCAGACAGTCCATACTCTTCTACTAGAACAGGGAAACACATATTTTTGACGATGCAAACAGTAAACAGTGTATCAGACATAAAATTAGATTTTAAAAAATGCAAATGTTAATAACTATCTTAATGAAAAAAAGGAAGAATAATTCAACTGCATATCTCAATGCTAGTTGTGTTGTTCAATGCACTTCTGGAAGACATATTCATTAAAATGAAAAGAGTGAGATAGGACAGGACCAGACAGGTCCCTTTCCAAAGGGAGCTGTGGAAAAAATTATTCAACTGACGTGATTACAGGGAAATTGTCAGGGGATATTTACATTGAGGAAAGCAATGCTATTCTGGGTTTGGTCTGGGCCCCCTTCAGCATTTTCCAGCACCCAGCACACTCAGGCAATATCTGTGTCATAGGGCATACCCAGTGTCATGCTACTGCCTTTTTGGTCCCTTATCAAGATGACAAGGGACACTTAAAATGCCACCCTCAGACTACTGTGGTAACTGGCACGCTGAGTCAGGACAGCTGTGAGATGCTCTTAAGGAGAGCTAAAAGGTCATGTGCACAGCTCATGCACTAGAAATGCGAGCTGCTACGTAGTGCTGTAACGCCAGCAACTGTGACGTTAAGGCATTCATCATATCCTGCAAGCTGATCAATACCAGTACAAATTTCATAAAGCTGCCAGGAGCTTAGATTATGTTAGCACAAACAGCAAAGAAAGAACACCAGAAAACATACTGAGAAGTAGGAAAGATAGCAAGGCACACAGCCCTTATGACAGCCTTGAGAAAAGAATCAGGACAAAGAACTTTGGATGATCTGCACGTGCACATCTATTCCTTTGAAATGCTGGGATATGTTTCTTTACCATAGAGGGGGAAGTTAATAAAAGAGGTAGTGAATGGATGGAAATAACATGAAGTGATTTATGTTCAGGTGACAGTGGCGACTCACAACTCCCTCGAGCAGCAGCATTTAGTCTCTAAAGTATATAAATTACATACTTGGGAAACTGCAAGTTGCAGGTTGTAGCCTTGTTTTATTTGGCTGTCCTGACTTTTACTGGGGTTCAATAGATCCAATTTTTCAATTTCAGACCATTAGAGAGAAGAAGGAAAGGAGGTTGTAATTTTTTTGTCTTTACTACCTTGTGATCTTTTCAGCACATAAAGGTCACCTACAGCAGATGTCAATAATCACACTCTTTACAGTTTCCTTAAAGTTCATAATTTTACAGAACTATTTCACAGGTTACTAAACCAAACCAAATTACTTCTCAGTAAGAGTGAATTGGTGCCTTTCCTATATAATTTTATGAGTTCCCTCTGGGTCTTCTCTAGTCCAAGGATTTGAGCATTTGGCACATGATTTGAAACATGAACTGACTGTAAAGGACCAGAATTATCTGGATGTTTCAAAAGTACAATATTAGATATTTTCCTCCAGGAATGGTTAAATAGAGACACCTTTTTTTATTTGAAAGAGAAAATTCTTGGAGTCAAAATGCTCTTTGAGTGACTTCAGATGGAAATTTATCCCAAGTTTTCAACAGTACAGTTTAATTCAGCATGTTGGTCAGGCCTAGCACCTAATTTCTCAAGGTGATATGGGTTCACAACTCTGACTGAAATCCCTCAGACCTGCAAGGTCTCGCAGCCTTTATTAGGCAGCCAGAAGTGCTCACACAAAACTACAGACTGCTTCTCAAAATGCAGTCCAACACTTTTTTGAGTCTTTCTCATGGAAAGAGCAATTAATACCATATCCACTTACTGTATTTCACAAAAAGAGGGGGAATGTAATGAAGGTTTGACTAAGGGGAATGTGATAGAAATGTCTTTATTTGTTCATTTTTACTAAATTGCTGCTTTTTCCTCCAAGGCCTTGAAGAAGGCAATTTTCAGCAAAAATTACATCCTAACTAGGATTCTTGGCATTAATTTGATTTGACTTCTTTTAACTGAAATGCTTAAAAACTATTTCCATACATGAGAGGTGATAGGCATGTACATCATTTGATGTGCATGCTGTAAGCCCAAAATACCAATAAAACACAGATACACTTGTTTACTTCAGCATGGCATCACTCCCAGGCAATATCTGTTGCAGCATCTTACACAATTAAATCCCACATTGCTTCTTTAATAATATTCTTATTTCTCTTTCCTAACCTTCAGCATTTAGGCAGTTGCAAAGAAGGAACTGGTTTTCAGGATTCCATGTAGCATATCTGGAACAAAAAGCAGAAGAAAAAATGGTTGTCCAACACCCAACCCAGGGAAAAGCATTGCCCTCCCTCTCAGCACCTGCTGAAAGCTAGCAAGGGCTCTTGTGGTGATTACCAAGTTTCCTCTTGTCTAGAGTATCTTCAAGGTTGTTTACCTTGGATTTATTTTTTGATCTGAATAATGAAATTTCAAAACATTTCTCCATTACTGTTGAAACAGAGAATAAGAAGCTTGTATTTCTTTCTGGTAATGAGGAAATGCCCAAATATTCAACTTTACTTAAATACATATTCATGATGAGTATCCACAAAATGGAAGGCTTAACAACTCTCACTTCAACAGTAGTTGTGTGAGAGTGTAAGAAGAAATTACACTGCTTCTTATATGGTGTAAAAAGAGATCTTACACATCTTAGTGAATCTGGTTTTCAGCAGTGAAAATATGTCTTAATATATTTTTTCAAACTAAATTTTTTATTCAATTAGTCTCACAACAGACAAAGATATTTTTCATCTCTGTCTCAAATCCTCATGTGAGTATGTTAAAATATTTTCTTTCAAAGGGGGCTTTTTGAAACTAATGCCTGCAAACTTATTGCTGATTATTTGTACCCAGATATTATGCCCCAGATAATAGGGATTCAAGACTTGTACTTGCACATATTCTTAATTTTTAAATAGGTAAATATTTCAGTAATTTCTTCCTTCAGTTTTTTGATATCTAGGGGACTTTACCCATTAGAAACAAAATAAAATGTATGTTCATGAATGCCGGCATATAAATGTAACCACAACAGTAAATTCAGAATATTGGTGTAATTTCAGTACATGAAATGAAGAAATATTAAACTAGTGCAGTGTTTTATGTCCCTTTAGGTAGACAGAAATCTTGGAAATCAAGTACCACCATAGCTCTGATTATTTTGTTTTTTCATTTCAGTGACTATTAGATAAAAACTAAATTGAAAATTGAGTTTGAAAATACCGAAGTGGATAGAGGAATAAATAATATTAAAAGAATTACAGTAACAAGAAAACATACTTAATGCTGCATAGCAGAACTGCAGATTTTGTCTAATATACCACGAGATTTTGCCACAATAAATGGAGAGAGGGAGAGTTCCCTTGTTTAAACAGTTGTTAATGTTCCATCAATGTTGTATTGACAATTTATCCATTATCTGTTAGTCACGTCACAAAAATATTTTGCACTTCTTTGGACCCAAAGCATTTTAATTGTGCAGTGCAACTTTTTTTATTGTACTGGCTATTTATCAGGAATATATCAATACACAAACTACATTTTCATATTTAATTGCAGTTATCACACCTTAGCCTTGTGGCTATACATTTAATCAAGTAAGAAACCTCCCACAGACCTATACTGTGTAGACAACCCCTGTAGAGTATGTTATGGAAACTCAGTCTTTATGAGAACAACTGATTAGTATCTGTGAATTCACTCTTCAGGGATAGTAGTCAGGATGCTGCAAACAACAAATGAACTTCCCTTGGGCAATCCTTAGCACTAAGGGGAGGCGGCATTCCAGAGATACCGTGAGCCCTTTGAAAGAGCGGCCAGGTAACACTAAGAGAGCCCTTTTCTAGATTATATTCTTGGTTTACTATTTCCTGGACTAACTTCTCATTCAAGTTCATATGATGTGGACACTAAAAGAAAATAAACTCTTTCAAATCTGATGAAGGAATTGGTGAGAGGAAACAACTGGGAATGCTTTCTAAGATCAGCCTCAGACAACACAACCTGCAGTAACTTTCAGGCTCCATTTCAGGGCCAAAACTCAAGCCACCACATCCACTTTACCAACTGTCCTGCTACAGTCAACAGTATCAAGTGGATCTGATAGAAAACTTAGCAAAAACATCTCCTCTTCACTCGGAGTGATCTACTCTGAAAAAGACTCCCACTATGTGTACCAGTTCGAAGCCCCTGACCCATGTAAGGGTTACAGGTGAAGCTAGAACTCCTTCTCAGGGTGAGGTGTCTCCTAAAATATCTAATCCAAAGTTTTAATTTGAAATATCCTGTTCTGCTAATCCCATTTCCATATTCCTACTGAAAAAACATAACTGTTCAGATGAAACATATTTAGACCCTAAAAGATGTATTCTTTTGGTAACATGAACTTTTTCCCTGACTTTTCACAAGGTGTCCACTTTTTCCCAGGTGATTTTCTCCCGAGCAGGACTGTCCACAGTAAAGGCAGCCATGGCCCAAAGTAGCAGCTTTCCTGATGATACCTTTCCTCTTTATTTTTCTCTGCATCTGTAGCTCTCATGGAGGATGCCACATGCTCTTCCACAGGAACTGTGACCGTAGTCAGCTGAGGCTGGAAAAGGACATTATTTTGTGTCTAGTATTCACTTTAGATCAGTGCCAGCCCACTCTGAAAGCCTACCTTTATTTCCTCTGCAATGGTGTACTTGGCTGAAGATTACTATTCCCCTACTTACTAAGCAGCCTCCTGAATTGTGACAAGCATTTCAAGATAAACACTTTTGAGTCCTACTTTTATCACAGTTTGAGTCCCAGCTTTATTTCCTGAATGGTACAGCTATACTCCAAACCAGTTTTTTTTTTTTTTTTTTCCTCAGCTATCTCTATACTCCTAGTTTAAACACCCACAGTTAATCTCATGGAAGCCTCTAGCTATTTTTTGGAAAAGCAATTTTGAAACCAGCAATCCAGTCTCATTTTCCATGACTGTAAAGGAGGTAACAGATAATTTCAGACATGGGTAACAAAGGCAGGGAATGAGGAAAAAGAGTGTCTCCTGTTCAGGGCTGCTGAGTTGCCATGTTCACAGCTCCAAGCAGGCTGCTGACCAGCCACAGCCCCATCTGTAAAATGATCCAGCTACTGTACTCTTGACTTTTGCAAGTTATGAGCAGCCACAGGAGATTGTGTAAGGGCTGGAGCAGCTGCAGAACCTTTCCCTCACTGAACTACTGAGGAGGCATGCCAGCTTGTTTGTGTGCTCCTCCACAACCTTTCACCTACTTCAGCTGTTTTGGCCGTACTGGGAGCCCCCAGCAACTTGACAGCTTGTGCAGCCACAGCGTCGGGTGACAGAAAGATGAGAACGGGAAGATATGACCTTTGTTTTTAATGCTATTTCTGTCCTTTTTCCATGTAAAGGGCCACATAAATATTTAGAAAACAAATGTATCAGTAGGTTAAAGTATCAATCCAATTCCATAAATGCAGGCCCATCTGCAGGCAGAGGGCGAGTGATTTGCCCTTGGTACTGCAGAAAATTTCATGAGGTGCTGTGAATATGACTCAAGCACATCACCAGACTGCTCTGCTTACTTTCAAAACTTCCTAGAGCTACCACTAATTTCCTCCCAGACTTACTGCTCCTCCTGGGTTATCATTTACCCTTCCTTAGAGAAGCTGAATTAGAAGTCGCCTTTGTCCCCAGCAGAAAATGTTAGTCTGGTTCTGTAAGAGAAAAAACTGATGATGTCGCTTGTCCACCTATTCGCCAAACCGTCCCTCCTAAGCATTTTAACCAAATTTGAATAGATAATCAGCTCCCTACAAACTGTGTACAAACTAGCAGGTGGTTTAGGGAGGAGAGATTAGAATTTTGCTACACATGGGATAAAAGGGAGGGGAAACTCAACCAGACTCATTCTACTAGAGAGTAGCAATCACATCAGTAGTCATCCCACATATTCTGGCTGGTCAGGAGAGGGCACTCATCCCAGCACATCCTATTGGGTCTCCAGCACTTATTGGTTTAGGAAAAAGATCCTTACATTTTTGTCTGTCCCAACAGAGAAAAAGGAAGGGCAAAAGCAACCATGATACTTTCTTTTAGACATCAGCAACATGGTCAGTTATTACACAGGCTGCCAGACCAGGAGCACGGCTCTGACCTCAGTACAGCACGTTGTGTCTCCGGCAGGGGCGGCGACACAAGAAACATGAGGCGAGAGACAGCTGATTGCAGTGGAGAGCTATTAAGAGACAAATGGACAGGAATCCAGGCTTCATTCATTCCACTCTTCTGGACCCATCTGTTGTGGAAAAAAGCAGAATGTTAATGCAGCTCCATTTTCTTAAGCATAGTCAGCAAAGCATTACTGTGACCAAGCAACTGCAAGTGTTGCTACTGCCTTTTCAAAACTTGCCCCAAGGCAGTTCAGAAGAGGAAAGTTAAAGGATATAATCAGCAGAAATGAGACTCCCTCTGATGAATACTCCAGAATTTGGCATTGTATTTCATAGCCATTGTTCTCTGACACCTGCACTTAAAACTGTCAGGTGTTTCAGAAGGAGGGTGAAATAGTGGTTGGAGAGGAAATAAAGTGAGAACACTGCTAAAGATATGAGAGATGGAGGCATTACATGAAGTGGTTACAACTTTCACAGCCTAGTTCACCTGCATCTTGGCTGATGAATCCTCATATATTGTTGCATTTGTGCCTAAAATTTAGCTGTCTTGCTCAACATTCAGGACATCCATAACAATTACTTCACAGATATATAGTTTATATATGCAAGAACAGAAATTAATGTTGTTCAGAACCTCCTGTAACATATTACCATCACACAAAGAGCAAGGAGCAAATCTGAATTATGAAGGAGACACGTTTCTTTTAGAAGATCATCTGAGTAAAAAAACCCAGTTGTTGTGCTGCTGATGTTTAAAATTCTTGTAGAAGTTTGTTTTGATTTGAAAAACACCCAGGTTTTGAGTTACTGGAGCCTTGTCCTTTTAACAAATGGGGAAGGCAACACGCTTCCTGTATTTCCTGCAAGTACAATTTTACCTTTGTTCACAGCTAAATTGTGGATGTAAGATATTTGTTCATACCTTACTGCATATAACTACCAGGAAAGCAATAAGAAAACAAGTTGGCGTAAAGAAAATTGATGCAAACAACAGAAATTGTTCTTGGTAACTATTTCCCTATTCAGACTGCTCACAAAGGATATTTGAGTTACTTATGTTAAGCAGGTTCAGCACACCAACAGATTAAATAAAGCATCTCATAGGAATAGAAGTAATGACTTTATAAACTGCAACAACTGCCCAACTGCCTGCTGCAGAGAACTTCCTGATCCAGATTTTATAGCAAAGAGTCAATTTTGAGGTCCCTGTTTGCCACCAGTTAGTGGCTTAAGGAAGAAAGTGGAACTAAACAAAAGCTATCCTACAGGATTCATGGTTTAAACAAATTTGCATGATATTTTCATTTCTGTGACTCATCTGCAACTTGCGGGCAAACCAAGTCTAAACAGTCAAAAAACAAATCTCAAATTCTTAAATTTTTAACTTCTGGAAAGGACAGGAAAAATCGAAGTCATTACATTTGCTGCTATTTGACGTCTAAATTTTGCTTCATTTCACATTTCATATGCCAACATTCAATCACTGTGGAAAACCAGAATATATCTCATGGAAAAACAACAGAATAATTCTCCCAATAAAATAATAAACCAGGGAGCAATAAAATAATAAAACATAAAGTACAGCAGGAGTAGAACCATAAGTAGGGATAACAGATATATTAGGAAGACAAAAATAAGATAAAGTTAAAAAAACAGTCTAATGACAAGCTAAAGTATTTTCCTCTGCCTATTAAACTACGTGCACAGCTTTCTTGCGAGCAATTTGATCTTCCTTCCCTTGAAAAAGAGTTTACATGTTTGTGTGTGTTTTATATGCTTATATGTATATATGTTTTATATGCATATAAAGTTGGACTGGAGAGTCGTATGCAAATATTAGGGCACAATTATTTTGTATTATTTTACTGCCACATGCTCCTGCTGCTACAGACCAAATTTTCAGATGTCAGAAAGCCTCCATTGACATTAGTTCCATTCTTCCATGCCTTATGCAAACCCTGCCCTCAGTGAAGGGGACTGGGTGTGGTGGGGAAAGGCCAGGCAGCACTGGAGATCCAAGCTCCTTCCCCAGCAAAGAGGAAAGGTGAGGGGGCTTTTCCCAGCTCGACTGTGACCCTGGGAGATGAGCTGTCCCTGAAAGCCCTGTGTCATCCCCTTCTTAGGTCCGCTCTAGTGACAGTAAATAAAGGCCACATGCAGGCTGATCTGGGGCCAGTGCGTCACCAGCACAGCTGTCCTCGGGTATTTGGTCACTATTAACCAGGTCACAGCCATGGCCTACATGTCAACAACCCGAGCCTGGGATCTGATTTTGCTCCCTTTGCCTCCCACGCAGTCGGCCAGCCGACCCTGGAGGTACCCCCGTCTGCGCCAGCACTGCCAGCACCCCTCTGTTGTTATTAGTGCAAACACACACCTGCCCCGGGCACCCCTCAGGCCGGCCCTGGCGCCGCGCAGCGCTTGTCCCCAAGCCCTGGCGCCCACTGGGTGCTTGTGCACAGCCCGCACAGGGCCGGACCCCGCAGCCCGTGAGGGGCGGCAGCAGCACGGCACCCCGCAGCTGGGCACGGCACCCCCGCAGCTGGGCACGGCATCCTGCCAGCCTCGCCCGGCCCCTGCCCTGTGCACAAGGTCACCACGGGCGGCGCAGCAGCAGCAGCAGCAGCCGCCGCCGCTCCGTGTACCCTGGCCCCGCGGCTGCCCCCCGGCCCGGCAGCCCGGGCACGATCCGTGCCGCTGGCCAGGCGCCCGCCGGGCCGGGCCGGGCACGGGGAACGCCGCCAGCGCCGTCACGAGGGGCCCGGGGGGCGCGGCCTGCCGGAGCCCCGCCCCCCTGCGATTGTAAATAGAGGCGCCACGTGAGGCCGCCCGCCACAGGCGAGGGGACGGTGACAGCCCCGGAGCCCGAGGAGCACTCGCTCTCTCAGCGATCGCTTACCTGCCACGCACCCGCCGGCCCGGCAGCGATGAAGGCCGCCCGCATCGCCCTCCGCAGCGCCGCCCCGCTGGCAGGGGCCAGCGCCGGCAGCAGCAGCGGCCGGTTGCCACAGGAGGTGGAGCAGTTTTCCCGCTTCTCCCCCTCCCCGCTCTCCATCAAGCAGTTGTTGGACTTCGGTGAGAGTTGGGGGGAGCGGAGGGAGGTCGGGCTGGGGGGCAGCCCAGGCCCGGGGCTCGGAGGCTCGTTTCCCTATGGAGGAGCGAGCCCGGGGGCTGCCGCGGGCAGGGTGCGGGCGCGGCGCTCTGCGGGACAGAGGAGGCGGCGATCCCCGCCCGGAGGGCTCCGCGCTCAGGCAGCGCTGAAATCACTGCCGCCCTCGGCTCGGCTGCCCAGCGCCAGGGCGGAGGAGGGGAGCGGGCCCGCCGGCATTCCCAGCCCCGGTGGTGGTGGGGACGGGGAGGTCGCCTCGGGCGGGCACCCCCGGCCGCATTTACCCGCCGGCCAGGTGCCAGGGGCTGGAGACCTGCGGGTGCCGCCGTCAGAGCTGAAGATGCGCTCCAGCACTGCTTCGGCGGTGTTCCTGGGGTGCGGGCACTGAGCGGGCCGTGGGCTGCGGGGCGTGCCCGTGCTCCGCGCACACGGAGGCGGGAGGGGCCATCCGGCGGAGCGAACGCGCAGTTCCCAGGTCCCGTTATCGCTCTGGCAGCTCTGGAGGCTGTGCGCACATGATACTGCCCGACGTCACCCCGGACAACCTCCTGTTTACAGAGACGGGAGTGCTTCTTAGGGGATTACGATTAAGGCTCATGTCTAAGTGGGAACTGTACAAGTATTCTGTCCAGGAACACGCTGTGTCTTACTGTCATGTAAACAGCGTTCTGCATAAACATATAACGCCTAACACTTAGATGAGCTGGCTAGTAAAAACCTCATGATTGCAGAGAAATAGAACCCTGAAGTTTATGGGAAGTCAGCAATCTGTATCTTGAAACTTCCTTAAACAAAAACTGTATTTTGGTTATTATAGGCTCGACTAATGGATGTGAGAGAACTTCTTTTGCATTTTTGCGACAAGAACTTCCTGTGAGGTTTGCAAACATCTTGAAAGAAATTGATCTTCTTCCTGACAAATTACTAAGCACTCCATCAGTAAAATTAGTAAGAAGCTGGTAAGTATGAACTGCTTGAATTCAGCATGCAAAGTTACACAGCTTTGAGATTTTTGTTGTTACAGACTTTTTTGAATAGTAGAAAGTATAACAAAATACAGTAGAAATACAGTTCCTCCATGAAATCTGAGTTGCAAGTTGTTACACGCTTTCCTTTTCTAGCATACTAAAATTAAATTGAAAACCAATATGATTATATTGTTATCTTTAAATAGGTGTGGGGGGCAGGGAGTTAACTGTTTGAAGTAGCTGGTAGAGGGAGAAAAGAAAATAGAAGGGATAAAAGAAATTGTGTTCTGCTTCCATACAGCATTACAGACTCTGAGGCACACACAAAAGGGGAAAGCAGGCTATGTACTTGTTTTGATCACTCACTGAAGAAGTTACTAACAGAGCTTCTGTGCCACAGTGTATTGTCTTGACCTGTGCAGCAAGTGTTTGAAATTCAATTGCCATAATCTCTGCAGTTGACACAGTAGTTGAATCTGATTTAACCTTTCTTACTGGCACAGTTGCATCATTTGCCAGGATGGCTGACATAAAGAACAGAAGTATTAGAGTCAGATCTAGAAACTCTTCTTAATATAGCAAACTGTTGTGCCTTTGTGTGTGCGTCAAGGCTGTCAGATGTTAGTGCAAGCGGCTCAGCTACTTAGCTTCTGCCAAAGCTGATCAGATTTGGAAAAATTTTGCTTAAGTGGATTCCTGATTGGCATTGTCATTTGGATCTTCTTCTGAAATACATCTCTTCTAAAGAATTATAAGGGGATCTTGTGTACCTTAAGTGAGGGCTTAGATTCCTTTCTGGTGGCAGGCACAAGAAAAGACTGAAAACTTCTGGAGTTCAGGCAGCCAAGAAATGTCCATCTGTCATTCCATTGTTGGTTGTAACTTGGCTATTTCAAAGATACTTAAAGTTCCTAGATGACTTGTTAGGACTAAAGATGTGCACAAGGCAAACCACTTTTGATATTGCTAGACTAATAAAAATCAAATCAATAGCATATATTTCTTATCTTCTTTTTCAATAGGTACATCCAAAGCCTAAAGGAGTTGATTGAATTCCATCAGAAAAGCCCAGATGACCAAAAAGTCTTATCTGAGTAAGCTTTTCATGTTTTTCTTTGAACTTTTTAGCTCACATTCTACTTTTCACAGTATATTCACTTTAGACTAACAGCCATGATGAGCTGAATTTGATAATCTAGCAGGAAGAGCTGAACATAGAACAAGCTGGTCAGAACCTCTGACCATGTCTAGCAGTACTGCAAATAAATATGACCTGTTGCAGCCTAATTTCAAGGGCATATTGCCCCTTGAACTGTCATGACAGGGAAAAAAATTTTATCTGTGGTGTCATATTTCTGCTTTTTTCCAAGATGTCAGCTTGGGATCTTTTTCCTTTCCTTACATTTTCCTCTGCTCAAATAAATAAGTAAACAGGGGGTGAATTTGATATGTCTCATTATACCTTTTGTTTTAAAAATGCCAAATACTTCTGTGTTAGGTCAATAAAGAATTAATTTTAAAAGAGTAAAAAAAATACTAATAGTATTAAGGCTGTTAAGCACTTATCTGTGCTGGTGCTAGATTAGATAACTACTTTATACAAAGCTTGCTTCTATGTAGTCTGAGAATAATGTTCTAAAGACCCCTTTTTTTTTTTTTTTACCTAGCTTTATAGATACTCTAATTAGAGTCCGAAACAGACATCATGATGTAGTTCCTACAATGGCACAAGGAGTAATTGAATACAAAGACACTTTTAAAGTGGATCCTGTCACCAATCAAAACATCCAGTATTTTTTGGATCGTTTTTACATGAGCCGTATTTCCACCCGTATGCTAATGAATCAACACAGTAAGTAGAAATTTTTACCTGAGAAAAAACTTGATCCTAATGAGTAACATGTTAATGTAAACACTTCTTAAAACTGCTGGGAAACTGCTTTACATGATTTTTGTGTGACACTGAAAAGTTAGAAACTGAATCAGTTACTTAAGAAAGTAATGGGAAAACTTGTTTTCTAGACTACAGAACAATTGAAATAACTCTTCTGTGGAATATGCAGGGATATCGTTCTTTATGTCTAGAAAACCTTTAGATGTGAGCTACAGAAAAGCCAACATAGTTTGCTGACATTAGATAGCATTTTAACTTATAAAAGGCATAAACAACAGTATTTTATGTTAACATATGTTGCAATCACTGCATTAGTCTCAGTTTTGTTGTGGTTTTTTTTTTGTTTTTTTTTTAATAACACAGTATTTGGGATTAAATGTTGTATTGTTCTCATGTCAAACAGCTCTTCTTTTTGATGATAAATCTGGCTCGGGGCACCCAAGGCACATTGGAAGTATTGATCCTTGCTGTGACGTTGTTGAAGTAGTGAATGGTGCGTATTCTCAGAGCTTTAACATTTCTCTTCCTGACCAGTATCTGTATCTGACTGCAAGCAGTTTGGGTAACCAGCTTCAGTTGTAGAGGATGCTGACTGGCTTTAATTGAAATAGCTGAGAAGCAGTCTTATCAAAGCATGAGCTTATAGAGGATGGAATTTAAAATAAAAAGTAGCAGTAAAAAAACATAGTGGAGTAAGTCCTAGCAAGTGACAGATGAGGTGGGAGTTGTCTGAGGTGTTGAGATTGGATTTACCAACTGGTAGATAACAGATGTATTAGTTCCATACGATTATCAAACTGTACAAAGATTTGCTCATGCTTCTGTAATTGCCCATTGTTCTCAATTTTTAGTGCACACAGTGGATGCAATGTTATCATTCCCTTGAGACACATTCCAGTCTTAGACTGTTGAACACCTTAGCAGCTAAGGTGGTTAAAAGCTGTATTCTGCCTTGCATTAGAATGAATTTTTACATTGCTTGATATTATACTTTATATAATTTATTTAAATAATTATTTCAGATGCTTATGAAAGTGCCAAGTTGTTGTGTGACCAGTATTACCTGACATCTCCTGAACTGAAACTTACTCAAGTGAATGGTAAGATAAGAGCCTATTGGTATCCAAAACTGAGTCAAAAGTCTCCTAATTCTGTAACCTTAATGCACATACCAGTTGATCTGGCTTGGGGTAGTTCCTCTTCCATTTTCTATTATAGGCACCTCATTTAACCTCCTGAATTAGAACTCAAATGTTGGTGTATCTTAATCACAACATTTTTGAGGTACCATTTATAAATTTGAGAAAAACTTGTACCTAAAGTAATATGAGAAGTTGCTAGAGAGGACTTCTGTATCTGGAGTGAGGAACTGAGGCTGCTGACTGACATGCTGGGTCTGGTCTGAGCTGCCTGCATGTGTCTGATGACAGCAGTCTGCTTAATGTTGGAAATCTTTTACAAATAAAAGGGGAATAGATACTTGATTTTCATTTGTTTATTTGAAAAGAAACTTATTAAGCAATTGGCAATTGTAATGTAAATACTGTAATGATTGTATAAAGTTGTTTGCCAATTTTGGAGGGGGGAAAACCAAAAATGAAACTTGATTTATTTTTTGTTTGTTTTGGCAGCTTGCTCATTGTAAAATTTGGATACCATAGAAAAATGTCATCACCCTTTTAAGTGTTTTTATTTTTCCTTTCCTTTAGGAAAAGCTCCAGGAGAACCAATTAGCATTGTATATGTTCCATCTCATCTTTTTCACATGCTTTTTGAGCTCTTTAAGGTATGTTAGTATAGACTGAGAGAGTGAAGTGGGATGTGGGGTTGTGGCCACCAATAGCCTTCTGCTTTTAGAGATTACATCTGCAGGTTTGCCCTACTGCCTTTTCCATTCTGGAATGGACAAGGTATTTAAGGAGTAGTGAGTGCAGCTGAACTTAAGTGCTGCCAACATGACATACAGAAATCTGGCAACCTTTAGCAACTGCTGAACTTTGCCCTTCTCCAGAAACCTGTTGACTTTAAGGGAGTTATATTATTTAATTTACAGTGCCTGAGTTGATGTTGGGCAACAATCTTGTAATCTTTCACTCAGAAGAGTCTTGGCTATGCTTAGATGCTTTCTGATTGTGCTCTCTGATTATGATGCTCTCTGATTGTGAGACCTCCTCTCACACCTTAAATGATAAATTTGCTCCCATTATGCCA
Organism: Calcarius lapponicus; assembly: GCA_039654755.1. Taxonomy (NCBI): domain Eukaryota; kingdom Metazoa; phylum Chordata; class Aves; order Passeriformes; family Fringillidae; genus Calcarius; species Calcarius lapponicus. The sequence goes on from CM077464.1 coordinate 23,022,120, forward strand.
GAATGCTAAGTGTGTCTCTTGGAAACCAGGCACTGATAGGAGTAGAGGATAATTTTGCATCTGTGTAAAAGGGATATGGTTTGAAGTGCATGGATTCAACAACCTCTGATCATGGTAACCTTCTCTTCCATAGAATTCAATGAGAGCAACTGTTGAATTTCAAGAAAACAGTCCTACCCTTTCTCCAGTTGAAGTGATAGTTGTTCTTGGGAAAGAAGATCTGGCAATCAAGGTATTTTGTTGGCCTACTACAATGGACTTACTGTAATGTTTGTTATTATACATGCATAGCTGGTTCTGTTAAAAGATCTGGCCTCTGAGAACAGGTTGAAGACACTGTGCATGAGCACAAGAGCATTCTCTTGATGATATGAGCCTCCATGTAGCACAATTATCTAGCTGAATAATAATGTGCTGCAAAACAAATCTTTGCATTTATGACTGTTGGAAAGGTGTGTTCAAATAACAGCATTTAAATACCATTCTTAGGGCATGCTTGTTATTAACTTTGTTCTCTCTTAAATCAGATCTCAGACCGGGGAGGTGGTGTTCCCGTGAGGAAAATTGAGCGGCTGTTTAGTTACATGTATTCCACTGCACCAAGGCCAAATGTGGATGATTCTCGAAATACCCCTCTTGTAAGATACTTTCACTACTCATGTTGCAATTCTGTTGTTTTAAGTGTTGGTGGGTTAATAATGAAGCACTGTGTCCATCCTGCTGTTCTGTGGGGTATTCAAAGATTTACTGTATCCCATAAGTATGAATTTATACTTTCTGAAACAGAATTTTAGAATTTAGCTTAGTGGACAAAAATATGCTTTTAAAGGCATAAAGAAAGAAGAACATTACAACCTGAATTTAACCCCTCTTTTTTTTTTCTTCCTGCTTTACAATGACACTAATTTACTTTGTCCTCACTCTCCATTCAGTCCTCAGACTTACTGTAGATCATGCAGTCTTTCTGGAGGCAAGCACAAGTAGAACAGTCTTTTAGATTATTAGATTTATCTCCCAGTAGAAAGCTCCTTTAACTAATCAAGCTGTACTAGCAATAACAAGGGAGGGAAAAATACTGAAATTTAATGTGCAAAAGTGGGACATATATAGACCCTCCCTCTTCATGGAGATATTTTTTCTTGTGACTTTGGGTTTTTAATGGTCAGCTTCAGCATTCTCTATGAAACTGATTAGAGATTTACGTTTTCTTCTAAGAGAAGAGGAAATTCAAAGGATTTTTTAACAGCTTAAAAAATCTCTGAAGACTTTCCAGCTATTTAACTTGAAGCCATTAGAGCTAGTAAAAAAATAATTAATTTTATATTGTACTTTATTTTTAGGCTGGCTTTGGGTATGGCTTGCCAATTTCTCGTCTGTATGCTAAGTACTTTCAAGGAGATCTAAATCTTTACTCCATATGTGGTTATGGAACAGACGCTATCATCTACTTGAAGGTATGTATTTAAATTTAGTTACATAAAAGATTACTACCATTACTGCAGTGGGATAACTACTTGTTACCATTTTAAGGTAAACAGATTCTCTGCTCATGAGTAGCTCTTGTTTTTTCTTGAGAAATGACAGATTTAGTAACTGGTTTTTAACTGGTATCAAAAAGGCACTTGGCTTTAACTAGTCTACTTGAACAACTGCTAGTGAGAACCCTGTTGGTTTTCAGATTGTGTTAAGGTGTTACCTACTTGTTCATGGAATACCAAGTACTTGAAGAGAGTGAAGTGTGAGCAACAGATCTGGTTTGTTTACTCTGAAAACCAGAAAGTGTGTATAAACTAAATCCTTAAGGAGTCAAGGATTTGGCTACTCAACATCTGCCATATAGCCCCTCTGTGGGATTCAGATACCAGTAATTTTGAACACCGGGCGTATAACTTGCACTTCTGTTTCTAGAAGAAACCTGCAAACAATACTACATGTTCTTTTCTATTTTCTATGCCTAATAGTGGGAAAAACTTGCTTTGAATTCCTCTTGCTAAACTGAAAACACTGAAGCACAATCAGAGCAGAAGTAGGAAAGGAAGAGACACTGCAGTTATATGTATATGTAACACTTCTATTGAAAAATTTTCACTGGAATTTTGCAAATCAAAGTCCTTCTCCATGCATTCCTGGACTATCTTGAAAACATGTTAGAGGCTACTGCTTAAGGCCTATGAAAAATGCATAAATAGGATGAGATGTTACTGCAGTTGTCCTAACAAATTACCCGAACCAATCATAGATACTGAAGCACGTAAGCTACCACACCTATTGCAGAAACATTGGTGCGAATAACTTCGTTTCATAGTGTCACTGGCTTAACACTTTAGCCATGCTGAATGAATTTTTGCTGAGTGACATTATTGAGAGATATTAACCTGTTCCTTCTTGACTTTTAGGCCTTATCAACAGAATCAATAGAAAAACTGCCAGTTTTTAACAAATCAGCTTCCAAGCATTACCAGGCTACCTCAGAGGCAGATGACTGGTGTGTCCCAAGTAAAGACCCTAAGAATATGGCAAAGCAGAGTGCAGCTTCCTGAAGAGAAGTTGATATCGAGGCATCCCAGGGGATCAAGCTGGCTTCAAGAGCAGCATTTGGAAGTATTCATCTACCTTCAAACAAGCAAGTTTCAGGACTAGCAGAAGAAAAAGAAGATAAAAGTATCATAAATGTAGGCTATATGCACTGAATCTGAAACCTTGCTGTGGACTTCAGGATGAGGAAAATAGGAGCACATATGTCTTTAAAGAAGAGCTGTGTATAGAGAAAAATCAAGCTATTTTTTTACTATGATCAAAGACTTGGTGTGGTAGGGGTGTGCAATTTTTAAATCCTGTTTAATGCTTGAATCCTTAATACTGACTGATAAACGAGTTATGCTGATGCATATTTTTCTGTTAGAATAGTTATCAGCAGTTTATCTTATTACAGAACTTCTCAGGTAGATAATTAGCATCCATACTTTAAAGTTGTATTTATAATATTTGGGAAAGATCTACTTAACACGGCAGTCTTGTAGCAAGATACAAAGAGCATTCAAGTACAGCCTGACTGGAAGAGGGGGAGCCTGGGAGGTAGGGACAAAGTGTTTGCCATATATAAGGAAGTCCCACTTAAAAAACAAAGCTATTCCAGGAATAATTCTTAAGTGATCTTCATCTTAAGTGATGCCTTGCTCTGAGTCACACTGCTAGATATTTTTATGTTAAACTGTCCATGGGAAATCAGCCAAGTAGGGCTTCTATGCATAAGGTAATGAAGAAGAAAATCAGGATATTTTTAAGACCTGCTGGAAAGAAATGGAAAGCTACTTGGTTGTAATAGCTCTAACGTTAGGGTACATGTGGCCTTTGTCCCTGTATTCTGGAGATTGTGTGCCAAGTCAGTTAGGATTTCCCAAGAACTGTAGTCAGACATTGCAAGTTGAACAGAAAGGTTTCGGTGATATGTATTGTAGAAGCATGTTGTGAAGAACAGCATGTTTAAAACACAGTCTTGTGGCTTGTTTCTGTTATGCTGTTAGATTAGTGGCTCAATACACTAAACAAAAATTGTCTTTTTCAGATTGTCAAATTGTCAATTTCAAACTGTTACAGCACCATTTCAAATTGTCAAACTTGCAAATTGTCTTTTCAAATTTGTGTTGGACCACATCAGCTCAAAGATATGCATAGGGAATCTGTACCCTGAAAGCTGCAGCTGAGCACTGGTCTGTAGAAGGGTTTTCAGGAGTGGCGTTGGAACTGTAAGAAATTATTCTAAGAACTGTTCATTGCAATGGAAAGAGCTTAGGAAATGTTTCAGAATGTAAACAACACTGAAAACTACTGGAAAGCTTTTATGAAGAGCAAAACAGGGGGAAATCCCACAGGAAAAATACCAGTGGGAGAGAGTTGTTCAGAAAATGTTCCATTCTCAGTAAGCTTCTTCCTTGCCCATATTTGTGTGTTTTCACTTTTGTAAGCAAGGTAGACTTTAACAGATGCTAAATTATTGGATGTTGCCAAGCTGGCCAGTCAAAAGTTCATCAGGGCTGTAGAATATTACTTGAATTTTTTTTTTACTCATTATCATATTATCTGCTGTTTATGTGATCCTTTGCAAAAAGTTGCAAATACAGTAAAACATCCTGCTCAGTGTTAACAGTTTTCTATTAGAGATTTCTATTTGTAGGGCAGAAAATGACTCCATATTCCACTGTGAATCTAAAATGGTTTTTAATAGGAAACTACCTTTGCATTCTTGAAGTCCTGCTGAGATATATTTCTCATTGAAAATAAAATATATTTTGATATGCCTCATTTATTTTAAAAACTAATTTTAGATGTATTAATGATAACTGCTGTGCATGATTATCTTAGTACTGCATCTAGGCTGGTTTTATCCTGGTGAATAAGCTGCAGTCACCACAAGTCACCAGATCATGCATCTGAGCTCAGATCAGTGAATGATACAGCTAATAAAAAGGAAAATACCTTTGTCTAGAATACACAGGTGTAAAAAAGCTGCTTTCACCATCATAAAGTAATTGAGTATTTGTTGATTTTTGAATGGAATACAAGGTCACAAACACATACCAAAATAGTCATTGTGGTCAAGTACACACAATTTACACCTTTCTGTCTGCATCCAGTAATGCTTGAACCTGAGTTATGGTCTGATGGTACACTTGTAACACAGCTGCAGCTGCTGCAGTTAGTAATTTCTGTTTCAAAGCAGGTGAGGCACATATGTGTTGCAAAAATGTTTGTGATGCTGCTTGCAGAGCAAAGCTGTGGAACATTCATGATGCAGGCAGAGGTTGTGAAGCATTTAAGGAACACACATAAAATCTGTGTAGTATCTAGGCTATCTACCTAGATGATACAGCACCTTTTCCAGCATTCACTGACTTTTTATTCTGAAAGCAGAGCTGTAATTTTAAATCTTTTACTTGGATGTAGATGTTGAAATAGTTTTATAATAAAATGTTTTAAATGCTTGTCTGTGTCTTTGTCTTTGTTTTTTAAGAAGTCTGATGCAAGCAAGGGCTTTTTATTTTAAATCTTAGTAAATGGAGTTGAGAAAAACAAGACTCGTAGCATGTCAGGTACAGCAGGGGGGAGAAACACTGAAGAATGATCTGCTTATGCTTAATGTTGCATTGCTTGAGAGGTTACATCGTACCTAAAATCAGTGCATCACCTTAGCCATGTCCTCACTCTTTTTAATTAGGAGGACATTCATTTTGAGACAAGTGGGAATGTTCCATTAGTGTGTGTTCTATGCTCTAAAATGGTTGTATTTTGTTCAGTTTTGAAGAGTGTGAAAATTGACTAAGAAAAGAAGACATCCATCACTGGCTTTATATCTAACAAAAAAGTTTTCCCACAGACTAAAGGGATGGCTGTCTTTCAGCTCAGGAGCAATGGGACAGCTGGCTTTTCATAGGTGGTGTGTAAGAAAATGGTATTGATCAGATGGTGTCATGACCCAGAAGTCCGCCAGTACAACTGGCGCTTTAGCAGACTTGTGTTGGCCTGGGGCCATCTTCATCTCCCTTAATTTTAAGAAGACAGAGTTACTGTGAAAATATATGTAGATGCTTCACCTGAAACAGGAGAGGTAGAAACCAGCCTGACTTCAGGTGTCTAGGAGCAAGTCTAAAAGTGACAGCCTTCTGAACTGAGTTTACCCTCCTTAACAATGAGAGTTTCACCTTCTTAAGGGTTTTGACTCATAATGCCAGGGAAGCAGATTACATGAAATCCCTTTTTTGCATTTTGTAGTTACAGAAATGTACCACTCTGACATATACCACTGTGCCAGGTATGTTGGGAGAAACAACCCCAAACTAAAATACACCAGACTTCAATAAACTACTACAGCAAACAAAAGGAAACCAACACAAACACCCATTGTGTTTTCCCATCATTTTTACCATGCTGCAGTCTCTATAGACAGGACTTGCGTATTTCCTGTCAGGTTTTTTGAAGCAGAACTACACATACATGCTTTCTATACCTTGCCTATGGCAGGCTTGGGAGCAGGGGTGCCCAAGTGCAGCAGGATGGACCCAGCTGCTGTCTGTGCAACTCCCTGTTGAGCACATGGCCCCAGCAAACCCACGACTCTGCAGCACACTGTGCACAGACCATCAGTCCCAGCCAAGCTCCTGGAGTCTAGAAGGCAAAATGTGGGTTTTTTCCTTCCCCTGCACAAGTCCAGTGGGTAAGAGGCCATGCACCAGCTCTTGGTCACTGTGTGGGGCTGGCTTGTTGCTGGCATGTCAGGGGGGCACTGACATCAGCACATTTACCCACGGCTGGAGTGTTCTGGTTTCACAGGAGATAAGCAGGCGTTGCACTTTCGCCCTTTGCTCTCTGATTGGGACCTTACACAGCCAGCTCCTGATGTCAACAGAAACCACGCCAAAGCACCCTGTGTTTTCTCTTCCAGATCATTAGCTAAAAAGTGTACACTGATTGCTGGTTGGTGTTACTGGTGCCTTGGGCACAAATCCAGATTAATCTCCCTGGAGCCTTGATACACAGTTGTTCATTATCATCATTTCCCTATCACTTAAACAAGTTTTTAAATCTGCCAGACTTTGCCCTTTACATGCAATAATGTCCTTCCCAAAGAATTATTACAAAACAAGCTTTGCTACCTTTGATGAGAAACACTACTGGACTCGAAAAATAGTTGGGTCTTTTCCCTCCTTATGGCAGCAATGATGGCTTTAGAAGATCAGGTATAACACCAAAGAATTTTTTGCCTTTAAGTTCTTTAGCCATTTGGCAAACAGGAGGTAGAACATGGCAGTTTATGATCCCTCAGCTCAGCACATTTTTGGGGGTGGGGATGGTGAAGAATAAGGGGCACACTTCTACATTAACATCTTTGGGGTTGTATTTCCCAAGAACTGACAACACAGTTTTAAATGCCTATGTCCTGACCCTGTATTACAGGCCCTTAGGTGGCTTTGCACATCTGTGCTATCATACACATTCAGACAGAATGACTGACTGAGTACCTGGCTAGATGCTGCTATTCCTCAGGGTCAGCAAGGAGAAAGGACATTTTGGTAGGCAGCTTCAGTCAGTCCTTCTTCTCTCCACTCACCTCACAGGGAAGAAAGGGCAGAAATACCCACAGGCAGTCTTAATTCTTCCTCGCAATCTCAAATGTTGGGTGTCAAAGCAAGGAGCTGGAACACAGTCCTGGCTCTTCGGAATATTCAGAGGGCTCTTAATAATGTAAGATTTTTATATAAACAGAAAAATGTGTATGGGAGGCATGTATGTATATGTATGATCAGGAGCTGCTCCTCATCAGCTCTCCTCAATATTCCTCCTGCAGCTATGAAAGAAAATCAAAGCAGAGTGCAACAAATTGGCCCGTGTAAAATTAGCCCAATTTCCCTGTGTCACACTTGCTTTGCAGTTCCTAACAGGAAGAGGAAAGAAAGGAAAGCCTCTGATTTCCTGCTGTGTGAGGGGCACAGCCTTGAGGAATGAGTCTCACTGCCTCCCTGGGAGTCACGGCCAATGGAAAATGCAGACAGAACTGTGATGCAGGAAACACAGCAAGAGGAGTGACCACCAATCCCGCTATTTTGAGCTGCCGAACATTCTCCTGGAATGTGACAGAGAGTTTCTAGTTTAGAACAGGTATGCTTCAAGTTACATTAATCTGATATAGCACTGTCTGCAAGCCTCAAATAAGAAAATCAAGAGAAAAAAAAAAGACACTTGTTTACATTGCTGTTATAGGTTGGGTTTTCTGTACTTTGTCACATCACTGGACTGGGCCTGAGAACCTTGGCATGGGATTCGGCACACCGAGTACAACACCTTATCATGGCACTGTGTACATGTCTGTGTGCGTGCTGAGGTGTGAGCTGGGTATCTCAGCTGCCTCTCATGACCAGTGTACCCAGAGAACTCCAGAAAGCTCTTCTGAAACAGACACCTACTTCTGGTGCCTGAATAGCGGTCCTGTCTCCAGCGGCAGAGTTCAACTGACTGTAATGGATCCCCAGACACGGGGGTACCTCTAGGCACCTGTATTTAGATGGCTTCAGCTGTGAGCTGGCTCCCAGCTCATTCAGTTACCTAAAAATAGACACCCAGTCCTATATGAGGCAGGCTGGAGTACTCTTGTCTCTCATCTGTCACTCTGGAAGACAGAGGTCTTCCACAAGTCCTTTGTCATGCCGGCTAGTCCCATGCAAATACCTTGTATGGGCAATCCTGGCTTTCTAAAGTATCAGTGAATATTTATGTTTAGATAAATGACTCAAGCCCTCTTACTAGTTCTGTGTGGTTGTGGGAAACTGGAAATACAGAGCTCAAAATTACATTGCTGCTGTGTCATTGCTGGCCAGGGTGGATATAGAATGGAAAATCCCAGACAATATTTATTCTGCAGCAAATGCCAATGGGATCACTGCAGATGAGCTGGCTGCTGGCACAAACTGTGTCAGCCTGGAGCTGCCTCTGTGCAGCTTGTCATCACTGACGCTGCTGATCTGTCTGGGTTTGGGACTGGTCCTAGGGCCACATGATCGCGGGAGACAGCATGAGGCTCATCACTCTGCACCCCACAGGGCAGCAGTGCTGCCAGACAGCTCTGAGCCATGCTTACTACTCCTGGGACAGCCAAATACCAATTGCTGAGCAGACCTTTTACAGAAACTTAGGAGCTAACTGTAGCTGATGCTGATTGTTAAATGCCATGAGGCATATGGATAAATCAGACGCACTGAAAGTTCTTTTTTGTAGTGTTATTCCTTGGAGTGATTTTCTCTTTGTAGCAGCTTTACTGCCCACAACACCCTGGGTTGATTTTTAACAAATTAACTGGAAAACAGGTTTGAATACCTGCCAGGGCTACTTGCTGTCTCCTCCAATCACTGTGGCATGTAGCAGAGTTGGTAACAAGCATTGCAAAGACTATTGGTGCCCAGTGTCACTCCCCTACTCATGAAGGGCATTACAGGTCGAATTCAACCTTCACACAGGGCTGGATCAGATGGTTTGGACCACTCTCAGTGTTACCAGGCTTGTGTCATTGCCTCACAGACCACAGCAAGCTGTTTGCTCAGGCATAAAACTATGTTTGTGTTGACACTTGTTTCTGCTTAGTTAGGGCCTGTTATAAAACCTTCTGATCTCAACTTTTCCCTGCTTCTAATCAGCTTCACCTCAGGTTTTACATAAGTACACAATGAAAAAAAAAATCTTCATTTTCAAGCTCTGGCCAGGGACACCTGAAGTTTTCATTATTCATGTTATTAATGGAGATACCCAGAAATCTTCTGATACAAATTCGTTCATGTGCTTCTCCTCCATGGTCTTGCCCTCTTGTTCCTGTGTTCTTCCTACTCCTCCTACTGATGCCTGGCTTTGCATGGTCTGAGCCTATCTTCTGTAGCCAAAGGATGGGAACAGTCCTCTGGAGACATGTCACACTTCCAAAAGCTTTTGATGATTTTTCAAGGCCACTGGATGGTCAGTTCACTTGAGGAAAAAAATCAAATTGTAACACCCTCTGCATATTCCCAGGCTAAGAAGAACAACATTTTCTTACATTGATGTTGTTTTGAATGGCAACATCTATGTAAGAACAGCTGAAACAATGGCAGAATTATTCACTGGAGTGCCATACACTGATGCAGACAGATCTTGGAAATTATATTTCAGTACTCAGGGCTTCCTGAAAGGGATGTTACCATCCTTCTCCAATGGATGGTTCTTGCCTTTTCCTTTGCAGCAGAATGATACTTCTCACCTCTGAGTATTGATCTTAAGGCAGAGGATTTGTCTTAACTTTAAATCTGAGCTATAGTAGTCAAAATAAGCAGAGAAGAACTGGGGATCCTCCCAGTTCTTCCCAGGAACAAATATATCCACTGCCTTTGGAAATGAGAGTTTTGGAGGAAAAAGGTCTACCCTTATCAGGGGCTGTTTCTTTTCATAAGAGTAGAAGAAGATTCCAGTAAAGCTGTTGACACTGGAAGAGGAAAATAAATGTTTTTCAGCATTTCTTTAAAGTATATTTACACTGGAAAGTTTGGAGGTTTTAAATAATGTAAACAATTCTAGGAGAATAACAGTATATTGGTGTAAATTACAATAAATTTTCACTTATGGAAGTATTGTTTTACTGTAGATTAGTAAAAAATAAATAGAATAATAGATTCAGAGGCAGTTATTCAGCTGCTCTTATTTTAATAGTGTGTGAGTATGTAATACAGTATATAGATGATGCATCAATAGGTTGTCTATAAGCATGTCTGAGAGCTGTGGATCAAATTTGATCGAATTCCCTGCTCTTTTCTGTGATGTTTCTAACATATGCTAACTCTTTTTCAATTGATAAAAAGTGTAATGTAGTGTGGGATCAACATCTTAAACAATATGATAGTAGTAATAATTCACCTTTAGACTTCACACCATGTCCACTGAAATCTGTGACAAGCTTCCTGTTGACACCAGTGAATGGTGGACAACACCAAAACAGTTTGAGCTGCTGATCTGTAGAAGAGACACACACACCCCTAAAGGTCTCTAGAAAACAGCAAGTAAACTAATTTTTAAGTCCTTCAGGGTGCAAGAGCAGACAAGAGGTTGGCCTCACTCTGTTACCGGCCATGAGATCTGCAAGATGGCACTCATTGTGCAGGAGGGATTTAAAATCAAGAGCCACAGCTAGGAGAGGAAGATAAGTATATCACTGACATATAGACCTTCAAGATATGTTGAACATAAATGTGTGTATGCACATATGGCCAGTTTAAATACACTGAACTGGCTGACAGCTCTGGCTTCAGCTCATCCTCCTTACTTAAAGCAGTACAGCCCTTATACTGGAGAAGCCTGAGATCCAAACACCCCTGAGCAGAGGGAGGCCAGCTCTCAGCCTCTCTGTTCAAGCCAGGTGGGACCAAAAGCCCTGATACACACTGCAGAAGTCTGTGTGCAGAGACACCATTGTGTCTGAGGTATAAGTGTGTCCCTGTTCCACAAAGTGGGCAGTTTGTCCTTGCATCCCCAGCCTCCAAGAGCCCCACTGAGATAAAGGGGTTTTGCCCGTGCCTGGAGAGAGAGGGACAGAACTCTTTAACAGCCCATGACAGTGACTAGCCACAGCTTGTGCTCATTTCACACAGCTGAGGCTTTTTTAGAAAAGGATTAAGAGTGTCCAAACCCCAAACAATGTGAGGGTCTGCTTCAATACGCCTGGAAGATTATTCCAGCTGTTTGGGGCCGGGTACCTAAAAAAGCAAAGCTTGCCTCCCATAGCTAGTGGAGCTCCAGACACTTGGACATGAATAGCTTGGTTTAAGCAGAGGGCAGACTGGCAGTTAATGCTGGATAAAAGGATACAAAACAGCACTGTAAATAAGAAATGAACAATTATAAACCTTTAAAATACCCTTCAGGAAACCCATGGCTGCTGTCTGCTGCTATCTGCTGCTAGCTGCTGGATCTTTCAATCCGCTTACAGCTTTTCATCCTTGTTTTTTTTTTTTTTTTGGTTTGTTTTTTTTTTTTTTTTTTTTTTTTTTTTTCTTATGGAGACAAACCCTGGCTGCATATATACAGCATAGCCTGCTCCAGCCAGGACTGGAGGCATGGGAAGCAGTGGTGCCTCTGGCTGCCGTTCCAGCAGCCTCCTGAGCCAGGGGCAGGGAACCCACGGGCACAGCGTGTTCCCTGCCGGCTGCGCTGGAAGCTTCAAAACATGTTTGTGTCGAGTCAGCAAGAGCCGCCCGCGCTGGTCATGCCCGGCTCTCTCTCCCTTTCCGGCCTGCTGGAGGGAGCTGAGTCAAAGTCCAAGCCCACATTTAAGTCTGTTCCAGGTGTTACCTGCAGTTGGCTCCTGCCTGCCCAGAGTCACTTACCCACCACCTCACCAATGCACCCAGGTCCCCTGAAAGTGAAGGTCAGCCAGGGCTGCCTCCCTGCCCCTCTCCCTGCTCTGTGTTGGAAAGGGCAGGTCTCCCTGTGCTCAAGTGAGTTCCAGCAACTGGGCAGAACTCTGTGCCATCTGACACCAAACCCTTCCACACTCACAGCATGGCCAGGCTACAGCAGACAGTGTGTCCTGGTCAGCTGAAAAAGGAGTCCTTCTCCTTGATCTCCCACAGACAGGATGTGCCCCCTGTCAAAGGCTTGAAGGGACACCAAGTGCATGACTCGAGTACATCTCTGAAGCACAGAGGGGCTGTGTCGGGTGCTCTGCAAGGGGGGGCCTGGCAGCTGCAGCACAGCATGTCAAGTGCTCAGTGGAGTTTCAAACAGCTGGAAATTAAAGCAGGGGAGAGTTGGGATATGGAGACCTCCAGCATTCAGCTCCCTGCAGCTGTGTCAGGGTCTCTTGGATGCCTCCATCCAGCCTTGCTAATGCCACCTGCCTGCCTGGGATGGAGCTGTGTCTGTTTGCCCATTTTTAAGGTTCCCTGAAGTGCAAGAGAAAATGTTTGAGTTTGCCTTGACCTTGCAGTCCTGCAGTGGAAAACTGCAGGAGGCACAGAGGGGCTGCAGCCCACACTGGGGGCTTGTGAGTCCTTGGTGCCAGGAACAGGCCTTTGGGTGTGCCTGAGGGGGAAGAGCGCACAGGAACATTGGGACCAAAGGGAGTCTTGTGTTCATAGTAACACTGTCAGCAAGTACCACAGATCATAGTTCACAGCCCTCAAAATGCAGATTCAAGTTGTTAAGAAAACAATGTTTAATCCTCCCATTTAACATTAGATTTTTTATTTTGTTTTTTTCATTTGCTGTTGAACTTCACCTCCAATGTGCATGACAACTGTCCCAGGTTTATTGAGACACTTACTATTCACCATGTGAAAATCTACAACATCAGTTCTAATTCTAATGCCAGCTCTCCCCTTTCTCAGTTCTTCCCCCCCACACCATTTGGATAGACTAAGCTCCTACCTCTCCTCTGCACAGTTCCCTGTCACATTTCCTTGTTTCCATCCACCAGGCTGAACTGTCTTGGCCAGGGAAGGGTGCAGCCACAGCTTCAGCAGCGCAAAAAGAAGCTGCCAGAGATAAATGGCTTTGTGAGCAGAGGCTTTCCTGATAGAGTTCAGACCTTTAGAGCATCCTGGTGTCATTAGAAGCCAAGGTCACTGGTTTGTATTTCCTCCCACATCACTGGAGGATGCAAAATATGATTTCAGGAAAAGCTGGCAGAATAAGAAGTCTTTGCCATGTTTCTGATTGCAGGGTAGAAACCCCCTACTATGCTGGTAGATGAAAAGTGTGAGCACAGCTCAACCCAGCCTGCCCCACAAAATCCATCCAACATTTGGGTTTTATCCACCCACCATAGAAATGAGGGGCATTTGAGAAAAGATTTTGTTCCAGCAGACTGAGTAATGAGTAAGTTGCTGTGGGTAGGAAATCCAGATGTGGTGGAGGATGGCACAAACCTGCAGAACCACAGATGGCACAAACCTGCAGAACCACAGGGGTGTAGAGGGGCAGTGGCTCTGCTGCCCTTGTTAGAAAAGGGTGTAGTGAAAGAATTGCAGTGGGGGTCAGGCCAGAGGCTACGTAGCCAGGAAGGGGAAGAGAAGAAATCAGTGAAATTCTGTGGATTTATGGTGAAGGGAAGGACAGGGCTGTGGAAGAAATTGAGCCATATGACAAACTGAAGTCAGAATTTCCAGCAAGGTATAGTTCAGAGCTGCTGCTGCCACTCCAAGGTGTGCTCACCATGGATACAAGCTGACAGTATGCCCTTGAGTTCAGGACAGCCATGCACCTTTCCCCAGCAGGGAACTTGGAAACAGCAGGACAGACTCACCTGAGAGCTGGCTCAGCCATTGGGAGGTAGGTGTAATTCAGTGGACTCTGTTGCCACTGGGTCTTTTGGGCCAGCTTTACTCTGCCTGAATGTTAAAATACCTACATGACTTTTTGCCATGAAATGGCTTTGCCCTGACTGCAGCGATGTCACATTGCCTGCACTTTCCAGAATGCTGTGTGCTCGTAGCCAGCTCAGGCACTGCCCTTCAGCAATGCCTGTGTTTTCATACTCTGTGAACCAATGGCCATATATTAATAAGGCACACAATTCTGTCCCCTCTTTTATAGCATGTTATAAAATAGACTTTCTATGAGTATTCCTGCTCTTTTCTTCCTGTACTTTCTTCCTCAGACCTTAGCAGTTATTTATCCTTACTTCACATCCAACTAGCAATTTTTATAAAGTGACCGGGAATAAGTAAAAATCCCTGTCCTTGACCTGAGCTGTCTGGATTCAACCCCCTTCCTTCCCACAAACAGCCAGCAAGTTCATGGCTATACTGAGGCAGTGCAGTTACTATTGACATAAAATAATTCAGTGCTGATTGCAGTACCAGCAGCCTGAGCAGCCACATCAATTGCACTGTTACAAAGCCTTAAGCATGGTTGACTCAGGCATCAGGGAGAAGGCTGATACCAGCATCTCCAGTCTGCCCCAGCTTGAAAGAGCAGAACTGGATGGGTTTTCAGTGGTATGAAAACCATCACGTGCCCAATGTTCTCATTTAAAATGCCTTCATTGTAATTTAGCAGCACTCCATGGGATGCCTCTGCAAGGTGAAGGGCAACACACAGCTGCTACTTGTTAAAAAAAAGTTAATTGTGTATTAAAATCAAACAGGTCATTGGAATGCATGATGTGCACTGTCACTTCTACACTTTGTGTCCTATGAAGCTTAAGATGTATTTGGAGAAAGAGTCAGAAACAAATTTCTGAGCAGCCAACAGATTCTATCTGACAGTTGGTGCATACAGCAATCTTTTCTGACCCACTCATCTGCTGTGCCAGAGGTCCCTCCCTCTCTACAAAAGAAACTGTGGTGCATCTTTCCACTGCTTTAATATAACTCTTGGGGAGGTTAAGATGTCAGACACTACCTAGGCTTTGGCCTCTCTGCTAACAGTATGTCCTGCACTGTCATTTAGTAGAAAAGTAAACAGGGAAATTCTACTGGCATATCCTGAAAGTAAATGGAAATATTGCTGTGTCTGACCCATGTGTATCTTGAAGTGTTACAGAAAAAAACCCAGCAGCCCTTCAAGAGCTCTGCAAACCTTCCAGCACTGAAAATCTGGCGTGCCTCTTTGTCCTTTGAGAGTTTAATAAAGATACATAATACCATAGACCACCCCAGACTGTTTCAATCTTCCCTTTCATCTCAAAGACTGAACTCTTGTACGTTTAATTTAAAGGTATTTGTCCCATGAGCAAAATCTGCTGCCAGAAGCATTAGTGGTTTTTCAAAGGACGTTCCTTAAATATGAATGAGCTGAGCCCCTGTGATCACCCTGATTGATCCAGCAGTGCTTGCAGCTAAAAGTAAAGCTGCCACCTTTCATGGCAGACCAGACCTTTTCCCCTGCTGCCTAATATTTGTATTCTTGGCATTTTACAAAAATAGTCAGTCTTGCTCAGCCTGGGAGATTTCTATAAATTCATGACCACAGCAGTTAACTTGATTCTGTCAAAACTGGTCTATAGGCTGTAAGATATTGCCCAATAGAAAGATGAGAAATTTTTCTTTTAAAGATTAGTGGTAGTGGCTTTGAATAAATAAAATGTCATTGATGCCAAAACACTTTCAGGCCTAATGCCATCAGGACTGGCAGCAATGGTGGAGAGATAAACCATTCAGGTTCTTTTAGACTCCTTGTCCTAGTATCTAAAAGCTGACCAAGTATGAACAGAAAGATTTTGCAGGGAAATACAGTCCTGAACACTGTTAGACTTCAGTTTCACCTACACACTCTGCACAGATAAATTATTGGGAGCTTTGGGTCAAGCTGGACCCAGCAGACATCAGGAGCTAAGTTTAAAATTATTGCAAGAGCAAAAGGAGGATGCCCATGTTTCCATGAACAGCTGCATGGGTCCCCAAATACATGCAGAGTGTCCCTGTGGTCATAGAATGGGTAACTTCTTTCATCCACAAGGCATGTGGCTTAAGAACCTCTCTTTATATACAACTTCTCAAAACCACAAAGACCTGAAGCCTAGAATATAAAAAACCTAGGATCTCACTGTTATCCCTTGAGAAGTCATTAAGGGAGCTCTGGGAAAGGGCTGCCAATGGGAATGGGGAAGGATCATTATTCTTTGCACCTATCTGTGCTTTAAATATTCTAATAGGCCATGGAATGCAGTGGAAATGTTTCAAACATGTCTACATCTCTACTAAGAAGCCAAGAGGCAAAAAAAAAAAAACCAATTATTTCACAGAGGACACCAAACAACCCTGAAAACAATTTTCTGTCATTTTAGGTCATGACTGTGCTCAAACTTGTGGTGTAGACGTCTCTCTTCTAGGTGGAGTCATCCAGTCTGATGTGGCTTTGAAAATACAAAAGCATGATCAGGAATTATATGATGGTATGAAATTTCAAGAAATCTCGCAAAATCACAGAATTGCAGAAGGGGCCCACAAGGATCGTTGAGTCCAACTCCTGTCCCTTCATTGGGCCGTTTCCAAGAGCCACAAGAGCCTGAGGGCATTGTCCAAACACTTCTTGAACTCTGTGAGTCTTGCTGTTGTGACCATTTCCCTGGGCAGCCTGTCCAGTGCCCAAACACCCTCTGGCCAAGAACATTTTTCTAATATCCAGCTTAAATCTCCCTGACACTTCAGGCCATTTCCTTGGGTCCTGTCACTGGTGAGCACAGAAAAGAGATCCTTCCTCTGTGCCTCCTTTGTGCATCCCATGAATTTAATAAATGATGATCTTATTTTCAGGTACTCCCACGCCTCACATGATCAACTCCATCCAGTGTGTGGGAATAGAGTACAGTAATAGAGGGGAAAAGTGCTATAAAGGAACAAATACTAAGGTTTACTTACTCTTGGTCTTTCTAACTTCAACAACAAAAGCAATTAAAGTGCATCAATCAGGTCTTTTTTTCTGTGATAGTGATGTTCTCTAGTGTTTTTAACAGCTTGCAAATTCCTATGACTATAATCAGGCTGATCCCACTGTGCTCCCTGTCAGATACCACAATGGCTATAATCTGGCACCTGCTTGGTACAAAGCTTGGAAGTGAGCCTGGGTGCCCACAGAATAAAAATTAAGTGTGTTCACTGCGGAGGGAGAGGATCAGAGGGAATTTAGGAACACTGGTGACAGCCTTTATTCTTCTCTCTCAGCAAGAGAGTCCTGGCTACGACAGGTCAGAAAACACTGCTGTTGTTCTGCCTTAAACCTCCCTTTGCCAGATGCAGAATTTCAGAGGGAGCCAGTGTGGGGATGTGTTTCCAATAATATCAGCTACCTCCATCTGTCTCTTCTGGACTGCCCAGCTTGCCCCATTGCCAGACTGTTTAGAAAGCAACAAATATTTCTTGACTTGACCAGATGGCAAATCTTCTTTCTCATGCCTGACTTAGAGATGCATCACCTAGAAAAGCAGTGGGTTTAGATAACCTATGCTTTTTCATCTTTCCAAACTCACTCTTTTTCTGCGGTGCAGAATCCAGTGGATCCCATTGTCCAGGACGTGTCTCAAGCAGATTTTTCTATAGAAAACCTGTCTCAGATGCTGATTATTCTCCCCAGTAAATTACTGTAGTATCTCTGATAGAGACATCTCTGCAGCTGCATGGAAATCTCTCATTGATTTAGTGAATTACAGGGACCTATATTACAACTTCATTCACATAAGAAAACATTTACTCATGGTCTGTGTTCCCTTTGAAATTCCTTATTGGAATGGGAAACTGTTAAATAGCAATCCTCATTGCTGTCTGGTTAAACATAAACAGACCCATGAACTGGATTCTTGTACACAGTGTACAGGCTTTAATTGATGAAAACTGAGAGGAAGGGAAAGGGAAGTGATTTGTAACACTAAACAGTCTGCATGTTTCTTCAAATGCTGTTGTTGCCACTGTGTGAGACAGAGAGACACTTGAACAGCTTGGCTGCTCTGGTTTGTCTGGGAAGAGCCTAGTGTGCTGTGGGCTGCCTTGCAAAGAGATAACAAAAATGATTGGGACTGACACTTCCCAGTCAGAGATGCAATGAGAAGTCAGGAGTTACTGGCTCCCAGTGGTGGGCCTGGCTTTTCAGAGAGCCCAGAATGGTCAGAATCTAAAACAAGTGGAACAGCCCAGATGGGCTGCATCAAACTAAAAAAGGGAAGAAAATTAGGGTTTACCTGTAGGTCAGATCACACACTTGTTCTTGCTGTGGGATACTTGCTGTGTGAACTGCCACTGCTCTGCATTTCATCCTCCTGGACTGGAGAAAGTAGCTTGGTCAAGTAAAGGAAACCAGTGCTAGCAGGTCCAAAAGCGCAGGAACTGCAAAGCAGGAGGCCTGGCAGGTCTGTAACAGCACAGACAAGACATCTTTACCTTGGAAACACCTTTTGGTTAATGTGGGATTTCTCTCACCTGCACCTAGCTGCCAAAAATGAGGTGAGCAGTACATGCTAGGAGGGTAGGTTCATTTTATAGCCAATGAAGAGAAGGGTTTTATGCTTCCCAGGTCACATCCGACATCATTCTGAGGGATATTAGGGATGGGTGCAAGTACAGCTATGCGGGTTTTGGGGGAAAGCTTTTTTACCTGCCTTTCTTGACACCAGGATATGAATTTATCATTAGTCCCAGTGAGACCAGAAACAGAGGCAGTATGTGCTCAAAGCTACCCAGCACCAACATACAAAAATTTCAGGGCTGCACGTTTCTACCTTGTTTACTTACTATGTTTGATAAAGGAAAAAAATTCTTACAATTAAAAAGGATCATTATGACAAAGTTTTATAAGAATCAAACAGGTAGTGAAGAGTGAAATCTCTGAAACCTGAATTGAGAGTCGGGGCACAGGAAAATACAGAAACTACTGAAGGCCTGTCTGTGGTCACATACCAAAGCAGTTTACCTATTTCATTCTGGGAAGGCATTTCTGTGACTTATTTTTTGACAGTATCCTTTCTTTTACTCCCAAAATGACAGCTGAAGAAAGTCATAGTGAAACAATATCAAAGACATCAAATTAAATTAAATTGATCAGATTTAATCTAATACTATCTAGCAGGCAGTGGTAGAAGCACTGCAGGAAGCAGCAGCTTTGTTTAAGCTAGGCTGAACAAAGCTCTGTGTGTCCTGGGTGTGTTTGGAGCAGGGGCTTTTCCAGCTCTGCCTCCCCAGAGCAAACTGCAGCCTGCAGCTGTGGTTTCTCAATGTAGGGAAGAGAACAGCTCCAGGAGAGCCAGTGAATGCCAGCCCAGCTTGCAGGCTGGCCAGCCAATGGACACACACAGGGCTGTGTCGGGATTGTGCCTGGATCTCTGGCACCCCACCGAGGCTCATGGATCTGGGAAGGGAGAGGGCAGTGCCTACTCTGTGGTGGCTCAGTAGATGATTCCTTCTGGTTCCAGCAGCAAGTACTTCTTCATGGACAGAGGGATGGAGAGCAAGGGGACTTCTCGATGGCACCTTTCTGACAATATTGCCCGAATAGCACACCTGCACAAGTGCATCAGTGACCGTGGGGAATTGCTGCACACAGTGAACAAAGAGTCATAGAAATCCTGGTGCCGCTGTAAAACAAACCACAAGTCTCTTTTAGGGCAACCAGAATATCTGGAGTAAGGATTTTTGAATTAAAGGGATAACTATGACAAAGTATGTCATTTGTCCCACAGTTTTGCCTTTTGACCACATATCTTCCTCTTTAATCTCTTAATTTTCATTTAAATTCTCCCTTGCATTTGCAACTAACTCATCCTGTTCACAGAAATATGATCCATGCAACAGAACCTAGAGGTACGTAGTCATACCTGTGTAATATGGCCCTTTAAAAATTTTGCTGACTTAAAGGAAATATAAATATACATATTGAAAAATCTGAAGAAACACCATTCACAGCCAGAATCTTTTCACTGGCTGAGTACAGGGACAGCTGAGCTCCTGCTGTACCACTGACAGGGGGTACTCCAAAGGATAACATTTCAATTAAAACATCTAAAATATGTATTTTTTCAGTGAGTGATATGCTTTTGTCAAATGAGGGACATAGGTGGGGAAGTTCCCATCCTCTGAGATGTTCTTCTCTTTCAAAATTGTTCTTTCTAATGGTTGGGTGTGGGTTATTTAAATAATAAGCCTGGATTTTACTCAGTTTTAACTCATTGAGACCTTACCTCCAAGACATCCTCAGGTATGGCTGCTTTCCACTTAGATGTCGATTTGATGTGTTCATAGGAGTTGACAACTACCTCCACAGCTCTGGGGTGGGAGTGGCAGGCTTGCAGCACCTGCAGGCAGGATGCAGGAGAACATGGGTAGTGCCAGGAAGCCAGGGCTGGCCGGGGTGCTCAGCACTGCCCAGCAGCAAACTGGGACAGACAGCCTGACAACTGTGAGAGGATCACGCTGGAGATGCAAAAGGCACAGGGCCCCTCCACACCACTCTGGTAAGCACAGCAAGAACCCCAGGCTCATCCCCAGTTTAAGACCATATAGAAATGCTGGCTTAGATCTCCACAGCAGTCTAGATGGGGTGGGCTTTATCACCCAAATCTAGAGTTAGCTTGTTCATAGCTGGCTTGAGTGACTCAACACCAGACAAAGCCACGCACAAAAATTCCTGCTTCAGCACCTGCAGCTCAGGAACAGAAAAAATTCCCATTATATGAATCAAAAATGCATTATTAGAAAAAAAAATATGACCAGAAGAAGAGACAGTTCAGAAGTAAGGCTTTCAAGACACACAAGGACCCCAACACAACTGCTCTGCCCAGTAATTTTAGCTCAACAGAAAAAAACCCCAGTCTATTACCACTCATATGCAGGGGATAACATTGCATTCACCCAATTTTGTCCTACATAAATAATATCCTACATAAATAAATATCCTACATTTTTACAGATGGGCAAATGATGGTTTGGAAGAGACACCCACTTCATGCAATAGGATGGAGGAAGAGGAGACTTCAGACCTTGCTCTCAAATACCCTCTAGGAGACTAAGCCTTGTTCTGCTACAGGCAGAGCCTGCTCATCCTGGGCTCAAGATGGCACAATTAAAATTTTGGCATTTTATTCAAAGGCTTTTGTTTGCTTGGCTTGTTAAAACTTTACATACACAGTCAGGGAACTGCAAACTGTTGCTTAGGGTACTGCATTAGAGAGAGTAAGTCCTGACTTCAGCAAGTTTACTTAGTTGTATGATATAACAATGCTCTTAGGTACTTCTGTCAGTGTCTTGGGCTTTGCAGGTGTTTAAAAACTTTTCAGGAGGGATCCTGCAATACTTTTTCTCCTTTTTTGGTCATCAGCTATGAGCCCAGGCCCAGCACTTCTCCTTAATTCTCACATTTCCTGGGAATTATCCAAAGCTTTATTAAGATTCATTTAATCTTTACTAGATTTGAATATATTCTTAAATGTCAGATGTGACAAACTGAATCAAGTGGTCTGATGTCTAATCTTTGGAGGATACATGTCGTAGAACTCAGTTAAACCTGTATGAAGCCAGGTCTGACAAAGGGAGGTGGGTTCTCTGAAATGAGAAGGTGAATCTGCTCTGAAAAATTAGGCTTCAACCAGCATTTAGAGTTTGGCATTTCAGGTTGGTTAAGAGCAAAAATTAGATCTGTGTCTGGTTTCTGGTACAGGTAACTAATTTCCCTTCAGTTAAATGATACTGCTCTTACAGTAGGTCATCTCACAATGTTTTGGGCATTCTGGGCTTAGACTGACAGGACTCCAGAAAATCCAGATACTTTGCATCTCTCATCCCATTCCTGTTCAAGACACCACCCCTCTCCAAACCCCTACTGTATGAAGACGTCCTTAACCTTGTGGAATTGCAGAGGGTATATCCTAGCTGCTCCATGGTTCAGTAGCAGCTGGTAGCAGATGTCTGGCTGAGCAGCTGGCCGCACAGATGTCACTTTTATGATATACTGTAAGGGTGCACAGCCATTGACATCCATGATGTTTGCTTCCGCTCCTGCCTCCAGCAGCATGTGCAGCAGGACGTGATCACAGTTCCAGGCAGCTTTGTGGAGTGGTGATTTGAAATCCTCATCACGAGCATTCACTTCAGCTTTGTAGTCTAGGAGCATCCGACAGATGAGGTGGTGGTCCTGGCTGTATACCTGATCCTTGTAGTGAAGGGCCCAGTAGGCTGCACAGGCCAGGGGAGTCTCCATGTAGGCATTGAGAGCATCCACCTGTGCTCCCTGTTCCACGTAAAAGGCCACGAGCTCCGGGACACCCAAACGGGCAACGACGTGCAGAGGAGTCTCCTCGTCTTTGTTGTTTGTTCTTATGTTCACATTTGCTCCTGCCAAAGAAAGATGATGGGGGGAAGATGAAGGCAATGAAACACTTTGGTCATCTCTCTGTATGGGCCCTTCTTCCCAAGAAAAAGCTCAGGCTGAGCAACTGGTATGAAAGACACGTGTAAATGCAAATAGCATAGATTGATCCCCCATTAGTTAAGTCTCCAAGGCAACTCTTAGAAACTTAAGGTTCTTGGATCCAGCCTCTATGCTGGCCCCAAGCAAGACCTTATCCGAATATTCTATTTCAGAGCAGCATGCAAGCCCAGATTTCTGTGTAAAATGCTTTTTTCCTATAAATTGAGAACTGGTGGAGGAAGGAGACCATTACTCCTATTCCGAACAGCTCTGCTCTGTACCCTGAAAACACTCCCTGCAGCACCTCGTTAACGCCAGCCTGGATGAAAGGACATTTCTACGACAGATCCGTGGATGATATGACAGAACCCATTGCCAGGGTCGCGGGCGGGGGATCGGGATCGCGCTCCCGGAGCGGGACCGAGCGCGCCCGCAGCCGGAGCAACAGCGCCATCTGCCGAGCGGCGGCCGGAGCGAGCGCAGGGCGGGGGCAGGCGCTGCCTCCGGGCTGGAAACCCCCCCGCTAATGCTGATAAGCCGTGCGGAGTGTTGGTCGCGTCCGATGTCCCCGAGGCGGCATCGGCAATCCAAGTTTGGAGGTGGTGACCAAACGTGGGATCAGCGCTGCTTGCTCTGCCGCCCCAGCCAGAGGGGGAGGAAACGCAGCGACTGGATGGGTCCCAAGGGACACCACTGAGTGGAGATGGCAGGTGAAAGATGCATCTTGGAAACTTTGGAGCAGGGATATTAACTGGCACCCTGGCTTCAGCTCTTGGGGATGCTGCTCTCTGAATGTGCACCCCTGACAGGGTTTGCTCCAGACCTTTCCCATCCTATTTGGAGTCTCAGCATTCAGCTCACAGAGTAATCAGAGTTTAAAGAGTGCTTTGGGAGGAAGGGTGGCTTTTAAAGTACTATTATGCTGTTGATGGGTGGGTGGAGAAAGCTTGCAGAATACATCCTTTCACTTGCATTCATCCTCTGCTGTGTTTCATAAGAGTACGTTTGACTTTTAAGCTTTTCTATGCAAGCAAATTCAACTCCTGCTGTCAGGACTGTTTGCTTTGGGCAGGATACAACTGGCAGCATTTATTTTCCTTTCTACCAAACAAAATAATATGTATCTTTCCAGAAGAAGAAAAGCAATGTTGTTATTCATTTATGACTGCAGATTGCCTTGCCCACAAAGCATGGACTTTGCACTTGGGCTCTGCATCTCAGGAAAAGCTTTCAATAACAACACATGTAACAAAACCAACCCCAAATAATTTGTATTGCCATGGCACAGTGTGATAAACAGGGGAGTCTCTCTGTAACTAAGGACTTGAACTGTATTTCTTTTACTGTGTCCTATGTCACTGCCCTTCTGTTCAGGAAATAGTGTGTGATAAATATATTTATGGAAGAATTACATCTATTCATACCCTCATTTGTTGCAGATGACCAGAAGCATAATGTACCTTACTTTGGGAAAACAAAAATCTTATATAATACCCTTTTTTCCCTC
The DNA here is from genome assembly GCA_039654755.1 of Calcarius lapponicus. Taxonomy (NCBI): domain Eukaryota; kingdom Metazoa; phylum Chordata; class Aves; order Passeriformes; family Fringillidae; genus Calcarius; species Calcarius lapponicus. Next base: position 23,046,025 of record CM077464.1, read on the forward strand.
CAGGCATGAGTTTGGCTGCATTCATGACAAATGAAAAGATGGTGCAAAAAACTGCATCCAGTTTTTCAGGGCCAGATCTCAAAAACCAAGCGGTTTGAAAAATTTTACTCAGGTCCATGAAATTTGAAAAAGAAAGAAAATGAGGGGTGCCCTTTCATATGAAAGTAGCTCAAAAGTAAACCTAGATGAAAAAGATGGGAGAATCCCCCAAGAGATACAGAAACTCCCTGATTCAGAGGAGCTCTGCTGCTGATGGACTGATTGGGCAGTGGACTGGAGACACTGAAATGGGAAACAATCTTGGAGTAAGGACCAGTGGCCAGGGAAAGATGGACAAGGTGAGGAAACAGAATAGGAGAAACTTCCTCTGATCAAAGAGATGAGGACAAGGAGCCTGAGATGAAGACATGAGACACCTGTGGATAGAAGGGATAAATACACATCTACTCTGAGAAACTGCCTCCCAAGAGAAAGCCCAGACCATGCCCACCCCCTTTGCCCATGCCATGAGAGGCACTCCAGAGCTTTCCCTTACCTCTCCAGAGCAGCTGCTGGGCACAAGGCATGGAGGTTCGTGTGGTACAGAAGTGCAAGGGCGCCTGGCCGCTCATTGAGAAGCAGTTCAGCTTGGCCCCGTGGTTGCAGAGGATCTTGAGACACTCAACATTTGCCATCTCACAGGCTATGTGGATGGCAGCTTTTCCATTGGGCCGGCAGTTGATTGTAGCTTTGTGATTGAGGAGGACCAAAAGACTCTCCAGATGGCCATACATGACTGCTATATGAAGCCCAGTTGCCCAGGATATTTTTAATTTGTAGCTGGGAAGCCAGTACCCTGCACAAAGTGAGAATGTGTTACCAGCCTTGGCAAAGACTTTTCTTAGGACTATCCACCTACTGAGAATAATTGAAGGGGAAGAAAGGGTTGAAGTTTAAATGCAATTTACTGTAATTTCACCAGCATAGTACACACAAAGTTCTCTCAAGCGTAACTTCATTTTCATTAAGCACTGTTACTGTGTGTGCTGAATAGCCTGCCTTTTGGAGAGATAATTCCCGTGTAGATGAACTCTGAAAGAAGCTATTAGACTTTTTTGTGACTGGTATAGGTTAAACAAATCAATTAAAAAAAACTGCTTAGAGGGTTTGAAACGCCAACAGCTAAAAATCAAGGGGGAAGTGGAATCTCCAGCCTGCCAATAGCTGAACAAAGGTGGCATAGGAATGACAGCATTAACTTAGGACAGTGGCTCAAGAGACAGCTCATCCTACTGTTTCTGTGTGGGAGATGGCAGGATCTTGCATGTCAGCATCTGGGTTCAGACCAAAGGGATGCATTGCACATCGATGACCCCTGGCAATATACCCAAGCTACTGCCCTGAGGAGCGCAGAGTGAGGAGATTGGATCTGAAGAGCCAAATAGAAGCAGTGACACTTTAGCATGAAATTTGGCTGCAAAATGTTTGCATTTTTCTCAGAAAATGTCGCAGTGATTTTTTTCCTTTTTTTATTTACAAATAGGTATAAGGCCAAACAACACATAAATAAATACTTGTTCCCAAATTAGGACTATATGCTTCATGACTGCACAGATACAGTCCTAGAAGTGATTACTATATTACTATTACTATTTACTTTTTAAAGAAAAGTAAAGCATCATAATAATGTGCAGAAGGGCAAGAGAAGTCTAATTTTTTTAATATATATACAATACCTGCATCTTAGCTAGAATGTGACTATAAAATTCTCTGGGTTTGATTTATCTATTTCTCCTTGGACAACTGCCTGGCTGAAATCTGTTATCATGTAAAAAACATGGAAAAATATTAGAGATGTATAGTGAGGTCAAATTAATTAAAATCTTCCATTTTAGTCTCTGGTTTTATGCAGTTTCTCAACACTAATGTCAAAGTTTTTACAGTATTCATGTGGTACAAGCAGGAAGGAAACAAATTGCTGGTGGCAAGGAGAAATGGATTAAAATTTTTCTTCCCTCCTAAATAAATTACAAGTATATTTTCAGATAGAGGCAATGAAACTGCAAACCATGTAGGTTTGCAGTTGTACTCTAGGACCAAATTTTTGGGACTGCCAAGCCCAGTCCTGAAGGAACCCACACTGTAAAGGCAAGAGCAGCAGCCCTGAGGCCCCGGGGTGCCCGAGCAGGGTGACAGCCTCCTCTGAGGACACTCAGCCTGCTGACTGTGCAGGTTACACTGGCATCCTCCTCTTCATATCCCCTCAAACCAGGCACGTGGAAGGTGAGCTATATCCCAAAGTCTGCATAAAGCAGAGCAAGATTCTTAATTCCCCTCCCTATCCAGCTGCACATGCAGTGTTCCCCCTTGTTACTGGTGACCTGTGATACACTTCAGGCTTGTCCCACATAGGGCTGGGCCTTCAATTTATGGTCAGATACAGGCCATAAATTGTACATTAACAGCAGGAAAATGATACTTAAAAGCCAAGTTATCGCTTTTTATAGCCACAATTTTCCTGCCTGAGTACACAATCTATCTCTGTTGCCTGTCCTGCTTGCAGGTGAGTTGTGCTCAGACATCCCCAGGGAGCCTCTCCCATGTCCTCTGCCCAAACCTGCTGAGACCTCTGAGCCCAGAGGGACAGGGACAGACACTGAGCAGGAAGCAGATGTGGCCTCCATGGGAGACCTCATTCAGCTTACCTGTTTCTTTGGCTAGTAACATAAAGAAGCCATGGTGCAAGCAAGATCAGCATCTTTGAAAGCTCTCAGCCTCTTTGGAAGAGAGGAAGAAAAGTCACTCTGTCACCCATGACATATCTTTTCCACGTCTTCACTAAGGGCTATGGCAAAGATCAGACTGGCTATGGCAAATGGGCAGAATGGTGGGGAGGTGAATTTTTCACCCCTCTTCATCCTTGAAGAAATCCCCCTTGCATATCAGTTATCTATCATTGAGAACAAAAGTAAAATTTACATAAGAGTTTTGATAGAAGTGCTTCCCGCCTCTCAGATAAAGTAAATGCAATACTGTGATTTAGGCCATAAGGGTGCATTTTCCTCTCTAACTACTTTTTGGAAAACAAAGAGAATTCTTCAAAAGAGACTAGTTCCTGATTGCAGTCAAATGATCTGTGATTAAAAATCAGTTCATTAATCCTGTAGTCTCAAACCACAACCAGATTGCATTTTAGCCTACTGAGGACAGAAGAAGATCTATTTTAAGATAAATTCAGCACAGTGTGGTTTAGTTCATACACTGTTCCTAAGGAAAGTACATCATGACTGTACCATCCTTGCTTAAGGAATCAAAAGAGCAGGAACCACTCATTAAATAGGGCTAAACACAGGAAAAAAAAAAAAAAAAAAGAAGAGATGGGACAGTTCCTTCTTTTTGCCGCAGAAGAGAAAGTGCATTTGCTGTTCTGCTGCTGCTACTGCAGCTGTTTATCTCCACATATGATTAACTTCTGGCAGAGACTGACCATTACTGCTTTCTAAATACACAAGAAGAGTCTGTTGGCAAGTAGGTCATGAAGTATGTTGATTTTAGCAAAGAGCAAACTTGGTTTATTGCTTTAAGTTGTAAGGTTTTAGAAGCTTTTTCAGTGTCTGGCTGGGAAATGGTTTGGGTTTTCTACACTCGAGAACAGATGTTGTGTTGATTGTTCTAGTTGTTTTTTGCAGATTATTTTTTCTGTTTTGATAAACGACCACATCCTCACTTTCTGTCATTTGGAAAAATAAACCTTCTCCCATCCAGCAACATCCAAGGTCCACAGGATTTGCTTAGTTCCCCTCAGCTAGGGAGAATCCACTTTACTTCTACTGGAAATGGAAGACAGGGGATAATTTATGTTTCTAAATAATCTGTACATGTGAATAAGTTCATACAAGAAATGTATACACCCCATTTATACACCTGCATGCGTCCATTCTGGGCTTTGCACCTGAGTTCTCTGAGAGGAAATGGCAAAGGAGTCCTGTTTCTGGAGTCTCCTGCAGCTGCAGCACAGAGGCTCAGCCTGGGCTCTGGCCTGCCCCTCTCCAAGCCCACACAGCTGAGAAGCTCCCCTACTGCAATGGTCCTGACCATGTGAGCCTGCTGAGACAGTCCTGCCTGTGGATCAGCTTGTGCTGCAGCTTCAGAAGAGGTAAAAGGCCAGAGTTCCTTGAAAATCACTCAAACCCCTCTGCTTCCTGTCTGGGGAATGCTGCCACATTTACCTTGTTTGTAGGATGCCAGAATCAAGTTTTCATCTTCCACTTCAAACACTGTGTCCACGTCTATTTTCTTTTGGCTTAAGAGCTCTTCCAGTGTTTCAAAGTCATTGGACTTCAGGGCTTCAAGAAAAGCTTTTTTCACCAACTTTTCAGCTGCAGCTCGAGTCATTTTCCCCTCTGTGCTCTCTCCCTCTTTGTATGTCTCCTCCAAATCCATTTCCAAACAGGTCTGTTTGTGCTGTGGAGAGAGGCACACTGAGGTGCCTAGAGCACAGTTGCATGCTGTAGTTTCTGAAGACCAGAAGGTAATTTTATCACTCAGTCATGCTGATCTGCTTGTTCTATTTATATGAGGAGCATTTCGGGCATCGAAATGCCGCTCTTGGATATCACCACGCTCTTCTGATGAAAGCAAGGACAGACACGCCAGCAATTAAAACAAATTAAGAGTTACCTCCATGGGCTTCATACACATTAAGCTTCATTAACCACCTGATTACCTTCTGGTGCTGCCCATACACATACTAGAACCAGTCCTGGGTGCTGTTTCTCAGCTGGAGAAGTACCCACACTTCCTTTCAGACTGGCCATGGCTGATTTATTGGCTGCAATAGGATGAGATGCTGTGCCCACAGATGCCTTTTAACTAGTGCAATTCAGGAAAAAAAAAACCCTAAAAAATCTCCAAGGCACTCTTTGTGCGGGAGGTAACCCATTCTTCTCCAGGACAGCATTCTGCTTGCTGGTGCTGAGCTCAGGGGCAACAAGCAGTGCTCCTTGGAAGGAGAAATGCTGGGACAAGGGGGCTGCAGGGCTGTACAGCCACATTATGGGGTGGGGGATCTCTGCAGAGGGTTTCTGTGTGAATAAACTCAGCTGCCAGCACAGGATGTTGAATGGGTCCTTAGGCTCTTCTCCTTCCCCCGCTCGCCCTTCATCTAAATTCAGAACTTCCCTCTCACGAGCCCATCACCCACTAAACACTGCCTCTCCCTGCTTTTTCCTGCAGTCTTTGCCAGCCCCATCCCAGTACTGACAGCTGTTAGAGGATGAGGACCCACATGCAGCTAGCATGTGCTGCTGCCATGCATCACTTAGAAGTGGCTCACACCCGCACCCACTTGGGCTGCTGGATGAGACCACAGCTAGAAGGACGTTATTTACCCTTGATTTAAATTGTCCAGCAAAGCAGACACCACCACAACTGCCATGATAAAGAAATCTTCATATTTCCCCTTCCTGTGAGTTTGGCTGCCAAGTGGGCTGATGGAGAAACATGAGCCAGGTGACAGTGGAAGTCAGAGCAGCCTCTCTGCTTGAAGGGTTTCCAGAGATTGCTCAGGCAGCCCCATCAGCGCCTGCGGGACCCCTGTCCATGGGACTGCTCACCAACTCTCTCCTACAGCCTGTGCTCAGCAAAGGTGGCACCAGACAGCAACTCATATTTGTGAGTTCCTTCTATCTGTGTACTTCTGAACGAAAAATACTTTACAAAAACTAATTCCCCAAGGTAATGTACATTGTAATAGACACAAGGGGAAGGAAAATGGCTTCCCCTGGTGCAATAGGTCCCAGGCAGCTCATTTGTGTCTTTTAAGGTTTAAGAGCCGAGTCAGTATTAGGCTTCTTCATACTTTTACATTCCCTCCCACAGAACCACCTCCTGCCTACTTTGTTACTTTCAGTAGTGGATGACTTCAGGCTTTAAAAAAGTGTTGATGCTTTCCTGGTATGAGGAGAGGAACAGGATGTGAACCCCAGATCTTACAGGCTTCTTGTTACCTGCAACTTTATTTTTAAACCACTATGTTCTTGAAAAGTTGTGGATGCACAAAGCACTGATATGTGGCTGCAATCAATTGTCCACCTCAGCTACACTTTTGATTTGGAGTTGATTAGCTTTTTATCTCTCATCTTTCATAAATGATATTATACCACACCAGGACATTCAATCTGGCTGAAAGACTTGTGCTGGGACATCTCTCTGTCTCTCTGCTGCTCAAAGGTTGACATCCACAAGCATGTTGCTGTAACAGATTCCTGCACATCTGCTGATCCATCGTGCTTGCTCTTGGTTGACAAGCCAGATGAAGTAATTTGTGCTGGCCCACAGTGAAAGAGAAAGCTGATTAAAATTACCTTACATTTGTCATGGTCCAAGAGCATGCAAGGAAGGAGCAGCACCTCAGACCAGATTACAACTTGCTCACCTTCATCAATTTGTGTGGCCCTGCTCTGACTCTCACAGAAATTTTTCTTATCATTAAGTTTAAAAGAGAGAAAGGAAGCAGTTATAGATATGTATATTGCCTATATAGATGCCTACATGGCCTTAGTAGTGTTTTCCTGTAAGCAGTGTTTGGGTCTAATCTTGAAAAAAATCTACTCCTATGTATGGTTTCAGTGCAATTACACACAAGAATAAGGAAATGTTTCTATGTTTTTGAATTGACAAACAGTCCCAAAAGTTAGATAGTCTTTCTAAAGAACGAAATAAATATTTTTTATTAATTTTCCTGAAGTATAATCAAAACATATTTAAGAATTCATAAATACTGTAAGACATGGGGGGAACAAAAGGGACCAGTTTTTACTATACATCTGTATTTTTGTTGTCTGTATGATTTCCTGCAGGCCTCTCCCTCGCCGTACCACAAGGTGGCAGTTTGATTTTGAAAGTCAGCACGGATGTACGCCAATCCCCAGGGCTGCCAAATATTCTGAATATTGTACTGTGAAACAAAAGCTCATCCTTTGGTTAATATAAATAGCAGTTACAGTATTTACAGTATTTGTACGTTAGACTCGACACCACTGTCATGGGTGCTGTGCATTCACATACTGTGTCCAGTAAAAATACCCCATGGTTTCCCCATTTAGGGTCAATTGTCTAAATTACAGAGCTAATGAGAAGGCACATTTTTTTTCCAGGGAGACAACTCCTGCCCCCCTTCCTTCTACTCCATGCAGTGCCACACAGCACAGGACAAACCACAGGCACACAAACCTTGAGGGACAGGCTGGATCTGCCCCTCAGAAGTGGCTACAGCAGGTCATAAGAAGCAGGTGTGAAGGTTACGTAGCAAACAAGAGAAGGACAGACAACCTCTTGAGGTGCACTCTGCTTCCCACGTCAAGCGATGGGACCACTGTCCCTGGCTTTAGTTGGGTTGCTGGGGACCCTCTCCATCAGCATTATCACAAGTGTATTCTAAAGCCCACTGAAGTCAAGGGAAGCATTTCCACTGCTTTCAGTGGGTCATGTCCTTTATTAGGCTGGGCACCAAGCAGCTGAGCTGAGCAGGGGACAGCTGGCTAGAGGTGAGGGCTTGAGCACCACTGGGGTGGGGTTATGAGAAGGGTGATGGGTGGCACAGGGGTATGAATGAAAATCAGAGCAGGGACTGCTCATAGGAAGACAAAGACAGGCTTAAGCAGAGAGTGAGAAGAGGCATACTCAGGCAGACTGTGCAGGGTGTGATTCCTGAGGAGCCAGCGCCCCTTCCTTGGCACTTGCTGAGGTATAGCTGTAATCTATTGGCACACACATAACTCACAGCAATGCTGGGAACAGCTTGAATGGAATTTGGAGGTGAAACCAAACATCCTGAACTCTATGCTGGGGCAGGCAGGAAGCCAGCAGAATGAGAAATGCTCCCAAAGCAGGGTGGTGATGCAAGCAGAGCCATGGGGCTGCTCCAAGCTGCGATAATGAACACCCTGGCAGTCCCCAGCCAGCCTGCTCTGGAGCAGCCCTGCTCCTGTGGCAGCACCCTGGGGATGCAGAGAGCAGCAGCAGGTCCAGGGGCACCCACGCAGGGCTCTCACAAAGGCTCTCCCCTCCCCAGCCCCAGAGGGACATGCTGCCTTGTAGCAGTGTCCCAGCACACCTGCCAGGGAGGATGGTGGCCAGCTAACCAGGGCTGCTTCACCAGCAGGAGCCACCTCCCTGTGAAGCAGCCCGCTCTGCTCTGAAGCCTGGCATGCTAAGGGGGAAAATGTGCTGAATGTCACATCTGTGGGCCTGAAGCAAAAACCAGGTATTTGAGTTAATCCCACACTTTGATCTCTTCTGAACAGCTCATGCTTGTAGAAGTACTGTTGCACCAGTGATCTCAGCCCCTCACTTTGCCCTGGTCTTTACAGCATCCGCAGCATCTGACCAAGCCTGCCCCGCTGCTGCGCGCTCCCTGGGCAATGTCACCTTGTGTATCCCTTGTGTTGCCAAGCCTATCCCTTGTTTCTTGTCTTGTCTTCTTCCCAAGATTTTTTTACATGGGAAGAGGCACAAGAACACTTCTGAAGGAAGGTGTAGGATTAGAGGCACAAGGATAAGTGTAGAGAGGGGATGTAGTTACCCACTTTTGCCACCACCTTTCTCAAGATAAGACTTGTTTCCTCGGTAGGCACAGGAAAGCAAATAAAAGTATTCAAAGTCAGACACAAGCCAGAGTGAGGTAGTTTGGAGGATTATGGGATTCTTACAGCATGCCAGTGCTCAGCTCAGACAAGAAAATATTTTTCCTCCTTTGCCCTAACATCAATAGCTACAGTATAAATATCTGAGTCTTGAGTTTGTCACATTGTCTCCTGCAAGAGTCTGTGGAAACGCTTGTAGGGTGCAATTTCAGCTCTCCCTTCCCAAACTGGATTAAGCACAGCTCTCTTATTCATTTTGCACATTTTTTTGCTAATATTAAAATTGATTTTTTTCCACTGCTGCACATCTTTCTGCCAGCCTTAGCCATCATTGTATTTTATCTGATTTTCTTTTTCCAGGATGCCAACTCTGAGTCTGAAGATTACATAAATCATCCCCATGCTTCTTGCTTTATTTCTTATTACGAAAAAAGCTCTTTGGCTCTGCCAGGTGCAAACTATCTTCTCCAGGTGCTCAGCTGTAAATCATCTTTTGAGAAAAATCATCTCTTTGAATTCATCCCTGTGACTGGTTAACCTGAGACCTTCTTGGTATCATTGGTTTTGAGTCCTCCACTTGTTCTTTGTTATATTATTTCACTTTTGTTCTCCTTTGTAAGGGATAGAAACAGTCTCAGATACTGAAAGGCATTTAGACATAAACTTCCCAAGTCAGTGAAGTACAGTTCCTAGGAACTGGGAACCTATGCTCCTAGGAGAGTTGGGCTTTGTTTCCAGTAAAGCAAGAGTAATTTAGAAATATGGAGCAAGTGACATGCTTAAGCCTTAAGGTAAATACGTATTACAAAATAAAAAGTTGATGGAAACAATCCCGAATTTTGTTCTCATGGAGGTTCTTGTATTTGTGGTGAAAGCTTAGGCCATCCTTCCACAGATTTTGTTTTAGTTTTATGCCTACTCTTTCCATCTTCAGCTCCAGGGATCCATTTTTCTTTATTCCTGCACATTGTCACAGTTCCTGCTATCAGTGTATTTATTAGCATGTTCAGAAGCTCAGGGTTGGATTAGCTATTGATATTGGTGTGTTAGCTGTTAAATTTAGGGTACTTTACATTAAAGAACAGTCCTTCAAAAATTACTACTAAGATAATTATTAGTTTATTGTCCTATAAAAAGTATGTAGAAAATGCATTTGTTCTACAAAACCACTGAAAGGAATACCATAGATACCAAGCCAAAATGCTTGAAAGTTCTCTTTGATTCAAAGGGCATGAGTGTTGTAAACACGAAGCATGTACACAGAATTTAAAATCAAGTGGAAAGTATTTCTAAGACATGGAGAAAACAAGTCTTGCCTGTCTATGCTTAGTGGAAAATTCTCCTCATATTTTTTGCAGTTTGATGTCTCAGTATGTATGTAAAACAGTAGGACTTTGCAACCAAACTTAAATACGAATGTGAATCTTCACCTCTTCTTTCCCCCTGATGCAGTGAGGCATGGACTATGGTTTCAACAAAACCTTTGGAAAGCAGTTCTTTAAAGACCAGTATTCTTTCAGGGCAAAAAGAAGTCATTGCCCAGAGAAAGTGCCTTGCAGGCAGCTGCATCTTCCCTTCCCACTCTGATGTGGGGCTGCTGCTGCTTGGCCGGGCTCCCTGCTGGGGCTGAGCTGTGGCAGCAGCTGGCTGAAGATGGGAGATTATCATCAGGCTCTTCAAACAACTTCTGCCTTGCCTGTCAAAGTGAGACTTATGTAGGACTGAGATGGTGTTTATGAGATGGTTCCTATATATTAAATTATTTCCTTGATATTAAATATCTATTGAATAAAGTGACAGGAGTTTTAGGACAGGCAAACAGCCAAAGTGTGAAAGGATCTTCAGTTCTGAAACTGCTCTATAATGCCAGTTTTCTTGGATCAAAATGCTGATATAGGAAAATATAAACACTTTCAGCAGAAGCAGTACTGGTGTTTAAACAGACACCAAAGAGCCAGCTCTTTGCTGGCCTGGAAATCTAACAATTCTTGCTCAGAGGGACTGAATCTGAAGCAATGCCGAAATAAAGCATATGGAAGAATCTGCCGAAAAGGTGAATGTGTGGAGAGGGAAGAGGAGGCATCACAAATTAAGCAGTGCATCAGGAACACGGCTGGAGGCAGCAGAGAGGCAAGGACGGTGCAGGTCTGATGCGGCTTCATCACCGTCCCATGGCCACAGGGTTGTGCCAGGGTTTTTGATTAATGTTTTCAATCTCTGCTGTTGCCTGTGTTTCCCAACCATCTTGCTTATAAATCAGCAATTCTTACACAGTGGCTGCTTGCTACATTTCCAAGCAATGCAAACTGTTAATTGGGCTCATTCGGGGTATTGACCTCGACCTTCCTCGAGCACAACAGGTCCAGTTCGAAGATGCAGAAGTGACAATATAGCTGTGTTAGTCTAAAGCAGGATATGCACACCATCTTAGATACTGGTTTTATTGGTAGTGGACAGGATAAATCCTGCTGCAAGTGCAGGAATTCCAGCTCTTGTTGACAGACGTCCAAAATGAGCATGGATGGTGCAAGGCTGGCTTGGCTTTGATGCTGTTATGTGGGATGTGGAGCAAAGGGGATGAGAAGTGAATTATCTCCACCAGTGTGGAGTAGATGGTGTATGAACAAACTCTTACATCATGGAATGGAGTTTAATATGTTTATTCATCACCCCAAGACCATTAGTATAAAAGCCAAGAAAATAAAAGAAAATATTTCTCATTTAAGCTTACAGTTGCCTTGATTTACACCAGTTATTAAAATGTTCCCTGAGGAAAGAAAATAAGCAAAGTTACCGTTTACCTCCTGAGCCTCTGAATGACTGAACCAGTAATATGGTAAAAACATCAACATCTTATAGCTATTTATATTTTGATTTTCTGTGTACTGCTGTTTCTGTTATATAGAATATGTATTGTAAAATTATGTTCACTTTAATGAGTCTGAGTTAATTTACTAGATCTGTATAGAAAAATGTGCCTGCAGTATTAAAAGCATTTTATTTCCATTTAAAAATCTGTTGCCATAGTGACCAATCACAACTTTCTCAGTAGCTTTGTCTAGGCATTGGATGTAGGCTTTATTTTTGCTTCGTTTTAATTTTTTTCTCCTGCAATCTCTGGGCCAAGTCCTCATTTAACTCATTTTTTATTCTTTTTATAGTCTGTCCTTTTCCAACCACATTCTCAATTAAATCATTTTAACTAAGTTTAAAATAAAGATCACCACTTGGCTCTTCCATTTAAATCATTATGTAAGAAACAGGAAAATACAGTGCTGTGCGCTGTGGGCTTTCTTTGTCATCAACAGATTACCCAGACCTGACATAAGAAGTCCTGAAATATCAAAAGCCCCAGGAGTCTGACACCTTTTAGTATCAATATAGTGCTGTCAAAGACCTCCTGAATTGCATCTAAAACTGAAAAGCAATTTGAGAAAACTTTTCAATGTTAAGATATTTCAAGAAGATTCTTTATAATTAAACCTTTGAAAAAAATCAACCCACTTATCATTCTGTTGCAGCACAAATGTTGTCAAGAATGTACTTCCTTCTGAGAAATGGTAACTTGGAGTGGTGCTTTTATTCCTGGTTGAAATATATAACTTCTCCAAGAAAAGAATAGGCTAAAGAGCCTTCACATTGCTGTATCCTCTGCACTTAAGGCTGGTGAAAGATTTTTTTTTTACATGGGAAGAGGCCCAAGCACATTTCTGAAGCAAGGACAAGTGTAGAGAGAGGATGTAGCTGCGCACTGTAGTGCCACCACCTTTCTCAAGGTAAAACTTGTTTCCTTGGCAGGCACAGGAAAGCAAATAAAACTATTCAAAGACAGACACAAGCCAGAGTGAGGTAGTTTGGAGGATTCTGTGACCCTTACAGCATGCCAGTGCTCAGCTCAGACAAGAAAATATTCTTTTTCCTTTGCCCAAACATCAATAGCTACAGCATAAATATCTGAGTCTTGAGTTTGTCACATTGTCTCCTGCAAGAGTCTGTGGAAACATTTGTAGGGTGCAATTTCACTTGTCTGAAGATGGAAATCAAAACCAGATCAGACATACTCTGGAAAAATTAAGTGTAAAGTAAAACAAATATAACCAGTGCTCTAAATCTAATTGTAAAGTAAGTCAAATAAAAGAGGGCTACAAATAACCCTCTGTAGGAGAGTATTTTTAGTAGTAAAGTATAGATGTTTGTCAAAGGCAGTAATTTAATCAATATTTAGATAAGTGAGTTGATTTACAGAGCATGTTTAGTAATAGTATGAATAAATAAAAATTCATTAGTAAATAAGGTATGTGCCATGGTAATGTTAGAAACTGCTTTCAAATACTATGCAGAAATAGAACATTACTGTTTTTCTTTTATCAATTAAAAATTTTGCTTCCTTAAAAGTGAAATCAAATTGTGATACAAAATCTGTTTTGCTATTCAGCAAGCTACTTTTTTTTTCTCTTAATCCATCTAATTTCTCACCTCTGAGTCAATGGAAAGTGCACTGAAAGATCTGATTATCATACAGATATGCCTGATTCCTGGAGAAGAGTCCACAGAAGAAGTCAGAAAAAAAATCTTCAGATTTTTTTAGAAATAAAAATCCAGCTTTTCCTTCCAAGGATATTCTGGTCTTGCTTAAAATGACTCACTAAAAGACAAATCTCTCAGAACCATTTTTATTTAATTATCACTTACTTTCTTAGAAGTGATATGCATTGTTCACATGTTAAAAACTCTGGGAAAGTTGGTACTGCAAGAAGTGACTGTAAATACCCAAAGTGCTTGCAATCTGAAGTGCTTGCAGTGAGTCTCTGAGGAAACACTTAGAGGAAGGTTTCTGTGATGATGTGCAGTTCTGTGGCTGCTGTTTGAAATCCAAAGCAGAGTTGTTCAAAGAGAGAAAACTGCCCCAGGATGAAGAGGTCTAAATATTTCTTTTTCCCCAGTTTGGCCATTGATGGCTGTGATCCCCAGGACATTTAAGGGGTGGAAGGAGGGTTGTGGCTCCCAGTAATGAACTTCTTGCCCAAAACATTCCCTCCCAATACCCAGAGGCTGCTGGTGACCAACACCCTGGGAGACATCCATGGCATTGTGTTGGCAACCTAGTGGCATCTGCACCTAAAAGTGTGCAGTGTACTCCTAGAGGAAGGAAAAGAGTAGGAATTGGAGACCAATCTCTGAGCCAGCTCCATAAAACACAAGAGACTTTAGGCATTTTAGGACTCAGAGTAAAACTAGACTCTTGGCACAAAACTTTGAGGAAGCTGCCAGCCAGAGGCAGTGGAGTGTGTCCAGCTGAGGATGTCAGGGTTAATAGGTCTCCTTTCTGTGCTCTCTGGTGATGCTCAAGTTCCATGGCTCCCTCTGACCTGCTGTGCAGAGAAGCCCCTAGGCCAGCCTGGAGCCAGCAGACTCATCTGTCTATATTTTCTTTTGAGCTTTGCACAGCACTTAGGTGTGTCAGGGAAGACACTTTACACAACAGTTGAAGCCCCACCTAGGCTTTAAAAGAAAGTGCTGAAAGTTCCAGCTATGTGCAATTTTATTGAATTGGAGACTTGTGCCATTGCATTATAAGAAAACATGAATTCAACAAGTTTTGAAGCTGCTAATGGGGAAAAAAAAAAAAAAAGAAACCAAACCCAACCACCAAACCCATCCATCAAACCCATTTATATGGATGTAGAATTTTTAAAAATCAGAATGTATATATCACTGTATGTAGGATTGCTGAAGGATGAAGGTACATGGCTTTATTTCTTGTTCATGGTACTGGTATTAATAAATCAAATTAATGTGGTGAAAAATAGGAATATGGCCAGCACTATGTGTACCTCCACACTTTGATCAGAAATGTTGACCTTCTCTCAAAGTTGCTATCAAGAGTTTAAAATATGATCACTGCTGCTTTCTTATGATACAATAGAAATCAGCTGTTTCCTTTTAAATTTCCAATTTCTTCTCATGTTAGAACAAAAAGTGAACCACGGAAAAAATGTGTGTAGTGTCTCCTAAAAGCTGTTGTCAGCCAAATTCTGGTGGTTTTGGTACCACATACTCAATCTGTCTACCTGCTGGAGGGCTGCTGGGGGACAGTCACCCAGGGCACTCCAAGGAGATGAGGAGAAACACAGTGTTTCTGGGTGTCAGGTGTACAGTATCCTGCTGTGTACTCTGCAGCCCCACTTTGCTTTCCTTGTCATGGTATTAGGCAGAAAACACAAAGTCTGCCTTCTTCTAGAAGGTACCTCAGAGCCGATGAGATTCATGTACAGCCTGCTCCTGAGCTGCATGCGGCTGAGAGTGAGATGGATGTTACATCTGACAGTGCTCTGTAACACCCCGTGGGTGCCTTCTCTCCTGGCCACTCGTGTGACACCTCCTCCACAAAAGCAGAGCGAAGAAGGTGTGGGTGCAGGGTGTTGGTTTTGGATGCTGCAAAGGCTCTGGTGCTACCAAAGCCACCTTCTTTGCTCTTTGGCACATGTTTACAGGGGAGAGGCTCTGGAAATGATGTAGCAGCCCTCAAGGATTTCAGTACATGTTGGATTAGGTCCTACGTTTTTTTTTCACATTATTTGTTCATAGTTTATGCTTAAAAGAGTTAAATAGCTTATGATTCCATTATATCTTTGCATGGTTATGTTGGACTGTATTTCACTTTCTGCCCCAAAACACAACTGTGTGCAACACATATATGTGATATATGCACCAATGTTCACACCAGTGTACCCAAGACTGCAAGAGTCTTTGGCAGTGGTTAATATTTGACAATGGATCAAATCTCAGCATTCAGGACATTGGCTTTTTGGGTTTTTTTATTTGGCAGCGCGTGAAAGTAATGCACATAGAGTGGGTTGTGAGTCAGAGAAATTGTGTGTTGCCCAAGAGTCCTACTGTACAGAGGAGTGATAATGACAGGAACATGCTCTCCTTTACTTGTCTTTGAAGTCAGGAGCCTCCTTGCTTTTATACACAGCTTTAATCTTTCAAAAGCCACATGGTCCTCTACCTCAGCTGAATTATCAGAGCTTGCTGCCACGATAGCAGAATGTCACCTGCAAGACTGAAGGATTGTACTGCCAAGGCACACTACTGGCTCAGCATGCTTCTGGCTGAAAGAAAAACCCCAGCATTATTTTCTTTATGCTTGTGACAGGGCTAAACTGTGGCAGTGCAGTGAAAAACCACCAGCACTATCCTGCACACCCAGCACCCTGTCAGCACCAAAGGGCAGATTGCCTGAGAGGACCTCTCTGACTGTCGATTTAGCCTGGCATCTCTCCAGTTTAGCAATTCTGCCACCTATAAAATAATTAAAGCAGCTTGCTTTGCCACTGCTTCCAGATGCAGCAACAAAAACTGCTGCATGAAGGCAGTAAACAAGAGCTGGGCTAGGACATAGTCTTGCTTGAGGCTGTTTTTGACAGTGACATGTTCTGACATTTTGTCACACTAAGAACCTTTTCATTACTTCACATCATCATGAAAGAACCAAAATATACTCAGAAACTTATTTGGATCCCCAAATTTATGCAGATGCCTCTGGGCTGCTCATGGCTGGCAGTGCTGGAATCTTCACCCAGCTCTACAAAGGCCAGATAGAGACTTTTGCAGGCTTTGAAGAAGGACAGGGCTAAAAGTCAGACTATTTCTGCAAAAGCCTTTTCAACACCCTCAGCCATAAATCTGCTGATGTCATTGTGACAGGCATTTTTCCCAGCAGTTGAGAAAGTCAATATACCTCGGTGTCACTGCAGGAATGTTTTCACCTTTTTCATTGTAAAAGATGCTATGCACCTGTCTTCTTGAAAGCCTTGAGGTACCAATCTCTTTATTAGGGGATAGTAATGAGCTCCTGTTCTCTAGCTGGTTGGTGACACTCTATTTATGTGCAGAGGTAGGGTGTGAGTAGGGACTTTGCCTTGCTCTAAGGCAATGGCCCAGATGCTGTAGGAATCTCTGTTCCCAGTTTTTGAATGGGGAGCTGAGAAGTGGCTTTTAACAGGGCTAAAGAATGCAAGGTTTAAGAAAATGCTGAGATATTTGAGCAGACCATCTGCAATTTCCCTTTGATCAGCTAACAGGGTTAAAATGGTGTTAGACCACAGCATTTATGGAGATGCTTGTCATTCCCACAATCTGCAGCTTTAGAAGTGTTTTTCCTCATCTTTCAGTTGGCAAACCACAGGCTTTGTTTGTGATTTCTGCCTGGTTTTGTGGGAAACAGCTTTCTTGCCTGCCAGTTTTTATTTTTACTTGAAGCTAGTTCAGCACCTGCATGTCAGCAGCAATCTGATGGATGTGGCCTTTACATTAACCCAGTTTTAAGATCTGAATTCAGCAAAACCAGTGAGTTCAGTTTAAGACCTCACTAGACTCTCTTTGAACCTTTCTACACTGTGTTGACATCTTCTGCTTGTTTCTGCAGTTAAACTACAGCAACATCTTCTTTATCTTCACACCCACATGCCCTTTTCTGAATTTCACTCAGTATTTGTGGAGCAGCCGGGGTCACTGAGCACTGCCTGACTCCTCAAGAGCTGTCATTTAGATTTGCCCTCAATGCCCTCCAGAGCTTGGGGACCTCAGTGCCCTCCATGAACTGAAGGATCCACTTGATATTATCACACCTGCGTTGCAGGCTTTTGTATTTAGTCAGATTATGCCCCCAAAAGTGCTCTAGAATCACATTCTGACCTTTAATCTTCAGTGTAAATTCATTGTAAATACTTTGGCAATGCAGATATCCGTGGATTTACTTCAGATTAACATCACTATAGGAGAGTAAAATCTGGGGGGAAAAAAAAGAGAGTTTTGGCTTTTTAAAAGTTTGTTTGGCAAAACATATTGTGTTTCATTAATGACTCAAGAACTATGCATTTTGAAATAGTTGTGAAATCCAAATCCGTGTTTACATAGCTTCTGTATCTTACCTGTTAAAAAAGATGATGATGCAAGATAGAGAAGCACATGTAAAGGGCTTATCTTTTACAAGTGAAAGACTTAAAACTTCCAAAATTTTTAGTAGAAAAATTTTCCTTTACCTTCAGTAACTTAAAAGCTCCCTTTTGTTTTCTCAGTAAGCAGTCTCATTTCCATCAGCTGGGAGAGAGCAAGCCTAGGCATCTACAGTCTGCTACTTGTCCTACTTCATGCATGCTTTCCCAGGTGGAATAAATCCACCCTTGGACTTGTTTACTGACGTTTTCTTTTCTTTCATTGACTGTACAGGAGTCAAAACGACTAAATTAGCATAAGGCTTTTCTTGTCTCCCTGCTCTGCTCACTTCCTCCACTACCAGCCTTGGTACATGTGCCTCTCCAGCTGGTTACGTGCACACAACTCATTCCTGCTTTAGTCATGATGCTGTGTGGCAGGAGGTCCCCCCAGCTCTCTCCTGAGTGCCCCAAAGCCAAGACCACAGGGGATTTGCAAGAGACTGAAGAGCAATCAGGAGTTTTCCAGCCCTGCTGCAGCCACTCGGCCAGCTGGGGGATGCTCATGGGGGAGAGCCAGAGAGGATGTGACAGAGCCAGGGGGCAGACCCCAGCCTGGCTGGGGAGGTAGGATGCTGAGAAGCCCAGAGCCTTCCAGAGCCTTCCTTCAGCCAAGGGTGACTTGATAAGCAGAGACTTCAAGGGAGATTCATTCCATTTACCTTCAGGCATCCAAAGAGCAAACTTCTGCGCTTGAATTAGTCACTGCAGGCTCCTTTCCAATGAATGCAGAGCAATGTCCACTCCCTAGGAAAGATTTATTGAGCTATTTTAGGCACCTTTTACATGAATTACTACCTCAAAGTAACTGTTTTCCTGCTGTGACCATAAAGGGTGTCTAGGTGGCTTGACATCAGCAAGAAGTATGGTAAAAGCACAACTCACTTCAAAGGAATGATAGGAAAGTACTTGAATGATAATTCTTTTAGGGGTTACTAAAAAGGTAAAGCTCATCATACTGAGCTAACAAGAATTAAGAACTAGGAAAAAAACTTGGGGGATTTATCCAGCTTGCCCCCCATTTCCTTACTCTTCCTAAGCTCTCTTCCAAAGGCTTACTGCCTTTGTTAGCTCTTAACCTGAACCCTTGAGCTGACACAGGATGGCCACTCTTGCAATCTTATGACCAGCTCTGATGTTTCCATCTCCCCTGCAGACACTGACATTTGATCAGATGAATTGCACCCATCTTGTCTCAAACTGAGTTCTGGACAGCAAGCAGTATGTGCTTTTGCAAATCAAACTGCAGTGTAAATAAATTAATGGAAAATACTATGCTAGGAAAGTAGTCTTGGTGTGAAACCTGAGATAAGAAACCAGCAGAATCTGTTTTTTTTTTTTTAATAATGAGTCAATCTACATGACAGCAGGTCTGATGTGACAGATGGGATATGCCTGATCTCAAAGATCTTTGCCCAGTTAGAAGGGCTCACTGGAAGAGCTTTAAACTAGATTTGAAGGGGGAAGGGGATAAAACCAGTCTAGATAGAGACAAGCCTGGAGGCAGTATATCAGTGTTTGATGGATGGTGTGCTAACATGCTCCCCTAGCCTGCTGCCTCAGTGGCAGGGGGGGGAAATGGATGGAGAGCCACGTGGCAGCAAAGATGCAGGTGTCATTGAGGTGTCAGAAATCACACAAGTGTGTGAAAATGGTCATGCAAGACTCAGGGCTTCTACCCCCAAGAGGACAGTGGGAACAACAGCCCGAATGAAGTGCATCTGTGCCAGTGCAAGCAGAATGGGCAATAAACAGAAGGAACGGGAACTGATTGTGCAGCAGGAAAATTATGATACAGTTGCCATCGTGGAAACAAGGTGGGGAGGCTTGCACAAGTGGGGTATTGCAATGCAGCCCGGTCAGCCTGACTTCTGTGCCAGGGAAGATCATGGAGCAGATCATCTTGAGTGCCATCAACTGGAACGTGCAGGACGAGCAGGGGATCAGGCCCCCAGGGCCATGGGCTTGTGAAAGGCAGACCCTGCTTGACCAACCTGTCTCCTCCTATGGCAGGGTGACCTGCCCAGTGGATGAGGGAAAGGCTGTGTGTGTGTCTACCCAGACTTTACAAATCCTTTGACATCATTTCACACAGAATTCTCCTGGAGAAAATGCTCATGGTTTGGATGGGGGCACTGTCCACTGGGTGAAAAAGCTGTCTGGGTGGCTGGACCCAGAGAGTGGTGGTGCGTGGAGTTAAACTCAGCTGGTGGCCAGCCATGAGGGTGCTCCCTGGGGCTCAGAATTTGTGTTAATCCTGTTTAATGTATTTATCTGGATGTGGAGATCTGGCACACCCTCAGTAAGTTTGTGGCAACACCAAGCTGTGTGGGAGTGTTCATCTCTTGGAGGGTAGGAAGGCTCTGCACAGGCTGGATCCATGGGTTGAGGCCAATGGTATGAGGTTCAACAACAGCCAAGTGCCAGATCCTACACTTGGGTCAAAACAACCCCATGCATTCCTCCCAAAAAAACTCATCTATCTATAATTTCAAAGGAATCAGGGACCAGAAAAGGGAAAAGGAGTATTCCATAACTGAGGGGAAAAGATATTTTTTAGAGTCCCTTCTCTTCCCTGACACACTTGCTTGAAGTACTACTACATGTGGAGCATGTGCTTGGCCTTGAGGGCAAGGGTGAGAAGAGCAGGAAAGCCCTTTCAAGTGATTGCTCAGACATTCAGAAAAGTGCAAAGGTGAGGACATTCACTCTGCAGGGAAAGGAAAGATAACTGCTGAGGGAGGTCATTAGCCTGCCAAGTGTGTTCCTCTGAAAAGCAGAAGGCGCAGGGAGGCCAGCACTGAAGGTGACGCAAAAGCAGATTGCAGAATGGAGGAACCCTGGAGCCCTGAGGTGAGTCCCGCAGCCCTTCTGCACAGAGGAGAAAGATATTGGCGGGAGGGTGCAGTGGAAGAAACATCATTTGTGGGGAAACTCTGGTATGAGCGTACACATACCAGCGTGTGCATTCCAGCAGAGGTGTACACGGAGTACCTGAGCATTCCACACCACGCAGCCTTGGTCTGACACACTTCTGCTTGTACAGCGCACACATTTTTTATAACGGAGCTGGAGCTGGTCGGCCTGCCTTTCCCAGGGGAGCCGTAGCACGGAGCCTGCGGGAGCCGCTGCCCGGCCCCGAGCCGGCCTTGGCGGGGCAGCGCCGCGGGAGCGGGCACGGCCGGGCGGGGCGGGGGCGAGCGGGCAGCGCCGGGCCCCGGGGGCGGGACAGGACGGAACGGGACGGGACGGGAGGCGGCGGAGCCAGGAGCGGCCATGGGGAAGCTGCTGGCGGTGGCTCTCGTCGGGATAGCGGCAGCCTTGGCGGCGGAGCGGCTGCTGGCATTCCGGTGGGTGAGCGGGGTTCGGAGCCGCGGGTCCCGCTGCCGGTGAGGCGGGACGGGGCTGAGCCCTCCGGGTGCGGGGCTGAGCCCTCCGGGTGCGGGGCTGTGTCCCCCGGTGCGGGGCTGAGCCCTCCGGGTGCGGGGTGAGTCCCCTCGGTGCGGGGCTGTGTCCCCCGGTGCGGGGCTGTGTCCCCCCGGTGCGGGGCTGTGTCCCCTCGGGTGCGGGGCTGTGTCCCCCCGGTGCGGGGCTGAGTCCCCCCGGTGCGGGGCTGAGTCCCCCCGGTGCGGGGCTGTGTCCCCCAGTGCGGGGCTGTGTCCCCTCGGGTGCGGGGCTGAGCCCTCCGGGTGCGGGGTTGTGTCCCCCGGTGCGGGGCTGTGTCCCCCCGGTGCGGGGCTGTGTCCCCCCGGTGCGGGGCTGAGTCCCCCCGGTGCGGGGCTGTGTCCCCCCGGTGCGGGGCCGTGTCCCCCGGTGCGGGGCTGAGCCGGTCGGCGGCGGGCGCTTCCCTCCTCTCTCCGGGCGGGAGGGCTCGCAGCTCCCGCGCCCGCGTACAGCGTAGCGAACACCTGCCCTTGCACCGGCGCAGCGTCAGCCAGAGGGGAAGGGTTCTTCATCATCATCACCATCATTGCCGTCAGTATTATCAAGGGAGCCGGGTTTTTCCCAGAGAAGATACAGGCACTATGATGCCCTTTTCATCCAGTTTCGGCATTAACTAACTTTGGGACCTTTTGTGCAGCGGAAATGCCCTTTGCACTGAGTGGACGTGAAATCCTCCCCAGGATGATGGGAGGAAGGGGGACAAGTGAAGAAGGTGCCCGGGGCAGGGGAAAGTACCTCTGTTTTTATAGAGCCTGCAATTAATAGGGATGTGCCAAAAGCACTGACTGTGAATTGACCTCATCTCCTGCCGACTGGCCAAAGAGTAACCCCAAATGGTTGGCCGGAAACTTGGGTTATGCTCTACCAAAGCTGGCCTCTGGATAACAGCAGCCCCTATGTACATGGGGTTTCCTGTGATGGAGCCCAGACTGGGGTGATCCTAAGTTGTGACCTCACTGGCTGTGAGCTGAAATACCCAGCCATGTCATGCTCCATATCACACACCTCATGCCATGAGGTATGAATGTGAACGCTGGTGTTACAGCAGCTTCTGTCCTGAAAGCTCCCAAATGTCACTGGTCCTTTCAGGTCACAGAAGTGTTGCTGAATTACTGTATTGGAAGGTGGCTAAGTCATTATAATTTTGCTTACATTCACAAGGACTCCAAATGCCTGATTTCAGCAATGACAACCAGCTAATTGAACTTTGGGTAGATAGTAAGTGTATCTAATTACAGAAGGAGAGCTTTACTGCCTGGACCCTGGTGCCTGGCATGGCTGATGGCTGCATTAAATCCACAAGTGTTATTGGTGATAGCCACAGTGGTAGTGGGGCCCTCCTGTCCTGGAGTTGCATAAACTGGGATAGCAGAACTGGGAGATAATCCCAGGCTTTAGTGGGGTGAGCCATTTCAAAGTGCTGTGAAGAGCAGAGGACTCCACCTCTCCTCCAAACTGAATGAACAAATGAAACATTAGGAATCTGCTAAAGGAGAATCTCCATGAAGAAGCAGGATCCCCCTGTCTCTGTAGCTCTCTGTGGGTTTTTCCTGTGTTTTCTGCAAACTGCAATGTACCAGCAGTCTTAAGACAGTTGCCAAGTTTGGAAACACACAACTTCAGATCACAAAGTACTCTAAAAGTAATTTAACACAGTCTTGAGAGGAGAAACTGTGGGTGGTGTTAGCTCTTGCCAAGGGTCTTTTTTATTCATCCCCTACCCAGAGGGCAAGAATCCAGCAAAGACTTTCTGTAGTTCCTTCTGAATTTGTTAAAAAACCCCAGAATCAAATCCCAAACGATTCATGATTGGTTAGTCTAGAGATGAAGAAAACTAAAAGAGAGAGAGGTCTTTGAATATGGAATGTGTTCCTTCTGAAGGAAAGGGAAGGCCTGTGGTCTGTGTCCCATGAAGTAGGGCAGCAGGTGGAGGACTCAAAACTGGAAAGAGAAACTGAGGGAAAAGGTGCCATGCGCTGGACTTGCACCAAGTAGCAAAAACTCTTGCTTGCTTTCTTTGAAGTTGTATCCAGCGCATATTGCAGGTCTTCCATTTTCCAGGCCATTCTTAGTATGGCCAGTTGGTAATCTAGGCCATCTGGCTGCGTGGCTGAGGCTGTCTGAGCTAGATAAACTGACACATTTTGGAAAAGCCTCTATATATGCTGCAGGCTTGTGACTGTTGTCCTTTTGAATTACTCTCATTCCAGCCCATGAAGTGTTTCCCTGGGAATGCTGTCAGGATATCATCATCCCTTGCTGGCTGCTGGCTGAGTTCCTGTTGTGCTTTTGGCTCGGGGTGGCTTGCAGCCTGCCTGGGAAAGGCTGGTGAAAATAGGGAAGGGAAAAACCCTAAGCAGGCAGCAGTGCAGCTTCAGGCAGGGTCCCCCTGAGCCGCCCTGGAGGGCTTGGTGGGTTTGGCTCAGGATATTCCTCCTGCACTGTTCATGGGCTGGGCGCCAGCATCGTGATCTCTGTCAGTTCTCCTGTGCTGGGAGAGAGGGCTTGGGAGGGTTTAACTTGGCTCCTTTCCTTTGTAGTTGTCTGCACTTTTTTACTGTTTTTCTTATTTTCTTTTGGCCTTATATTAACAAACTGTGTGGCTGATACAGCATTGAAGCAATTTACAATTCATATTTAAGTGATTAAAAAAATGCAAGTGTGACGTACCACGTAGTACTCAACTGTATCACATATTTTTCATATCACTGACTGATACTGCTGTGTACTTTATGTTTATGCCTTAAACCATAACATAAACATGGCAAGGTTTTGCTGTGGGATCTTTGCGTTCAGAATTTCCTGTGATTGCAGCAATAGCCTCGACATATGCATATGATAGTCATGCAGAAGAGTTACTACGTTGGGTTAAATGCTTCCTTCTGGGCAGAAAAAAAAATAAAAAAGAAATATTCTAGCACACTAAAATACGTAGAAATGCAACATATATTCTTGTGTCACTGCAGACCAGCATGGTCAAACCTCCTGGTTGTTGTGAGGTGGTGCCCATGCAGATTTGCAAACAACTTGGAACAGAGGAAACAGAGAAATACGAACTTGTGTCTGCCTGTCTGTATCTGTCCAGTGAAGTATGAGCCAGAGGTGGAATTTCATGCACATTCATGAATGAAATAAGCACTGATGAAGGGTAATGCTTGGGGTGGTTACCAGGAATGAAGAGTAGGGCACAGGGTAATTGCTGAAAACCATACTACCAAGTTCTGCTCGTTGTAAGGGGAAGAGTGCTCCTGCCTTGCAACAGTGCTATTGCTACCTTTGAATGTAGACAAAAATATTAAGAAAGTGCAACTGCTGGTGGCCTGGCCACCAAAAATAGGCAGTGGGCTGCAGTAGAAGATTGCTCTCTCTTCATGTGAAACGTTGGTCCTGACTGCAGGGTGCTTCTATATTTAGGTGTCTGAAACCTGAAGAAAGTCTGGTTATGTTATCATCTGAGCTGCAGTGAGTCATGAAAGCTTGTTGCTGGAGCTCATGAACAAAATAAAGTTTCTGAGGTTACTCAGAGTGGAAGAATCACTTAATCCTTGGTCATGTGTAACCATTGCAGTGATTTGGAGCAGTTGCTGTTGTTGGTTCTGGAGTTTGCTTATTCAGTATTTTACGGCTGATTTGTTGCTGCCATGTGGCAGACAATAAAACTGAAAACTAGGAAAGTTACCTGTTTTAGAACTGGCTGTGTGCTGTTTAACCCTGCTCTTTCCTCTTGCAGGAGCAGACTCAATGCTTCACGGGAAGTAGCCCCGGTGAGCCTCCCGAACTGCCGGCTCATTAAAGGCATCGGTATGTGCTCAAAATAACTGAGTGCACTGCTTTTGTCCAGCCTCTTTTGCAATGGCTTCTTAAAGCCAGCTTCCAAGCCTGATCCCAAAAACAAAGTGCTCATTTGACTTTGATTTGCTACTTGGACTTGGAGATAGGGAGAAACTGCAGGAAGAAAATAGTACTGAAAAACTGGCTGGGTGTTAGTTGGTATTAAGTTTCTTTTCCTTTTCTTAAAATTGAGTACCTTGCAAACACTTCTTTGCTAAGTCACTTAGAAAATGATTTGGCTTTCAGCTGAGGGCTTGCTGGCTCTTCAGGCAGGTACCTACAGGAGGCTGTCAGCTGGTTACACCTTGGAGATGGGAAATGCTGCAAGGGTGTGTGAAAAATGCCAATCACTTGTTTTTAAAATTTTAAAAGTTTCATAGTAATAAAATGGTTATAAAAACACTAATACAACTAGAGTAATAATAATTTGGACAATTTGAATTAGGACAATATGAGACAATAGAAACAAAGAGTTACAGACGTCCAGGTACCTTTTTCTGGGCAGCATAAACCCAAAAAAGGACACATGTTAACAAAGGATTAACCCTTAAAACCAATAGCCTGTTGCATATTCATACACCTCATACATGATGCATAAATTCCATTCAAATACAGGATTCTGTCTGGTCATTGTCAGCTTCTTCCTCATAATTCTGACAGTGTCATCCTGCCCGAGCGAGGCAGGAAGAAGTTCATTTCTCCTGATGATGGAGCAATAAATTCTATATCTCTGAAAGATATAGATCTCCTGTGACTGCTGTCTCAGTATGAGTCCTTTCATTAGAAAAAAAGTATCCTACATAGCATAGTTTCTATTTTAACATTTTGTTATAACCTAAAACTATATTTACCACACTACTTAAGAGAATTAATACAGCACTACTTTCTACCACAACACATATAATATTCATTTTAATATTTGCAAAAAAACAGTCATAAAATTAGCATTTTTCACAGGTGGAAGCCTTAGGAGAAGGCCATAGGCACGTGGGGAAGGAGTGGCTGCTAAATGCCAGCCAGGCTGCCCCTCCTTAGTGCCATGTTTTGGGATATTTGGGAGCCGCCTGGTGCCGCGGTGCGGGGAGCTTGGCACAGTTGTGCAATGCAGCTGTGGGCTCCAAAGAGCGAGGGGTCATGTTTGTCATCCTAGTCTGGTTTGCAGAGAGGTTTAACAGAGTGGCTCAAATGTTGACTTTGTACTTTGGGCTGTGTGTTTAGCACACAGCAATATTTATGTCTTGGTTTTTTTTCTGTCCACTTAGGATAACCAGTTTATACAATTGATAGCTTTGAAATGGATTGCTTTTTTGTGTCACCCTTTCTCCCAAAAAAACCTCAATGCAGGCTTGATGGCTAAAGATTTTCCCCTCCTTAGTATTTTTGGAAATGGCTTAAATTATGTCGAAATTTGTCCAGATTTTTCATGTGTAAAAAGTCATTGCAACCTTGCCTATGAACTTGCTGAGTCAGTGAGTTAATGTCATAAATCTTGTTTCTTCCTTGTGTCAGGATTCAAACATCTTTGTAAAGTCAAATTGCTGCTATGAATGTGTATATGCAGACCCCTGTGCTTGAAAATATGTACAGAAAAAATTGCATTGAAAAAGTTTTCCAGGTCTTTTAGATTAATTTACTCATACAAGACTATGAATGATGCTTGTTTGGCAGTGATTAATATAAAATAATTTCTGAGTAATTTTTTAGGCATATCACTATTGCAATCTTTATAAGACTTTTTTTGCAACATGATTGTTCTGTTGAGGAAAGAAGGAAACCTGGAAAAGACAAATAGAGTTGTGTTTCATTTCTGAACAGTGTCTTGGTTTTTGTGCCTGACATTTACATGCAGATTAGGTTATTTCTGAGAACCTGTCTCTGCTTAGAGGCAGTGGATCCATTTACAGAGCTTCATTTCTGCTTTTTGCTGGGTCCCCTCACACTGCTCCTTCACACAGAGAACTGCGCCTTGCCTTGCCTTTGCTCTGCAGTTTGCTGCTCATTAGAAAAATAAAAATGCCAAAAATTAGTTTAGCAGGCCCAATGTGGCAGGAAGAGAAGTAACGAAGGACTGTGCAAACTGAAAAGTTCACTCAAATGTCTTCTAAAACTCATTTGCTGTGACCAGGGGGCTTAAATCACTCAGGGTGACCAAGGACCCCTAAAGCTTAAATGCTGCCTGGGTAGTACTGTTCAGATATGGGGTTCTGCTGTACTTGCATGGGTGACTTTGTCTCAGGATGTCTTTGTCATGGACGTCTTGGTCTCCTGGGCCTTTTTCCTTTAAAATGCTAGGATAAAGCTGAATAAACATTCTGTCTTTATTTTAATGTTTAAATCAGCCCTTCTGACCTCTTAAATGTGACATAGATCCCAGAGCTGGATCATCTGGGTCTTAGCAAAATAATATTAATCTATCCATTCTGTACATGGAGGAGCAGACCTCTGGTAAAGTCTCTGAAATATAAGCGATGGATCTATAGTAAGTGAAGCAAACACAGAGTAAAGGAAGACTTCTCTAGTGGACCTTTCTCTTTCTGCATAATTGCATCTTTTCAGTATCTTTCTAAAGACTTTAATCTATTCTGCTTTTCAAATATTGTGCAATATAAGCACAGATACAAACGCTGAACAAACCAAAATTGAAGCTTGTCCTAAGCCTCATTCTCAAATATGTAGGAAAGGCTGTATTTGTAGAATAAACACCAGCTTCTGAGTTTTATTGATGCCTTATCATGGTACTGGTTTATAATAAACTAACTATATCTCCTGTACTAATTCCTAAAGTTCAAGAAGCTACTACAGAAATTGCTAGAAATACTTGCATCTTGAGACAGTTTGTGGGATATGGGCAAAACAGTGTCGCACTTTTGGACATGAAATCCAGATGGGGTTTTTTTGTTAGATACACCTGCAGAACACATCATACTAAGATAAAATAAAGACCAACAAAACCCCAACATTTCTAGAGTAGGCAGCAGTTTTTCACACTATCTTTTAATTTCTCTTAAATGCCACAACTCTTCAGATAAAGCCATGGACGAGCTGGGCTCAGTGATACGATTCAACAACAGAGAGTGCATACAAGTGATACCTGAGGAGTCAGCTCCTTACTCTCCTGGCCCACAGGGCCCCTGCAGCAGCAGCAGCAGCAGCACAGAGCCCTCCCCAAAGGCCATGCAGAGTCCCTGAGCTGCCCTGCCCGGGGTGCTGGATCAGCAGGGCTGTGCCGAGTCAGCGTTCCACTGCCCTCCTGACGCATTCCAGGAGCCGGCCATGGAGCGCCCAAAATGCGCTCGGCTGGGCAGTTTCTCTTGGAGCAGCTGGGTGCAGGGCTCTCAGTGTGCTCCTTCCACTGGAAACTTGGAAAGTTTTTAATGATCTGCTCCCAATTAGCCTGCTCATCTTTCTGCTTGGCAGCCTCACCGATTCAGTAGCGATAAATGATTAGATCTCTGTTTATTCACTCACCAGTGTGTGCTGCCAGTAAAAGCTGTCTGTCCAGCTCATGTCACCATGGCAATTGAGCCTCTCAGCATTTATTTATGCCATTAGCTTTGCAGCAATCCTGGGAAGTGGAGAATTACCACTAACCCCATTTTATAAATTAACCCAGGCTTGGAGAGACTGGGGCAAGGGAAAGGAGTTTGTGGCTCAAACCAGTGTGTAAGCTGAGCTGAGAAAAAAAAAAAAAGAGTACAAATTAAAAACTTTAATTGGTAAATACAGGCTCTAAATGTTTCTGCACACATCAGTGCAGCTGTTGTCTCCTCCTTGGAGTTAGTCAAAATTCAGAACCAAAACCCAGGGTGTGATAACAGCTGACTCCTCCCAAAATGCATTTCAGACATTTTGCTCTTCAGAAGGACAGGGATACTCTGCTCATTGCTATCATGGGATGGAGCAGGAACTTGCTGAGGCTGAGGAGCAGCTGGCCCTGGCCAGAAGTGAGAAGTTGTGCCTCTGCATCTTCCCAGGGCTGAGCTAGGGAGGAACTTTCCTGGATGGGTGAACTTGGGGTTCTGGTTCCTCTCCACCAAGGCTGTCAGTGATCCCAGGATCAATTCAGCCCAGGCAAACCAGTGCTTGGATAAATAGGAGTTGCTCAAAAGCAAACAGCAAACCCAGCTTAAATTTGCAGGTGCTTCCCTGGGAGGAGGTGTTGAGGTGCAAGGGACTGTGTGACCCATGCAGGCTCACACGTGGGTATGGCAAAGCAGGAGGGGGTGTGGAGACATGGGACAAGCTGGGTGGAAAAACCTTGTGTTGATGGCTCTGAGAAAGAAAACCTGCTGAAGAATTTTCTCTAAGCAAGTGCTCCTGAGGGGTTTCCCTCATCATCTGGAAAGTGACTTGTGAGGAATGCTGGTTTAGCTGGTGATTTGGAGAAAAGAGGGGAGGTTTCTCAGGGAAGAGGTGGAAATGTGGGATGGCAAACGACCTTCAGCATTGGACTAAAAGCTCTTTAGCGAGTGCTTTATGAAAGCCTAAACTTGCTCAAGTGTTCTTACTAAAGAGTTTTTATTTTATCTTCCTTTCTTAAAAGGGAAAAATATTACAGGAGCTACAGGACCTGGCAATACTGGAAGTGATTACCTGTAGTTGAAAGTGAGGTCTAACTATGAAAACCTTTAGCTGTTATAGATATAGTAGGTTCTCTGTCACTTGAGAGCTTTAACTAAATATTTGGCAATCCATTTTTGTGAAGTGTCTGAGCTCAATCAGGAGAATTAGTGTGCACAGTTCCCACAGCTGCCTTATGCAAGCCTGAGGCCTGAGTCAGGGTATGGTCCTGCCCTGGAAATCTCCGTGCCCACACTAATTGCTTGCTGCAGAACACATGTCAGGAGATGGTGATTCATCCCACACCTGGTGATTCACCTCACAACATCTGGGGGCACCTGGAGCTGGGTAGGAGACTGCCTGGCCACTGCAGGGGCACCCCTGGGTCCCCAGAAGAGGTGAACCCCAGTACTGTGTCCTAACCCAACGTGCTGTCTTCTGCTACCACTTTTAATGCAGTGGCCAAACTTCCACCAAATGTCATGGTGTGTGCAGTCATACCAGAAATGGTCATTCGTGAGAGCTGGAATTATACTTAAAAGGAGATTTTTTCAATGGGAAATGCTTGATGTCACCTGAAAAGCCCTGTTTATCTCTGTTTTGCAGAAACTGGTTCAGAAGACATCGATATACTTCCCAATGGACTGGCTTTCATCAGCTCTGTAAGTTCCCATGCCACCTCCTCAGGCTTGCCTGCTTCCTCATCTGCAGGAGCCATAGGTGGAAAGAGCAGGACGGGCTCTCTTCTGCAAGTCTGACTGGCTCCCAAAGAACAGCCCAGTCTTGTGTTGGCTTAGCTGTCATTCCCCTCAGCAAATGTGCTTCCTGACAGAAGTGGTGTTGGTGGCTCTGACACAGGAGTCCTGTTGCACTGACTTACCTGGCCACGTAACCTTGGCTTTCTTTCCTGCTACTTCATTGAAGTGTTGAAATGTCAGTCCTCTGCCATGTTAAGAAGCTGTGTTAATTCCCTAACTTTACAAAAAAACCCCAAATTTTATGTATTGATTTTGCTGTTCCTGATTGTTTTTTTGCCTTCAAGAGATAAGTTTTCAACTCTTCTCTTTATGGTGGCTGGCCATGGGACATCCTCAGATGTGCTTGCAAGTCTGATCAAGGCCCTGGCTTTTCCAGCCCTGTGATGCTCTTGTTTACATTTTTCCTGGGAATTATTTTCTTATGTTTGGATTCTACAGGGCTTGAAATATCCAGGAGTAAAGAGCTTTGCTCCAGATAAGCCAGGTGAAATATTTTTGATGGATTTGAATGAAGACAATCCCAGAGCAGTGGAACTGAGAATCAGCCGAGGGTTTGATCTGGCATCGTTTAACCCTCATGGAATCAGCACTTATATAGACAGAGGTAAAGAGCTCGAGATGGTGGCAAATATCAGCCTAGAGAGCACAATCAGGAATCCCTTTGCAGCCTTGCCCTGCACCCCCAGTGGTGGTTCCTGCTGGGAGACAAAAAGGTTTGGGGTTTTTTACCTTTGTTTTGCCCTTTTCTAAATGTCAGTTGCCAAAGGAAACACTTTTGCACATAATTTCAGTCTGTCTGAAACAGAAGGATGCTCTGGATATTAAAAGGAAAGAAAACATGGTAAAATTTAGAGTTGAAAACCACAGAAAATTGATCTTACATTTATGTCTGTCTCACGCTGGGTTCGAGTGTTTTGAGGAGATATATCCTTCACTGACAAGTAGTGCCCAGAATGGAAACTTTTGTGGCAAAACAGTAAATTATCAACTCTCTGTAAATTACCAAACCCCTGTTACTCTTTGGCCAAGCCAGATTCTCTTCTCCAAGGCATGTTCTCCTACATCAGGCTCTGACTACCAATAAAGTATCTTTTCTCTGTCCTTTCATTGGGGCTTTTAGCAGGGCAAGTAAAATTCTGCAAATATAAAGAAAGCAATTGCTGCAGCTTGACCTGCATCCCCATAGAGTCACCCTTTAAGGGAAGGTGTTGCAAGAATCAGTGGTGGCAAATTTGGGTCCTACCAGAAGGGCTGGGCAGATGGGCTGCAGCTTTGCATGGAATGCAGGAGAAGGATGCTCCTTCCACTCTGCCAGGGCATGTGGTAGAAAAACCCAAGAGCCCAAACTGCCTTGGCCACAAACCCTTCTTCCAACTGACTGGGCTGTTTCACAGATTGCAAAACCCGGTGGCTTTGCTATAAGGATGAGGTGGTTGTTTCTTCCTTCCTTGGAAGAAATAGCAAAAATCTATTATTAACAAAGCAGTTCTCTGTAGAGCCAGCCTGGGAGAAAAGCAGCTGGAGATCTGGAATCCGGTTGCAGAGGCATCTTGCAGAATGTGGGTGCTCGTCCCTGTGCCTGTGCAGAGCCATGAGACAAATGCACAAACCCAGCAGGTGCTCTGAGCTCGAGGCTGCCTCAGGGCTGGGCTGCTCAGCCCCACAGGCTGCTGCAGAGAATTCAGCTGCTTCCGTTTCTTTTTCAAGATGACACCGTGTACCTCTTTGTGGTGAACCATCCCCACCAGAAGAGCACAGTAGAATTGTTTAAATTTGTAGAAGATGACAATTCTCTTGTTCACCTGAAAACCATTCGGCATGACCTTCTGACAAGGTATTGGACTCAAGTACAGATCAGGCTGCATTGGTGAAATCCAATGTAGGACGATTTTTGGGTTTAGGCTGTTGTTAATATGTTTCATCTTTAACCAGCATCCCTGTTTCTCTTACTGATTACTTCTTATCTGTGTAATCAAAACCAGTGTTTCTCCAATCTCTCCTCTAAATTACATTGTTAATAGTTGTATCACTGAATTAGTCTTAAGCAGTGCTGTGATTGATGCCAGTGAATTAGCTTGGCATCCATTTCTCCTTTGGTCATTGCAGATACGAGTCTCCAGATATTTTATTGTCTGGATTTCCTACACTGTAAAAATAAACATACATTTAGCTTTTTCTGTTTTTCTTATTTTTAATACAAAATTATTTTGGTGTGTCCTACTGCAATATGACTGTAAAATAAACAGCCAGATTGATAAAGTTGTCACAACACCTACCTATTCTCTGATTTCTAATTGAATGTAATGAAAAAGAAAATAATACTAATAATACTACTAATAATACTACTACTAATAAAAAGAAATATTTCCATGTACTTATAGACAGGTAGCCATATCTCTAGCTGATGCTCTATGGCCCTGTTCAGATCTCAGCACTGCACTGTCCTGGCTCATAGAAAATAGAAGTAAAAAGGATCTAAATTATTTGGTGACTGCTTGAAGTACATCTGTAATTGCAGCCTCTTTCTGGTATTGATGACCATGTCCTGACTGTATTCTGGGCTGTCCTAAAATGCTACTTCATATCTCTCATTTAATTATTTTTTTTAAATTTCTCTCTTTATTTCTTTTTTAGTGTGAATGATATAGTAGCCATGGGACCAGACAGCTTCTATGCTACCAATGACCACTACTTCTCTGACTTCCTCTTGATGTTCTTAGAAATGTTCTTGGGTTTAACCTGGTCAAATGTTGTTTACTACAGTCCAAAAGAAGTTAAAGAAGTAGCATCTGGGTTTTATTCAGCAAATGGAATTAACATTTCACCTGATAGAAAGTAAGTTTCTCCTTACATTAGATTTTGTTTGATAACACAGAAGTATCTGAAGATCTTCATTTGTACACCTGGTACCTCTGTGGTCAGGTGTCTGAAGTGGTTCGTGTAAGGCAAGGTGCTGCCTGTGCAGCACAAGTGATGCAGGGTGTTTGTAGCACGCAAGTTTTGTGTCTCAGTGTTTAGCAGCAGTATTTGCTGCATTGTGTGGTACTTTATAGGCAACAAAGTCAACAGTTGCTGCATTTTAACCAGCTGGTACAGGAGTTTGTGTGTCTTGCTTGCAGGAATAATGGGGCAGGGTTTCTGCAAGCAGGGAGTGCTCTACAGTCCTACACCTGCATGACTGAATCAACCACTCCTGTGGTGTGGATAGGTGATTTAAAAAAAATTAAATCCTAATTGTGATTTTCTGATTCCAAGGCTTATTTCAGTGTCAGAATGAAAAACTGGCACAGTGTGAAGCTACAGTGGCACCTCAGCAGGTTGGCCTGCAATGTCTGATTTATGTGTGGGCTTGCACAGGAGGAGCTGTCTAGTTTTGGTGTCTGTCTACTCATATATATTGAGGTGCTTTTCTTTCTTTTGAAGGTACATCTATATTGCAGATGTATTGGATCACAGTGTCTATGTCATGGAAAAACATGCTAACTGGAGTTTAACTCATGTGAAGGTAAGGTGCTGCTGCTCTGTAAAAAAGAGGCAGATGTGGATTTTGGACAGAATAGTTTTGATGAATGCTTGAGATTTCAGCATGATCATCTGGAAAGTTTTGGTCTGGGTGGCTCCTACTGTGGGTTTGCAGAAGTGTCTGCACGCCCCATTACAGAGCTTCAGATCTCCCACCCTCCCACCAACAGCAGGGAGGAGTCCTTGGCTATGCTGTGGAGCTGTAGTGGAAGTCTGCCTCGGGCAGTGTGGGTCAGAGCACTGAAAGCATCCACAGAGGCGTAGGTGTGGATGAGCTGGTGGGGGAAGCTCAGAGCAGCAAGCAGGTTCCTCATAGCACAGGGGTGGGGAGGATGCATACCAGGGGAAAAGACAAACAGAAACAGAAGTGGAGGGGAAAGTATTTATTTAAAAAAAACCAGTCTAAATTATGTCAGATGAGGCAAGTCTGTTGGTTATGTTGTAGTTTGCTTCCAGGATTTCTGATAGATTTAATTTTTTGGTTTTTTCTGTGTTGGCTAGACGCTGCAGCTGGACACGCTGGTCGATAACTTGTCTATTGACCCTCACACTGGAGACATCTGGACAGGATGTCATCCCAATGGGATGAAGCTGTTCTACTATGATCCTGAAAATCTTCCTGGATCTGAGGTGCCTTCTGGGAGACATCACTGGTCTCTTGGTTATGTTTGTGCCAGAAAGTTTTTTTTGTTCAAATCATGCTGGTATAACTTAACAGCATTTCATAGAAAGTGCCTGGCACAAAGTGCCTTTGTTAAAGCAAAGACCAAGCTAGCTTCTGCTCTCAAGTGAGAGACTGAGCAGCATATAGTCACTAACAAACACCTATTCAGATCCTTGGGCAGCAACTAAATAATTTCCTACTAGTAGCTCAGTCACTTTGGACTCCTCAGGCTGCTTTCTGTGCAGCTGTGGACATGCACACAGATTCTGATGCGCTGCATTAATTACTGAGCCAGCACTTTGCCAAACTGAACATAATTGACTGAGTGCAAAGTGTGACCAGAAATGTTTCCACAGGAATGATAATTTTGTGCGAGTGTGGTTCATCTCTAGGTAAAACTGTAACTCTTTCTATGAAATCAGTGAGGTACTGGCGAGTGCAGCTGGCTGCTGTCCATTGGATTTCAGCCTTGTCTGAAGCTCCCTGTAAGACACTTCTCAAAATTACCATGTTCAATAGCAATAGATTTCTGCTACTAGGCAGTTGTTTACTCTGTCTGGGAAAAGCATGAAAATAAGAAGATACGAACTAACTCTTAGTGTGGAAAAAAATGTGCACATTCCTAGTGGTGGGGATGACTGCCTCACTTCCTCACAGATGTTGCATGACAACATTAAAATAAAATCAGTGTTCATGGACCGTGCTTCACTGAAGGCCCTCCCACAGGAATCACATGGTTGCAATTATCAGCAGCTGGTCATCCTAACTAATTTGTGTAGCTAACATGCTGATGTTCCCCCTCTCCCTGGAGCCTTTTCACCCTTGACCATTTCAACAGCTGTATCCTCCCCTGGCTCTGGCAGGTCCTGCGCATCCAGAACATCCTCTCGGAGCAGCCCGTGGTGACTCGTGTCTACTCTGACAATGGCTCCGTGCTGCAGGGGAGCTCGGTGGCATCCATCTACCAGGGAAAGCTGCTCATTGGCACAGTCTTCCACAGAGCTCTCTACTGTCATCTATAGCTCCTCACGGGCAAGGCCTGCTGCTGTGGAAAGGATTTCATTCCTTGGGAACTCACTTAGTTTCTGCTAGATCTGCTAACAACAAGACTGTTCCAATAAAGGTTAACTACAGTAATGGAAATGTATTTTAGCCTTCCTCTCCAAAGTGAGATTTCTACACAATAGTAAAGGACATGGAACTGAAGGTGAGAAATTAGTTTATCTGTGTAATGGGGAGGACCCCATGTTGTTAACACTGAAGTTCAATTTCAGATTGCAAATGACTTAACTGTCAGACACTGAACTATGTGCTGGCTGGATTTCTGGATTGTTGTTTGGTTGTTTTTTTCCCCCATGAGAAAACTGATTTTGTAAATGAGAATTGCTGACTACCAGTGTGGTGTGTATTCTTGTCACTGACCCCTGGGCCTTCCCAGGGACTGTGCTAGGAGTTTTTCTTCCAAACCTTCCTGTTGGCTTTCCCTAATGCTTCCAAATTAACTGGAAGGAGATTAATGTCATTTCAGTCTCATTCATTTCCTCTTCCCCCTTAAAGTCATTTCCCAGTGTTACTTCAGTTTCATAAATTTGTTTTAATCCAATTAGAAAAGAGTAGGGCATCACTTTGGAGAGGTTTCTGACTGGGTCTCTCAAAGGGAGTTTAGAAAAGCTTTTTTTCTCTTAAAGAGTGGGAAACATCTCCTGCACACCTTCAGCAGGAAGTGCATTAGCAGTTACTATGTCTGTCACTACCAAGGGAGAATTTCTGGGCCCAGTGCAGTGACTCCCCCAAGCCTTGGTCACACATGTTCTGTGTTTAACTTCAGCTGGTGTGGAGCTGATTCCTGCAGCACTGCTGTGCACCAGGCAGCCCTTGATGTTTACCTGGCATCAGTTACTGACATTTTGCACTGGCAGAAGCCCCCCAGGTTTCCTTCAGCTAGTGTTTCTGGGATGATGTAGCAGTCATTTGCAATGAACTGAACTCAGTGTCCTTTGAAGCTGGAGCTCATGGAGTGAGCTCTCCTTGCATTAGTGTAGATGTCCTTACCCTCAGAGCAGCTCCTGCTGCACGTTCTGAGTTCCGAGCTGTGATCAGCTCTCCAGTTTTGTGAGAGCTGCTGACATTCAGCTAAAGGCTCTGTGGTACATGTGGGATCTCTCCTGCTGGGGTTGCCACTCTGCCTGCACCTGCTTGCACTGGCCCTTTTCAGCATCTTGGCAGCCCCTCCAAATGCTGCCACCAGACAGACATCCCTGAGGGCCACCAGCCCCTCTGCAGCATCCTTCAGCTGATGCAGGAGCTTTTCCTCACTGCAGCCTGTGCAGAAAAAAGACAGGCTGCTCCTGAAGTACAAGCATGGGAGGAGAAAGAGCCAGTCCCTGGGTGCTGATTGCTAAGCTGGCTTTGCTGTTCCCTCCTGCCTCTGCTCCAGCACCAGCCAGAGCCCCTCTGGTCTGAACAGAACATGGAAAGTCCAGAAAACACAGGAATGCTTCTGCCTTTAAGACAGACCAAATAACCTGCTCTGTAGTGGCCCAAACACTGAGACAGGATGTGGACTATGTGCAAACCCTCCTCTGTGCTCTGCTGCTCTGGCTAGGAAGAGGCAGTGCTGCAGGCTCAGGTTTGGGTGAGCAGGGGCCCTGAGCAGCAAATGTGTGTACTGACACCTCTTGGCTCCTGCACCTTTCCTTTCCAACGAGCCTAATGGCTTTCACCCACTGGTAGGGAAAGGGAAACTGCTCCTGTCTTGAGGTCTGATGAGCAGGAAGCCAGTGCCAGGGCTCGTGCCTGGGGCTGTGTTGCTGCACAGGAAGGACGGTGTCACCCCACTTCCTCCGCACAGCTGACTGGGCTGTGGCTCCTGCCACATCCCCTCCTGCCCCCACAAAGCCTCTGCTCCACCCCAAGGCCTCACATTGCCACTGGCTGCTGGCACAGCCACCGTGGTGTGAGGCACGTCCCTGGGCACAAGAGCCGTGAGAGGCTGAAGCAGCCAGTGCCATGCTGGCCCTTCCAAATGGCAGCAGCTTCCCTCTGCTGCCACGGCCAGCACTCACACACCCAGCACCAGCAGTGGTCCCTGCTCTTTGTGGTGTTTTGTACCCCAACAGCACCTGCTGCAGGGGCCAGTGATGGCTGGAGGGGCAGACTTGGGTGCCAGTATATCACACAGCTGATTGATTTGTCTCGTAGCAGGTCTGCGCACAAACTGTGCTTGCGGCTCCTCTCCAAAATGCTCAGTTGATCTGGGGACTTGAGTGCTGCCCAGGCCTCACTGCCTGGCCGTGAAGCTTTGGTGACAAGGACTCATCTGTCTGGATCACAGTTCTGAGTCTTTTGCTGCCCATGGCATGCAGCCCTTCCACAGAGCAGAGCCAGCCCTGAATGAGGACAGCTTTTGTCTCATCCCTTTGCTCCACTTTGGCATTACCTAACTCTGGCTTTCCTGCTCCCTCCTTAGCAACTTCTCTCCCTGCAGGACACTTTCAGCTTCCCTCCGAAGTGCTGTACTTTCTTACAGGAACTTGTAATCCATTTTCAGCTATGAAGAACAGATGTCATTTCTGGAGCCCAGGCTGAAAGAACTGCTCTGAAGGAAGTTCTCACAGCAAGGAGAGGTTGGGCTATTCACTCATTTGTGATTAGCCATCAGTGGCTTGCACTAGTATTTCTAAAGTGATTATTCTAGGATTGTGCCACTTTTTGTTCTGAAGTGCCATGTTCTAAAGAGTTGCATCACATATCAGTGGCAGTGACACAGCTGAAATGCCAGTCAGTCACTCTGCCAGGTCCTGGATTTACTCTCTGGTCATAGAAGGGCAGCAGCCACTTCCCTCTGCAGTGCAAAAGTAACCCACCAAAACATTATTCTCACATTTTACTGTTGCTTAAAACATCTTCAAATGGGGAAATCTACATGTTGTTGCATCTTGCCAAACTTCTATTTTTTTATTGGCTTTGGATTTTCAGAAAATCAAGACTGTCTTCACTCACCACTGGCTTTTTTCTGTTCTAAACTGCTCCTGTGCTGAAGATTTTCCTGTTGGTCTGCCTACAGACAGAACCATGGGCAAGTGAGGGCTCCTATCTTTTCCTACAGCGTTTGAGAGGAGAAGCATCACAGCTGTCTGCTGTTACTGACAGTGACATCTGACCTGAGGCCAGGCGGGCAGGAAGCCCATTGCCAACCTCCTCCCAGGTCTCCCAGCCTTGCAGGGCAGAGGTGGGACCTGGAGCAGGGCCACAGCT
Source organism: Calcarius lapponicus (assembly GCA_039654755.1). Taxonomy (NCBI): domain Eukaryota; kingdom Metazoa; phylum Chordata; class Aves; order Passeriformes; family Fringillidae; genus Calcarius; species Calcarius lapponicus. The sequence continues at coordinate 23,084,684 of CM077464.1, forward strand.
CCTACCCCTGGCAGCCTCAGGGCAGAAGCAGCAGGGTGCAAGATGCAGCTCAAGCCTGGCCTCCCAATTACCGAAAACCTGCACATGGAAAATCCAGGCTTGCAAGCCCAAGGAGGGCATAACCCATCATCTTTAAAATGCTGTAGAGACTGGAGCAGTTCTGGGCATTTCTGAAACCCAGCTGCAGCTATCTGAGACAACTTGCACAAAAGGAAAGACATATGTACAGATGGCTCCAGGCCTAGGGAGCTGCTGGGCAGACACATTTTACATGTCAGTTGTGGACCCAGAGCATTTAGTATATCTATTTTAATTAACAGAATAATTTTATGAATTGAGGAGTCTCTTTATTTCTTGCAGGTGGTGCCTGTATTAGTGGAAGGTAAGATTTATGATTCAGTCATTGGGAAACACAAACTGGGTTAGACAGATTAAGTGCACAGTGTTTGGCCTAGATTCTGCCAGATGTAAATCCACTGAAATGACTACACAAATTGCACAGTCTGGGCCCTTCGATTTTCCCCAACTTAATGCTTTACTAAAATCAAATAAATAAAGACTTATAAACATATTCAGTAAAAGAAACTGCTGAACTTTGAATGTATAAAATGCCCATTATAAATAACCTACATTTGAATGTAAAATGTTTTTATGTAACAAAATCAATCCAGATCTTTTAAACACACAAACGTTGACCAGTATCAAAGTGAAAGCAGCCTATTTTTACATCAACCTGCAGCAAAAGACTGCATGCTACATTTCACCTTCATATGAAGAAAAAACCCCATTTTTTCCCTTAATATATATATTTTTTTACTTCTTTCTACATAGTTACAGAGTGTAAATGAGACCCACTTGGGAGCTTGTGAATCATGCCAATTTGGCTAAGAACTGGGATTAAAATAATCTTTGTCTGAGTAGAAGGAAGTGAAGAACAAGTAGGGGAAGATACATATTCCCCTGGCCCATGCAGCTGTCTGATCATCCTCACCATTTACTATTTCTTCTGGGATGACAAAGAAAAGGGCAGAAAAGTGAGGACTCGTTACAAATTCTAATAAAGATTCAGGATTTCTCTTTTTATTGCATTCGTTGTCTAACAACAATAATACTCATTGGCAAGAAATTTATTTACACTAACAAATTAACTTTAAACCACAAGGCTTTGTTGTTTGTATTTCAACTGTAAGAAAACAAAGGGCCACCATGATGTTTTCTTTTGATGTCTCCCAATAACTAAATATTAAACAAAGTTATCCTGGGGAAAACTCAACAATCTAGAGAAGTTCATATCAACCAAGCACAAGAGAACAAGCTCAGACATGGCACTACTGTGTCCTTCATGCAGGTGATCAGACACCAAGATGTACAAACAAAAAGTTCAGGATAACATGCATTCCATATACATTTGACCTCTTTAAAAAAAGAACAGAAAAAGGAAAAAATCTGAAGCACAACTATCTCTTTAACCATATAAAAAGAAGCAATGTAAGAAGCCAATTTTTACAGTAAGCACAGTGCATTTTAGTCTTTTAGCTGCCTGGTCTTCTAGCAATATGTGTAACACTTGTCAGTGACCAGTGAGATACCACTGCAACGTGACTGGGAAATGTGAAAGCAGTTGTTGAGTGAATGCGTATGGGAAAGAGTCAGAGGATGTTCACTGTGCACTCTTCACTTCCAAATGGGCTGGTTACTCCTATGCCTGGTGCCCTGAGATCCCTCTTTCCTTCAGACACTTCTGCACAGGTCCCAAATCCATTTCCAATGGTGGCAGTGGCAAAGCTCCCGTTGGAAACCCAGCAGGAGCTCCTGGGTTACGCAGGCTGGATCTGACCCCGTGAGCTGTGAGCTCTCCTCACCTCTCTGGAGGAAGAGACCTGCCTAACTCAGCAGGTTTCACCAACAGCTTGCTCTTAACACAATCCACACTTCCCAAAGACACAGGCAGCCCAAGGCACTGCCACCAAACCTTCCTGTAAGATGTGCATTTTTTAAATCATTACTTAATGCCAAAAGTGAAAGTACCAGTTGGTACAGCTGGTTAGTAACAGAAAGGTCATTTTATATTGAGGGTTTGGAGGGCTCAATGTCATGACTAAGGTATAGCTTTGAAAAAGCAGTTTCACAGGTACAGAAAAAAGTCCAGTAAAATCCACAGCGAGGTTGTCAAAAGGGACTGTGCCATCTGCAGACGACCCACACTCCACTCTAGTGAGTGGGCAAGCCTCCTTGGATTTCACCTGCCATCCTGCTCAGAAATGAACTGCTGAAAGTGCTCCAATAAAAATCAAGGTTGGGGTTAAAACACAAAAAACCCCCGTGTTTCCTTGCTAAAACACTGACACCCAACTACATGATGATCCTCTTCCATACTACTGCAGAACAGTATTCTGCACTACGTGCAAGAGTGGCATTTCTTTCTCTTCTTTCTCTTGGAAGTGGAACACAATTCATTCTCAAAAGTGACACTGCCCACCTCTTACCAGTCCATGAGCCAGGAGGTGAAGGTGTAGCAGCTCAGGAGGACAGGAGGCTTTGATGGAAGCAATAAAGTATGAGGAACCCTGATCTCAGGTGTCAAGCACCTCTGAATGTCAATGACAGCTAAGGGCTGGCAACTATTTGAGGAAAGCTTCTCAGTAATTCTAGTAAAGGCTCAATTCTTGTGGTATCCCTGCAGCAGACTACAGTCATAGCAAAAGAGATGCCATTGCAAAAAATTTTTGAGAAGTTGGAAAAATACAAAAGTATTTGCATACACTGAAATACAAACATCTAATGCCATTCATCTTTTTATTACTGGCTTCTGTTCCACTGTGTAATTCTAGCCCATGATTTTCAGCAGGCTCCACTCCCAGCAACCCCACCAGGACCTGCTTAGGGCAGCAGGTAAAATGCAGACAGTGGGCAGCTCTGTGCATTGCAGTGAAGGGTGCAGCTCCTTCCTCACCCCCTGGGCCTGGTCTCTTGGGCAGACTGAAACCCAACAGGGAGCTTTAACAGAATGCTGCACGGGTGCAGCAACCCACCTGTGAAGAAAAGGGAAGATACAAGCTGGAAGCAATTCATGTCAGTATGTTTGGTGATTTGAGCAGAGCAAGGAGCCACTGCTCTCCTCACAATCTCAGAATAAGTACCAGAGGTTTTAGGATTAAAGTAACCTGCAGTGTTGTACATTTTATTTTCTATTTTTGAGACTTCCACTTTTTCCTAACTCTACGTTCTTCATCGTTTTAGAGGCTCTATATATTCACAATTTGCAATACTGCAGCAATGAGCAGAACTAGAGTTTAGAGAACTGGCCTACCACCCTAACCAGGGAGAAAATAACTTGGGCCAGCCTGCTGCTGTCACCCATGTGTAATGATGACACAAGCACATGTCTTGAGGTGTGGAAGCACCACACTGCCTGCACAGCAGTTCAGTGGTGGCCAGGCAAGTCAGCCTAAGAAAAAACAGCTTTAGCTCCACAAATAAACACACAATGTAGGCAACATTATGCCTGCAGGTGAGCCAAACTGTGAAAAAGGCTGTCCAGCCATTCAGCACAGAAAATTTGGTTTTTTTCTTGTTCCATTAAGCCCCACATTAGTCTGACTTAGCATTGGTTTACAGGAAGTTTAAGTTAAGAATGATGAGACATCCATCTTTTGTTTCTTATAAGTCATAATACAGTACAAGGGAAAAAAAATAGGAACACAACTTAGAAGGGCCTATAGAATAGCAAGAAAAGTTTCAAACTGTGCTTCACATCTGTTATCAGGCGACATTTCTGCGCCTCCCAAGACTGAGTTGCCATATTTCATAGAAGGAACCACATAAATCTTTTATCATAGAAAGAACAGCAAAACTCTTGTCATTTTTCAGTTTCCTTAGTTTTCACATGTTGATCAAAATGCATTTTAATGGTTTTAATTTAAATGTAACCCAATAGGTTTTTTTAAGTCAGATTTTTGTTGATGTTTTTAGTCTGAGAATAACAAAATAATGTTATCACAAAGCAGTAAAAATCCCCTGAATACTTAAAGGACTTAAGTTGAATTAGTTATTCTGCAGAGTAAAAACGTGATTTACAAAGAGATTAACTAGGCACTGTTCTAAGGAGCAAGAATGAAAACTCAATATATAATGCCAAGCAATCTGCTCTGGTTTCTAAATAAAAAAAGAACATAAAACAGAGACACCACCTCACATTATTATATACAACTACTTAAACATTACTACAATGTAAACATAATTTAAAAAGAAAACCGCCATCTAATGCATTTATCAACATTGTATATAAAATATTAAACTTCCAGTTTCTTCCAGGTAACTTCTTTTACTCTGAGAATGCTAATTTTATGAGGCTGTTAAACATTTGTAAAATTTTTCTCCTATGAAGTAACACAGAAGGATCTACTGCAATGTGTAATTTTTTTTAGCAGGTGTATTTTGCTGCTGGTGGTTTATCTCAAAAAAGTAGCACAAGCCTTTAGAAATATCAGCAAGAATCTTTTATGGCAATTTCAATTTTAGATCTGAATAAAATATACATCAAAAACTTGTAGAAATTGGATTTGGAAGGAAAAATAAAGCTAATGCTAAGTAGATCTGTTGTGTATTAATTTTGAATTAACTAGGCTCTGTCAGTTTACAACTCATTTTACATGTCAAAGAAATTTTAGGATCAAGAGAAATGTAACTATTAACAGCGCACCCTAAGTGTTCCAAATCTGAGCTTCAGAGAACTTTGCATACACAAATCTGAATGCCATAAAGTACAGAGCAGAAGAGAAGCCAAGCCAAACTAAAGCACATTTCCTTCAGAGGAATTTTCAGTTCTAGGCTGGCGCATTTTTAGGTTCAAGATTCTAACTCTCCATCACCATGTTAAACAATTTCTGGGTTTGCACAGCAGATGAAGACTGCCACTTGCAGGCTGCACGAGTGGGAAGTGACGTTTCTCAAGCGTACACAGTGAGCTTTGACTGTGGAGCAGTCAGCTCCTGCCTGCAGCTCCTTGCTGTGGAGACCTGCCTGTTGTCTGTCCCTTCTTCTGAGGCAATACTGTATAGCTCAGTGCTGCTATTCAGGCAGTAACACCATACCCTGCTTCTGTCGCACTCAAAACTACACAGAAGCCTTCAACCATGGCCTCACACACTCCAGAAACCCCTCAAGTATGACCACTGCTAAGCCATCGAAACATTCTACAGCCAAAGCCCAAAAATTCAGGTTTTGGTTGGATATTCTTTAAGCATATCATTCAAAACAGTTAAAATGTGGGAGCTTTGGATTAAGTAACCATCACGTCCGTGGCAGCATTGACCTTAACAGCAATGTACTGAATTTAATTTTAACCAAGATCACTCATCTTCCTCTTCTTGAAGTGCACTTCTGTAAAAACTGAAAATCTAGAGCAGACTCAAGTTTGATAATTGTTTCCAATACCAGCTTCCTAATAGCACAGCACAAAGTTTATTCTCCCAGTGCTTACTGTCTGGAGAGGGAATTTGAAGATGTGGGGTTTTTCCTGGGGAAAAACTAACTTGAAACAAAATAAACCCAGTTTCCTGTATGAAACACATGAAAAAAAAAGTGGAGTGTGCTATAAGAAAGTTATCTTCACTGGGAGCACAATAAAATTTATACAGATTTATACGCTGTGCTCTAGTTAGAAATTTATCCTTGCTCAGATATCTGAAGGATAAATGTTATCCTCAGATGTCTATGTAAACCCACATAACCACTTAAGGCTTTGCCTCCTTCCTGGATTAACTATTGTACGGTTAACAGAAAGAGTTTCACCTCCTGTCCTTTACCCAGGGGGAATATTGACTCTCCTGTCTTTATCTCCAGTGTATGAGAAGTCGCTGAACAGTTTTCAGAGCAGTGCTGCTTAAAGGTACTGATGCAAGATGAAACTCAACTCCAGCAGACTGCACTGAGTATCCAAACACCGTAAAGATGATGAACTTCCAGTCAGAAAGTCAAGTCAAATCTTATCAGACAGAGCACAACTCCTTTTATCCAGCTGAAGAAATGTTCCCCAACCATACTGAGTGGCCATCCTATTCAGAAGAGGTGAAGCACTGGACATGCTCCTCGGCATCATGCTGGTTACTGAAGTGACCAAACACACAGAGCTCAACAGAGAAGAGTAGTTTGGAAGGAAACACCACCACACAAAAATGAAATCTGGTAGCTGTCAACAAGAACAGAACAAACCGAGGGGCTGGGATTGTTTCACATGGCAACAGCAACGAGCGTGAACTGGATATGCAGGAAAGGAAACGACACAATATAAATTTCCCTAGTCATTCTATGTACAGCCCCGTCCCTCTGTACACAATCCTGGGTGATGAACACAAGAAAGCTGAAGGGGCATCAGAGTGGATAAGAGTTCCTCTTTCCTTGACATGCCTCCACTTGCCAAACACATCAGCACTTCTGCTCATCACTGCTCATTAGTGCCCTCTGTTGCATCTGACAAACACTTGTCTGTTTTCTTTGATCTCCTCTGCAGCTGCTCTTGTTCCTTCCTTCGAAGCTTTTCCCTTTGCTTTTCCATTTTCTCTTGAGCTTTACGAGCCTTCTCCAAGGATGCTTTCATTTCCTTTAGCTTTCTTTTAATGATTGCTCTGTCCTGGGAAGATGTCATACCAAGAGCCTGAGGTGGGGAAAACAAAATTTAGAAGAAGTTCTTATGGTTTCATCGATCATGTTTTGTTTTCATATTCTAGTAATAATTCTCCTTAGAAGACTGTAACAACAAAGTGAATCTGTCACAGGCTCAGATACATCACTGATGTGCAAGTATTACACTTCATGCTTTCCTCTTCCAGAGTATTAAAGATGAGACCTCATTGTTACCACCAATGTTGATTTTGTTGATCCAATAAGGCAAATAAACTATTTCATTGAAATCATTTAAGTCAACATAGAACAAGACTTCCAAATTCTCATTGCTATGCCTTAGTCAAAGTTCACCAGCAGTATTCTAAGACACTTATAGTTAGTGAGGTGCCACCAAAAAACACAGAAGAGAAACGTCAAACTTGGACTTTCAAATCTACTGAGCTTCCTGCAACTCCATTCTGTATTTCTGAGTGAAGTAGGCTCATATTTTTACTACAGGAAACAATGCATACTTTATACATCATAACTGCATTTAGTTCTAACACACTACAACTGGTATCAGCTTATGCCTCCCATATCCCATTAATCCATTATTCCCTTGCTACTTCTGATACATGTCTATTCACTGTCTTCTCAGAATCACCCTTTCACAGAATAGAGCTGGATGAGAAATATGTGCATGCAAATACCACTTCCACACACTGCTGTATGATTTGCACATGCAAATATGGGTACATTATATACACCAAGAATTTTCACAAAGCAAATGCCTTGCATTTCTGAAGCTTCTGAATCCAAGTGCATATGGGAATTTCTTGAAGTGTTGCTGTGGCTTTATACTTTCTGTTTATTATTCTGGCCTATCATGACTCCATACACAAGGATTTGCTGCTTTCTGGATGAATTCTTATTGCCTTTGAGATGATGTAAAGTGACCAAAAATACTATAGTTCATTTTGAAGCCCAGTCAGTTAATTACCTTGAGCTTACTGCCATCCAGCTGAAGGAGATGCTCCCCATTAATGTTCTGGGCACTGAATTCAGAAACATACTGTTCAAGGTTCAGGCTCATCAGCCAGTGGGACACCTGCTGCACACTCCACTCGTGAACAGCACGACTCTGACACTGGCTGTGCTTCGGAGACTGGCCATCGTCAAGGATCTGCAACAAACATGTTCCACGTTATTATTAAAGGGTAACACACATGAGGAACAACACTTTTCTGCACAAACTGCCAGCATCAGAGCACAGGTATCTGGACTATCTTTGCACTATCTTTGCATTATTATTGCATACAATAATAATGATTTCACACTGCTATATTACATCTCTATCTAACCAGACACCTAAAAATGAATCACAGAATCAAAATAAACTATAGAATCTCAGAAGAAAAAGCAACTGGCATTCCTTTAAACCCAAGCAAGGACTGAAATGGCCAGGTGGCACAATTCAAACCATGTATGCCCCCATTCCCTCACAAGATTTTTTCCTTCAAATTAGCAGATTTCTAAAGGATGCACTGAATTGCGCATTCCACTTCCTGGGCTCATTCACAGATCTTTATTATTTGTTTAAGCTTTTAAAAAAGTATCAGAGAAAATAAAACCCTCAGAAAACCAGTCTAGAGTTCAAAGTGATGATATCAAACAGCTAGCGAGACTGATACTGTCTATGGAAGAAGACTTACAAGATGACACAGAGGAGTGGTATGGAACACACAGGGATCCCACAGCCCTGGCCCTGCTCTCACCACGTTGTGCTGCTGTGGCTGAGAGCACCAAACCCCACCAAAAAGGGCAAATGTGGTGTCAACTGCTGGAGCAGACCCATGTCCCTGCTCTGCCACTTTATTCCACCCACGCGTGTGCGAGTGGGGCCTGAAACAAAAGCTATTCTGTCCTGGCTGTAGACAGCAGAGCAGCTGCTACAGGCTGCAGCAGCTGTCTGCTGTTAGAGCAGCTTTTACATTAGGTTAGATGATGCTGGGAGCTCTCTCAGCTTCTGGCTGTCTAATTGTCAGAGCTGGACACTATCATTTTCTTTTGCTATTGCCAGCATGAGCTCAGCACAGCTGATGCCTGCTCTGGCAGATTTGCTTTGACACTGACCCACCTCCTGCTTCCAGCATACCACAAAAACTGCAGTTTGCTGTGGCCTTGAAAACTCTTAGCAACAATGAGAGGGCAACTCAAGACATGGAAAGAGGAGCCAGTGACATCTGTGTGTTCTGTGCCAACGAGGGTGTTTGCCACACAACACCACAGGACAAGAAATGTGACTCTGCAAAAGAGACAGTACATTTGCACACAACGGTCACACGATTCACCACAACAGCACGCTAGTATCTCACCTCATCATCAATCATATCCAGGCTCTGAGTGAGGGAGCAACAAAGAAACAGGAAAGAAAAGCATTATAGAAACAAAATACCAAACACATAACAGCATGCAAAACTTCAGGCAACAGCAGCACCAAGGTTCGCAAACAGATACGGCTACTTAAAACCAGTAAGAGTTCTTTAAAAATAATTATTTCCAGAAGCAAAGAGGTTGTGTTGAAAGCTCACCACACACATAATTTGGCAGCTAAATCTGACACTTCATCAATGAGACCCTTCTAGAGTTCCCGATCTTGACACCCTAGAACTGGTGGGAACCTCTCTGATGGCTCCAATTTCCAAGAGCAAAAGCTAATTAATTAGAGGAGAACCAACTGCAAGAACTGGGTTCCCTCCCCGCCCTTCAATTTTTTCTTTAAATGCTGATGGGGCTGCCTGGGAAGCCAGAATGGAGGAGTGCTCACAGCAATGTGCTGTGGAAGGCTGAGGAGCAGCACCAGCCTCCTCCCTGCCCAGGGTGGCCAGGGAGGTTTCCAGGGCAGCTCTTGCTGAACATGCTGCCTCATCTGGAGGCAGCAATTTGGCACACAGCAGAGGATAGAGAAAACACATTCATTTTCATGGACCTGCTCAGGCTTGGTATTTTAGAAGTAATAAAGTAGAGAGCTGAACACGCAAAACGAAAGGATTTTCAAGCTTTAAATTCAATACCACTCAGAACAGGACATTGCCACAATCAAATACATAAGGGGAATTAAACATGGTAAGATAATGAAACACATTATCAAGTACTAACACTAAATAAAGTGCAAGTGATGACTTTGCTATTTTCAGTAATTTACAGCAGATGCAGACCTCTGTGCTGTCTCCTTTTGTTATAAATTTTTGCCCTTAATTACCGGCAGTAAAAGCAACCTCAAAAGAATGGCTGGGTTTGTAGACTTGCAGTTTGGGCAACAGAGTTGCATGGAACAGCTCTCATTCTTTAAACCCAAGTAAACCATGCAGGCAGTAATAAAAAACCTACCTATCATTAAAACAATAAAAAAAATAGTATAAAAGGTATAGATACTTCAAGTTCTCCCTCTCTAGTAAAAACACAATTTGGCTCAAATCTCACATGAAAAATGTGAAGTTCTTATTAAGTGTTTGTAAAAGAACAAATGCACAAGTTTCCTGACTCCACAGGATGTGCTGTCAGCTACTGTGAAATCGTACAGCCTTACCCACAACTAAGTTACAAAACTAGTATCTTAAGAAGAGTATTTTCAATAGATTATATTCAGCTCAAATATGTCACCAATTTACATGGTTAGGAATGCCTTTTTACTTTATCATTGTATGAAAAAACTCTGGTTTGGAGTAATTGATTTCAAATCCACTGTGCAAAGCAAGCACAAAGAATCCAAAGTGGATCAAGACATACACATTATAATCAATACACACACATTCAGGTACAGTAACACACAATTACTGCATGTACAGGTCATTCTACCAGGGTAAAAACTGGGTAGGTGAAGGTGCCTTACGTCTCAACTACAATTACCAAACTGTACTGTACGTTTGGTATATCAAAACTGTCCCAGGCCTAGTTTAGTGTATTTATATGTATATCTCTATCTATGTCCATATGTACATACTTAATAAAAATGTACTGGCAGGTGTGAGGATATAGCATCTCTCAGGACACCAACTGCATTCCACTTCCCCACAACAGCACCACAGGGCATTATTTTAAGTTGTTGTGATATGAACAAGAAAAATCTTAATTTAGAAACCAAGATCAATTTCTGTCTCCAATCCTACTGCCTAAAACCTTGCCTTTATTATTTGAGTAATCAAACAGGATTCCATAGGAAAAAGAAAACAACATTTTCCCAAATGAAACAATTTCATCCGCATACCTCATCTGATGACAGTGCTAAGGAGTGCGAGAAGCCTGGTGTTTTAGGTTCTGCTCCTAAACCACTCAAATCAGCTGAACTTGTGCTGCTGGGACTGAAATCATCATTGAATGTGAAATTCTGTGGAGAAAAAGAGGAGTAAGAATGAACAAATTATTGTTTAGATGCATCTAAAATGGGAATTTGCTTTCTGTCTTCCATGTTGGCATAGCTCAGGAGTGATTTCAATCATTTACCAAACCAATCACAATACACATGAGGAAGCCTAAGATTTTATAGTGTTACTGTTTACAGGATGCACAGTATTTTTACCACTCTCTACTTCATGAGACACCTTTGCCAGCTTAATGCCTCATGAATAACAAAGTGTCTAAAAGCAATTTCCAGACTCTTAAGATGCTGGCTCTCATCCTGGAGCTAAATTACTGCTTCTGCAGGTTAATCACTAGCATTTGCTGTCCTAAAAATACTTAGGAGAAGCGTAGCACAGGCAGTAGCACAAAGAATAGGACAGAGAATTAATGAACAGAGAGAAGTGAAAACTCCTATTGAAAGAGTAAGGAGAATATGCTGTGAATCCACTTCTGAGTCCCAAATAATCTCCTTGAAAAGTGGAAGGATCCTCCCTCTTTGCCTATGCCTTTAGAAAAAAACTGAAACTGAAAGTAAAAAAGTATCTTTGGATAGTGAATATTATTTACTGAACTAATAATCATAAAACAAACTTTGCTTTTTCTTAACAATGCAATGAGACACATCACATCTTACAGCAAATAACAGCAAAACCAGGCACTATTTTTCAGGAATACAACAAAATTACCATTAGAATAAGACAAAAATTAACAAATATTTCACACTAGAGGGAGAACAATGAAAAAACCAAAATACATCAAAGATTAAGGACACCATGATAATCCACTTAACTTGAATACACACTTGACAATACAGAGACCTCTACTGTCTACTCTAACATCTAAATGGGTATTAAATCCAATTCATCTTTGACCTTCACTTTAGAAACTGAAACAAGAGAAACAACACAAAAAAGTTATCCTTCTATCTGTCCCCCTCATATACTTGACCTGTCTTTCCTGAAAATAGGGAGACTTCAAAAAATGTCAAGTGTTGGTCCTCTTAGTTTTGCTGAAAATCCAACTAAATATTGGTATCATGCTGTGCTTTGAAAGCTTGAATAGCAGTACAGAAACTCTTTATTTAAGAGCCTGTGAACTTTATAGGGAACACAAGAATATTTTTGTGATAATTTTTCTCTCACCTACGTTTAGAATTCCTGTTTTGTTTTTCCCAGCTCTTTATAGCGGAGAAGAAAATCTGAGCAGCTTCCTTAGCTGCTTCCTTAGCCCACACAGCGTTCTTAGGCCAGGAGTTCAACAGCTCTACCTCCTGTTGTGTGAAAAGCATATTTTTCTTTTTTAAGTATTCTGATTTTTCTTTCACCTCTATTTTTTGCAAGCTTTAGCTTTACAATGATTTTAATTTTCAAATTTAATTTTCTACAGCAAAACCACAAAATAGCCAAGGCCTGGTAATAATTAGGATAGTCCCCACAAACTCAGCCTAATACTGTCTAAACGGGTGTGCTTTTCCCCCTATTTGAAAACTATTTTTAAACAATGTCTGCTTAAATACATAATTTTTTTCCCTAAAAGAGAAGAGGTAAGCAAATAATTTCCGTTCAGAGACTTCAATAGTGGTCTTCTCTATCAATCTGATTTGAGCCGCTGTAAGCCTTGTGTTGCTCTCCCTGCCAGGTAACACATGAACAGATGACCTTGCATAGCCAAGAGCACAGCAGAAATAATGCATCACCAGCTTTTGGCATCAAAGAAGTATGAAATGCCTGTGGAAACTACTATTATGAACATGCATTTGGTGATAGAAGACAGAGAAATGAGATTTCTGATTCATATTCCTATACGAAGCTGAGAACCGTATCTGCTTCTTTTTACCAGACAAATATAAAAAATCAACTGCTGTAAGTCACAAGAAGTTACAGGCAAAGAAATATTTTCCAGAAGTGAAAACAAACATGAGAAAGCTAAGTATAATACTATAAATAAGGGTTATTTAAGGAATTGTCATGCTGAAACATTCATGCACATAGAAAGGAATCACACAGATGTATTAAATTGCAATATTTCATATTTACAGTTCAAGCATCTTCATACAGAGAATTAAATCCAACATCCAGCATGCATGACAAACAGATTTCATTACTGGGGGAAAAAAGGCAGATGACAGCATACAGCATTTCTTCGCTTGCAAACACCTCATTTGAACATGGGTATTCCCACTACCAGTCCTGAAGAATGAAGAAAAGATCTATAACTGAATATACAAATCTAGCATTTGTTCAGTGGATCCAAATGCTGATTTCCACTGGCACCACTTGCTTTTGTTACAAAAGCACACCACAGTTAGTTTACTGGAGTAATGTACATTAAGACAGAGTAAAAAAGGTAGAACAGGGAATGTACAATGACAGAGATGTTCTGCTCGGATGGGCTGGTACCGTACAATGAACACCATGCACTGTTTATTGCAGTAGTCACATATGGGCCTGTTCTTTTTTCCAGAATCACAAAGCCAATTATGCCACTCAACACAGTGGGAATAAGGTAGTTTTTATTTTCTACCTTCGACCCTTTTTTAGCTGGGCTTAAATTTTCAGAGGAAGGTTCAGTTGAGCTGGCAGGCGACGGCAGGTTGCTGGAAGAATTGGATCCCTTGCCGCTCTCTCCATACCATGTGAATGGTACACAGTGTGGGAGAGAGGAGGATCGCTCTGCTAAAGATTTAGTGTTTGCTGGTTTCTGCAGCATCTCTCTGACAGTCCTGTTTAAGAGAAAGGAGCAGGAATATGCATTAGATTATAAAAGAAGGGGAAACAAAATGCCACAGAGGCAGTTAATTGTAAGGAGTGACATTCCCTGTAGCTGTGACTAAAGAACTGAGTGGCATGCAGCTGGTAGGGGCATGCCTGAAATATCTCCTTCAGCAAAAGAAAGAAAGCATGTTCTTTTGAATCTTTTTCTAACTCAAGCTTTCTTAAGACAACATACACCCAGCAAATGGAGACAGATGCCAGCTGAAAATGCCTATACTCCCACTGTTCGGATGAGAACCAGCTCCTGTCAAGAAGCCACACGTTGTGCTCATGCATTTCTGAGCCCCAGTGGTATCTCAGCATGATTAAATCATTAGACTCAGCACTGACCCAAGTGGGCCCTGGTTCTCAGAGATGATCTGGCTTGGATTTTGAGCACAGGCAGAATGAGTCAGATGCATCTGTACCCAACTATGGAGAAGTTCCTTTGTTACAACAGCTAAATACACATGAAGTACTTATTATCTTGCTTTTAAATTAATTCAATAATAAGAATATTGATGGAGAAAAATGAAAGAAACACCTATGGGACTTTATCAGATTCTCTCTTTGTAATAACAAAGATTGCAGTAATCAAGTCAAAGGTAATTATGCCTATAACATTATGCCTAAATTTTATTTCCTTATATACAAGGAATATATATATATATAATATATAATTATCACAGTATGTAAATTAAAAATAATTATGCATGTGTCATGGACCATATTATTTACAACAACATATATTCAGAGCATTAAAATCCCACTGTTCATAGCAGCCATGTGTAAATGGGGTGTAGGTACATCTACCTCAACATCTACCTTCTGGACAGCTTCTAAATCATTATTAACACAATCACTAGACCACATATTTTGTGAAACCTCTTTTCTGTATGGATGAAAGTGAGGCTGTCAAAGGACCCCCACCTATGGAAGTAGAAGGAAAATCCATTTAGCATTTAGCAACTAAATACTCCATTTTGCAATTAAAAGAAAGGTGGAGCATCAGACCCAGTCCTTTACTTCCCTCTCATTGTCTTATCTTCCTTGAATACATAAAGTAAACACAAATGTTGTTGCCCAAATCACCTAACTTCAGGCAGGGAAATATATGCTCCTTACTTAAATGGGGTATTTTTTCATATCTGTAGCATTAGTGGTAGTTTCAGGAAATAATTTGTGATTTTATTGACACATCCTGAATGCTACTTTCTGGAAATGGCAAAATAATGCATGTAACACTCATCTGACAACATGATTAATTCTACATCAATGAGTTGCTGTAATGGACATAATTGTAACAGGATGCTGTCTTTTCATCATCTTCCTTCTTTCAAAGAGCTTATATGGCTTTGGACTTGTAGAGAGAACATCCTCACATTTCTTGTGAGACAAATGCTTTGGAGCCAGTAACAAAAGAAGTGGCAATGCCTGTTTAAAAAGTTATGTTGAAACAGTTACACTTCAATTAACAGAGGTTGAGTAAGAATGAGAAATGCTCACAAATTTCAACTTTGAAAGCAGTATTAAACTCTGCTTTCAGCAAATGTAATTGGGATATGAACTGTATTAAAGAAATATTAAAAAAAAAAACCAGAACTGATTTATCACATGGATTAATAAGCACCTGATCTCTACACTGAGATCTGCTCTCTCTAAGGAAGACACCTGTGAGATCTCTCAAACATCTGCAACATCCTGTGTCGGCATAAAGAGTATTCAAGGTCTTACAAACAAGCACACATTCATTTCCCCAACCCTATGGCTTGGTATCTAAATGCTGCATAATGTCTAACACCCTGCTAAGGGCAATAGCTGCCTCACAGCCACATAAAGTGCAGAGATTTGGCTTTAAGAAAGCTCTCCCTGTCACTAGGGAAAGAGCCGTGAGTGTCACTGACTCCGTGTCAGCTGTGAGCAGACGCACTGGGACAGGTTTTCTGACACCAGCAGAGAGGTGATGGCTGCTGCCTAAGATCACTGAAGATCCTGCCAGACATTTGCAGAATACAAATGTACAAATGTATGCTGAGACAGAACACTGCACTTCAGCACAGTGTGCCTGAGGGAGTAAGGAAGGTTTCTTTTGCTTTTCTGTTTTTATGGAGCTGCACAATGTACTTGTCACTGGCTCTCCACATACCAGACTGTCAGTAGAACTGCACAAATGGCTACATACTGATTTTCCATCACAATGTTGTTTTTTTTTAACTAGCATTCAAACTCTGATTTCTCCCAGCTCTTTTATCATGTAGACTTTTTGCACTGTTTTATGCGCAGAGTTTTTGAGTTGCTATGTTCTTTCTAGACTTTTGGAACATATTAAGTTTGCTTAGCCCTCCTGACTTTATTTTGCCTTTCATACCTGGAAGCAGGTATCATGCTGTGATCTTGTCAGACTCATAGGTATGTGAGGAGAGGCCTTCAGTAAAAATCTACACTAGCTTTTGCAGAGATTGCCTCCTGTCATTGTGAACATTCATTTATTTATTCAGAATTCTGATGCTGGTGATGTTGTGTCATCAGATCTCACAATTCCTTGCCTGAAAGTTGTTGATGTGACATGCAGTCAGCATTTTTTCCTATTTTTCAACTTAAGATGTTTATCTTCAGAAAAAAAACCCTTCTGAAAGCATTCCTAGTGTGGGTGCTGCAAAGCTGCAGTGAACAGCAGCTGCTCAACCTCACTATAAAAAAAAAATATGTGAAATTGTGTCAAGGTGTCTGGTTCATGGACATTATTAACTCACTGGGTGCATCTTGTAGGGCTGCTCTGAAAATCAATTTCTGCAAATCCTATTAGTGGATGCAACAGCAGCAGTTGGATTTGATGATTCTTGCAAGTCACTGCCAGCTTGAGAAATTTTATGATTTTATGACATTATAAACCTCCAAGTATCTTTAGATTATATGTCAGTGTTTTGTGAGCCAAGAAATCTAGGTTTGTAAGCTCAGGTTATCTCAAAGCTTAACACTTATTCATAAAGTCAGTGGGACTGTTAATATTCCATCTGCTGGAATGATTAGGTTTTTCCAATGTTTCTGGCACACAATTTCTTGCATCCCCAGTCTCACCCATACCTACTGCCACAGGCCACCCTCATAGCTTCTTTCTCCTTCCGCTTCTTGCCCTTGCTTGAACTCCTTCTCAAGGGAGCCCTATAAGAATATCAGAAAACATCAGGAAACACCTTAGAAATTTTACTTTCAATCCTTTTAATGAAGAAGAAAATGTATTTTAAATAAAAAAAATGCTTACCCAAGATCTGCAAGCTTTCTCTTTAGTTTTTCTGTATGCCCTATAGTAGGGCTAGTTGTTCTTGCTGCCTGAGCACTTGTGGCACCATCTAGGATACATTTGTACATGGAAGAATGTACATTATTAATTTTAATTGGTACTTTCCATCCAGAACACTTTGTGTATCTTTTCATAATTAGATACCTATACATGTACATGTGTGTGAGGACACAATTTAACTGGGGGAATTCTCATTTTTAGGAAGATGGTGTGAACAGGAATAAAAATAAATAATTTCAGAATTCAAAAATACACAAAAATTTTAATTAAAGAACACCAAAAGTTAATATTGATTGAGTTTGAATGACTATGTAATAAATTGAACATTTACAGGCAAACATTCCAGTGAATCAATTTTTAAATTCAGCAGCACTTTACTTATGTTTATTTTTTTACAGAATTCATTTGGTATGTATGCTTTACTTCCAAAATTACTCCTAAAATTCTTTTTTCAATTTTGGAACCCAGGGTACCTTTTATGATGGGCATGCTATGGAATAGTTAATCAGTTTAGCCTGAACATCTTTGTTAAACTGAACATGTAACCTAAAATCTAACTATTCTGAATTAAAAAACAAACAACAACCCTCCCCAGAACCTGAATGTAGCTTAGTTAATAAATCTGCCTTGAGGCATTTATCCATTTTTGATCTCTTCTACCAATGCTATTAAATCCTAAAGAGGAAACAGGCTGCAGTACCTATAAAGCCAAAACAATGAACCTGAGTCTGGCAAACATCCTGTGAAATCTATACTAAACTAAAAGAATACATACTACTGTGTGTTTAAAAATTCAGACACTGTGACTCTTAAATATAAAGAGTGTTCCCAAATATCCTAGAGGAAGCAAATGAAGGTCAGTCATTCATGTCACTTGTGGTTTGGTGGCTTTTGCAATGTGACCTCAGACATACACAACTTCTAACTGGAAACACTGCTGGGTTTGTGGATTTCTCCTAGTGTTGCTGACTTAAATTAAACCCTCAAAATTAACCCCAAGCACCACAGCACTATCACAGGACAGTCAGCTAGGTGTACAGAACTTTGTGTGCGGTTTTGCAGATAATATCTGCCCAAGTTTTCATTTGAGCAAACAATTTAATGTGCAATTAAATTGGTTAAATCCTCTGAAAAGTAGAAAAATAAGCCTTTTGCAATACCCACACTAAAAGCTATACTATTTCCACTAATGCAAGTCCTTATGTTAAAAAAAAATACATTTCAAGAACAACTAACAAGCAACCTCATTCCAAAAAAGGAAACAAAAGAAAGTAATATGAAGAATAACAAAAGCAAGATGAAGTCTCTGAAGAAGAAATCCATTCCCCAAGGAGCAGAGGAGAACTTTAGGCAATGCACACTCTGCATCAACCCTACACTGTGCACACTTCTTTCCTGTTTCCTCTAACAGTTTCTTTTTCACCTTTACTGCAGACTTCTCATTTAACCACTGTCAAAATTGTCACAATAATTAAAACTTGCAACACTTATTTTCACACTAGCTATTTTTGAGGAATTTCTTACTGAAAGTTGAGAAATCATAAAGTACAGTGGTTTTGTGTGGGGCAAATAATTAAAGCATTTAGTAGATGGATGTTTTGCTGCTGTAGTAGGAAAAAAAAAACCTGGAGAGCTTCGCTGGAATACACAGCAGCTACTTGGAATGATAAATTTCTGTTCAAGCTCTTATATCCCTATGATCCCCCTCCCACACAGCTGGGGCCACCCAGGCCCCTTTAAATAATGATGACTTGCTGAGGTAAATATTTGTGCTGGCTATGGGACACAGTGGAGCATGGACAGGCTAGGTCCCAAAACCAGCTCCAGTGGCAGTGTGGATCTGAACCTACAGGGCCTTGCACGCAGGAATTACTCAATGCTTGCACATGGCAGAGACCAAGCACCAGAAGCACAGGTGCCCTGCCTGGGCAGGACGCGACTTCGGCCACCCTGG
This sequence comes from Calcarius lapponicus, assembly GCA_039654755.1. Lineage (NCBI taxonomy): Eukaryota > Metazoa > Chordata > Aves > Passeriformes > Fringillidae > Calcarius > Calcarius lapponicus. The sequence goes on from CM077464.1 coordinate 23,103,696, forward strand.
TCAAGTGCATCTTCCCCAGCTCCTTGAAGTTCTTCAGAGAAGTTAATGGAAAGCTGGTTTCTCAGAACAAATCACACAGAAGCTGTTTAATCCATCACCTCCAGCTGAGAGCTGCAGTAATGTGTGGCTGATGGATGTGGAAGACCCTAGACCTCAGTCCCCTGCCCACGGGCACACAGCACTTGCAGCAGCCTCACGTCAGCGAGCGCTGCCCACTGCTGTCAGCTGGCAGCAGTATCAAAGGATGCTGCCCACTGCTGCACAAACCAGGCAGAACTGAAGAAAGCCATCACACATACTTGAAAGAGCTGTGGTTCTAAGCTCATAATTTTGCAATGAAACTAATCTCATGCCACTTCAGCCCTTCCTACAGCACTGCAGGATCTTGTAAGAAAAAGAAGAAAACACAAATGTGAGCTTGCTAATGCTCACTTCTGCTATTGAGAGACTAACTTATGGCCGTGTGTGTCCACAGAGGTGCTCTCTTTCCATCTCCAAAAAACCCCTCCTGAACACACAAAACAAATGCAATGTCCTTTTTTTTTCTGAGCTGTATGATTTTAACAGCCAAATTAACATTCATTTAAAATAGCACTGTTGCAACACCTGTTGCCAAATAACTTGTTTCTTTTTTTAGTAGGATGTACTAAATATGATTTTTTTACTTGAAATTATATTTCTCTGGTTAATTCTAATATATTACTCAGCAGAACCTAGACACACCCAAAAGCATTTGTTGTTTACTTAACAGTCACAATGAGGAAAACATGACAGCAATATTTAGACAGAGATTGTTTTTCAAACCTAAAATGGAAAGTGCGACACAGTGGGTGGAATGTAATTCCCTATTCCTTGCACTACAAGGTTAGTTTCCACCAATTTGTTATCAAAGTATTTTTCATACATCAGTTGGAAGTGCAGGATTTAAGACTTCCCTGACAAACCAATCACACATTCAAGCTGAGTTTCTAAAGTCATTCTAAACAATCTAATGTTCACACCCTTATTTCTACTTGCAAAACTCAGATATTGAATTTAACTTGGAATTCTTAACAATTTAACCTAGTTACAACTAGCAATTTCAGAATTCATGTAAAAATTCTTGTAATACATTAACCTCTCCTAAATTCAGTAAAGTTTCATAATGCTATCTTTTATGAACCTGTGTGAAAGCCCAGTACAAAGATGAAGAAGAAACATGGTTTAAATCAGCAGCAAGTCAGACACACAAACATAAATCTTCAATAAATTGTTCTTTTCAGTTAATTCAAGCAAGCCAAAGTCTGTTATAAACCTTTCTAGACCTAGTCCTGCAGACCTCACTTATGAACAATTTTTTATTATGTATTTTAACTTATGTGACAGTTTCAGAATGCAAGGTGCGTTGCTAAGAATGCTGAAGTAGTGTCAAATGTTAATTCTGAATTTGAAATGCACCTGAAAAGAACAGCTCAGTGTTCAGTGACATATTGTTAATTCTTTATAATAAACTGGCATCTGAGACATACACCTGAACTACATATGACTGCACCCTGTTTTATCCACCTAAGAGGATAAAACAGAGTCAAGAGTCTGAATCAAATTAATAACAATGAGGCCAATCTCTCCAAGAAATTACTTAATTTTTTTCTGTAAATGAAAAATCTCCACTAACCTCTCATTAAACCTAGACTTTTCTTCCTCTCAGCAATTAAAAGCCACAATCTGCTGTTCTTTACACTCCTTTCTGCGCCCTCCAAAAAAATCATCGAGCAGTGCCAAAATCACATTATTTGAGTAAGTACACTGTGTTAAGCATGTTTCTAATATGGAGGTGACCCAAGGTCAAATAACGTTGGTTTTTTTTTTTTTTTTTTAAACACAATACAACGTTTTCTTAAGGGCAATTTCCCCCTGGTTTTTTTCAGTGAGTTCCAAGAAAGCCTGAAAAAAAGAAACTAAGCAGTTCCCTATCCCTATTAAACTTTGCCCTTCTCTTATACCATCATACAAGATCATTTTGAAGTTTTTGGCTTCCAGGTAGGCAAAAGAAATTACAAGATGATGACCTTATACTTGCTAAGGTACTACTGCACAACAAAAGGCAATAAAGTAGATAGCTGTTAAGTGAGCAAAATGAGGCATCAATTTATTGTAAAAGAAACAGTAATACCTTTATCCTGTAAAATATTCCTGCCAGCTGGGTGATGCAAAGGAGATGCTTCAGAGCTGTGCCCAGATTTTGAAGGAGAGGAAAGTGGAGTGTCTCCCCGAGCATATGGGGAATGGACACCTCCTTTGTGGTGCTGTCCTTCTTCTTGGTTTTCAGTTAGGTTGTCAAGTGAGATTGCTGCACTGCTAGCCACGGGGGAGAGGGAGGAAGCACCAGAATCTGATGCTGGTGAGGATGCTCTCATGCATAAGGGCAGTGGTGATTTTGAAATGTGCATGGGACTACTGTAACTGTGTGATGGCTGTTGGTATAAGAGATTATAAAGCAGGTTATACCACTTAGTAAGCAAACAGAGCAAGATTTAATTTGAACATGCAATTCTTTTATTCATTATTTAGCTTTCTACTTGTACGAAATGCTGTAGCAGTTCAAGGCATTACCCTTTGATGTTCATTGGTACAACACAGTGTTGTTTATTGGTATCTGCTTTCAGGTGAAGTCAGAATAGGACAAAACAATGAGCAAATATTGTATCAATTGTGGTAACAAATTAACAAATGGAGAAATGCACAATTCAAGCTCCTTTCACCTCCTGCACAAATGAAAAGACCCGCTCTGCGTTATAAAGCACATGTAAATTAAAAAGACCAGGATTCCAGTTAAAACACAACAGAACCAAAAAACCAGGTGTGCTGACTCAAAAGGAGACTGGACTTGCACATCACTCAAGTACATTCACAGCAGACTGGCCACAGAGGAATAAATACTGCCTGTGCTACAATGGAAGGATAAAGACAGAGGATGATCTGACCTACAGGGGCAATCTAGCACTCCCCAGGAAGCTGAAAAGAGAGGGTAGAGCCCTTCTCACCTTTCGCTCCAGGCTGTCCTCGCCATCAGTGGAACTGATGCTGTCATACAGCCGCGTTCTGGAGGGCCTCTGCCGCTTGTTCTTCACCGAGAGCTGAGCTCGAGTCTTCAGTGCCTTGGAGTCCAGTCTCTCTGTTTCTGGAACTGCTTCATTGAAATCTGTATGGAAACGTGATTTGAAACTGTTTAACAGAAGTATCTTTCATTACTTTTTCCTAAGAAAAGGAATTGTACAAACTACTGCAAGCACATGCACTTTGCATAGAATCATAGAATATTTTAGGTTAGAAAATACACATTCTACTTGTACCTGTACCTTTGTAACTCCTATAGTACCCCCAGAAAAAGTTATTTGCATAAACAAGTTTATCTGTACAGATTCAGCAAGGGCAAGGGGATAGCAAAGAACCAACTGCAGATATTTAAGAATTCAATGAAGTATTCCCACTGTTACACAGATGACTACACAAACCCAGCTGTACCAGCCCCGAAAGTAGATCCACTCAGACTCCCTCAGAGGGAGTTACATGCGCTTGGCCTGCAGATAGTTCACCTCCACCAGGGCATAAACATCATTGTGTGATACATGAAAACTGGAGAAGTATTTAATATAAAAGAACAGAACAATGAAACCATTTTACTTGCCTGGCTTAAAAGACATCCGATTCCTGAATGTCTCATGAGCAAAATATACTGAACACTTCATATATGACTTGCCTCTACAGCTAAAACTAACATAGCTGTACTTGTCTTAGCTATCAACCATCTACTCAAATGAAATCTGAGTACTGCAGCAAATTTAACATTTTACAAAGCTGCAGTGATTAAAAATATTTTTAAAGGCATTTTTGTATTTAATACCAAAAAAACCAGATTCTTACAGTTTTAAAAATTTTTCTTCAACCCTCACAGTAAAACCCAAACTGTAATCCATTAGATACATTTATGCATTCAGAATACACTAATAAATTAAAATCTGGTCTTACAGATATTTTTGCTTTTCTTCTATGTTAAATAGAAGAATTAAATTTAATTTCACATGATACTCCAGAATAATTAGCATTGTCTGACTTGCAATGCTGCTTCTGCCCTAAGTACTCCACAGGAAAACCACACGTGGTTATTATAGCTTGAACTGCTTGTATTTGTTCTTCCAGGTGTACAGACTTATATACATCCCTTCGTTTCACCGCTGAAACTATGCAAACTATAAACACAGGACTGCAAACGGTATTTACAGAAGTGCTCATATGGGCCTTCTTAAAGCAGAAGACCATCTGGGCCTGGAGCTTCCTACTTCCTGCACCCCATCTTGCCCTGCTTTGTTGCAGTGGAACTGGGCTGCTGTCAGATGGTCTCTGCCCCAGCCACACGTGCTGCCACCCCCAGTCCAAGCTCCCTCTTCTGCAGAGAGTGGCTGGCCCTCAGAGCTCCCAGCACAAACCCAAAACCTCACATGATGCTGCAGTAATCTCCCAACCCACTGGGGTGTCTGGAAAATCTCTCACATAAAAGTCGTAACAGTTCTTATTTCACTCTCAGAGTCAATGTAATGAGACTTTCTTTCACCAGACATTCAACCACTTGACTCCAATGTTCTTCCATCTGAACTATTTCAGTACCACTGTGAAGCAGGGAAGAGCTCGCCTGTACTCCTACTGTTTTTCCATTAGACGGAGACAGAATTTAAAATCTCCTGTGAACTGATGCATCCCTGGGTATCCAAAGACATCCAGAAAACAGAAACACAAAGTGGCTTGAATGGAAACTTGCAAAGAGATGTCAAAGTCTGAGACTGTCAAAGTTGGCCTCAGTACTGAACTGTTTAGATTTCAAACCACTGACTCCTGCCAGTAAACAGCTTGATTGTCTACTGCAGACACAGCTCATCATCACTAAACCAGGAGGCTACAATGCACTGCTGGGCTCTCAGAATAAACCATGTATTTGTAAAGGAAATGCAATCCATAGTCTAGTATTCCCTGGCAAAGCAAAGGAAGAATTATGTGGGCCATGGTAGTTTTGATTTTCTCTTTTTAACTTCCACTGATGTTACTGGCAGCCCCTGAAGCTCAGTGTGAGGTTATGTTACAGCCTGAGGAGTCTTGGCAGGATGCTGAGCACGGCCAGAGCACTGTGCAGCGTCAGGAACAGTTACACTCAAATGTTTGCAACCACCAGGCTGCATCCACTGCTCCTTCCCAGGTCCCCAACCATGCAAGAATGTAATAAACACCTCAGATCACACTGAAACAAAAATATACTTGATACTATTTTAATTAAAACATTGTACTTTTACATACCCTAATTTTATGATGGAAAACAGACCTGCAAACCCCTGGACAAAATTCTGGGATGTGGCTGTCCACATGCAGTCCTATCCCAGCAACATAATGCAGAGGCCTGATCAAGAAGCATGTATTATGCTTGCCAAACATGAGCCAGAAAAGAGACTGGAGCACCTGTGTGAATGTCACAAAGGCAGTGTGCACAACCCACAGCACCAGAGGGACTCTACTCACCTCCAGCTGTCCATCGTGGACAACTCCCCTGCCCCTCATAGCTCCTCTGCAAACACCCAGGGGTTGATGGCAATTAATTTCTTAAAAGGTTTAAACAAGAGTGACACAGAGACATAGGCTCTTTGCAGAGCAGGTGTCACACACTACATTAGAGTCTGCTACAGACCTCAGGAACTGACACAGAATTTACTGGAAAAGGTATATGGAAGTCAAAGAGTGCTGCAGCATATTTAAAGATATACTTATTTATAAAAATTAAGTTTTTTCCCCCCTTATTAAAACCACAAATGCAGCCTGGACTCTAAGGTCTAACTATGCAGCTTCTGCTTTCAAAATCATTGCTGATTACCAATTTTTCCTAGCAAATAATTTGTGTTTGTATTCACGTGGTTAAACTTGGGCATTTAAATTCAGAGATCATCTAGTCTAACACTCAAAAAAATTAACACTGGTAACATTTCTCCAGAACATTTTTGGAATGAAAAAAGGCAGCTCTTAGAAAATTTTCATGCAAATGCATTGATTAAAAACCATAATTTTGAAGCACTGACATGCAGATTTTTGATACTGTACTAAGAACTTCCAACTTTTTAGAATGAATTTTACAATTTTTCTTTTTTTTTTTTTACATGTAGAAATTCCTGGATTTTAGCTCTTGAGCCATAGACGTGTGCTGACATTGTTACAACACTACATGCAAGCATCATTTTTCTGAGTCAAGTGAAGAAAACATAATTTCTTCTCCTGAAACAAACTACTAGAAGGATTTGTGTTAACAGCACTGCTAAGTATTAAATGTTTTATAACACCTACTGAGTCTCTATGGCAGAAATATAGACTTTCTTGTCATCCTTCAGAGATTTCATTAAAATTAACACTTGACAGAAAAAAACACGTCTGTGAAGATTTGTGGAAACCAACTGGACAAGGTCTGCATATCACTGAATACCATTTCAGCAGAACTAGCTCGTTTTTATACACATACCTTGTTAAAAATATAATTCATAATGATTTGTTTGTAAGGCAATATTGTTGGTGTCCACACTTGAAATGACTGCTAAAATATCAGTATTAATAAAACACCTCTGTGCTTGCTAGAAATTAATTTATTTCATAATGTATTGCTTTTTTTTTTCCACAGAGAAATAAATAATGTTACAGTTTCTAGGAATCCTGGGCTTCATCAAAAGCAGGGTGCCACCCAAAGGAGGTGATTCTGCCCCTCTGCTCTCATGAGACCCCAGCTGGAGTGCTGCATCCAGCTCTGGGACTCCCAGCCTAAGAAGGACATGAACAGTTGGGTAAAGTCCAGAGGAAGACCATGATGTTGATAAGGGGACTGGAGCACCTCCCATGAAGACAGGCTGGGAAAGTTGGGGCTGTTCAGCCTGGAAAAGAGAAGGCTGTGCAGAGACCTCATAGCAACCTTCCAGCATCTGAGGGGCCCTACAGGGAAGCCAGAGAGGGACTCTTTGTCAGGAACTGCAGTGACAGGACAAGGAGCAATGGTTCACACTGAGAGAAGAGACATTTAGGCTGGATATGTGGAAGGAATTCTTTACTGTGAGGGTGGTAAGACCCTGGAACAGGTTGCCCAGAGAAGCTGTGGCTTCCCCATCCATAGAAGTGTTCAAGGCCAGGTTGGAGGCAGCTTTGAGCAACCTGGTCTAGTGAAAGCTGTCCCTGCCCATGGCAAGGGGGCTGGTACTAAATGATTGTTAAGGTACTTCCAACCCAAACCATTCTATGGTTCTATGATTCATAGGAGTTATGGTTTGGTTCAAACAAACCTTGACTTAAGCCATCCAGGCAGGTCACTTGCTTAGTATCTAGATTTTCCACTGGATTTCCTCTAGAAACTTCTCCAAAAGACGTCTGCCTTTCAAAAATGTTGTTGTTATTGTTAACCTGGCTTCCATTTTGCTTCATTAGCCTGAAAACTTCTGCTTCCAATTCTTGTATCTGAAAGAAATACAATGCAGTATTACCAAAAATATTCACCCAATACACTCTACCCATTAGAGATGTTGTTTTTCCAGAATTTCACACAGAATTGTCTCATTCTTCAAATATAAGAGTAAATGCTACTCACACGAGCTTGTAAGCCTTGAACCTCTACAAGGTGTGCTTTCTCCAAATCTTCTATTTTCTTGCGTTCAGCTTCCTGGCGTTTGATGAAGTCAAGTTCTCTTAGGGGAAAAAAAAGAGATGTATTTGTTGTCATCAAAGCAATCAGAGTGAAAAAAAAAGTTTGCCACTCATCAGAAAAATCTGTCCTTGCCAAATAATTTATCAGTCACGGTGTAAGAACTATGAAACAGCAATCAGGACAAAACCCTAAGCAATTAGTCTAAGTGAATATGCTAGGCAATAATATAAAAATGGCAACAGCAACTTATCTGGAAAAAAAATCTCAGTTCTTACTAATAATCAAAATAGTTAAACTGGTTTCTTTTCCTAATCTGTCTTTAAAACAAAACCAACATAGCTCAGTTTATGCTTTTCTATGTTGTAGGACATAGAGCAAAGTCTCTGTTTTACCAGAGTATGACTGTGCTCCTTTCACAGAATGAACAACCTACAAGTTCGCAGAAAATTGAATTTTCTAAAGGAAATATGTCACGTCACTTAAGGAGTCTGAAGTATTTAAAAACAACTGACTAGGTCTTTTACTAATATAAAGCAGAATGTCAATGGAAAGCTATCCAAACTCATTCTACTGATTTGCCCTATCTTTTTTTATTTTGAATATCAAAGAAATTTGTGACAGAAAACATACAAGATACAAACTAGTTTTGGAACAGTTACAAAATTCCAAAATAGGTAACGATACTTTCATAATCTAACCCCTTTTTTAATGGGACAGGATATTCATTTCTGCAATCCCAATTATCACGTGACATTGCTGTATGTCTTTGAGTTTTCCTCTTTAAATAAGTGTATTTCAGCAGAAAATGAAAAAAGCTGCTGCTGCTGCAAAAAAAAAAAAAAAAAAAAAATCTGGGGAATGGAAGCTGTTATAGAAATGTAAGATGTTATTATTCTTGCTAGCCACCAGGGAGAGGGGACCACATGAAACAGAGGGGGCCGGGAAATCATCAGTTAGCTCAACTCAGCTCAAACATTCTTGGAATCTACAAGAAGAAGAAAAATTAAATGTAAAATGCAACAAAACAATATTCCTTTTGATGTTACATTAGTACACAGCAGAAATGAATCCAGTTGATACAATACCCATATAAATTGCTGCAAACTTTGTTAATCAAGTGCTTTACTGTAATTACTCTTAGTTGTTTGCAATTACATTGAGCTATCTCCTAATCCTGAAACATACCAATCTGGAATATTACAGACTAAGTCTTTATTTAGGTACAGTATGACTACAGCTTGAATACTAGCATTTTTCCATAACAGAAAGAGTCCATGCTTTTCATGAATAAAAAAGTGGAAAACAGTGTTTACCTTACAGGTGTTTAACAGTGGGTTTCATATTTCAAAATATATCACATACATGTTTTCTAACTGGCCACTAAGTCATTTGCTGAGCCTGGTGTAGCTGCTTACTTTTGCTGAAAATCCTTGATTAATTTCTTTGTCTTGTTATATTTCTTCTCCAGAGCCTGATACTGGCTTTGCGTCTCCTTGAGGTGCTCATTCACTGTGTGACACAAGGTCTGTGCCTCAATCCAATAACTCTCTAATTTCATCATCCTTTCCTTATTTTCCTCAATGTTCTGCTGGAGTTGGGTCTTCTCCAATTCCCACCTCACCTTCTCATTCTCAGCAGCCTGCAGCTGAACAAAGGAGTGGAGATGCAGTCCATAAAAAGCTGCAAAGTGCAGCCTAATAGTTCAGGATTAATTCAAACAACACAAATAGAGAGAATCAGTAAATCACTACCTACAACAGTAATATGCTAGCAGTGGGAAGAGCGTTCCAGGACAAAGAAAACAAGCTGATACATGTATTATTCTTCCTCATGAAACCAAGCAGAGTTTTTGCTCAGTGTTCCAGTGCAGCCTCTATGCTTCCCTGGGTTATACTAACCTATTTGACTGGCTGACATTTAAAATGTCAATAGTGGAGTACCCAGACAAACTGCAGGGTTAATTACCCAGCACATGGGATGCATTTTGTCTTGTGCATGTGAGTCAGGTGCTATAAAGCATTTACACACTTTCAGAAAATGATGACATTTCTTATTTTGGGAAGGGGGAATTTGATTTCCAGATTTTTTTTTTGTTGTTTTTTTTGTTTTAGTGTTCTCATTTGCTAACTGAAGCTACCTGCAGGTTTCAGTGTTTGGTGCTGGATAAGGGTAGGGTTATGCAGCATCTTGTGGGATTTAGTTCCTATAATTTAGTAAAAAAAAATGCCTTAACATCCCTGTTTATTTATCAAGAGTTCTTAATTTGCTCTAGGCAGTTCTGCTAGCATTATGGATGATACACACCAAAAAATTAATTTGTTTGCAGTTTTATTAGTAATATACCTAAATGAGTCACATTTTCTTCAGCTCGATTGAAAAGATGAAGTAAAAAGGTCCAACACTAAAAGGCGCATTAACCCTAATTTTGCAAATGGATATGCACAGAGGAATGTTTACACCCACACACTGATGCCATCAAGTCAATGGGCCTTGGCATAATCCCAAGGGATCGAGTGTGTGGCTCCAATTGCTAGATTTGAACTGGAAAGCAGAGGAAGAAAAGATTTTTGACTTTCTGGACTGAAACAGGACAACAGAAATTGTCCTTACACAAAATAGTTGCACTCTGATTTTTTTTTTAACAGTAATTTATGCAGATTTGATAAACACTATGCAAAATACAAAATAATAGTGAGTACAAATGCTGCTGAAAAGAAATAATAATCTAAAATCTTTTCTTGAAGTACAATTTTCTCTTTTTCTTATTTTTATTTCCTTTATAATAGACTCAAAGAGAAGGATGTCATTATAAAACCTAGTATTGCTGAACTACTGAATAATCAATTAGGTTCCCATAAAGGCTACCCTAGTACAAAAAAACCCAATTCTTTTTTATTGCTATAGCAAATTTAATTTATTAACTAGCAGCTGATTGTGAGATAATGTTTTCTTTTAAATTGATCCTATTTTTCCTTCCTAGACTATCTTTTAAAGAGAGCTGCAACAATATGAAACAATACTTTTTCTTCTGTATATAAAAATACTTTCTATTAAATTCCTTTAAACGAATTGGGTTTTTAAAAAATGTCAGCATTGGAAAGTAGCGCAGGGATACTTTAACATCACTTGTAAATAAAAATCTACTAACTTAACTTGAACATTCAATCCAAGTATAATTTTAAAACCTGAAAAATGCATCAGAATTTAAAAACTAGCAATCTGCCAATTAGTTATTATGATACCCCTTAAAACATATGCTTAATTGAAGCTACAAAAGTTGGCACTTTCTTTTAATAGCAGCACTTAAGATTTTTACTCGAAACTTGGAATAAAGAACATACACCAAGACAAGATTTAGCTGAGCCATTTTGCTTCTTAATCAGCCTTTAATAAGGATGGTGACTTCTCCACCCACATAAAGATACATCCTCAGATCTGATTTTGCATGAAGAAAAAAACATGATGCATTAACTATATATTGATTCTTACCTTTGTCTTCAGCTTCTGAATTTCAGCTTCTGTAACTGCATGTTTGATTTGCAACTAGAATTGAAAACATAAAATAAACAAGTGAAGTCACAGAGAGTACTCCGGTATTTTTAAAGCCTGTGCTGCAAGTTGAATACCTTATTACATAGCAGAAGGCCCCGAAGAGTGCTGCAGTGCAGTAGATTGTAAATTAAAATGTCTAGCTTGCAAAATGACTCAGTCTGTGCAACCTAATTAAAGATAGGATGCCGTCTAACCACTCATAATTTCAAATCAGAACATCCAATCTGTTTAGCAAAACCAAATGTCTTATGTTTAAAAAAATCAGATGTTATCCTGCTGGGCTTTGCTCTCCCCTGATGTGAATGTGAAATATATCCCAGTGCTGGAAGTCCCACTGCACTGATTAAAGCAGGCACATTACAAATAAGCAAATATGGAAATAAGTGATTTAACATCTCAAGAAGTCAGGAAAACCTTGAGGGAAGATCCCAAACATTAATTTCATGCAAGAAGAAAGGTAAACTGATGCTATCTTTCACCAATAGCTGGAGTTACTCTGCACAAGCCAGCTAATCTCAGTTGAGGGCAGTTACACAGGGAAACTGTAAATAACAGCAACAGCATTCAAGCAACAAAGCGATTGCAAGCAGATTAAAAGCCAGGCAGTGTGCTAAAGGTTGTAGTTACATCACCAAGCAGCCACAACAACAGGGGATCTGTACAGGGAAAGAGTTGGTGTGGAGGACCTGACTCCCACCTGCACACTTGCTGTGGGATTTCTTCTGTTCTAACCTACATTAGTCTCTTCCTCTGGAGTGCACAGCCTACAGCAGTCAACTACTCTGAGTGTATCAGGCAATGTCCTGAATCCCCTTTAGTTTTACGACAAAGGTCTGCTATTCACAGGCTCCAGGAACGCTCTGAAGTACAAACTGAACCACAGCTCCAACAGCATAACCCTAATCCAAGTGGAAATGATCACACACACATGTACCCAATACTGGCCCAATACTGCACCCCAATCCCTGCTGCTGTAGTGTTTAAAGCAGGCAGCATGGACAAACTACTGACAGGCCCCAAACCTCACACTGAATCAGTGACTTGGGTACGCTGGGTATGGAGCTAGGGGCAAGGTCAAAAAGTGAATTACAGCCTGAGCCAGCACTGCACCAGAGATAAGGCATCGTCTATTATTTATGAATAGGAGGAATAGCTATGGAAAAGCATGTTTTACATGCAGGTTACTTCTCTTACAAGACAAACATGAGCTTTTGGGAATAGTTTATGTGAACTAATAGAGTATATGAGGTTGTTGTACTGAACCAGAAACTAACATCTCTGGTGAAGCAATGGCTACGTTCTTGAAGAACCAACTGCTAGTAAGAAAATGTGCAAATTAATCAAGAGAAGTTCTTCTGGGAGAGAGAAATAGTTTTCAAAGTAACAGGAGCTATCACTGAGCTGATCACTACAAGTATCTGAAAAATTCTAAGCCAATTTTGAAATTCTCTTTTCATGAAGTCTATTGAATGCCCCTTCTTGTGGCATAGGAAATGCATGCTCTCAGATACAGTTTGGTTTGCAAATCAGCCTCAATTAATCTACTGAATAAACCTAGTCCTTTAAGGTGGAGAATTCCTCAATTTATGCTGGACAGAATAAAGGAGACACCGATTCACCACTTAGGAATCTTCTTTCCAACACTCAATTCTTGGTCACGGTTTCCAGAGGAGACTGTAAGAACTTCTAGTCCCCACAATCATCTGTTACTTATGCTCACTTTTTGACTTTGCACTGAAAAGTGTTACAATTCTTCCTGTGCTCAGTGAGAGCAGATGTAATATTCCATTTCAAATGAAATGAAATGAACTGACTGCAGCAGCTTGCAGAGACACAGGTAACCCTGGGATCATGGGGCTCCTGAGTAAGTGCCACAGGAGAGCAGGGCTACTGCTCCAGGATGGAGAGGTGCCAGCGCAGCTGGGAGCAGGGCACCAGCCCTGGAGCTCGTGTTGTGGCAAGAAGTTCCCAGTGATGTTACTCCACCTAGTAGGCCAGGAAGCTGAGAAGGACATACACCTTTATATATATATATATATATATATATATATATATATCAGGGGGAAAAGGGAGATACTTCAATTGGCATTTGCAAGAGGTTACTTGCAATTCTTGAGCTCAGTCATTCCAACCTCTGATCTACAATTTTCAGACACTGAGAACTGGTTTTTCTCCCCATTGCACTCCTGTTAATAGCGAAAAATTATTAAAGAACCATCTCAAAAATCATAGTATTTATAAACTGCCTAACCTTTGCTTAGTTCTGCTACACTGTTCTGGGATGAGATAAAATCAGGGGAATAATGGATGAGCTATATTTTTCCCCTTTTCAGACTTAATAATGGCATCAAAAAGCCAAGACTCAAAGCCTTAGGTTACCTGCTGACAGTCCACTCCCATCTCTTCCGAAACCCCACAAATCCATACAGAGCACTTAAAGGGCTTATTATTACATACAAATAAACTCCAAATTGTTGCATAAATGACAATCTGCTCAGGTACAGATGGTTTTTAACAGTTATTTTTGTGTTCTCTGTTATTAAGTTAAAAAAATGAATACTGAGTACCCAGTCAGATCATTGAATCAGTACATGGTACAGCAGATCCCACTGAGGCAGAAGAAAGAAGACACTTTTCTGTTTAACAGAAAAATGTGTAGCTGAATATGTACTTTTTTTTTTTTTTAAAGAACTAATTATGGTTGTAGAATAGATGAGAAATGCTAACATATTTATAGGTTAGACTAAACAACAGGCAAGGTCAACTATTTGGCAAGAAAATCTGGACTCCTCAGCTAAAATTTTTTAAGCAAGTTTACTAACAGGGGACCAGAAATCTTTATTCCATGTCCTATTTAATGCCAGACAAATTCTTGGCAGATACTATTTTGTATTTTTTTTTTTTTGGCTTTTAAGTCAGTATAAAATTGTGAAGGCTTCACTTTAACAAAGACATTTTGAGTAATTTTTGGCACATTTCCTATTCAAGTATGTCTTGAAAAGCTGATTAATTTTCTACAAAACAATAAAACTTGTTATAAAATGTAACTTTTAGAGAGAAAATGGATTGAATTCATCAAGACTGCAAAAGGTAGAAGGGGATGAAAGTCTAGCAAATGTTAAAATACCAGGAGTACACTGTGAAGGAAAGTATGCACTAGAATCTAACAATCACCATGACAATTTTTATGCAATCATTATATATTTTTGCATATAATGATCATCCATTCTTCATATATTTCATAAAAATATGGAATAATGAATTCTTACATAAATGTCCCTTCTCCCTACAGCTCTTGTCTCTCTTCAATCATCACAGCTAAAATAAAGTTTCTAGCTTTTTCTCTTAAAGCAGTTAAGAAAAATCAGTTTTATTTTTCCTGCTTTACAGCCAGGAAAACAAGACTTTCAAAAGTACCATGATTCACCCAGGAATGCCCATCTCTCTCTGACTTTCATTCCAAAAGCAAGGCATTTTAAAAAAGAGTGCTCTCAGAGTATGGGAACATGATTTTTGTTGCAAAGACTGAATTCAACTAATTAGGTCAAACTATTATGCTTAAAGATTATGTCCTACCCATTTTCTTAATACTTTCATTAATCTCTGGAGTAAGAACCAGAAAGAACAGTTATTCTTTAAATACAATTCCAGAAAACACTGTGTGGGCAGTGTGATCATGAACAAGTCCTCCAGTGTTGAAAGAATTCAGGGCAAATACCAAGCAAAATACATGTACTCACTCAGCATCAGCCAACAAAACGCAGCTGTGTACTCTTAAAGACAATCCGTGAAACAAAAGTGGTGTGCTCAGAACAGCGCTACTGCGTGGGCAGCTGAAAGAGCCCACTCTGAGGCAGGAGCATTTCATGTTTTCTTCTCAGGCTCTCATCTACACTTACACTCAAGGATCCCAAAGTACCTTCATCTGGGCTCTAAAACAGCATTTTAAGGCCATTACAGAAGACAGATCTGCAAATAGCTTCAAATCAGTCTGGACAAGCTCCAGTATGGCAATAGCCTGAGTTTATGGAAACTGTATTCAAGCACAGATTTAAAGGTGGTTTATTCAAAGGTGAGTTTCTTGCCCATCACTGCATCTGTGTTTTGCACAGCCTTGGAAAACTCACTGGCACACGGAGAATGGTAGCATCTTCCCACCACTTTGAGACTGTATTATATGTATGATGCAAAGTATTAGAAATGAAGTAAAAAGTTTTGCTAACTGGTGTAAGAGCATGAAACTCAAAATACAGAGTGAGATAATCATAATTTAAGTAATGTAAAAAACTTTCAGGGGCCAACAATGAATAACAGTAGGTAGCCAATGGCTGAGAGGGCTATCAGCAGGAAAGGGAAAGGCTGGCTGCTCATTGACTGATCACTTTCCAAGCATGACTCTCACTAAAGGGTAGTAACAATATATTTATACAAGATTAAATATCTGGTTTGAGTGAAGGCAAGAGGATAAGTGGAGAAGGACAAAAAAGGAGTCCTGGTATTTTAATACTCCTATCTGGGCCCAGGTTCTGCTGCTTAAATCTCCTATGAGGTTCTGGCTGCCTTCACCCTTCCATCTTTCTGTGCTTAAAAAAAAAAAAAGTTTTTTACTGCCATCACTCAGCCCATTACTGTAAGCTCAGGTATATCCATTGTTTCATATCTTTATTGGCATGAGAATTCAGGAAAGCCTAAAAAGAAGCCACATCAAAAGCACACAGCCTAAACTACAGAAGAAATGTCCCTTCATATTTTGGTATGTGAAATTATATAAATTCAATGACCACAGTGAACACCACTGTTACTACAGGTGGATGCTATACTACCTAACCATAAACTTGGCATAGTTTTGTTAAAACTTTGGTAAAGTTTTGAAGTATGGCTGCTTCCCCAATAGAGCATCTTTCTAAACACATGGCCAAACACACTACATGGCTGTACACTGATGAGTTACTGTGGAATGGCGTAGGATGAGTTTCAGATGTCTCTCTTCACTGAAATTTAACATTTGTTGTTTGGTTTTCCCAATCACCTTGTATTGGAATCTTAAAAAACCAAAGCAAAACAAAGCAAAGCTGAAAAAATCCGACCCCAAACTCCAGAACCCTGCTAGTGATGAATGAACTTGCACTCTTTCTATGTGGTCAAACTAAGTGCTGAGGCAGAGTAACTTCTGTATTGAAAAGTTGATTTATAAATTGCCCTCATCAATACAATAGTCATCTGAAAGCTGATGCCAAAATATCTCCAAAAGCCAGTTCTATATCTTTCAAGCAGAAATTTTTGAGTCATTTCAAAGTACTAAATATACAAAAAGCTAAAAACCACTCCAGTTTTCAAGAGAAAAAACCCAAGCACTGAGATAACTAGAAATCTGGTTCAGTGATGTATTTCAGGAGTATTTTCTGATGGATAACTTACTTCTTTGAATTTGTGGGCAAGTTTGCTGGTGTCCACATCACTGGGGGAGAACATGTCATCATTTTCAGGGAGATCGAACACTTCAATGGCCATGTCACCTCCTGGAAGGACAGGTCCCATGTCTTCATCTTCTTCATCTGTGGCATATTCCCCTGTCTTAATTTTATAGCATTTAAGAAATTCCAGTTATCCTCTTATTATGCAGAGACTATTCAAAGAGTAACTAAGATACTGTGCAATCATAGCATTCTGCATACAAAAAAGGTTATCTTTGTCTTTAGCTATAACCCAGTACTGATGAATTCTACCAGACAAAATATAACTCCACCGCAGTATTTCAGTACATTACGAGAGAAGAGAACACAGTGTCTTAAGCACTAATAACTCAGTTTTCAAGCATTACTGGCTCTGTATTTTGATGGTTTCATCCTTTACCAAGAGAGACCTCTTTTTCATTGAACGAACTCTCCAAATTTATTTCAGATTTAACAATGAATCTTTTCCAAACAGAAAAAAAAGCAGAATAAAACCAACAGGATCTTGATTAGTCGTTAGCAAAGTCATCTGGATGAAGTAATTCTCCAGTGATATTCCATGTTGAAATTGAAAATTCATTGGTTTGTTCTTTATAAACAAATTAACGATAGAAAAGTCACACCCACGCAGAAAGACAACAGTAGGAAAAAGAAACCAAGTGTCAGAGTCTGAAGCCAGAATTTACTCAATTTTCACCCTAAATAAGGAGCTGCTTTGAACTAGTTTGGAACAATAAATGTGGGTGTTTCTTGTGTAGGTAAACCATGAGGTGCAAACAATTTGCTGGCAAAACAGAGTTTTGAAAAATCATAAGCTGCAGTCAGTATCTCAAAAACAAACAAAATAAAACAAAGCAACAATATTGAAAAGAAAAGGTTGAAGTATGGAACCCCAAGCTGCCTACTCAGTCTTTTGCACACATGTCTGTGCTCATCTCTCCCTGACCCTGAGGTGAACGGTACCACCTTGCTCCTGCAGGGCTCCCTCTGGAAGTACAGAGTGCACAGATCACAAAGAGCCTGCTGGCTTGCAGATCACTGTGCAAACACATTATAAAGCAAACACTTCCCTCAGGACCACATCTGGATTTATAAGGCTTGGGACTAAATAAATACATGGAAAAGGAAGGGCGGGGGGACCAGTGCAGTCTTTTTCATGTTTCTACAGTAACACCACCAAAATTCTGACACAACTATTCCAAGTTTTTCTTCATGAGCTTTCAGTTCCTGAGATGAAGAAAATAATACTATTATCAGAAGTATATTCTCCATAGTGCTAAAATTATCTATTAGTGTAATTTTTTGACTTTTCAAAACAAGAGGTAAGAGCTCAGATGTTTGAGCAATTCAAACCTCAGCTTCCTACCTAATTCAGTTTCTCAGCTGTTGTTTAGGCTTATGTGAAACTCTCTAAGCTAAAAAGTAGTGCATTCAAGATGTTGACTCTAGGTGGACAGGACACACAGACAGCACATAGAATCATAGAATGGTTTGGGTTAAAGGGAACCTTTAAAGATCACGAAAAACCTACATTTGTCCTTTTTTAAACCACTGAAGTTTTAAAAAACAAAGCCAAAACACATAGAAAGCATAAAAGAGTTTAGTAAAATTTTATGATGTTGAAAGAACTACTAAAAAAAAAGTCACCAACATGCACATCCATACTTTAAAACAGCCACTGTAAAGCGAGGCACTTTTTTGGTGAGCTATTGCTGCCACTACAAATAGTGACACATTCTCCAACGAAATAAACAGTAACCATTTATTTTATATACTTCATGCTTACTAAGCATATATGCCTAAGAATCTCAATAGTTGTCTATTAAAAAAAGCTAAAAGCTGGGTTTGCTTCTTCTTTCCTTATTTAAGAGATGTAAAAAATACATAGTCCATCTCACTGGAGTTTTCAGGCATGTAAGCACTACAGGTAAACAAAACAACACCTGAAATTGTCATTCTGTATGTCTAGATCTTAAGCACACACACACAAAAAACTTCTGTTACATTACTCCTGTAGTAACTTCTTTATTATTTAGTTTCTATTTTATTGTCCCTGGCTATGTGCAGTAGCTGTCTAAACTGAAAATTGGGCTGCTGACTCTCCTGACTCTTTAATGCAATGTTATGCCACCTTCACTCACCATCAGGGCAACCACAAGCAGAAAGACTAACTCTTAAAATCACACAGAGATTTCAGAGAAATTATTTTTTGTGGGGACAAAATACTAACAAATCCATATACTTTCCATTTTGCAGTCATTATCCCTGAAACAAGTAAGGTAATTCACAACTGTAATTTCTGCATTAAAAAAAATCCTGGTGGGTCCATCAGCAGTGGCAAGGAAATCTCTGAAGCATGAAAAGAGGAGGCAGAAACAGGATCATTAACCAGTAAACTCATGCCTTGCTTATGTAAAACAAAACAGACCTGGCTCAGCTACATGTGCATTGTAAAGAAATACATTAATACAAAATCCCAATTACATTTACCGACTTTGGCAAAGGAATAAAACAGATGAATTTAGTTAAAGCTGATTTCTCCAAAGACTTAAGAGAAGAAGTACTGAATACAAAAAGAAAAATGAACACACATGAAGGAGTAAATTATTGGGGAAAAATTCAAGAGCAGACAATATTCTACTGGCCTCAGGAGCCAGAGTATTTGAAGAGGAACATCAGGCAGCTACAAATGAACACTAAATGGGACTTTAGCTTTTGTCTTCAAAATAAAGGGACTTCATCTTACAGTCACATGAAAAACAAATTACAGGTTCAAAAGAACCAATGTGTACATTGAGGAAATATACATCATAAACTACATGAAACATACTTTCCCTGAAAGAATTCTCTCTGCTGACTTTTGTTGCCCATGAAACTATCAGACAGTAGCTGTTCACACACTGTGCCAGTTAGCTAGAATGTGAAATTCACTATTTTATAAGGAGCAGTAAGGTACAGAAAAAAAGTTGTCTTACTTCAAATAACAAAGCTCTGTGAGGTAAGAGTTGTCATTGTAACACCCCAAAGTTCCCTGCAACACTTTTTGTTTCCTTATCCAGCAACAGCAGGAATATTTTTAACTCCATAGCCAATGAAAACTTATATGCTCTTAAAGGAAAATCTTAGACCCTTCATTCTGTGTTGGTGAGCAGAATTCATCCATGTAAAAGCCCTGTTTCTCACTTCAGCAGCACTTAGGGCTAAGCTCATCCCATCCAAAGCAATAGCTTCTGATATTAGCCATTCCATTTTGCTATATGCAATCACAGCTAATAGCATGAAATTATCAACATGAGCTGTTACTTGCATTGTTTAACTGCCTTAACAGTAAATTTCTGAAATGTGCCTAACACTCCCAACCATAAAGAAGGAGCTGCAGCACCAGCCAGGATAATGCAGACAGACCTTCCCCAAATCACCATAACAAAGGCTGCATCAAGCTACACCTTCTCTTCCTGCTGAAACTCTCCCACAATCAGGGAACACCATTTGAAGAGCTATAAAAATAACTCAAGCCCCTGTCTTCATCTGATTTTTTCTTTGATGGCTTATATTTATTTTTTTCAAAAGAGTGAAGAAAAACATAATGGCATAGTATTAATCATTGCTTTTACAGGAATGCATCATATTAATGATGCTGGAAAAAAAATGTACTCTCTGAAAGATTTGGTTAAAAAAATGTACTCTTTGGGTGTTAAGACATTCAAGTGCACTGCCACTCTTTTTTTTTTTTTTGCACGTGTCAAGATTTTCTTCAGTGGTTTTAAATGTTGCTTTGCTCTCAGCATGTCCTAATGAATGAGAATTTAAAATGAACAAAATATTAGTTTGACTATTAGTGATATTATAAAACATCACTTGCATTAAACGACTTGTCTGTGGCCACAGAGTGAACAGAATCCTGCAATATATTATTAATTTCACATTTTGCATCACCCCATGCAGCCTTCTGGGGAACAGGTCATCTGCTTTATCTGACTTTTGTCATCTGCTGTAGAACATGAAGAAGTTAATACCAAGTCCAAAGCACAATTCCAAGAAATGTCAGAAATTGACTCATATGCACAGAACAGTCTGTTAACACAGGGAATTCAAAAGGTTTCAGTCAAGGATACAGATTCAGGTCATACTTAGCACCCTAAGTAGGAAATACAAAGACAGTGCCTATTTCAAAGCCTTCGAGTTTTATTTTCTGACAGGATGCTACAAATTAAAAGGATGTGGGATTTTAGGAAGCTAGACAAAGTGGTGATAGGCAAACTCTGCAGCAGGCTATCTAGAAGCAACATACTCTCCCAGCTTTACTGTGATTAGCACAGACGCACTAGGAAATGCCGGTGCTGCCTATTGTATGTAACACTTGAGAAACAGCTGATACTACTGGCCCAAGTGCTTGGCTTGTGGGAGCTTTATAACAAATTGTGAGTTGATGCACACTTATCCTGCTGGTCTTTGCATGGACTCCACTGTGAACATACATTTTCTTCCCATGTTTATCAGGTCTGCACAAGGGCTTTACGTTTCCATGCAGAAACTCAAATGAAGGAGCATCTGAAAGCATCCTGCAACCCTGTGGGACCTGCAGCCCATGGTAACAGCAGATTCTGAAATGCAGGGATGCAGGGCATTTATATAGTAAATGATGAGTTTTCAGTATTACTTACACAGTAAGTGATATGTATTTTAGAAACACTATGTATTAGTGCAAATCTTGCCCAACAAATAGCTGTCAGGCAACATTCCTGCAAGGCAATGGAATGAGAAGGTAGTAAGCTAACACTGCATCTCTAAATTTAGTATCCAACTCAAGTCCACTGCCCACTAGCTGGCAGAAACCAAAACTGTCTCAGAATACTGCTTTTTAAAATAACTTGGATCCTTCTAAAATACCCACAGGCTCCTTGGGCTATGAAGACTTTAAGAAGCTCCAAAACAGAGGAAATCCAGCCAGCTGGTGACACAGCAAGATAAAACATCAGAACTTGCACACGCCTGGCACACATTCTCTTCCTGTGGTTTAACCACCTCTAACAAACACAAGTCATGTGCCATGACTGCAGGACTCAAACAAGATCACTGACTTCCTGCTCTGGAAAACTTAAAATGTTATTGCTGTCCTTGTAGTAGTCTCTGAGCCTCAGAATTTGGCAGCCTCAAGATCATTTCCTTGTTTATTTATGCAGCTCTGCCCCTGGAGATCCATGGTACCATAGTTTAAACAGTGTAGGAAAATGAACAGGATGGCTTGACAACTCTGAGACTGAGCAACCTGTGTAATTCTGTGCTGCCTCAATGCCAAACTCCTCACACTGGCAATCCAAATACTCCTCAGCTCCAAGCAGTCAGAATCACTATTCCCTCTGATGAAAAAGACTCAAAAGGGCAGTAGTGGTTTTTGTACACTTGTAGGTATTCATTCAGCCAGTGCAAACTGAGATTTTCTTGCCCAAAAGGTGCTCTGCTTACCAGAGCCAAAGAATGCAGGGCTGGTGGTGGTGTCTGGCAGCAACATAAACCCAGCCAGACTTGTCCACACACAGCAAGGTATGCTCAAAGAAGTAATGCTCATATTTAACAGTAAATGGAGCAGAAGTGCTTGTGGTAACCAAAAATATCTTTGAACTGTGGCTAATGTGCATTAGATCACATTTTACATTGTGCCAGTTGTCTGGGAATGGTGCAAGCTATGTGAGTAGACCTGGATAGCATAGTCAGGTGGCTAAAAAATAGTAATATTCAAGTTACTGCAGGTATACAATAAAATCTATTTCTGGTAAATCTCATCATGAAGAAAGGGAACATGCTACACTGCATACCTTAGTAACTAAACCCCAGCATTTATTCTGAAAATGTTTACCACCCATGTCTCAAATACATATATGGCATCAAGCAGGAAATGGGTATGACCTTCAATGATCCCAATGTAGTTTCTAAGCACTGCATTTGTTCTCGGGCCTAATTCCTTCTCCTTCCAAAAGAGGTAATTGATGAGATCATCTGGATCTCCCCTGGTAGATGTCTTTTCCTTTCTTCCTCCTATCCTCATACGCAACACAAAACTCTCCTCTGCACTCCAAAGGCCATTGCCAAAAATCATGTCATAGTCACAGAGATGGTCACCATCCTCAGTATAGTGCTAGAATCAGAAAAGATACCTTTAACTCTCTTAATTATGGAAAAATCTGGGAAAAACTTGCCCAATTTTATTTTCTTTCTATGTTCCAAACCACTACCAGCAGAAAACACTTTGTGAATTTAGTATCTTTTGTGAAAAAATTTTGCAGTGAACAGGACCTAAGAGTTCATAACCACCAAATTGCAAGGACAAGGCACATCACAAAAATACCTGATACCTACTCATACCTATTCATCCCTGTCCTCTTTCAGTACTGTACTGGGAAACACTTGCATGGCCATCAGTGTGACAGTGTCACCATCAGCACCTTCACAGCAACAATCCCTACTGAGGCTGAAGTACTACCAGGATCAGTATTGATCAACAGGTGTTTAACAACATTTTCCTTATTGCCACAACTTGTGTAACACCGCCTGTGTGGTGCATGAAGGTAAGAAACACAAACATTTGAGATTTTTTGCAGGTGGATGTGTCCCACAGATAAAAGCTGTGATGCATCGATCACACAGGTCAGCCACACACCCCTCTACATGCAAGTACACAATGAGAAAGATTTGATCATCAGGCATTTAGGACACCCCTCTCTTGCCTGCATGAAAGCAATCCGACTGTGCTCACCATAAAATGGTACTGAAAGTCTTCAAACCCTGACATCTACAGCACATTGTGATGAGTTGTGGAAGTCTCTTTTCCCAAAGCCTAGTTGTTCCATTTTGATTTTGAAGAGATTGCAGGAGAGTTCCTTCAAGAAACATCTCTTGAATTTTATTTTAGACTAAAGAGAAGTTAGGAGACTTGCATGTTTCTGTAGTTTGAGGAGGGAACAGAGAGGAAATGGATTTTTCTATCCTTCATGGTCTCCCACAGGCACACATACATATGCATGTATGTACAGCTCTTAATTTATATGAGTTACATATGTCCCCCTGACAGGATTAATTCTAAAGTATATTGAAGTCTTTTTATTCTTAATACCAGTGGAAATTACAGTAAGTGAAAGCATTACTGGAGCTAGACAGGATTTTTACTTAGTCTGTTGGGACACTCCTGATTGTTCTGACATATTGCTATTTTAACAGTGTGTTTCAAAATCTGAGTATATCCTCATTTTATGTCAAGAGTATTTTTTTTCTAAAAACAAAAACTAATCTGAATTAAATGCATATCATGAATTCTCTATCTCCCGTTATCTTACTCTTCCCAAAAAAAAAACAAAAAAACAAAAACACCTAGCCCAGGATGAAAACACACTAATACATGGAGTCTAGCATTACAAATAATATTACTCAAGATGATGTGAAATTATGAAAGTATGCTTGAGCTATAAGGAAGCAGTTTGTTACAAAACCCAGCAGCTTATTTAGGGAGCAACACAGACAGCAGTAGTCTCTGAAAAAGCTCTCAAAGTAATCTTTCCAAGTATCTTGGTATTTAGGCATACTAGAAATTTTATGAGAATAGAAAGAAACTATGGAAATTTTACTGCACAGAGTTGTTACTTTCAAAACCTTTGTATCGGCACTAATTGTAAGCATGAGTATAGACTTCAGACATGGCAGGCTAATTCTCTATCCTGAGGAGTATCTGTTCACACAGAAACAAAATCAGTGTGTGGAAGGAGGGGTCTTACCTAGAATTTCATAAAACATTCTGATTAAAAAGAATATCAATTCTTCTAGGAAAAAAGCCCAACATCCTCAACCGCACTAAAAGTTAGAGGGCAACTTTAACCAGGTTTCACAAAACTTCAACATTTTCACAAAACTTCAGTGTTTCAATGCACAACCAAAAAAGCTTTACTCCCTTATTTCAGAAAGGTATAGGCTTTCAAGGAAGAGGAATGCTTCCAGAAGCATCAACCAACTTGATATTTGCTCTTCTGGAACAAAACAAACACTTTAAATCCATGTTGAAAAGTTTTTCTAAAAATTTGTTCTTCATTTAGAATTCATCATCAAAATCCTTAAAAATCATCAGCAAAGGTAATGGAAAGGCACAAAAGTTGACTTCTGATTGGTAAGTAAAATGAAGGAATTAGGAATAGAAAAAACACCAAAGAGTGAAACACTGGACAGTCTGTTACCTCATCATCATCTGCATCATACTGTGCATAATGCTGCTCCAGCAGCTCTCTCTGGCGGCGTTCTTGCTCTAGAGTTTGGCTGATCAGCTGCGCAACCTCACTCACTTGTCCCGGCTTTTCTCGTCCAATTACAAACCTAGACAAAACAACAGTGAAAAAATATTACTCCTACTGTTTACTGAAGGTCTAGGGATTTAGCCATTTCTAGTATAGAGGGTAGCCTTTTTTCTCCAAAGATGCATAATTTTGATTGTTTCAAATGTGTTCTGTGGATGAGATTTGTCACAAGGGCACTGTGTGCAGGAGCAAGAGTGATCAGACCATGACAGGTCTGGTCACATGACAGGAGGGGCAAAATAGAAGGGACCATGACAAGCCATCACTCCAAGTTTCAGCAATCACTTCTATTCCCTTCAGAGCCATGTATTTTCCAGAAGGCTACAGAAGATCAGGCTGTTCTGGGTGCTCAGTAAGAGCACAAGTGCACTTATGGCAGCTCATAGTGAAAGAACATGCACGAGAGTAACTCCTCCCCACTCTGACTTAGAAGTTCTCTTCCATTTCTGAGCTTTTATATTTGTCTTCCTCCAGTCTTAGAAAACAGAATCTATTTCCACATTTTAAAATCTGACAGACACTATTTCCTTAATTTTAAGCTGCATTTAAATCTGTCTTTTATTTCATGAACTTCTGTTGCTAAGGAACATTTTCTCCACTGTGAGCTACTGCTGAACACTGGGTGCACACTTCCTTGGCTTAACAGAACACAAGGGAAGTGCCTCTTTCTTGGTTGAGACTTACAAGAATGCTTCTTAGTCTTGCTTTCAGCAACTAGAACTCAGAATTTGTTAGGATTGTAACCCCTTTTCTTTTTTTTTTCCAGCACAGTGGCATAACCATATTTAGATATGTTGCTATCTCCAGAACTAATCATAAACACCCATTTCACAGTACCAACACACTGTGAATTACTGAACAAAAAGCACAATTTAAAGATGTCAAGCTGAAGAATTATTTTCTTAGAAGGCTAAAAAGATAATTAGGTAATTACAGATGAAAGAAGTATTATATAGAGCTGAAAAGCACAATAAGGTGACACTGAGATACTGGATATAGTAAATTATTTGCTCCCACAACATTTGGCTCAAATTATGAATTTAATTTATTATTTGAATGAGGGCAGAAATGTGCATTATATCTCATGTATGAAAACTCTTTGCATTTGTACTGCCTATCACTGTTAGAACCCCTTGGGATTTGTCATCCATGTGTAGGCCAACTTCCCAGCAGTGGATGACCCTGGGTCTACTTCCTATGACAAATAATTTTTCAGATTCTCTGAAATTAGGCACTACAGAAAGGACTGTAATTTGGAGATTATTTCAACCTTATCAAAATATCCAAGCTACTAATTACTTCAAAAAAGATAAGAAAGGTGAAAATTAGTAATTCCATTTGAAATAATGGCACAAGGTGCTCTGAAAATAATTTGCAAGAAAGTGTCTTAGCTTAAAAACATCAACAGCAAATACAGCAGAAACTAAAAGAGAATCAAAGCAATAACATCAGCATTTTAATCCTGATCAAAACAGGTCACAGTCTGGCACTCAAACCCCACTATTACAAAATACAACACGAGTTCTCAGTAATGATCAAGACCTTGGGCTGAAAGAAAAAGAATGTTTCTTCATGGCCCCTACACTTCATCTGTTCTGCATACTGACTCACACACAGATCCTGTTTCCTCTAAATTTTGATTGTAGAGCCAAGTATTATAAAGACTAAATCAGTCATGTTTTCAGACTCAACTGGGAGTAACAATGAACTTTTGAGATTACTAAAGGAAGTAAAAAAAGGATTTAACCTGTATCTGCTACTTGTTTGTTTCCTCTAATGTAAAAACAAATTAAAATTGAATATGGAAAAAAATTCCTATTTAAAAAAACATTTTAAGCAAAATTATGCATGAGTATATTACTTACACATAGTAGAGAGAGCACATTTGTAAACAGGTGAGGGAGATCATCAATGTGTAAAGTTATGAAACCACACAAAGTGATGCAAATATTGGATTCCCTCTGCCTGGTAATTCACCTTCCTTGGAAAATACAAGAATCAAAATACTTCATACAATCACCTTTTACACTGAAAACTTAGAATAGACAACATATAATGCATCCAAAGTCTGGTAAATCCTGATAATTTAGAAATGTTTTTTGACACATTAGACTGTAACGCAGTAATATTTTCATACAGACAAACAAAATTAGGTAGGATATACAAGTGTGAAGCCTTATTAATTGACTTTTTTTTCACATGCCAAAGACACAATTCACAGTGATGTGATTTTCAAGGCTTGAGTCACATTTAAAAATGAAGTTACTCCATGATACCTGAAGCTGTTCAATGACATATGAAAAAAAGTCTCCAAGCACTGACATAATTTAAAGCAAATGTTTTCCAAAATAGAAATATACTAGTAATGTTCTATCTTACTAAAATGTATTGCTTTAGAGTGAGGTATATCCAAAATGTCTGAAAAAAAGTTTTTAGAAGCGTTCAATGTACAATTGATGTCAGTTCTAAACAAAGAATTGTAAATTTGTAAAATGGGATACTATGTTCCCAGCAATTACAGCTTTTACAAATGAAACCAAACTTTCTGTCATTTTACATTCCATAATCTTAAGAGTACCATGCATATAATTATCCTTAACTAGTAATTGGGATAAACCATAAATTATAAAGTTACATTTTAAAGAGAGCTGAATAAAAATAACTTAGAAAATGATAAAGCAGGGGCAGCTATTAAAACTCTAAGCATTAATTAGATATTTATTCTCAGAATAGCTTTAAATACAAGAAATATCATACTCTGAAGTGCTTAAATATGAGAAAGAGACAAAAGGCTGTGATTCACTGACCAAAAAATCTGTCATGAACCATAATACACACACCTCAACAAAGCAGCTAATTATATATTTCAAATTACTTTGGCTCAACAAAATCAATCACATGCATTTCAGACTTAATTAGTTAATCTCAAGGGCTAGAAGTATTATAAGAAAGAACTATACATTCTGTCAGCACTAATATATTTGAGAAGCTGGTCATCTTTTTAGATATGAGACAAATGAGCATTTCACAGCCTTTAAACCACATCACAGTAACATTCCCCTAGATTATTAAAGCCAGCAAATTCAAAATAAACCCCAGCAAATTTATAATACAGCCATCACTGTACTAAATTTTAGGTCATTACTGATTTTTTCTGAAGTCTGCAAAAAAGAAGGAAGGAGAAGGAGAGAGGCAGGGCATGAACTGCCCTTGATACTCAAGAGTTACATGCAATTTAGCTGAATTACCAGCCGTGAAATATTCTTTGTGGTTGTGGTTAAAATGAACAGGGAGAGAGCTAGAAATATAATTAATATTTGACTCTATAATGGATTTTAGAGTATCTAAAAGAATTTTGTGTCTTGAGAAATTGAAAATTAATTACAGTAGTGATGGTTAAGAAAAGTATTCCACTGAAATTGGAAGCAACTCCTACATCTCCTGCAATCCATTATTTAAATATTTTACAGCACACCTGATACATAGACTTCTGTATATGTCCAGCTTTTAATAAAAGAGGATCTGCAGACCTGTGCTTCTTGAAATAACTTATTGATTTTTTTATCAACTATGGAAACCAGAAACATTAATATAAAAATTAATTTTAAAATATTTCCACTTTGAAAATAACTGGTGTTATAAAAAGTGTGAAGGCATCAAATCTGTGATGCAAAACTGAAGTTCTGCAGCACGTACTTTTAGTAAAATGAGTTAGTGATTTCTCCTGAAAATACTTCAGGAATTATGTGCTCAGTTAAAAATACATTAGCATGATTTCCTTAAATCCAACAAAAATCAAGAATACAGCAAACACATTCTAAGAAAGAATGGGGGGGGGGGTTGCTGTTAACAGTATTCAAAATCTTCTCTTCTAACCTTTCCTAAAATACAGTTTGGTACAGTAAATGTACAAATGTAAAAAATGTACAGTAAAATTCATTCAGGGAGTTTTACAGTCAGATGCCTCATCCCTGGAACCGTTCAAGGCCAGTCTGGATGAGCTCTGAGCACTACTCTACTCTAGAGGAAGGTGTCCCTGACAAGAGCAGAGGGGGTTGGAACTAAATGAACTTTAAGGCTCCTTCTAACTCAAACCATTCTATGATTTTTGAAATGGTTTTTCTCTGAGCTTTAAAGTCTGAAGCTGCTTCAGCTACCATTTATCTCATTTATTTCAAGATGTCTTCAATTACCTACTCTGGCTGCTTCCATTAGGTTAACAGCCACATAATTAATCTGAAGTGCTAAAAGGGGCGTGAACCCTGTTAAGAAAGCAGTTTTATTTAGTTACAGCAGCACAAGCTGGAATTTGTGTGGTTATAATGAACAAGATCAACCTCCCAAACAGCACTCTCAAATGCAGAACTGACTGCACATAAGGGATTCACAACCTATAAGCTTCCATTACAATTCTTGATATGAAATGGTGTGAAACTCATAAACACTCTGAATAATTTCAGTTGGAGTGAAACCAATCCAACTTAAGCTCTGACTTGAAAAGAAGGCCAGCTTTGTCACAGCCTTGATCAGAATTACCCGTGCTGCAACTTCTCTCCATTGCCTGTTATTTTGTCCCTTTGTACCAAGAGTACAAAGAATCTGGGTTGATCCATTCTGCCTCATGGAAGACAGCTGAGACATCAGTAAGATGCCTGACATTCCATTCTTTTCTTTCCACTGAAGATGTTCTTTCCACCTCTTCCCAGGATGCTGCCTGCACATCTGCTCTCTAGGTCACAGTGTTGCAAGGGATGCTGCTCCAGATGCCAGACTCTCATCAGCTCTTGCCTCATAAGGTTTCTGTCAGCCCATTCCTGCAGGCTATTAAGATCCTGTGATTGCAGCCCTTTGTTACCCTATCTACCTCATGTGCAAACGTATCCACCCACCCTGAATCAGAATCCACACAGCCCACCCCTCCATCAGAGATAGGCATGTGCACAGCAATCTTTAAGGCTACTAGGCTGGAATCAAGAGGACTGGTAGAGGGAAATAAAAAAGGTTTGCCTGGAGATAACTGGTAAGTGATCCAAAACTCCAAAGCAAACAAGTGCAGAACTCTGCCTGGAGATGAGCACCCTTAGTAACACAATGAAGAGATGACCATGGGTGAATGAAAGTGGCAATGACTGCAGTTATGCAAGGTCACATAAGAAACATCTAAGAGGACAATCTGTGTAATATCTAGTGCAGGATGCTGGCTCTATGAAGCCAGTACAGATAAGCAGACTTTGCAAAGAGCCTCCAAGGACCCTGGAGATCGAGTTGCCAATAAGATGAACTGTTGTGCAGAAGCTCTGCAGCCTCTATCCTTGTCCCCAGACCCAGGATGAAATATCCTGAATTTAAAAACAGACGGAAGGACCTCAACTTACCACTTTTGGTAAGAAGGGACAATGCCATGAGCAGGGACACCTTTCACTAAATCAGGTTACTCAGGGCCCCATTCAGTCTGACCTTGAACAGTTCCAGGGATGAGGCGTCCACAAATTTTCTGAGAAATCTGTTCCAGTGCCTCCCTACCCCATGAGTAAAGAACTTTCTAATCTCTAACGCAAATCTCTCCTCTTTGAGTTTAAAACCATTCCCCCTTGTCCTATCACTATCTGTGTAAAAAGTCATTCTACCTCTTTCATATAAGCCCCCTTTCATTGCTGTACTATAAAGTCTCCTCTGAGTCTTTGCTTTCCTGGTTGAACAATTCCAGCACTCCCAAACTGTCTCCAGGAGAGGTGCTCCAGCTCTCTGATCAACTCTGTGGCCTCCTCTGGACCCACAGCAACAAGTTCACATCTTTCTTGTGCTGGGGACCCCAGAGCTGGATGCAGCACTGCAGTGGGGTCTCACAAGGCAGAGAAGAGCAGCAGAATCATCTCCCTCACCCTGATGGCCATCCCTCTTTTGGTGCTGGCCCAGGATATGGTTTGCTTTCTGGGCAAACAGTGGTATCAGTGGTACTGGTGGATAAGCAGCAAAATCACAGATTAAGCTCAGAAAAGCCTCAGGAGACTCTCCAGAGCATCTTGGATAGAAGCCCCTGATAAACTATCAACACTAAATGGATATTGAGTCAGACAATTAGGTAGTCATGTAAAAAACCCACACAATAATATCAGTGCACTTAGATTAATTATTCCTCCAGAAATCAATTCTAGTCTAGGGCCTCACTGACACATTAGCTTTACTCAAGAGTACTTCAAAATTAGCCAAGGGATTCAATGTTTTGGCACCTCTCCAGATTCTGGTGCTTACATTGCTCTGTTCTTCTGAGTGCATGTTAAGAATCAATTCCATCTCTTTCCAGACAGCCTGACAGTATTCCAACACAACCCTTGCTTAAAAGGTTTCTTTGAATACAGGGTGATAATTTAATCAGCATTTGCTATAGCACCACACAACTCTTATGGGAATGACCACTTCAAAGAAACACATTTGTAAATCTGTGCTTTAACATACCTGAAGGCAGACACCTCTGTTCAGAAGGTACGAGTGCTAGCAGGCCACGTTTCTAAAAAAAATAGATTGCTTTTTCAGGTGAGATCTGTCTTCCCTCACTCTCATCCTTGCTGGCACTCACAGGGAAGAAATCCAGGTAGGTCACAAGTAAGCTTCTGAGTTCAGACCACGTCCTCAATCTGGATGATTAGATGATCCAGATTCTAGGTAAGATAGACCATCCTCACAGCACAGTCCAGCTAAATGCTCCTACAGCACCATCCATACAGTTTGGTGAGTTATCCTGCAAGGATGAACAGCAGGTATTTCTGCCCAGCTGTCACAATGTTGTATGCCATTGATCAAGGTGCACCAAAACTGTGTGGGAGCTTCCACAAACTAGTATCTTGGATGAAGGAGTAAAAAAATTAGCTAAATAAACATATATGATGATATTTCAGTTGCAGGATTAGGAGTTTATGTTTAGATCCAACCAAGTTGAAGATTAACTAATTCAAAACCTGTCAAGTTGTTCCTTTTTCCAGGAAAAGAAAAGAAAGCTGTTCCTAATGAAATCTAGTCCCACTAAACCTTACTCATTCATGTTATATTTAATTTTAAAAGCCATGCTCCAATACCTAGAAAATAGTTTATAATTCAGACAAAATATTTAAATGAATATTTCTTTATATATTTCACACTCAAACATATAATTTCCTGTCCAAATGTGCAAATATTTTTTTTAAATTGCCATAAAATTCAAATTAGCAAGAAATAAAGACGCAGGGGCTATGTTTATGCCAGTAAATCACACAGTGCCAGGGAATGCTTCCAAGTACTAGTAACCGGTCATCATATTAAAATTGTATTTTACATCACTGAAACAGTCTTAGAAACAGCTTGACCCAAGCTAACTAATATTCTACTAAAGAATAGTCAGACACAGTCCAGGAGTTAGCAAAGGCTAGGAGTCAGCTTGGATGTTTCCAGTGGACACTTTGGATATGGCCACCCTGCTCAGAAAGGTACAACTCTTTAAGGGTAGGAGCCCCAACCACGCTGGTGCCAGCTGGCCTCAGCACAAAGAACAGTCCAAGGCACAGCTTGTCTACTCCACAGGCACAGCCAAGGAATATAAACCAGCTAAGCAGTGATGAATGCAGACTTATCTCACCCATGCTAAGGGGTCAAAGGATTCTGGAGCAATTTTTCATGTTCAGCACACTACTCCTGGTAGTCTTACAGGACAGTTACCAGTGCTTGTAGGAGTACTTTGCAGAAACCAGAAAGAAAACATAACTTGGAATCTTTAGTACAACCACAATGGATTAAACAGGAGAAATTTACACTACTTTGGCACACAGCACCACAGATTTAGTTCCTGCAGGATCCATAAATCAGGTTTATCAAAGAAGCAGAAAGTGCACCAAGCACACATGGCTTCTGAAGCAGCCCAGCATGAAGTCCCAGCTCAGCAATCAGCACTGCAGAGCAAAGGGCTTTTCTTTCCTCTTTTTATCTCTTCAGCTCTGCACTTGGATTCAAGGAAAAAGAAACAGACAAGGAAAGGAAGAACCAAACCACAAGCCCCAAAAAACAGGTAACATAACCCAGCTCTCTGAAGCAGACATGGAGTATGGTATCTTTTGGTTTGGGTCCTGTCTCATTACCCAGTAATTAGCAGTCCTGCCTCTGCCACAATGTTAATCCGCACTATGGAGAATGCCTGCAAAGTTTGGAGAACCCAACTGTTTCACAGGGTAAGAGCACAGGCAGGCAAAGTCAGAAGGAGCAAAAGAAAATCTGCACAGGCATGCACAATGGGAGAGGAGAATTATTACCTAGACAAGGGAGCCACAACAAAGGCAGGCTGCTCAGTGTTACTGTCAGCAGCAGCATTCCCATCGGGGCGCTCTGCTGCTGCCTGGGTCCTGAGGCAGACTGCATCTGTCCCCTGCACTGCCTCAGCTCTTGCAAAGACCTGACTGTACAAGCTGCCTTTCCAGGGGCTGTGGTGGCAAACAAAACTAACAGCAGGCATGCAAATACTATTTTAGGAAATGGTGTATTTTGCAGAAAAAAATCATCTCAAGATGGGGTGAGGAATTAGCTACAAAAGGAATAAATGATATTTCAAGTTGATGTCAATGAACAACCAATTATTTTTACTTTTTACCCTTTAATTGCTCCTTGCATAAAAAACATGTAAACATAAAAACTGGTATGAAAGATTCCACTTTCAATTTAGTACAGGATAAAATTTGGGCTATGAACTAATTGGGAGTTGAGAAGAACCCTGCTTTGAATTAAAACTTTCCAGATAAGAAAAAAACAAAAAATGGCAATAAATAATTCTTTATTAGAACAGAGAATAGTTAATAGTGAAAAGCCAGAGGGCTGGATATTTGCACTGCTGTTGTTAGAACATACTCTTTAATGATCTAGAAGATTAATTATACGTGGCAAAATTGGCTAACCAATTATTTAAGATGGAAAGACTTTGATGCATTTCAGCAGAATTTAAATAAAAGCAGGTAAACTCATTGGCAGGTTAGAATTAAAACAATTAATAACTTTCAGGGTGGTACAAGTCATGATAAACCAAACAGGTTTGCACAGGTTCTGTGTAGTTCCCTAAAAAAAATCAAGAACTGACTCAGAAAGCACCATGAGAGCATCCGCTCAGTGCCTAGCAACAGTGTGGAAAGCCAGGAAAATGTTTAGCCACATTCATACAACAGGATACAGAAGGAGGACACAGAATTTAAAATTTGCCTCTCCAGTATAACACTGAATTTGGTTAACTTCCTTAAAAGAAACCTTTCAGAGGAAAGTAAAAATGTTAAAAGCATACAAGCAGCATATGAAGGACTTGGATTTTTGATGATTCTCATGCAAGATCCTTTCTCCGTATCAATCCATTAAGTCTTCCAAGAACCATGTCCTCCTTTCCTGGGACCCTGCCTTTCCCAAAGCTGTGTAAGCACAAATCTTTGTATTCAATAAGTATAATAATAGGATAAAGTTTTCTCTATGAAAGAACTAGATTTTTTCTCTTGTGAGTATGTTCAAGGAAAAAGAAATAAAATTCCCTGGAGGTTTACTGCTCTTTGAGTGAGCTTTCTCTGGCAGAGACCATAGGGTCTCCCAGAACCCTTTCAGTATGATGTACAGGGGAAGAAAGTGTGGTCACAAAGGCTAAACATCACCCAAGCACCCTCAAAGAAGAGGTCTGATACTCAACATCACAGTCCATGGGGAGACTGCAAGCAAAACAACACAGGAGAAACTCCATGACAGGACAGGATTCCCACTGTCAAACTGTCTCGTTATCCTATCTTTTATGACTGCAGGCACCACTTGCAAATTTCAAGCTGATGGATTACATCCTAAACGGGGTCAAAAGAAGCACAGAACAATTAGTCGTATTAGTGTGGCACTGCCCTCTGAACCATTAATCTTAGAGCAGGGGCAACAGTCAACAATATTGAAAACAGCACACATTTCAAATCCCTCCTGTATATAATCCAATTCTGAAATCTACTAAAATGAGATATTAGTAAACTAAACAGTTATGTAAAATTATAAAGAAGACTTGATATTTACATCAATTGAAATAGCATTCAGAGTTGCATTTGCCTGATTAGAGTCACGAGGACACTAATTCTCATCCTGAAAAGCAGAAGCTGATTGCCAGCTGGGATTATGAAAGAATTCCATCTCTTGCCTTTGCCTCATAGGCTATCAGAGTACATCTGCTGGGTACTGATTATCTTTCTAGAAAACATTATAAGAAAGAATAATTTAATTTGTTATCACTGTGGAAGTCAAACTGGTTGAGCCAATGATCTTTCATTATTGGTATGATGATTCTGCTGGATAATCCAATACTGCAAACAATGGATAAAATAATCGCAGATGCTTTTTACATTTGTTCTTCCTTCACCTTCTCTCAGCCTCACCTAGAACAGTTCAAAAGGTAAAAGCCATGTCTTCATTTTCACAAATTCTTTACTATGTCAGCTACAGACAGTCTGGATACATTTTTTCTGGTAGAAAAATTGTAAAAATCTATTCTAGGTCAACGACTTCCACTGTCAGTACCATTCAAAGTGTTCAGAAGGCTCAAAGGAGAAAAATAAATCACGAAGTATTGGTATTATGCAAGCTCTCTGAAGAGGTATTGACTGCATTTATTGCCAAGAATTAAGAAGTGGCTTTAATGTCATTCTATTCATGAGTGTCCTTTCTTTGCAACTGATCTCACATACTAAACCCTGCTATAAAAAACAGCATGCAATTTGACTAGATTAAGGACAAAATGACTTCAGATACCTAATGCTGAGGGATATAAACGTGAAGTAATGCCAGTGAAAGGCACAAAAATCTCTGTGTGTACAGGACACCAGGCAGAAGAAAGGCCCAGATTCTGTATGCTATGATCACAAAGATAACTATGCCTATTAAAGCAGTTCTATAAACCCCATCAAGCTGACACTATTGAACAGCAGATATGCAAGTAAGTGTGAACGTGATTCCTCCTGTGAAGGAAGGATTCGTGAAGCTGCCTTGCCTTGGATCAGGTGAGGTGTGCTTGTACACTGCCTACACACTGGCAGTCAGCTGGGACATCCTCCTCAGGAAAGGCAGGAGGGGTTTATAGAGCAGCAACCTCTTCCCCTGCTCCTGCCTCCTGCAGTGACATCGATCATTAATGGCATTGCCATGGGAATGGTGCACTCCAAGGGCAGGAGTACTGCTCCCTGCACGGCTCCCTGCACTGCTCCCTGTACTGCCAGCAGGCAGGAGCTGACAGATGGGGGCAAGAAAGGCATTTTGCCCCAGCAGACCCTCCCATGTTGTCCCTAATGTTCTGGAGCACTTCAAGTGCAGAGGTTTTCACTGTCTGCCAAAGAAGGCGATGAGGGATTCTCCATCCTAGCTCTAACACAGCAGGAAAGAGGATCTGTCAGAAACCAATTCTTCTCACTGTCGGGATAATTAGCTTGTCAGAGTGACCCCGAGAAAAGTTTGAAAGTCTGTTCTCCCAGCCCAGCGCTTAAAGGAGGAGTCAGGGCTCTTCATTTCTCGGTCTCAAGGTTGTTTATTTTATCTTATCTATAAAATTCTTTCTCCTGCCCTGCCGAGGTCAGCTCACCAAGACGGTCTGAGGCACTCTGTCTACCCACAGGGCGGTGTTATGTCTTTATACTAAAAACTACGTATACAATGTTTACAATTACTTTCCAATACCCATCACCTAGGTTAGACAGTGAGCTTCTACTCTAAACCAATCTGTAAGTGCCACTATCACAGCAGAAGATGGAGGCCAAGAAGAAGAAGGAGAAAGGCTGGACACACCCAGTTCCCTTCATCTTGCCTCCTGAACTCCCATACCAAAATCCTAAAATCTACTTTTCCACCCTGTGATAACTTCACTAATATTCTACTTAAACTGTTGTGGCTTGCTGATCTTCATACAAGGTTGGTAATTTGCTCCATGGGTCATAATCAAAACCACAGGTGTTTTGGGCTCTGTGCCAGGGTTTCTGAAACCCCTGGCAGGGGTCTTGGCTGCTCAGGACAGCCAGAGGGATGTCCTGGGTCCTGACATCTCACCACAAAAGAAGCAGCAGGTAGGGCTCTTTTGTCACATGTCAAAAGAAGAACAGTCAGGAAGTTAAAAATACCTTATTTCCTTTCATATCTAAATTCATCAATATTAGCTCTTACTTTCTTTACAAGCAAATGTTCAAATCTGTACTGAAGCCAAAACATCAAGCATACTGAAATATCTCTCTCCAAAAACTGCTTTCTGGAACCATT
Organism: Calcarius lapponicus; assembly: GCA_039654755.1. NCBI lineage: Eukaryota > Metazoa > Chordata > Aves > Passeriformes > Fringillidae > Calcarius > Calcarius lapponicus. The sequence goes on from CM077464.1 coordinate 23,140,991, forward strand.
TTTCATTTTGTGCAACTAAAACCAATGTAAAGCATCAGGCAACAAAACCATCCAGGACTGGACCAGAAGCTAAGCAGGAGCCTGTGCCACACAAGGCTTGACTACCTTGTCAAGTCTCACTCCCAGCCTACCACAAACCAGGGAAAACATGATGCATTTCTCAGCTGGCTTGCATAAAGCAGAAAGAAGTCTTTCTGAGCATTTTTATCCATGAAGTTTAAAATGCAAAAAAATCAAGGAAGTTGCACCAAATTCTACCAATTTCTTTCCTCTAATTAGAAACACACATTAGTAAGATACTGCCAACCACATGGTATGCTCTTTATGTATACGTAATTAATATTTTAGTAATATTTTATATTGTAAGTCATACAGTATTTGAAATGTATTATTAACTGAATATTATTTTATGCTTTTTTTTGGGTTTAGTTTTGACGCTAACATACTGGGTCATTTTTTCCATGAAAACTCAGTATCTTAATCTTACAAGGAAAAATGAAGAAACTCAAATATCTCTTTGACAAATGAGACCTGTCAGAAGCCAATGATCCCAGTGCACAGTACACTTGACAATGTGAACTCAACAACAATGAAGAAATACTTTTTTCAGCTCCCTATTTTATGACAAGGGTCTAGATTGCAACCAGTCTCACTGTAATTTATTTCCTGAGAGAAGACTGCGGGAGCTCTGTGTGAAAATCACTTTATGATTTTTCCTTCCTCCATTATTTTCCCATGGAAGCAAGTATTCTATTCCATAACTTATGCAGCAATAATGACACAAACTAAGCTGATTCTAAATGTATACAATAGGTGTGTTTTATGTGAGTGCTTTCTTTTTTCCTTTTTCCTTTTGAACTAGAACATCAAATACAGAATATACATAACATTTGCTCTGTGTACCGAAACACAGGAACACATTATTCTCTGCTATAAGGATTTTATGTTTGAAGGTCCCAGCTGTAGAAAACCTAATAAAGTATATACACATTTTCATAGTTTAGTCAGTAGGAACGCTCACAGCATGTGTGAGTCTTTGCAGAAATAGTAATGGTGTAACTTCAAATGTAAATGTTACACAAAAATATACTCGCCTATAATTGCACTAGTTTCAAATATTCTCTTTTTTCCTAAATAACCTCTCTCAAATAAAAGATTGATCAACCACCCCCAAGATTCTTTGCAGAATCCACATCCCAGTATTATTCCTCAATGTCATGCAGGATCAGCTACAGAATTATAGTGGAAGTGTGCATTCCAACATACAGCACCACCATCTGAGGGCGTCTGCATATATTACCACCCATAGTTTAGTCATGGTTCAAAAGAAGTCAGCTCTGAACTCATTAATTAAAGAATTCAGTTGTACTCCCTAGAGAAGATTTTGAAAGAGAACCAAAAGGTGACTACAGAATGGCTGCTGCTTTTACAATATGACAAAGATATTTCTGGATTTATTTTGTAGAGTTGAATCTTTACTGAAATTAACAAGCTATTGAAAAACTATGTGACTGCACAGGGTCGTAAATGGCAAACCATCTAAGTTAAATTCTAGGGCAAAAAAGCTCTTATTAATGACATTTTATAGCTATTTACTCACATGCACACAAGTTCAGAAGCGTACTTGCACTGTATGTTACATTTTCGAGTCTGTTCATTAATTTCTGGACTTTTTACAGGGACACCTTTCAATGAACCACAGTATAGGTGCAGAGAGAAACCCACAGGCAGTGCTGGGAGCTCAGTTAATTGATACTGGTTACTTTCCTCAATTTGGCAGCTGTTATCACTACTGCATCCAATCCTCTCCTCTCCTCTGCGCTGAGGTGGCGTCTGAGGGACCGGAGTGCTGATCTCCTCCTGCTCCAACCCTGGAGTGTGAACGTGGTCAGCATCCCCATGGGTGGAGCAAGGAAGTGATCACTGGCAGCAGTTTCCATCTGACCAACACCCATGACCTTCATCATCCCAACTAATGCGAACAGCTTGAAGCCCATGAACATCTAGATTAGGGATCAAGAGCATAGTCATCATCTGTCTGCAATTTCAGCTTGTCTTGGTGGTAATATTTTTAAAATCTAAGCAAAAACAAAACTGTAATACTGTATTTGATCCCTCTCTTGGGATCAAAGGAGAGCTCAAAGGAGAGAAGACATAGAGGCCAAAAGCCTCTGATTGTACCTGGGCAAACTGAAAGGCCTGCAAAGGAAGCCAAGTAATCTTAAGTATTAATTAAAATTTCTTTTTTTCCTCTAAAATACTCACCTGACTTTATCTTTGGTGTTTCTAAGAACAGTTGCAGCAAAATTTTGTGTAACACCAACGAGACTGATGCCATCAACTTCCACAATTTGGTCATTCACTTGGATCCTTTCAGGGAAAAAACACAAATGCATAATTAATTGTATGAATTCTTGCAAATTTTCAGCAAAACTTAGCATAGAGAGATCTTTCTAGTTTGACCTTAAACAAAAGCTCAGTCATAAAATGATTGAGGTAAACATGAAAAACACATCATTCCTTGCACACAGACATCTCATAAATCCAACTTCAAAGTTACCATTACAGTTAGTATAATCAATTAATTATCCAGTCTCTTTCCTCGTACAGAAATACAGCAACACAAACTCTGGAATTTGTCATATGAATTAAATTAAATGAGATACTTGAACAGCTCTTATATCATTCTTTCCTAAGCCAATCTTGAAAAACAGCATAAGACATAGTTCTGGCATTTCATGCTAATGGAAAAAAAATGTAGCATTTAACTAAAACAACCTGCTCATCTGTGGAGAAAAGAACTTAAGTATCAGACCCAACTGTGACATACCATTTTAAGATATTTCATCTAACTTGTTCCAAAAAGATGAATTCCCAGTGTAAGCATGATCTTGCTGCACACAATCATAAAACCTTGGACTGCTGTAATGAGGACTCTTTTTGAAAACAAACACCTATTTACAGCTGATACACTGCTAATGCAGAAAAAGTTAAGACAGATGAAAGCCATGTTGCTTTTATCTAAAGCAAGCACTGCTACAAAATCCCTGCAGCAGGCACTGGACTCTGGATTACGAATCCCTGGAAGATGACTGCTACACTGCTCTTTAGAAACGCACGATCTCTTAATAGTTTCAAAATAAAAACCAAAAAACACATCCAGAACTAGTCACAGGGAGCAATTTTCAAGTACTTACATGGATTCTATTGATCCAAATAACAGAGTTTACAAAGCAACCAAGAAGCAGCTATGAAAAAATCCTATTTAAATTATAGAAAAATACCTAAATTAATGTATTTAACATCTTAGGATATAATAGTGATAAGATTTCTTTTCAAAGAACAGAGGCTTCAACAGAATGTTGAAGCATTTGTACTTGGAGCACTAATTTCTCTGTCAAGTCTGAGGAAACGCTTTGCAGTTTTACATGTGTTCAAGCAGCGTCTTTGTTCTTTGGATTCCAGCGATGAGTAAGAAATACAGTATTTATTCTTTGGCAGCCTCACACTACAGAATGTCACTGTGTTCTAGGCAGGATCTCCCTTGAAAAAGGCAGCCTATAAACTCCTATTTTGAAAATCATATTTGGCATTTTAAGCTCAGAAATTTATTTCAATTTTCACTGAAACACTTGAGAAATACAGCATTCGTGTCAATATTTATCTAATTTTGAACTTTTTTTAAAATTTCCAACTCTTATTTTTATGGCCATTGTTCTCCAAAACTCCTTTTCACATATATTTTAATTATATAGGAGCATATATGCATATCAACATAAAAAGGATGGACTTCCTGTTAGAGCCCACTCGAACAGGAGCTCCAGGCCTCCTCTGTCCGTCAAATCTAATTTTAAACACAAATGAAAAATTAGGCTCAGATTGCTGAAGTCTGAATTATAGAAATTGTATTGCTTTTAGCATTAATAACATTGGTAATTCTTCTGACAATTATTGTCTAATGTTCATGACTTTAAACTCTGCCTGCAGATAACAATGAAGTAGCAACTATAGAAGCAAACCAACTAAAATTGAAAAAATTATTTGCACAATTGCTCTGTATGATGAACTGAAAAATTTAATTTTTGCAGAGACATCTTCTAAAGTTCAAGTTAAGAACTATGCAATGTTTCAAAACTGTTGCTCCCAATGCTATCAAAATACTTCATAAAGTGAATGACACATCACCACAATAATCTGAAAGAAGCAGCTATTGATTGATTGATCCAGGAAAAGATTTTATTTTTCATATTCAGTCTAATGTTTCATATTCAGTCTAATGACTGATTTCCTATCTTTCACACTACTAATAACCTCTCCTAATACTTATCAACATGCTTGCCTTTGGATTAATTTTCAAGCACTCTCCTTGGGCATATCCTGGCACACAAAACCATTAAATATGACAGCTAAATGCTACCTGTTTGTCTACAGCAGCATGAATCAAGCTAGTGGTGTTAAATCACTGAGAAACCCCTTTGCATAGATCCTGTATTTCCAGGAGAGACAAGTACTTTATATCATAATTTGATAGGTATTTCAATAAAAAAAAGAAGAACTATCCTACAGATACTGTAACACTTTAAATTGTAGCTTCAGAAGAACCTGGTTGAAGATTGCTATGCGATTATTCAGAATATCTGATGCAACTGCTGAATTAGTTTTATTTTCTGGTTGGAGACTTTGTTTTGCTATCAGTGTTAATGATTAAATAGGCTTTTCATAAAGATGAAGTTAACAGAAGCCTTTACAGTTGATGCACTTTATTATGCAGAACGGTCTGGTCCTGACTGAGAGGATTATATATCCCTTTCCCAAGTGAATGATCAGTCAGGCTCTCAAAGAGAAAATCAGAGTCCTATTTCTCAGCTGACTGAACATTCTGCCAGTTGAAAACCAACACAAATATTAGAATGGTCAAAGAACGATATTATTTTTTCTCAGCTGACAAGTTCCTTTCAGATGCCATCTAGGGAAATGAAAGAATAGACTTGTGATGGAACATTAACTTCTGCAGCCCACTCAAACATGTGAATAATGAGATGAAAAGAAATTACAGATCATGACAGAGCAGCAGTGAGTGACTGATTTTCAACCAGAGAATTTTACAAAGAATACCAGTCGTGAGCTTAATGCCTTCTAGCTGAGGTCAAGCATACCCTTCAGAAAAACATTCACTTAAATTTAAAGTAATGGATAAAGTCATGACATCTTGAGGTGTCAGCTTCATTTCCCCTCATAATTTTTAAGCCTATGATAAATCAGTACTTGGCCTTCAACTTGATATCTTATTGCCAAGATCTCTAAAGACACCTCCAGGTCCAATCTAGAAGATGACATAGTTCAGTAGTTTCAAAGCAACATTACTAGACTTTGCAACCCCCTGCTTTCTAGAGTCTTTTGCCTAAATTTTTGTGGGGTTTCCACAGCAGAACAATTTTTTGCCTGGCTGAAAAGTTAAGAGATGTTCAACAAGGAACATGTTACTGCAATGTATTTTTTAGAAGACATCATCAACATCTCAAGAGCTTATTCCCACTCTTATTTATAAACAGTATTTTCGTATTGTTTATGACTAATATAACAACACATCAATGGCTAAAATCAGAAAAGGAGAATGCAGATAAGTTGATTTAATTGCTTACATATCAGAGAAGTAATATTTTACTGGCATGAAAATTTACAAAGTTAAGCACTGGGACAAAATGAAAAATTGTATGGGTTGGAAGATTTTTAAGAATCCTTTTCATTATTAAATGATTACATAATAAAGTTTTTTCCTGTCTCCTAATGAGAAGAGGTTGACTTGGTTTTGGCAGGTATTGTATAATACACAGATTGGCAGGTGTTGTAGAACACAAAGATAACTTGTGCCCTATATGATATGAAATATTTTATGTTGAAAAGGAATTCTTTAGTTTGCACATACCAAATAAGGAAGCAGGTTTTATATTAGCACATGGGACTACACACACCAATTCACTTCTTTAGTGGGCAAGGTTTATGGTACAGCTTCCTATTCCAATTAATTAATGTACTTTCAGTGCTGTAGGTGTGAAAACTGAACTCCAGAATAGAAGACTATCCAAAATAAGAAATATAAAGTAACAGTCTGTGTTAGTAAAGCTGAAAGGAGTGCATTTAGTAAAACTTTAAACATTCAAATACACTAATTATTTCCTTAATCACAGAATAATCAAGGTTGGAAAAGATCTTCCAAGACCATCCAGTTTAGCCATCAACTAAGCAGCTCAATCACTCCTAAACCACATTCCAAGTGCCACATCCAGATGCTTCTTCAACACTTCCAGAGACAGTGACTCCACCACCTTTCTGGGCAACTTATTCCAATGCCTTTTTCATTGAAAAAAAGCTCTAATATTATCTGAACCTCACCTGACACAAGGCTATTTCCTCTCATCCTTTCACTTGAGACCTGTCAGAAGAGACTGACCCCCACCTGGTTACAACCTCCTTTCCAGTGGTTGTGGCAAGTGATAAGGTCACCAAGCCTCCTTTTCTTCAGGTTAAACACCCCCAGCTCCCTCAGATGCTCCTTGTAAGACTTGTGCTCCCAGCCCTTCACCAGCTTTGTTCTCCTTCTCTGGTTACGCTGCAGCATCTCAGTGTCTTCCCTGCAGTGAAAGGCCCAGAGCTGGACACAGCAGCCAAGGTGGCCTCACCAGTGCCAAGCACAGGGGCACAGTCACTGCCTGGGTGCTGCTGGATACACTATTGCTGGTCCAGGCCGGGATGCCTTTGGCTTTCCTGGCCACCTGGACACATGCTGGCTGATATCCAGCTGCCTGTCAACCAGCACCCCAAGCCCTTTTCTGCTGAGCAGCCCTCAAGCTGCTCCTCCCCCAGCCTGCAGCCCGGCCCCAGTGCAGGACTGGCCCTTTGCCTTGGTGGGAGCTGTCCTCAGTCCATAGATCCAGCCTGTCAAGATCTCTTTGTAAGGACATCATATGCAGAGAGACCAAATTATCCAATGTTGAACTTAATTAATTTTTTTAGTATTGCCTATCTAAAGCTGGCTTGAAGCCAATAGAACAAGTGGGAGCTCAATACCTTAAGAATCAAAACTACTTTCAAAAGTGACAACAGAGTTTGGAATCAGCAGCCTTACTCATGCTAAAGCATCTGGGTTCTCAGTAGTCACAAACACATATATCTTTGGCAAATATGTTCTTTAAAAGTTTAAACTCATGGTACCAGTTTAGTGTCTTCTCATAACCACATCAGTTACTTGGACCTTACCAATGAAGCTGACAAACTTTACAGCTTGGATTACATGACATATGTTAAGCAAACAACTATTACCTACGAAAATCATAATTTATAGTAACCATTGCTGATAAAATTTCCAAATACAAAGTCTAGTTTACCTGCCATCTCTTTCTGCTGTCCCACCCTCTGTTACTGTTTTGACAAATATTCCCAGTTTTTCAAGGCCTGCATCAGCTCCAACTCCCATTCCAATAATGCTTATGCCAAGTCCATCTTCATCTGCGAAAGAGACAAGAAAAAGCAGAAAATTCTTACATTTATCTGTACATTATTTGGTAGGTAAGCATTCATGCTTTGGTTCCTCTTGGCTTTCTGTGTCAATAACACTAGTATTATTTTGATTACTTTTAAAAAAGCTATTTGACTACCATTTTAATTACACACAAAAAGTATCATCTGCAGCCTTATGAGGAGCTTAGAACAACAGACAAGATTTTTACTCCTCCAGTGAAGAATGAACATATCACATCAAACACTGTAAAATCATGTTAACGAAGTGTCACCAAACAATTCTCTTAAGAAGATAAAAACTGCCTGTCTCTGAGCTGCTTCTTTAATTCCTCACTGAACAATTCCTGAAATCCAAAAAGCAAAGGTGACTACAACCAACTCATGGAAATTCAAGGTAGGCTCTGTAGGCATGCGTAGACTTCCTCATACTTGTAGGTCAGTGTCACAGAAAGTGGAAATGACACACAGACATGATACCTTTTTCTAGTTCGACTGGGAAGAGCTCCAACTTTTCCACACGCTTCTCAAGTTCATATTCAGCTGATGCAGCCACTGGGTCAACTTCATCATTTCTCCTGTCATAGTCTTCATTAGAGTATGTATTGAAAACCTGTGGAAATAGATCAAAAATCATTCAGCTATCCACTCCAAAAAAGACTTCCAAATTATTAAATTAGCTACTACTTTTGTCTTGTGATATTGCAAAGTTTGAAAAGGCTTTTAAAAGACAAATTTCTCCAGCTCATTCAAACTTCAGGTTTTTTAATTTGTGCTTTTTTATTCAAGGAAGCACAGTACGGTTGCAAAAGTCAACTGAGTGTAAGTTTCTGTTGCTTTTGGTTATAAATTCAAAAGGTGATCCTTAATGTCTATGTTGGTCTATGCATATAAATAATTAAAATAATTACTTTAACTATTAAAAATGCACTATTAATAAACATTAACAAATACACTGAAATTATAATCTGTATAGTGTTTCTGTATTAGTCTTTAGGCCTTATGAAGTTCCAGTTCACATTCATCCAAACAAAGCTTGACCTGGAGATTACTAATCTCCATTCACATCACCTATGAATATCATGGAGATTATGTTCCATATTATGTATTAACTTTTTTAGAACAGCAATGTACACAGCCACTGGTATTTTTTAAGCTAACCAGGTTTACAGGTTTATTTCATCTCTAAAGCAGTAATTAAACAGTGACTGAATTAACCTGATTATATTACTTACACTACTTACTATCATACTTTCAACATGGCCTTCAACCAGTGATTATTCAGACCTACAGAAACCTTAGTCGGGAAAAGCATATTTTCATATTTTAGAGATCAGAGTTTGCCAGCCTAATTCATAAAACTGTCTGCACTTGGCAGTAAGGAAGGAATATGTATTACTAGTGGTAATAATTATACTGAGCTTCAGTCCCATGGATATATCATATTCATCACTTCAAATAAAGGAAAACAACTTCCCACATTTCCTCTTCCTCTTTTACAGACAACCTACAGAAGACATCATTGCGTGGCCACGTTTTCCTTTATCACAGTTCCTCTTACAATATAAAACACTGCCAAATGCTACATAGCCACACAAATATTCCAAAGTTCTCCAGAAGCCTGCTCTTCACAGCCCTGTTTGGAGGCTCTCTCATGGTGTCCCTGGATGGAGCACACATGCCAGCTGGATGCCCAGGGCAGTGACAGGAGCTGGGTCATTGCCACCCAAGGTTTCACCTGCCTGGAGAGCTGTTAGTACACATTCATTTCTTTTAAATTGTAAATACATTAAAGCTGAAATACAAAAATACTACTGGAAGTCTATTAACTATGTTATGGCTACCACAAAGCTACCAAAAAGCCCTCTCAGTTTTACATGAAGTAGTGGTTGAAACAGAAAAGACAGTAGTGACTCAATGGGAATTTTAATCAATGTGAAACAATTTTCTCTTCCAAGAAGACTGATAGATGTTTTACAAGAATTCACAAACCTATCTCAAATGAATTTTTAGTCATTATGATGCAAGAAGGCTGCTTTAACTATATTATGCTCCTAGAAATCCTTCATGAATGCATGTAAAGCATAAGTGAAATAAGACACATCATGCTGTCCAGTGCTGCTGAATGTTTTATGCTGCTTTAGTATCTGTAAGAGTGGAGAAAAGACACGGATTGAGAAACAAGTAATGCAATTCAAGGCCACCATTTCTAGCCTGACAAAAGAATAGGAAAAAACAGCTGGAAGAGTCCACTCAACAGCAATGAAAAAGTGGTACAACTTCCCTGGCAGCTTCCCTTCTCTGTGATTTGGTGTCAAAGGCAGCAGTTTTTACCCTCTAAGGGTTCCATGATCAAGCCCAACCTCATTCATCCTGAAATCAGGCAAAATAAGGATCAATCAACAGAGTGAGAATCAACTAAAACATTACTGAAAGGTTTGACCATAAACCTTTAGGTTTGAAATGCAGCAGACATGCAAGAAAGTACAGGTTAAAAACAACAGCTGTGAATTTAGCTTGAATCATCTCATTTATTAACATGATGAGAGAGACCTGCGCCTCAAATGTAAACAGAGATGAACTGCATGAAGGTAAAAGAATATACTGCTAGCTGGAGACAAAGAACAGCTGAGAGAGAGGTATAGGGGGAAATTATGTCACAAAATGAGTATATTTACTTCTGGATTTCTTCTCCTCATATTAACTGGCACCATTCTTTTCCTTGCGTTCAATGACTGGCATGAGAATGTTGTCAAAGCAGTTTTAGATTTGTTGCAAAATGACTGGATATGCTTCAGGATAATTTTCTTTGAAAGCATCAAATCATATACTGCATTTGGGTTTCGGATGATTTTTCTCCAATCTGATTAGACAGAAGATATGGCTTTTTGGATTGTGCTTACTGTTTTGAAGTATTTTAATAGTCCCACTAAAAGGAAACTAAATATAGTGTTGGTGATTTAAAGTTATCATTATGTCTCTAAATACATCACACTGCTCTTATCTAGTACCTAACCTAAGTAATCACTCTGAGATTGCAGATCCCTGATTGCACAAAGCTCTGCGTTTCCTACCCGGCATCAACTCACTGTCTTTTGTACACTGGTCATGTAACTTTGCCCATTGCCTTCAACAAGGCAGTTGTCTCCCCCTGAAAAGGGGAAGAAGAAGAAGGATATTCTTGTATGTCATTTATCTCGTTTTGTGCAATCACATTTCATGGTTGACTGATTCTATTAAATGAATCTCTGTGTGTTAAATTGAAGTTAAGAAAATCTATGCTTGGAAATTTTCTTTCTTTGTGAAACAGTCTATCCACCAGAGTAATGAACTGCTTGCTCAGTACAGTCATGAGAACTGTCACTCAAGATTTTACTGCACTAAAAATAAGATAAACATTTATAACTTCTTCCTCACAGTATGGTTAACTTGATTTAAGTACAACTATTTCACCACGTCTGCTGCTGAAATGTTTTCCAGAGTGTGTGTGGGATTTCAGACTCATGGGAATTCTCTCATTCCCTGTCATTGGACAGATTTGGTTTTACTGCCACTCTGGCCAAGTAGCCAGTACAGTAAAGTCACAACTACAGAATATGCTGAGTTGGAAAGGACTCACAAGGATCATAGAGTCAACTCTGGGTCCTGTATAGGACCATCCCCAAGAGCCACATCACAAACCATTATTTAAAAAGCAAGGTCTTTTTCCAGTATATCCAATACAGTATCTTACTCTCTGATTTTACCACTCAAGTATTTAGAAAAAAAAAGTTTTCATAGAATTCACTTGTGACATTTTCTAGGATTTAAAACAGAACTTGTGGAAAACAAAAAGCCGACAATGGTGACACATTGAAAGAAGCCCTGAAGAGCTGCTGTTAATAGAACATACTTCTGTGTTCTCTAAAGCGACAGAAAAAGGGGTCATCAGTGATTCATCCAGAACCAATATAGTAACAAACTGTAATATGAAAGAAGTAGGTATAATTGTTAGGCACCCTGGGTGGTATCCCCAGGGAAATCATACATACACACAGAGATCATTTGCTTCTCTTTGGCAGAGCACAAGCTAGAGAAGGCATGTCACTAACTATAAAAATATGCTACTGACTAATTTAGAAAAAACTCTACATTTTTGTTTTAGTACTTCATCTTTAGGAGTAAGATCAGAAGGATAAAAACTGATTATTCTTGAAAAAAAGGCAAAGTTGCCTAAGTTTGGGGTGCTTTCCCATAGGTCTTACCTACCAAGAATTTAGAGAATTTAGGTAGTGACAAGGATTTTTTTTTATTTTTTTAAGCAAGTCAGGATGGCGATAACTCTAAAGAATCACATGGGCTAACAGCTTGGTGCTACATAAACCACAATTAGTGTTGCACGCTATAAATTGTGCAACATAAAAATTGTCATATCTGACGTAAGGCTGGGAGAATTGGAGTTGTTCAGTCTGGAAAAGAGAAGGCTTTGGGGTGACACAACTGTGGCCTCCAACACCTGAAGGGAACCTACAAAAAAGATGGAGACAGACTATTTTCAAGAGCATGTAGTGACAGGCTAAGGGGAAAGAGATTCAAACTGCAAGGGAGTAGATTTAGATTATCTCTAATGAAGCACGGAGGATAACCCCTCTGGCTGTGCTGAAGAAGCTAAATGAGGAGAAGAAATCACAATTTGACCATTACCTTCTGCTTTAAAATATTTATACAGCATAGCTTCGGGGAGGAGAGGAAGCTCTGGCAATGTCTGAAACTGGTGACGATTTTTTTAAAAAGTTTTTTCTCTGCAAAGTGGTTGCTTTGTCACAGTGAAAGGCAGTGAGTCAGTGAGGAGGCTTCCTGCAGCTCTCCTGGCTTCATGCTCCCCTACAGCCTGTGTGGGCATCAGCTGTCACCAACGCTTCAGCAAGGAAGGAGACAAATCCTCCCAAGAAGCAATTGCAGGAATGAGACACAGATGGGAATTAGACATCAGCAAAATTGAAAGAAACTGCATGTCTAACATCAGATCCATGCCTGGGGTTTCCCTCAGAAAGCTCTGTACGAGAAAGATCTGTTTTAAGTGTCCTGAAATTCCGACAGAGACTGCACAGCAGATTTATGTTTCTAAAATCCTAAAAGTATCTGGGCCCCAGACTTCTCCATTCCAGAGAGACCTCTTCATACACAGGAGCAGCTGCCATGACACACAGACAAACTGTTCAATTTGTTGGGGTAAATTGGAAAATACTCTCTCTGTATACTCTTATTTTAGACAAATGGAACAAGTTATCAAGTCTTCTACCTGTTGGAACATCATGAAGACCATTTGTAGTAGATAACCCCAGTGTCACTGTCCTGCAGCGGTGCTAACACATCTCAGTTCGGATCCATACACCTCTAGGCACTACAGCATGTCCTCCTAAACCCAAACCATGCCTCAGTGGCATTTCCTGGGGGGACACAAGCATTAAAATGCATGGGTTAACCACACACATTCATTAGTCCTGCGACACGAGGATGCATTTACTCCATGGTAAAAGTAGTTAAAGAACCAGCCAGACTCCTCCCTTGGGCTTCTTTCACTGAAACCAGCGCCTTAAATTTTATACACTGCAGTTTTGGGCCAAAACACAGAACCAAAATTGCCTATGGGGTACTGCACATGGATCATCTCCCCTGCTCCTGCTACTTGGCTCACTTTTGGTGCCAATTTTTTAAAACACGAGTTTCCATTAAGCAGTTTCCTAGAATCAGTGAAAATTCTTGTTTATATCAACTTACTATTTATTCACTGTGTACTTTTTTATTGCTGATGTACTACTTTTATTACAGTTTACATTGCTAGTTGTCTACATAGCAGAAAAATACAAAATCACTGTAGCTGTAAATGATATGTGCGCCCCATGTAAAAACTTCATGCTGTTACTCTTAGTTAAAACAGATCAGAGTAATTAGCAAGTAAAAGTAAGCCCTGTTACTGAAGAGTAAAACCTCACTCCAGCTCACATGGAACATGTTCTTCTATTAGGGCTGCTGTGTGCTTGTTTTAGTAAGTGAGCAAAACAGCAAGGTGCACCGAAATCTGGAGCTGACAAAGATATCCAGACAGCCTTATGTGAACAATCCTGCTTTTGTTTATTTGTTTGTTTGTTTTGGTGGCTTTGTTTTTTGTTTTGCTTTGTTGTGGGTTTTTTGTTTGTTTGGGTTTTTTTTTTTTTTGTTTGTTTTTTTAATACAGTGATGAGTTACAATTCCATGTGGATTTTTCTTTCTCGGTTTTTTTGGTCATAACCATTAATACAAATGGGAAATTGAAACACTGTCCTGTTTTATACTAATGGTACAGGCTAAACAATTTTCAGTCAATTCTCTTTGATGAGTTTTGCAGATCTGGGTCTAAGTCTTCTCTGATAGTGCGTTGGTTTTTCTAATGCAGCAGCTTGGATGCAATGGCGGAATGGGAGGTATAAATGACTGGTGAGGTGGCTTCCCTATGTTTTACTGATCATACAAAAATCCCAAGGAGACTTTTTAAAGTGTTGTGTACTTCACAGGTACACTTCATATGTAATTCATCCCTTTGACTGATCTTGCCTTTTTTTAAACTCCACTTTGCACTACTGCAACTTACCAACAAAAATGTACTTTGCAACTGCTGCTGTCTATTTTTGGTCAGTTATTGACTTCGATACAGAGAATAAAAAAGCTTTGTGTTTTTCACTACAGTAGTTTGACAATTGCAGGGAAAAGAACCCAGAGACAATCCTGCATTCCCATTAAGCTCAGGGCTCCTCCAAAGGTCCCTCCTGCCAGACTTCCACAGATCCTTGAGAGATTGGAGATGTGGGTACAGCAATTTAACACCTTCGTATTTACCACAGTGTTGTACCGACCTATAAACTTGAATGTCTTTAGCTGAATTTTCCAGCTTCAGGGAAAAGTAAAAACACTTGCCTACACCTTGAGAGTGTCTCCATTCAGCAGAACAATGAAGTAGTTGCAACAAGAGCACTCCAACAGCCATGTTATACAAAAAATATAAAAATATGAACAAGTGTATTTAAGAAGAACATGAATTTCCAATACAATAGCAAATATATTTTATCACTCTTTTGGCAGTTCCCTCCATTGCCAAGGTAACAAACTAGCAAGCTCAATAATTCATTGTATCTTTGAACATTGAAATAAGCACATAAAGGAGAATGTTTGAAGTGAGCAGAGTTTGACAAATTAATTAAAACACAGTACAGGCTCAAATCTCAACTCTGGTGTCCAAACAACTCTAAACAGATATGGGAGCACAAAGCAAAGTTCTAGATTCTGTCCCTAGATATTTATTCCTGAATCTGCTGCAGTGTTTCTTCCAGATCCTTGCACTGCTGCCAATCTACATCCTAACTAATGGTGCTATTTTTTTTCTGCCTTTAAGTGTGACACACAAGGTAGCCAAGAGTAAATGATACTTCTGGTACCAATTAGTACAGACTGCCATAGAGTAGAAAAGTCACCATGAATCAACAAATCAGGGTTTCTTCTCCCAGCAATCTCACTCCCCCTCAGCCTACAAGTCAAGAGGTCTAAATGCAGAGTAAAAATGCCACAAATGTTCTCAGAGGCAAACACTTGAAACAAAATATTGACTATGCATAAAATATTCTATTTAAAATAAATCTCAGCAGGGATAAATTGAGTAACCTGCATATTCACTAAAAATGACCTCACCAAAAAAATTTCGTAAGCAATTCCTTTTATACCCTTACAGATACTACATATGTTAAGAAAATATTTCAAAGGAAAACAAGGACACAAAAAAAGTAATTACAGGCATTAATTCAGAACATTTGCTGTGTAAACTAAAAAGAGACAATTCATCCAACCTAAGTTTTATTGTGAAATTACACGTTATAGATGGAACAAAAATTAATACAATTCTTTATAAACACTTATATACAGAAAATCTTTTAAATGTGCTATAAATAGTACACATTCCTATCTATCTTTTTACTTAAAGCAGAGAAAAAAGCAGAGGTGGAAGAAAAGAGCTAGATGAAAACAGTCTGCCTTGGTGTCTGATTTTCTCAATATTACAGCATCAACACAAATCCTACTGGACTTTTTAAGGGTGCAGAATTGCAACTTTCCCAAAGATTTTTTAAGACTCCCTCACATACCTTGTCTCATTTCTAGAAGCTATGGCATTTGGCACTAATTTCCCACCTTTCCAGTACTCCTGCAGACACAGCAAAGGCTGAGGGAGAGGGATCCCCAGTGACAGAAACCAGAAGAATTTACAGCCTCGCATCAGACCAAGGGATAAAAAGCAAACATACCTCCACACCAGACTGTAGCAGCAGCCCTCATAATCTCTAAAGTTGTCCCACCATCACTTTTCACAATAACTAAGTTCTAAAGATCTCAAGAGAGGCTTGGACTTTTTTTAATGAGAATTTCTTAATGACTTCTTTAACTGAGATGAGATTACTAAAAATAATGCTTACAGTCTTAAGATGAGTGGGGGAAATTTTATTATATTCTACTAAGAAAAACTCAGGAGATGTAATAAACTCTTATTTAAACATATACTATTAATTATATGAGTACATGGCTTATGAGTTAAAGAATAGCAAAGTATGACATTCAGTATTAGACAGCCCTTAAACAGTGTCCTGTACAGGGTAAACATATTTCCACAATTTCAGATGGCACACGTTACAGAGGGTATCTATTTTGTTTCTAGTACAAGCAGATATTCTTCTAAAGTAACAAAACCACTTACGATTCTCTGGAATTTAAAGCCTTTAGTAGCCTATTGCTGCATTCACATTAACATCACATGCAGGGATGTAAAAGAGACCCATTAGTGGGGTGTTGCATTAATGTGATAGGGCTGCTGCAGCCCTACAGCCTGTTAATGCCATTGCTTGTGTATAAAAATGGACAAACAGGCGGAGTGTAAGAGGATTAACAGAAAAGCTTCTGTAATACAGCAAAAGGTTTGCTGTGTTTTGTAAACATCTTTCAAACAGAAAGTGCCATGCCACGTTCTCAGTGCTAGACCACTACTCAATTACTTTAAATTTAGGCTTAACAATTCCTTAATTGCACCTGCAGGCAGAATTCATTTTGGCTTGACTGCATTTTTGCTAATGATAGTTTCACATTCACACTGTTTAGTACAATGAATTGCATTCTTGTAAGATGTAAAACTGCCTAGAGTAAGCAAAAGAATGTTTATCCATTAAGCATCCATACCTAGTGTATTACATTACAGTTAATCACACCACTGCTTCAAAAATGAGACAGTCTGTATTTCCAGAGGAATTCAGCCTTCCTAATGCTTCCTAATATGCGAGGTGGGGTAACAGACTCTTACACAAGCCAACAACAGGCGTTCCCAGGTCTGACAGCATAACTGCTTCAAACATACCTGCCCTAAGTGCAATTTAAAATATGGTATTAATGCAGCAAGAAACAGAAGGCTACAAATATGCACACGAAGTGTATCCAAATGAATAGACAAAGAGAATGAGGGATCATGGGGATAAGCCGGTATTAATGAATAATGCTAGCTTGGGATGAGACTACAGTAGTAATGCCACAAAGTGGGGATTCAAGATAAACACTTTTAAAGTGACTCAATTCAACATTATTTTTGGACATTTTTCAACTTCAACATTTGCTATGACATCAGGCACAAATATATTACCCCCTTGAAAACAATAGCAGAATTAATTTCATCAACCCCAAGGGAAGTCTCTATTACAGCTGGCTTTCACTCTATCCTGTGTATTCTGGAAAAATTAAATGAGCAGAGAACTACAGTGAGTTTTGCTCACCTGAAGACTTTACACAATTCTACTCTCTGTGCCCAAATTTACTGCATAAATTCAAATTAATTACAGACATTATCTGTACACAAATCTGTGACAAGATTTGAAGTTTTGGAGAACCAAATGGAAAGCGCAGCACCCACTGTTGTGGGAAACTGGGAGGATGTACTTATACACGTGCATTTTGGGACTGGGGTTTTGTTTTAAAGAGCTTTGCTCTGTTTTTTCCCCACGAGAACACCTTGCTTTACTGTTCTGGTATTGACCAAACATCTCTGTGCACTCCCTTAACCGACCCTGCACGCTGCCTTTGGGCAGAGTGGCAGGTAGGGCACCATGTCCTTAGACCTTTGTTATTCGACACAAGGACAGACACAGCATTAAATGTGAGCTCAAAGCTGTTCCTGCCACATGCCAGCAGCAGAGATGGCTGTGGAAGCTGGCAAACTCATGGACTTTCAGAACTTACTTAAGCCCCCTGAGCTTTCTGTTTTCCAGATGCAACTTCTTGACCTGGTTCAGAGACAGAAAAGGGAAACTCAAGACAAACATATCACCTTTGTGAGGGAAACTAAAATACGGAACATAGCTTTCTGTCCAGATTTGCTCAAACAGAGGAGGGAAAGTGCAGTTTATCCTGTGCACAGAACTATAAAAGCTACAGAAGAACCTCTCTGTATGTCGTGTCAATGCAGGGAAGAGAGCAGGGGCATCTCTGAGCTCAGTTACTCCAGCAGCTGAAGAGTGCAGCACACAGCTGGTATCGCTGTCACTCACAGTAACTGCATTTTGGCTACAAACAGCTGCACATTTCTTTTAGAAGTAAAACAGACACCATTTAGCAGAAGCTGGACATACTCCAGACAGCAGATTAAAATGGGTGTAATCTGTGTATGACAGGCTATAAAGCCAATACAGTAAGCCTTTCAGTTATCTTAGCATGATTTTAATGGGTACCCCATTGTAGTAAAATGAATGAAGAAAACATCCCAAATATCTCTATAAAATAATGACCTTTAAATATTTTTCAGTCAGCTAGTGTTCATCATCTAAGGAAACTGGCAAGGACGTGACTCTTGCCTAAAATAAGAGCTGTGAATGAACAGCTAGAGGAAGATGGCAAATTGATCTTACAAAACCTTGCCGCAATATATTTACACATACCACCTTAGCTATTTTTATGAATCCCTAAGTTAAAAAGAAAAAAATTTACACACCCAAGGTTTTTTTGAAGCCTATCTTCTAAAATAATGTTTTGTAATTTTTGGTTTCAAGAATACCCATCAATACTGAAAGGCTTCTTTTCTTGGGCATGACTATTGTTCTTAATCAACCATCTGTAGATCAAACTTAAGGAAAAACAGGAAACAATTCAAAGAAGTCCTTGCAAATCCTTCTTTAATATTACTAACAAGAAGCTACTACTGTCAAGAAAAACATAAATGATAATGTTAACATTCACTGGAAAACTGCAGGACAGACAATTAGTACAAAGTATATGTAACCCTTGGCTGCTTTTTACCCAATGGTGAATAAAATCACTGTCCTGGATGAGGGAGTTAGACACAAGTGGTGTGGGAAAATAAACATATGGTTGGACATCAAAACAGCCAAGCTGGTAAAACTTCAATCGCACAAACTTTAATTTTAACTTTACTGTTACTGATTAAACACTCTAAAATTAAAAAAAAAAAAATCTTAACAAAAGAGCACCTTTTCCATATTAACAAAAGAGCACATTTTCCTTGCAAATAAAATAATTGGAAAATAGCATGAAATGAAAAATTTTGAAAGCCTTTTCTATAGTACTGGTAAACTAAATAACCACAAACACAGTATTGTCTATAATCAGATAAAGCTTTAGCTTTCAATTCCTTGCAGTAAAGTGTTCAAAAGCATGCTATCAACCATTTTAGTCCTGATGGCAAGAAATGTTTTCACAGATTTTTCAGGAGTAAAAACAATAAAAGTGCATGCCAGAAGGTAAAGAATTATCCAAACATGTTCATTGCCCATGACCAACTGCTCCAGCCCCAGAAACAAAGCAGCTGCACGAAGGCATTGCTGCAGCTTGAGCACAGGAGTCCATCCACTCTCAGGTGTGAAAGCTGAGCCTGAGAGCCACACACAGACCACGCAGGCAACCCTCCTGGGTCACCAAATAACATAAAGTGTTGGCACAAGGATTGTGCAAATATAAAACGGATTCCCTCCACATTTTTTTTCCTGAAGAAAAAGGAAAATCTTGCCTCTTAGGATTTCAAAAATCTCTAGAAGTATGAGCACCACTCCAATTGCAAGAAGCACAGGATTACCATAAAAAGGAGAACAGTGCAGAGAATACTAGAGGAGAAAAAGGCAGTCAAGCTTTAAATTGCAACTGCAACTCTGGGCAATATAAAGCTTTTAACATCTTACTGAACTTTGCAAATGCCAGCTTATCCCTAATGTCTAAATGGTTTTGGTACCATACAGAACATCAACAGTATGTGATTGTCACAGAAAGGGATGCAGAGAACTGGCAATCTTATGACAGTTAACTGAAAACTGTCTGACAGTTCTTTGAATTAAAAGCAACTTGAATATATCATGCATGTTATTGCCTATTTAAAGCAACTTGAATATATCATGCATGTTATTGCCTATTTACCCTGAAAGGTACAAGACATTGCTTCGACTCAAGTTTTAAAAATTATTTTATCTGCTTCGGCAGGCCTCATAAAAACAGCATTAATCTTACTTTACTTACCTTTAGGTTAAAAGCCTGACTTGCCAAAAAGGGTCACTGTCAAAATGTGCCTTAAATTCAAGCTTTTAAATAGTGAACATACTCCATCTTCCATGCCCTAAGCTTAATTTTATTTCTGATAAATGTCATAATGGAACTAAATAAAAAAGGTGCAATAAAAATACAAACAGCAATTGTTGAGTCTTAATGTTATGACGTCTAACTAAGAAGAGGCAAATTTATGGAGAAACCATCATGTTTCTGTTTAGGAAAAAACTTGTATTTTATTATCTCAGCAGACTTTTTGGAGCTTTTTCCAGGGTAGGTGCTTTGTTCTGTCAAAACTTTAGTTGCCTTACAGTTGATTTCTGCTAAAACAGATGAGGATAAAAGTCCTTCTCCTGAGTAGTAAGATCAATGTGAAGGCTGTCATTTTGCCTTTCAAAAATGCTTAATTAACTGGGGATTTATTTATGGAACCAGAAATTAGTAAGAGACTACTGCTACATGATAACCATCTAGATTAAAAACCCCTCTGTGTGCAATGCAAAATAATTAAATCCATGTTAACCCTCCCTTATGGAAGGTACCTCAAACTGCTGTCCTCCTCCTGCCCTAAGAACTCGCCACTGACAGCAACAACAAAATGAATCTTCTGTCTACCTCCAAGGCCCATTGCTAATGTGTAAGAAACTTAACGGAGGCCACCAGACCAATGACAATGTCCCACCTCCTCCATGGCTTCAGACATGAACCTTCTGAGGTTCATTAAATGTTAAAGATTCCACCATACAAAAGCAAGAGCTCCAGTTTAGTTTGAGAGGATTTTGTTACTAAACCAATGTGGGGCATGTAATGCACCCAAGGACAGTCCCTGTGCAGGGTTCTCAAGTGCTAGAAACGATGTGGAAGACTGGAAAAAGCCCTTCTCAAATAATGGCAATGAAAAACCCAATAAGATAACAGGTAGTAAAAGCAACCAGCAGTTTAACAATAAACTATTCTCGTCACTATTTTTTAATCCATTACTAATAATATGGTAAAATAAAGCATACACCGAGTCATGGTGAAAGAAATGGAAACCTCAAATCTGGCAGACTGCAGGTATTGACTAACAAAGTAAGAGAAATACTGGCATTCTTGATGGACTCAGTCCCTTTTGTTTCTCCTCAATAAGATGTCAAATTATTTTTATAAGAAAAAAAAATATTTAATCTGTTCCAGAGCATTACTGCAATGGTCTCCTAAATGCTGAGAACCCTACAGGCATGACTTAGTGTTTTTAACATCTTTTTTTTGATGGCAGTTTGGCCATTCAGGTGGGATGAGGTATCCCAGCAGTACAGTGATGTGCTTTTGTGAAACACTCCGTAAGTCATCCAAACTCTGCCCGACCTCACCACAAGTTACAGTGAGGACAGATGCAGTGTGTCTGTCAGGGTACCAGCTGAGACTGAGACTGAAGAGAGACAGCTGGTACAGGGCACACCTTTGGCAAGATGGCTCAGTACCAGAGAGAAGCAAAGACTGCAGCTGCAGAAGTCAGTTTTGGCCAGAGGGGATGTAGCAGCTCAATTTGCTGCATGAAGCTTAAAGTCTGAAAGCCAAAATCACAACTTCAAAAGAAGAAAAGCAGTGGGTGAGATATAGAAGCACTTCTAAGAGAAATTAAATTGCCGAAAAATAGTATGTAAGTCCAGCATAGTCTGGCAGATGGAAATGCTGAGCATTATCTAACAGCAAAATGAATGAAAGAATCAGACATGTCCTGACGCAGCTGAAAAGTCATACTTTGGATTCTTGGTCAAAACTGTATAGATGAAATAAAACCAGACAGTTTTAGAAAAATAATAATATTATATAAATAAAAAATGTTATTTTCAAAGTAAATTTATTACAGTTATATTCCCCACTACTTGAATACCAAGGTGCTACATGTTATCTTGCCCATCTATTCACTGGTTACCCCTATATTCCGTACCCAGACATTCAATGGTTACAGAGGGTGCAAGGAACAGCAATGGTTTAACTGAGGCACAGATCAAGAACACACAAAGCCAGAGGACACTCCTCTACTTGCCTGAAGACCCACAGCATTCCTTCCTGAGGGAAAGGGCTGGCAGATCATGAGCAGGAGGAGGAAAGCAATGCTCCCCAGAAAGCTGGTCTCAGCTGCCAGCTGCTCATCCCTCCTGGTCGTTATTTTATGTGCCTAGAATTCACATTTCAGTCAAACTTTCAGCCAAATTTGAGAAATTATGAAAAAGAGGAAGTTGAAAACAAAGACTTTGTATTTTCACCCGTGTATTCTGATAAAGGCAGTAAACTCCAAAAGTAGACATTCACTAGTTCTACAAAACTTCAGTAGTAAAATGAAACAGTTATAAATTTGTGCCAGATCATTATGACCTAATAACTATTAGAATAGTAATTGTAATACATAATTATGTTCTTAGTGTGTCTTACTGCTGAGGCTCAGCCATTCGTCCTTTCAAAGAAATGGATCTCAAATCTAACCTTGTTGCTACATTTCAGATGTATCAGAATTTAATGCCCAATGTGTTTCCCTTTTGGAAAGAAGCATTCCATCATCCCACAAGGAACACAGTGGACTCAATGTCACTCATGCTGCACAGAAAGTTAACCAGGCAGGCAGGCTGGTGGACATGCATACCAAGAGCCTCCATTACCCTGCAAGTCCATGACTGAAAGCACTGAAACAGGCAAAATGGCATCAGAAATACTTAAAAAGAATATAATATAGTCATATATTGCACACCCATATGATATATAGTTCATTTAAGTTCAGCTTTGATAAAAGCAAAATTAGAAGTGTCAGACGCCTCTTCTATGTAAGTTATGGTGTGAGCTAAGCCTAAAAAGTTCATTCAAATAAAGACAACTGAAGAAAAATCAGCTAGAAAGGAAAAGGATTTTGGAAGCCACCAAGGCACACTGAGAGATTCTTGGTTTGATGATACTCACCTACTATGTTCCAGCAAACCCTAAACTACTGCTTAAACTATATGTAACTATACATAAATCACAAAACACCCCATTTTGGTCCATGGGACCTCTCAAACAGAAAAAAAGACTGGAAAGTGAATACTTCTTCACCTGTTCCTCCAAATCCCTTCTAAGAAAAGTAGGCAGCCTGAAGATGCAAGGTGTAGGTGAGGTGTCTATGAAGAAGACACCATTGGAAGTAAAAGGCAAAAGAATAAATTACCAGAAACAAAGTCCAAATTAAAAAAAAAAATTAAAAGCAAATTTTCAGTGGTGCATACCAAATTAAAAAAATTACAGGAATTTGGAATCAATAAGCTTTTGCTGAGGAAAAGCCAAACTGGACAAACTGGAAGATATTTAAGAGCTCCAGGCCTAGCCAAGGGGGCCAGAATAGTCTCCAGAGGATGTCAGCAGTGCCCTGGTCGGTATGGAAATGGACAAAAAGGTTAGTAGGAATGGGTAAAACAAGATTCATAGATCTGATACCTCCTTTTGTTGCCTTTTTGCTGCTTCTCAATTCATTTTGCTTACCCAGCAAAAAGTATAAGAAAGGACTGTAACTAAATGAATGAGGCTATTCATTAAACAACCTAGATAGACCTTCTAAGGAAACAAGTTGAATGAGAAGAAACAATAGACCAGGGAGGTGTGATACTACCAGGCAATTGCTTTCAAAAATCCTGTTCAGCCCATATGGATCTTCCACCCACACAATTCCAGGCTTATCTCATCTTTGTCCATAAAAAATTACAGTAAGAATCAGGTATTTGACAGAATGTCATTGAATAAACTATTCACAGCCCTTGGGGTTCTCAACAGCTGAGTAAAATACAGAAACTAGTCCAGATGTAGCAATGGGAGTGTAAGGAGACGTAGAGACTATCACTTTTTTCCTCCATCCAAAGGACTCTTGTACTGCTGTACTCATGCAGGCATACTCAAACAAGCTCTATCCTCTGAAAACCCATTAACATCAAGGGAAGTTTAAAGGCACTCAGAGTTGCTTTCCAAACATGTCACACAGACTTCCACAATTCATTTCAACACCATCAGTATCAGGCCAATATTTAGAGGCTGAAAATTGCTGCTAGGCTAACAGATTTTTTTTCTTATTCTGGAATCATGGGTAAACACTGAATGGGTAAATTTTGATGTTCTTCCATCATCACCAGCACCAAAACTACCCCAAAGGTTTCCAGATAAGGCACAACTGTACCCCTTTCCAAGGAATGTCTCTTCTGAAGAACAGTAGAGCTTTCCTGGCTCATGAATTTCCCAGTTGCTAATATATGAGCTGCAAAGAAAACGCAATGATGCTCAGCGAAGGAAAAAATGTTGGTACATAAACAGGTGAGGTACAAAGACCTCAACAAACTCCTTTTTGCTGTCTTGCCACATGACCCAAGCATGCAAAAGGGACCATGACAAATAAAATACTCCCGAAATTACCAGTGACTGCTAATAAAGAATTTTTTTCTGTATTTTTAACACAAAGGTAAATTAAACAAGGCTATGCCACTCCTCATTCTCTTCATCAATAAGAGGAAAAAGTTAGCCTTTCATAAAGCACCATGTGATTTCCTCATCTACAGTCTGACACAAGAACATACTCTTGCCTCTTCTACTTTTTTCTAACTCTTCTCCCTTAACAGAAGTTAATATTCATTGATGCAATTTAGAACAGATGCTATTTCTGTTCTTCAGTTATCCAGATAATCTCTTAATTATATAGCTGTGTACAGTATCCAGAGAATTGAATTTATATTTTAATCATATATTCCTCTCCTTTGTTATTTTGCTTTTACTTACTCTGGCGAATGGGTTTATTGCACACAGCTGTAAAAAAAAAAAATGCATGGCTAAATTCTGTAAGGCAGACTTTTGAAAGCAACCAAAGAATAATTTAAATATAAACAGTTCTGATTCTCAAAACTAATGAAATGCAAAAGAGTTTTACAAGATCATAATTTAAGCAACTATGCTTGCACCTTCTGTATTAAGTTGCATATGCATTTATATATTAGAGGTCAAACAAACTTAATTTCTCAACAATTTAAACAGTAGTATCACAGTCATAAGTGGAGACTAATTCCCAGAAGTCATTCAGAGAGCAAAAGCTTAAATGCTAACCAGCAAACAACCCTCATATTCTGAGTCCTACACTTCCATTCCTTATTCAAGGACTTTAAGAGAACAGGCAAAAACCAGGGTGTGATGCAATCCTTTAATTAAAAAGCATCATGTATCTGCACAGCAAACTGAACACTAAGATGATCTCTACTACACAAGTATTCTTCAAATTATACTTCTAGTAGGAGATTACTCCATCTTTACTAACTTTCAATAAAACCATTTTTTCAAGACATAATTAAACATTCATACATTATAGAAAAATAACCTCAGCAATGCCTGTTATGGACAGAAAAGTTATTTAGCCTTCATATGGGAAAAAATTCAGAGCTCTAGTATCCATCCCTCAACATGGTAAAACTGGATAAATCTCCCTTGACACATTTTTATGGAAGAAAAGAAGGCCACAGGATTAAGTTAACATTGCACTATCCATATCCTTTTCTTAGGCATCAGACATTAGCTAATCCTAATGCACTGATTGATTTATTTGGCATGTTCAAAATGCCACATCCTCCCTTTAGACTAGGGAGGAGCCTATGGCAATCTGTGTAACTGTTTGTGGCACTGACCAATTTTTGACTGTGATTTTGTGTTCACCGGTTATCTCACACTATAACCCATGAAGCAGCATATTCCTTAAGTGGAAGATGGACAATTACATTCATCATGTTTTTAAGTTTTAAAAACTTAAAAAATAATCTCCCTCAACAAATAAAAGAAAACTTTGTAAAAAAAGCATACTGAATCCATGTAAACATAATACAGGTTTCTAGTATCAATCTCTAGAATAGTTCAAAATTGTATGTTTATTTTTGTGCTTTAACTTCAATTTTGTATATTTATACATTATGTATAAATATTTAAAATTTTATATTGATATTTGCTATTAATATATTACATCTTTACTAAATATTTACTAAATAATATATTAGATATATTACTAAATATTCAAATAAGCCACATACAAATATAGCTAAAAGTGAAGGAAAATTTGCATTAAAAAAACCAATAAATCAGTAACGAATCTAAAATAAAAGATGCTGTACTCATTAGATTTCCTGTAGGGGTTTTTAAAGTTTTGGTTGGAGTTTTTCATTGTTGCTTTTGTTTTGCTTTTCTTTGTTTGGATGTGTTTTTTTACTTAGAATGTGATCACCTGAAGAGCTTCCCAGAATGTCCATACAGATTCTAAGATGGAAAAGAAGGATCTCTCAAGCAGCACAGTGAACTCCCAGCAGGTCAGGCCAGCAGCTGTGCTGCAAGGTCATGGCTGGTGCCCCCAGCACCGCGTCCCTCCCACGCGTGGGATTACCCTGAACCCCGCCGTGGGTCACAGCAGGCAAGGGCAGACCTCCCCAGCACCCTCAGCTGCCCTGCAGCAGGGATTAGACAGGGATCAGGGCTCTCGAGGGAAAGGACAAGAAGCCACACACACAAGCCAGCATGTAAGAAATTTTTATTAGAAGTAAGAAAGATTCAATGTGACAATGCCCAAATGTGGGGATCCAGAAAGTCTGCAGAATTTCCCTGGCTTTGGGGAAATGTAAAATTGGAGTGGGCTGAGACCTGAGTAAATTGGGCTGCTTCCACTTGCTCTGAGTGAGGGCTGGACAAAATGTTCTCAGATGCCTTCTAAGGTCGTCTGCTGTGACACCATTCCATGCTCCTGTGCATGGGCACAGGAAAATCCTCTGTCAATGGATCAGGTAATAAGCATTTAGTAAAACACTGGTTATCAAGATCAAGACAAATCCCCAACCGACAATTTTAAAACACTTTTCTGAAGTGTTTCCTCGGAGTAAAGGAGAATTACATTCTGCAAGTTTTTATCACCCAGATCCTACCTCCTCCATCACCTCTCCACTGCCCTGCCCCTTCAGCTTCTGCCCTGCCCCTGCAATCAGGATGGTGAGTCTGACACAAAGCTTGACCCTCTGCCCTGTTCCTCAAAACAAACATTTTGGCCCTTATTCTGCAGCGGAGACTTCTCCTGAAACTGCTTTTTTAACACCTTAGTGGAGATTTAAACCCTTAGTTACAGATTTGCTAGCAAACAGAAAATTTCAGGTATCTAAATACCTTAACCGTCAGGAAAATGAGGCAATCAGACTGTAAAGATCTTGTTGGTGCAACTGGGAAAACAATTTTATACTGTCAACACTGGAAGTCCTTATAAGCAGAAAGTTTAGGCTTCATGAACGGCTGCAAAGAAGGGAAAAGAGGCATTCTCTGCACAGAAGAGTGCAATTCTCCAGCAGTTTCTCATTAAAGTAAATGTTATTATTACTTCTCCTTAAAGAAACTTCATACCTGTACATGTATTTTATTTTCTCTTTCCACTACTGTGCACCAACTTCCAGGCATAGCTCCTGCATTACATGGGATGAGAAACAGTTTGTCCTAAAGCAACTAAAAATGCACATCTGTCAAAAACATTTAATGCTGTAATGAATGGAACTCATCAACTATTACTTGACCCACTTTTCCTCCTGTGAGCCCTTGGACAATCCCCTATTGTGATATGGAGCTTTAATGGAATGTAATGATGGATTCCTAATCTCAGAACCTTGTCTCTTTTTGAACAGGATCCTGCAAGTAGTTCCTGATACACGGGAGTGAAGCACAACTCTGCAACAACATGTATCAGGAAACCTAAATTCTGTCTTAGGAAAGATTTTATAATTTATTTCTGAAACATCTGAAGCCTGTATAAAAATTCAGTGTGCCATCTGTAAGCTGAAGGTTACAGAAATGGGACTACCAACAAAAAGATAATCTTCCATGGAATTTTCTTTTGTGTGGTTCTTTTTGCTGGAAATTCTATTTAAGAAAGCTGTATTTGGAATCTGTTTGTAAGTTTTGTATAGATATTGCTAGAATGAAAATATAATTTCAGTGAGTGGTATAAATATTTAAATGCAACTGAAAATGACAATGAAAAACATGGGAAAGGGTGGGAATTTTATGTTTCAGAAAAACACATTAGAGATTCACACAAAGCACATTTCACATTACAGACAGAATATTGCCCAAATCAGAAGACTGATCTCCACTAGAAAAAATTTTAATTGCGTCCTGTAGGTTACTGTGATCTAATCAGACACATCATAAACAAAAGCCTATCTTTAGTCCAAAGTGAACCCTATTTGTTCAGTGAAACGCTAGGATATATCAGGAATGGTTTAACCTACTGTCCCTCCATCTGTTCAGCACCTAAGTGGCTTAGGAACTTAGTTCTTCCCACAAACAGAATCAAACATCGTGTACACAGTTCTCACTGCACTTCCTTATACTCAGGAATTTAAAGATTGCTAATGATTTGTAATCCAGCTATAAACAGAAAGGAGTGGATAATCTCTTTAGGAGGTACTCTCCTAAACATTAACAGAGGAGTAGATTGCAGGAATATTAAAGATTGACAGCTCAATGACAGTAACTAAGTAAAGGTTTGTCTGTTTCGCATTCCTTTCTTAAACACAGGGCAGTGATACATTGTTTATAATTCATTAGCACTATTTCTTATGACAGATTCAAGTAACAAGCTGAAGCTATAGATCAAGTTTTGTCAAGAAAAAGAAAGAAAGAGTTTCTCACTTTTTTTTTTTTTTTGTGTGTCTTTAAATACCGAGATGACAAAAGACAAGAATTCAGGTCACTGTTATTCTTAATTACCCTGTGCAGGTATTCCTTCTTCTTTTCCCCTGTCTGTTTGGGAGAGCAGGGATATGTGAGGTTGTGGCTGATGGCAGTATTCTTGATTACCCTTCTAGAGTCTCCTAATCTGCATTTTCCATCACCACTGCTCAGAGAAACACTGTGCCTTTTCAAGTGCTGCTCTGGCTGGCTACTGCCATCCCAGCCGGATGTCAAGAGACACTTGTGGGGGAGTCAAGTGTTTCATATTAAATTTTAAGCATTTATTTTGCATCATCATTGATGCAATTTCCCCAAGGAACATATAAGAAAAACATGAGCTTTAATCTCTTTCACTGGTCTATTCCAAAAATGACTCAGAAGCCAAAAAAAAAAGCCAACAATACCATATCCAGCCTGAGGAGGATATTCTCCGTGGATAGCAGGATAAAGAGTGAGGGGAAGTATAAAGGAAAGGGAAGACTATAAAATAAAAATTGGACATTGTATAAAAGGACAGAATAAAACACTATACAGCATTTCTAAAAACAGATTTAGAATAACCTCCTTAATCTTATATTGGTAAAGATTGTCCCTGAGCAATATTTTTTCTTACAGACTAACTTTTCTGCTTAAAACATCTACAAAAGTGCAAAGGCAACCTTTCCAAATTTTCCAGTGTTAGCATGTATTTCAGCATGAAAAGTCCATTGCACAGCACAGACTGGTTAAGTGCTTGTACACTTTACACTTTCCCCTTGGCACAACATTTCTGCTCCTTGCATTATCACAGCTTTTTCCACTGCTACTTCTTGGGGGAAAATCCTCCCCTTGTGCAGAAAAGACTCTTTTCAAAATACACGGGAAGAGCACAAAACATCTTAAAAAACACAGGTCCTCACACTGTATCTGTCAATTCTCTAATTTGCAGTGTTCTTAGTTTTTTCTGCCAAACTATAAAAAGTGTATATTTCAAAAAGTTTCTGTACAAAATTTATTGTGTGCCTGAACTTAATTTCAGAAGAATAAATGAAGCCTCTTCCATTTTGTAAAAAAGTATCTACTGTCCTGGGCAGATAGCAAGAAACAAAAATAAACTAGATAAGAGTTAATTAAAGCTGTTACTCTGGATCTTGTGACCTTCTGTCCCAGACATGTTGCTGAACCAAAGTGCAGTGGAAGTCCTTGTGCTGCAACTACATTTTATCCAAAATTCTGTATACTTATGATGGTATTCTGTCCTTGCTAAAGTAATGACAGAAGACTGGAAGCAAACCTGCTAGCCTGCCTGCAAGCTTCTCATGGTGCTGCAGCTCTGGCACCAGTGCTGAAACCACAGCCAGCATGGCCAGTGCTGTGCTCCTGCACCATCAGCAGCCCAAGGCAAGGCTGAGAGACAGAAGGTGGAGACAGGAAGAGATTTGTGAGGTCCCTGTCCTGTATAAACATAACACTGCCAGGAAAGGCAGTGATGGGACAAAGGACAGCCTCCGTTCATTTTCACTTCACCAGCTGTCATGTGAAACCCCCCTTCTTTAAGACAAGTCCCAAAAAGCTTCCTTTGTAACCTTCTCTTTCAATACCCCTTTCTGGGCAAGACACATGAGCCCCTTCCCCTATCTCTCAGCTCTCAAAAATCACTGCAAACCTAGGCTGGTGGCCTGAGATGCCACTGTTCATTTCCAGAGCTGGTACTCACAAAAGGGCTGAGGTTTCAGGCTGTATCCACAGCAGTATATAACTAACCCTAGCAATTTACCAGTAGGAATGACTGCATCCCAGTGCCCACACCATGCTCAGTTTCACAGGGCAGTTACAGCTTTCTGGAGAAATGTTTCTGCAGAAATCAGAGTACGGTCATTTAAAGGAAACAAAGA
The DNA here is from genome assembly GCA_039654755.1 of Calcarius lapponicus. Taxonomy (NCBI): domain Eukaryota; kingdom Metazoa; phylum Chordata; class Aves; order Passeriformes; family Fringillidae; genus Calcarius; species Calcarius lapponicus. The sequence continues at coordinate 23,171,695 of CM077464.1, forward strand.
TGTACCAAAAGTCTACTTAAGACTTGCAATAACAAGGGATGTGCAGGGCAGAAAGTCAGATCAAATGCAATCAACTTCCATAAAAGCTCTATAAAATAAAAGAAGAGCTGAACATAGGCAGAAGAAAGAGGTGCTGTAAAACCTAACCTTGAACTGAAACAAACTAAAGCCAACTTCCAGTGCATTATTACATGCTTCAATGTCTCTGAAGGACTTTTCACTCTCTACAATAGTCCACTGTAACTGTCACAGGGTAACCAGATCTGTTGAGTATGCAGGAACTCACTCTCTTTCAAAATGTTACGGTGCTTACAAAGGATTTTATTCATTAGACAGATTAATAGCTGTTCTTTGAACTCCCTCTCCTTCACCCAAGTCTGTGCTGTGTCAGTGCTGCCTGCGGGACATGGAGAAGGGCTTTAGGACCTCACCTGTGAGAGGACAAGCAAGTTTACATGAAAAATCTTACTGGGACTTGTAACTAAAATAAAATTCCCAAGTTAACATGAGTCCCATAATTACTAAAGTAGACTAACCATAAAAACAAATTCTCAGTGGTAATACAAGAGGGATCTGATTTTGATCTTACTCCTCCTCCATTTCCCCCATTTCAGGATCAGATTATTCTGGTTTTGAAGTCTATGTTTAGCAAACTTCTTTGGTACCACGATAAAAACATTACAGAAGTTTCTGCTACAGACAAGGACATAAATATCCTGTGCAATACAAAAATACAACCTAAGCACAGGTAATCTCAGAAAGCAAGCAAGAGCATATTACATCATGTTGATACCTACTAATCATGTGCTTTTAAGAAAAGGTTATTAATGTAGATTCCTTGTGTATATGTGATATAGTTATTGTTTAAAAAAACACAGAAATGCTTTGCTGCTTTTATGTTTTGTCTTGATAAATATTTTATTTATCTAACTTCTTAAACTACATTTTAAAATCACAATTAAAATCTACTGGAAGCCCCAAATATAATAAATTTTAATTTATTCATTTATTATATAATTTCATATGCATTCTTATGCTCACCTTGTGGTTAAAAAGAAACTGAAACAATCATTGCAAGCAGGCTAAGCTGCCTGTATGCTTTGACATCTGTATTGCTATATGCATATTTAAATAATATATGAAAATGCCAGTATTTGTAACTTCCTTAAATGTTCTTAAGATGTTACATTAATTTAATCTAAATTCAAACCCAAATAAATGATGACTAATACTAGAGCAAACTTGAGAAATGTTGTCCCAAGGCTGTATTTTCCAGGGATGTTTAACATCTGAAAATGATAGTTCACTGCAGGATTAATTTTCTTCCCCCTTCTTGTACCTGTAGTATTGCTACTCTGATTTTGCTTCCACATTTAGGGTAGCCTGGGACTCCTATTTTAAATGAAACAGTCTTGAGATCAAAAGGTTACAAAACCAAAAAAAAAAAAAACCCAACCCCATTACTGTAAATTGGTGGCACCCAGTTTAATGGAATGCCATCTGTGGTTTTATTCAATTAATCTTCCTCATAGTTTTCATCAAAGGCGATGAAACAGATCCTGTGTACATCACCCTGGCAGAGCATCACCAAGGGACATCTGCACAACCATGCTAAAGACTTGGCTCAAGGCTCACAACAGGAGCTACCATCTAAATAACAAATTCATCTAAGATGAACATATGCATAACTGTGTGCATGGACACAGTCATAGCTGTATGTATGGAGAAATAAAACATCTGCCTGACTGCCCATGCTAAAATAAAAGCAGCTATCACAGCACCAATAAACACATAAATGAACGTGAAAGAAAACTGCAAGCTGTTAAACTCTCAATTCTGTGACAATCTTGCTAGACACATTCACATAGCTTGTGCCATGAACAGAAAGTTCATGTAGTTATTTGCATCAAAAAGTAAAAAAAACCAAAACATAAAAAGGGACTTCTAGCATAACTTTTAAAATTGCAAGGATTCTTCCTGGCAGAGCAAAGGGAGGGTAGTCTGAGGCATACACTGTGGTGGCAGGCTCATCACAAGCTCTTTTAAAATTGTTTGAACATATGGAATGAAAAGGAGACCCTGCATGGTCCCATTTCCTCTTCTTAAGGGACAATAGCGAGCTCTGCACATCACAATTAATACTTTAGTACAGAAGTAAACAGCAGTCAAGGTATTTCAAATGGATAAATCACATTAAATCCAAGGTAATAGCCAGTTATGACTTCTACCGTAATTACAGTAATGAGCAACAAAAATAAGGGCATTGCTCCTACTTCATGTAACATATGGGTGAATGACAGCAAATCTTTACTGAAAATTTCCCACATGCATTACAGCCCTTTCACATAGAAGGAAGCCTATCCTTACAAACTGTGGAGCAAGCACAGGGCTTGCACTCCTGGGCAGGGAGGCTGTGGAAGAAGAATGGCTGCTGGCCAAAGGAGGCAGAAAAACTCCTTACAAAAGAGAATTTGGGAAGACAGGCAGACAGGACACCTGTAAAGTACATTTTATCCCCTGCTAGGAATTAATTCAGCTTCCGTTCCAAGTCAGTGAGAGACTTCCCAGTACAGAAAGCTTGCTTAATTTGTTTCTGTTTTCAATGTGTTTATTCTAAATTAGACCTCAACTTCACAATGTTCTTCTCCCTTGAGCATCGAGAAGGAAGTCCATTGATTCCTCTTCAAGTGCAGTAATGAACACTCAATTTCAGAGATGCAATGAAAGATAGTTTGCTATTAAAAAAAAAAAAAAGAAGTTAAAAGGAAACCTCTCTCGTGTAGTCAACCACTAAACTATAAACACTACACATTAACCACACTTCACTGAGCATTTCACTCAATATCAAAACAACCAAAGAGTGGCATCCCCCAAACTAGAAATCATTTCACAGACTGCAAGGATCCTGCCAGTCTCACACTCCCGTGTAGGAAGGATCACAATTATGAAGAACAATTTCAGTAAGAAACCCCACAGTCTCTCCATTGTTTCATTTTATATAATCTAGATTATGTTCTGTCCTCTCCTCATCCCTTTCCCACAGTCTAGTTTCTTTCTGCCTTTTCTCTTTTAATGATTTTATCCACCCAGGGAGAGTAGCTCCCTGTCAGGGATGCTGCTGAGGAACGTGTCTGGATGCCATGCTGCTTGCTGCCACCCTAGAGATGGGCCTTGACTACAGTCGCTTGAATAGTGGCCAGACTTACCCTTATTCCAATAGGAAACAACTGGTTTTAAATCAAAGACCCAAATGTGCCATTCAGTCTCAGCAGCAGCAGTGCATAAGGTTGAACAAAAAGATTTTGCAGGTGCCTGCTGCACCAAAGGCCTGTCTCAAGGTGGTAATCCTGACCCCCCTCTAGACTCCAGGAAGCCAATGACGCCACCATGAAGGGCATTCTACAATCAGGAACACCTTAACTCAGAAGATCAGTTAATTTTGCTCCATTAAAGTTGTTTTACTGGCTCTAATTTTCCACCTGCAGTTCAACATCTCAGCAGAGTGCTTCGATTTATAAAATCCTGATGACTCCCATGAACACAGTAAACCTCAACATCTGACAAGTGCCAGAGCTCTAATCACTGTTTCTCCTACCCACCCTGCTTCTAAAATCTTTTTTGTTTAAAGGCAGTATAGTCACGCAGTAAACATCCCACTACCCAAGCTGACAGACATGCTAAAATGTCTAGAAGCAACCCACATTTGTATCACTGCAAGTGCTGCAAAACTGCTGAAGGGTTAGCTGGCTGAGGCAAGGCTACACGCCCCACATTTTCTTTCCTTCTATTGTCAGCCATTAAAAAAAACCAAAAAACACAACCAGAAACATATGCCAGAGAAGGATAAAGGATATAATTGGGCTTTTAAGGTAGATAAAAAAAGAACAAGGAAGCCTAACACACAACAGAAGGAAGCAAACCAGCAAAGACATCTCAAAATCTTTAACAATGACTGTATGTGTATTTAAAGAGACAATAAGACAGCCAAGCTATCAGGTAAAGATGTAGAAGACTGATATAAAATATCCAAAATAAAATATGCCACTAAATCTTTGGCAGGAAGGCAAATGGAATCTATGAACAGGAGTAATTATACTAACAAGCAACTTACAGACTAGAAATACTGAATAAAGACAAATAATAATTAATTCTTTGTGACAGCTGTTGCTAGATTACAGCAATCACATTAGCACTCAGAAGCAAAACTATGAAAACAGTCACAAAAAATGGCCTTTATTTTTCAAATATTTTAATTAACATACTGGTTTTGGGAGCTGCTTAAGTCCATTCCTAAATTAATTACAGTTCTGAGCTATGCATACTTCCGTGCAGGCAAATCTCACACCTCTCATTATGTCAATGAAATGACAGTAACACACTTAAAAGCTAATTTAGAAAATCAATTTCCTGTAAAAAAAAGAATTAACCATTTGGGGGAGTTTACTTCCCATACAATGTACCTTGAAGATCTTATGTATCTGGCTTTGGCTACGCGCACGAGTCCTGTGTTTTCCGAGGCAGAGTGGATTCTTTTTTACTTATTTGAAAATATTAAATGAATTTCACACATATTTGATGTTCTTCCTTACCTTACACAGAAAAGGAGCATGCCACGACCTCTGCTGCTGCTCTTGAAAGGCATTTTTTACAAGATAATTGCCACAGAATGCATTGAAATTTCATGTTTGGAAGTTTAAGAATCTTACTGATTAGTCAAACCTCACTGCAAAAGCAACTAGGAAAGCTTATTGTGACAATTTGCTAGAGGCAATCTCTAACAAAAAGAAACTATTTTTTTTGTGTTTCCTGTACATCCTGTATGTGCCTTCTGCTCTGATGTTTGTGAAAAGAGGCAGTTACTGCAGAAAAGCAAAACAAAACAGGACTCTCCATATAGATAACACATCAATGAGTACATCCACCACTCCTCTTCCCTAATGGTTTTGTCAAGTCCACAGATCTCATGGAAAGGCTGTAAAGAACAATTAAAGCTACCAAACCATCTTCTGAGGTAGAGGGGGCTTGGTTAGATAAAAGGAAATTCTACAGAGGAATCCCTTAACATCTTCAGTTATACTGATATCACTCTTACCCTCTGAGGACTTAACAGAAAAATGTGATGCTGCAGAAATTCTACTACATAGAAAACAGTCATGAAAAAAAAACCACAGACACATCTTTAGGGAATGAATTCTAGAACAGCTTTCAGAATCACTGACTCTAATGCAAACCAGCTTGAAGTTTGCTAGCTTTACTTTTAACTCAAGACAGTGTTAATTTCTGTAATATTTTGGTCTTTTTCTGTTTCCTATCTGCTTGTTCTTTAAATAGCATTTGGTGGACTGAAAGATACTGAGTCAGATTTCCTGAAAAGGGACTGTGATTTTAATATTGGCAGCATCTGATCCTGTGTGCTTCCGGCAGATAGAGCAGGAACACCACCTGATTTCTGCAGTTGTGCTCTGGATGTTAAGAATTATCCAAAAGCCTAAGAGAGCAGGAATTTGCTGCTTTGTGCCGGGCAAACCAAACTCCAAGTGTCTGTAATAACTAACTCCTCTTTTGTAAGGTTACTTTTTATTTAGGTGAGTTCAGTGGCTCAGGTCTACCTGGGTAGCTAAGAGCAGTGCAGCTGCAGCTCTAAAAAGATGGACCGAAAGGACTGCCAAAGTGAAGGGAGAGAAGAAGCATCTCCTTCCAGCCATGCCAGCTGAACAGCATCTGCAAGAGCAAACCAAGCAGTGCCTCCAGAGCTCCAAGGTCCCACTGGGAAGACCTATCTGCATTAAAAGAATTGCTATTTCTGGAATACTTACTCAAGTCTTACACAACACCTCTTACCAGTTGTGTTATCTGCTTCAGAAGCTATAACACTGTGCACTACAGCACACTTGGAGAAACAGGGAAAATGCTTTTTATAGCACAGCATACATAAACCTTAAGGGGCCATGATGCAGCTGGGACTATGTTCATGAGTCAACATGGTGCCTGAGCCTAAAAAATAGTGACAGTGGCAACACAGAGATGATGATGGATTTATCCAAACCTTTTTGTTAAAAGGATTTAGAAGAACAACATTAAACTGACTTATATGACTTGGTACAATCAGCACCATCCAAAAGACAAAACACTGCAGCATTGAGTGGCATTCATGAGTTCATGCACAGGTTACCCTCCTCACCTCTCATTAAAATATCTGTCCTTCTGAAGGTATCCATTTCCTTGGCTGTTTAAACGTGGTGTTAAAAAAACCTGAGTATCCAGCTCAGGTGGTCTTCCAAAACCCCAACTGTGAACTAGTATTAAAACTGACTATTTTTGACAATTAAAGTTGCACATAAGATTATCAAGATGTTTTTGGATGTCAGTGTAGTGGGACCAGAGAAAGAGAGTGAAAACTGCTTTGCTTCCCTTCTGCTCCTGTCTTCCCTCATATGCTCTCATCTGCATTACCTGGACTGACTATGCAATCCCCTCCACCACTCAGCCCTGCTGAATTCCTCATGGCTCTTCTCTTTTATTCTACATTTTCCTCTCCTCCTTGTATGACATTACAGGGGAGGAGTGTTCACAGCACATCACTGCAGGTAGGAAGCTGGCTTTCCTAGTTGAACAGAGGCTGTAGCATCTCCACCGCACGGCTGAGAAACCCCCAGGAGCAGCACAGGGAACCCACGCAGCGCCAGAGGAGGCTGCCAGGCAGCCCCAGCCCAGCAGGCAGACGAGCTCTGTTTCAGCTCCCTTTCTGACACCTGAAGGCAGGCAAGGCAACCTCCCACGCTCCAGGCCCGCTCTTGGAGCAGGACTGAAATCTTCTTGAACAAATAAAACCTAAAAAAGGAAATACCATTGAAATATACTTTTTTTAAACTACTGTATAACCTTTCAAACAAAGGACTCACTTCTTCTGCCCAGCAGTGGAGAATGGCTGAACAAGCACTTGCTTTCCTTATGGCATGAGCTCTGTATACAAATGAGGATATTGTACAGGGGGCATATCACGCCATTCTCCACTGGCTGCACTAAAGCCAACATGTGAAAACCATCCTGGTGCAACAGCAAGGAGAGCTGTGGGGCAAACAGGAGGAAAGCTCTGTGTGGATCTGCAGGGGCTGTACTGCTGGCAGGAACTACAACCAAGATGAGGGGTTTCTATCCAGACATGAACACTGTCGTGAACACGCTCCTGTTTCTTCCACAGGGCAAGAAGGCAGGATAAAGCATGCACTACAGCTGAAAATCATAGCTAAAGAAAGCAGAAATTTACTGATCAAAGGGAAAGATACAGATATGGAAAATGAGTCCAAGAAAACCATTATTTATTTTTAGGAGGGGAAAAAAAATCCTGATCAACCCATATGCTCCTACAAGACTCACCCATCTGTATAATAAGTGAACATGGGGAAACTGATTCAGAACAAGTTAAAAGGCTGATTATAAAGCAACCACAAGAAAAAACAGTTCATACTCTTTTAAGCCCATAGCAAGACACTCCAAACCATAAGTAAAGCACACTGGAACAGTTTACTTGGACTCTTGGACTACTAATGTAAAGCTAATCTGTCTTTCCTACTTGTTTCCCTCTGCTGAGCAAGCAGTGCAGCACCCCACACTTTGACCTTAGAACACATTTTCTGTAGCATTTGCTCCACAGATTTAGCTGAAATCTTTAAAAATATATTACCTATTTTTTAGTTAAAAATAATTATCATCTGTTCATTTGTAATGGGTCTGAACTGAAGTCTTTTTCATGCTGGGTTGTATTGACTTGCAACCAGGCTTTTATAGATTTCCTGATGTCAGCAGCTTTTGTAACATTCCTGAAACTCAAAACCTGATGAACCAATTTCTGTTGGTTTTCACCTTGACATACTGTATTAAAAAATAATATCAAAGCTTTGCAGCTTGAAGCAATTTCTCTCAACTAAATTAATAGCTCCTGGACAGAGCTTATAATGAAAATAACCTGCCATGAGCTACAGCATAAATATCAAGGTTAAGTTCTAACAGCATCTAAGCTTTCAGCAAAGGTTTTGCTCACAAATGGTTTGGCCATTTTTTCAATGCCCAGTGATTTCCAAAGCCTGTTTGGTACACGTGCTAGTTTTAGACAGTTATTCTCTGTATGAAAGTGGTTCTTAAACTAACAACACCATTCCTCTTACCACCACTTACATATTCTGATACATTTAAAGGCAAATTTGCTTGAATTCAAAATCAGAAAGAAAAAGCACATTGTTTCACACAGCTATTTTTGTCTTCATCGACATTCACAGACAAGTTTTTTGCAACACAAACTGCAACTTTCACATATCAAAACACAAAGAAATAAAAATGTAAAATATTTTCCTCCTGTACTGATACTTTTCTCCACCTAGCTCCTCTCCTGTAGTAAATAAAATTATTAGAGAGAAATCCTTCTCTATCTGCCTTCCCCAAAAAAAGTGATAGAATTTTACCTTGTGGTAAATATAATTATTTGTCTTGAGTATATAAAAGAGATCTAATTTAAGCAAGATGACATTATATAAGTGTTATTTAAGTATTAATACCTATTCGGTTTGCGCAAAGACATTTTCTCTCCATGCACTTCCATGTAAAATCCTTAAGGACAGAACAGTCAGGTATTCATCATGGTTGAATTCCAAACAGTAGTTAACATTCAGGCTTGAGTTCAATGCAGAGAATTCAATATGATCTATACAGAGATTTTCTACCTGTTTTAAAGCATAAACTGCATAAAGTTCTCTACTAGCAGATACATTTGCCCAAAGGATGCCATCACAAATTGTTGTTATTTAGGTTTCAACTTAATGCTTCAATAAATCCATATATATACAGTTATTCAGCAGTGCCTTCCAGGTATTTATGTATAATATACAACTATCTGTGTGCATGAGCATGTACACGCTTCCTATCCTTAATTTCGCAATGCAACTTTTAGCATTCCAACTAAGGTCTTTAATTTAAGAGAAAAAATTCTATTGTTTCATGCAGTATTCTTTCAAGTGACCTCAAAGAGTTATTTAGCGCTTTTTTGCCCCCTAAAAATGTAAGAATTATTTCTTAAAATTACTATTTCCCAAAATTCCTGGAAGCTTTCCAACAACAAACTTCTCTTACCTCTCTTAAATGACTGCATTATTACTTTCCTTTGATACTAATTTCTCCCCTACAGGCTCTTTGTGTCCATTTCTCCATCTCCAAATAAAATGGATCAGGGAATAGAACAAATCCTCCTTCTCCTTGGAGGAAATGTTTTACCTGTAGCTCTTTGATGGCAGCAGCTCAGCACCCCTGGATCACAGGATAGCTCTGCCACGGCTCTTGGACACCAGCTGATCCCGGCACCACTGAGTGCTGCTCAGCCTCTCTCCAGCCCCACCACATCCACAGATGCCAACTCCCAACACAAAACATCTCCATGAAGGTTTTCTTTGGCAGGAAAAGCTTTAGAAGAGCATTCTATACTTTTCAGTACAGTATGTGGAAAAAAGTGGTGCTGTTATTTGGAAATTTCCAAATGTTATTTAGAAAAATGTCAGTGAAAGAGCTTCTTCTGCTTGCCACTGTGCCATCCACAGCATTTGAAGCAATTTTCCATTTCAAACAATTACGATATCAAGATCAAGGTAGCAGTACATCATTACATTGTCTACTAGAAGCTATTAAGAACCAGCCAAACAGCAATAACCAGGGAAATACATCTGATTCATACCAAGAGTCTATTGTGTATTTTAAAATTGGCTGTGTGTACTTCTGAAGAAATTCAGAATTTTTCTGTCTTCTGATGTACATTTTAAAGAACTCATACAATTTTTTACCAGAGAAAGAGCAGAAGATGTACCTTCATTTGATTTAAAAGAGCAACTCTGGACAAAAATAAACAGCCATATCCATTTTTGCTTCTTCAATTACTGCAGGGATAGATATTCTAAAAGAAAGGGATGTGTTTCTCAAATGCTTAAAGCATACTGAAGACCCCACTTAATTTATCTGAATTGTCACTTACTAAGCCAGCTGTAAAACCTGAAGAATGATGAGCAGCTGCACTCTTTGGGATTAATTTTGCATTCTACTTAGTATTTATCTGTCTTTATCTCCCAAAAACCTTGGTGAAACCAAGCTAGATATATTTTTCAATGTTTACTAATGCCTTCTTTTTTAAAATGGAAAGTTTGATTTAGAGCAACATCATTTATTATAAATCAATACATAGTAATATCTCTATAGCTAGTAGAAGGCAGTTTGGGAAGGGAAAAAAAAGTAAAACAACTTTGTTTTGGTTTTGCTGGTTTTTTCAACAAATTCAGTGAGGAACTTCTGACAGCAAATTCTATTCTCCAAAATTTTTTCCCTGTCAGAGAAATATTCTTTTGTGAGAGCTTAAGTCACATACAGCGAACCAACAAAATTCAACAAACTCCCCAAACTCCTTTTGCAGAGGAATGAGGCTTTTGTGATGCTTCCAGACAACCTTGATGAAGATCTGCTGAAGCTTGCAGGTTGCTGCCAATAGGATGCTGCTCTCTTTCCTGGGGCTGTGTTTTTCTCCCTGCTTCCATTGCATTCAGACAGGCAACCACGGAATTGTGTGATCAGTTACCAACAGCTCAGAAAGAAGTATGACTTAACAAGGGGAGAAATTACAGTGCTTGACAAACAGCCAATTCTGCTTCAAGGTCCTTATCTACTGCAGTTTAGGAAGCTGAGCTGGTTTTAGCACCTCCAGTTACTTCCTCCTGCTGAGCTGTAACTTTGGAGCTGGCATGATGAATATACTTCTCCTTTTCTCTGTTACTATTCCCATGTTTTCCAGAAAGTTCTCTCTTGGAGGCTTGCTTGCTTTAACACTTCTAGGGGACAAAAGAGCAAGTGCCAGTAGCTTATCTACTATCATTTCTGGCAAATGACAGCTGCACTGTTTAACATCAAGAGTTGTCACCAACCTGTCTTCAAACCCATACTCTATCTCAACTCCAGGGAGGGCTCAGAACAGAAAACATGGCCCTACAGCTCTTGCACGCAACTTTTATCAAGTCTGATACCAATGCAGTTGAAATAAACCAAATAACTGACAAAGATGTTAGGCATATTGAAATGTGGCAGTTGAAATATAAACCAGAAAACACTCTGCTGTCTAAAATAATACTTTAAAATATATTCCAAGGAATTAGCAAAGTGTCCTTGCAAGAAAGAATGAAATATCCCCCAAAAACCAGAAACTCAAATAAACTCACTATATTAGAACACTTTGAATTGAAAATAAACCTGACAACATCCCAACAGATATGTTAACAGGAGTTTTAATGAAACATTTTAAATTCCGTTCCCAAAATAAACTCAAGAATATTATGAAGTTTACTTCTGTTCTGCTCTTTCTGGCAATATCTGAGAGCTGAATTCATGCAACTTGGCCAGACTTTACTACTATCAGTAGTACTGGGAGATGCACCCACTTTCTGCTAACAGAGATCCCTGGTATCAGCAACTGAAAAAAATTGCTGCTGTCACTGCACTCTGGAGCTCTGAGAGCACCATTTCTCAAGGAGTGTGATAGATGCTGAGTAATAATTACAGGCACAGGCAACCTGAGGCTATATAGCTGCTTCTTATAGGATTTTCTACCACAAGAAGTGAGGTAAACTTCAGGGGTTTTTAGCAATCATGGATTTAATAAACTTTACTCCATATTACCTTCAAGACAAGGCTAAAACAGTAACAAGATGTAGTGACATACTCCGCTCCTCACAGTGTCTGCACCAGAGCAGCTGCTTTGAACTCTTTGAAGCAACCAAATCACGATGTAACATCTTATACCTGGACTTTTACTTACATATACTGGCAATTCAAGAACTATTTACTACTCCTTGCAGATAGCTTGTGAGCAGGCTGGCCTAATGAGACAAAGTGCCATTAAACTAGGTCTGCAGAAGTGTGCAGATTCAGAAACCGTCATCATAGACTCCTCAACCCTTGCACCTAAAAAAAACTTTATAATGGCTACAGTAAATGTATTTTTCTTGCACAAGCTTAAGGGTATCCCCACTGCTCTATGAACAGAATAGTCAGCCTGAAGTTCAATAAAACAACTGAAACTTTTTACATACACGGTCAAAAAGGGAGAATCTGAGCTAAAACACATGCAAGTCCAAACTAGAATCAGCTGGATAGTCCAAAGAAAGAAGTCTCGATACTTTTTTAAAATAATACTGTTTGTTTAATAAAAAATACCCTCCCTCAAAATACTGCTTTAAGACCTTACATTAAATACATATGTATTTTTTTGAATTGGATTAAGTGGAAAACTCCTGTTTTGTTTTACACTTAAAAAATATCTTGAGCACTCACTCATTATAGAGAGGGGAGTAAAAAGACTTTTGTGCCAATAGCATTACACCAGTTTTATACCACTGCCTATTTTGGATCCCATTTATTATCAGTGGTCATAAATACGACTTTTCTCTATGTGGATCAGCAAAGCTTCTACTTCTATACCGCTTCATCTGTAAATTTGGTACCTACTGATTTTTACTGAAAAATACATCCACATAGTATTTCAAACAGTATTTCAAATAAAACTTTCTGTTTTATTTGAATTTGTAAATATTCAAGAAATAACTGAGTACGTGATTTCTAACTTTTTTTTTCATTTATATAAAGGCCCAATACTGAGAATGTATTCCCCTCTGCTATTTGAGACCTTATATTCAGTAAATTCCTGCTTTCCTAAATTACATTTTCTCATTATTCAAGTACATAACTTCAGTGTGTAGGCTGCAAATCTGGTGGGGGAAAAAACATTTTTTAAAAATGCCGAGTACTATCAGATTATTATTTTGTGGCAAGTTTTCCACCTACATTAAAACCCACAGATAGTAAAAGTCAAAAGGAGCTATGTTACACACCAGATTGGCTTCACAGAGAATGGAATTATTGGTTTTGTACTGAATTTAGTGGGTTTTTTTTAATTACTTCACATTTTCAAAACTGCACCTGGAAACAACTGTATTTCGAATTATCTGTGCTGTATTAGAATAGATGTTTCACAGCAGCCAAATTAAAATGGTTTTAATTTTTCAAATTACTCTGTATCCAATATTTCCAAATGCTCTACACATGTAATACTATTTTTGCTTGAAGATTAGTGCCTGAAGATATCTAAATAACTCCTTTTTTATTTATTTTAAACATCAAATACCATAGGTCCTGAAATAAAATGTTTGAAAATGCAGTTCCTCGTCATGTAGCTGAGTTTCAAATGTGCATGAAGCTGCCCTAAAGGACTTTATTTTTAGAGGATCTGGGCTAAACTATCTTTAAGAGCAACCTTCAGGGTAGAGTCTTGCTTTGACTTCTATTATACAATGTCTTCTCCTGCAAACAATAGTAGTTTTTTCTTCAAGGCAACCAACTATACATGTTTTAAAAAGAAACCCTTATATAAGCCTTTCACAATTGAGGAAAGAGTAATTAGCTTGCATAATTGTTATTTGTGACCTGTAGTTTCAGTAATGCAGCACAGCAGGCCTTTAAAATGTTCAGGCACAGGCTGCTAAATAGGATATGTGAAGAAAGGAAAGGATTTAATCAGAGAGTTTCACCCTCCTTTTCACCTATAAGCATCCCTGTCATGGCAGCAAACAGGGCAGATGTAAGAAGAGATGACCTTCAAGAATATGTCTCAGATATCAATTTTATTTCATAAATTCTATTCCTTCCTTCAAGAGAGAATATTTCTCCAAAGTATTATGGTTGGCTGAACAGAGCAAGAGGAAACACAAATTAAAAATCCCATTACAGTGGCATACATATGACTCCATACAAGTAATGAGAGATAGGAATTTCCATACAATGTATGGCTAAACAAGCATCAAGAGAGGTCATAAATCCAAGTTAAAATGCATAAATTAATTTTAGAAATAAAATAGAAAGTTTCAATGAAAAACACCTGAAACTTGAAGTAACTGAAAAAAAGAATAATCATGTGAAATCTTTGTGGAAAAAAATTCCTTTTCCATTACTTCAAAACGGATGAATAGCTAGATGGCTAGCACTGCAGTTTACAACTCAGAAATGCTCTAAGCATGATGCTGTACTAGTCCTATTACCTCCTCTCCATTCATTTTCAAGCAGGAAAGAATATCTGATGTAGGAGCCTCTACATCAGACCAACTGCCCTGGCCTCAACTTGCTCACTAACCTCATATTTCTCAGTTCTACAGTCACTACACTCCTTTTCTTCCTTCTCTTTTCAGCACTTAAAATTTACTTTATTTCAAATGACATCTAAATACATTATTTAAGTGCTAAAGCAAAATTAGCAGACACATGCTCTTGTCTAGTAGCTCTTCTGTACAATTAATAATTGAAAATCTGGTAAGTAAAAGCAGGAAATCCTGGACATCAGCTTCTTTGTTACTCTTCTTCTCCATTACTGAAATCCTTCTTTTGAAAACAACCTTAAATGATGATCTCAGGTGGGCATGCTACATCACCAGGCAGGATTTTAAAGAAGTGCCATTGCCTCGCAATGTTACCAGACTCTGGTGCTCAATAAACATTGCTTTGCACTGACAGAGTCCATCTGCCCAAGGAGCTCATCCCTGTAACTGCCCCATTGTGAGTGCAGTTACCAGAATCAGATCCCCAACATACAGAGGGGATCTGAGAGCTACAATTCGCCAAGAAAACCAAAGCTGCCTCTAATTTGAACCTGTATCACCTCTACACATCACCGTATCAAAATATGGCATCTTGAACAATTCTTTATATTCACCTTGGTTGTATGTAAGGCCACTGCTAAAACCCATCTGCAGTGGATCAGCCTGCACAGCCAGAGGCACAGGCACTGCCGGGGGACACCAGAGCAGGCAGTCATGGCCCTGGCACTCCTCTCTCATCCTCCACGTCCTTCTTGGTGCATCCATGCCTGACACCTACCCTGCGTACCTACCCCGCTTCTCTCAGTGAGGCTGATTCAGAATCAAACTAAAAGGGAGCAAATTAATGCAGCTAAAAAACCCGCTTCAAATATAGGACTGCATTTCCAAAAGCAGCCTTCCATTTTTAGAGCAACAGCTTTTAAGTCCTCTGCTTGAGACATCTTGACTGCTATTTCCATGAAAGCTGAACGCTTCCAGCTCCCATGGAAATTAGCAAGTGAGGTGGGTGCTCAACATCTCAACAAGCCATGGCAGTACTTTTGCAAAGGAAAAATGTTAAACCTGAATCACCTACAATTAAGAGGTGCTATTCAGTTTTAGAAACCCTGTAAAAAAATTAGCTATTTAAAGTAGAAAAGAAAGAAAGAAAGAAAAATTAATTCAAAAGATGTAGTGAAAAAAGCAGCATTTGAAAATGCATTGAATTCCTGCATCCTCAGACTCGATTTTTCATAGCCTTGGGGATGTGCCAGCATGCTGAAAAGATGAAAGTTAACATTCTTCCAAAGGGGTTACACAGATGACATGCCAGTAGCCATCAACAAAACAGTAATTACAACGGCTTTATGTTTATTTCAGAATACTTTTTACTAAAAGACTTCTTTAAAAGACTCTTAGATATTTTGTTAGGGCGACATTTTTACATTGCGTGCAATTTGTACTCTACACAAGGTCTAAAATTTTAACACACCCAAAGGCTCCACTAGAACTGGGTATTTAGGTCATTTATATTACTGCAGTGAAGCGTCAATTATTTTGTCTGATACTCCTCGCCGTCCTGTAATTTGCCAAGAGTAATGTTTTCTGTCAGGAAACGCTGGCAAGTCAATAGGCACAGGCTTGATTTGACTTGAACTGGCATCAAGGTTAGAAATGGAGAGGGCAAATGTGAATCTTCACTGTAAAACTAAATACTCTGTTTTGTGGGTGGTTAGCCATGCTTCCTGCTCCTTCTCCTCACCAGCACTGTTCTCTTAATAGATGCAAAGGAAGAAACATAAAGAAATTTCTACTCATTGATGAAAATGTCTACTTAATAAATGCTACACAGTGAATTATGAAGCAACGTTAAGTAAAATATGCTGGACAGTTATCAAAGGGTTTCAAGGAACTGGAGTGACCACTGAGACAAACTCTGAATACAAGAAGAATGGCAACATTTGGTTTACACACAGAGAATAAATCAGGATTTTTTTGACTCACCCTTTTCCTCCCACAGGGGCAGCTTGGTCCTTGTAAGCTCCAGGGCATCCTGGGTCTTCCCCAGTTCCACCCTTGGTAGCTGTTCAATGGTTGCCTAACACCTCTCAATTATTTTCTTCCTAAGTACATAAGAGGAATAGAAACCTCTCTCTGTCACTTCAGACCTTCCTCTTCCCTTTTCAGGGAAATAACGATGGAGAGGTCACCGACACCATTCTCTTCATGCTGATTTTGAGACCAGCAGACTTCAGTCATTGCTGGATGAACCAAGAATAATTAATGTTTATCTACTCCTGTGTATGAGGTACAAAGAGTTTTGGAAAAAACATGAAGGCTACAGCATTCAGCTTTTTAAAAAAACTTACAGCAATAATAAATAGCAAATGAAACCAAACCCAGGAGTTTGAAAACCTAAACCCCTAAATTTTAACAGGTACTGAGAACTACAGTACTTATTCTAAAAGCAAGTGACTTGTGTACCGTGTAATTTAAACATCAGCAACTAAATCTTCTGTCTGCTTCTTTGGGGTACAATTCCATGTGCCAAACCACAAACTGTATGCATGTAGCATACGAGTCTAGAACCATTTAAAACAACATAAAACAAGTAATGGCATATAGGCTTATAACAGTTGGCCTACAAAGTCTTCATCTTCATTACCCTCAAGACTTGACTATGTGTAGATGGCTGCTATTTTTCTTCTTCTTTTTGTTTCTTCTGTCAGTATCAAAAGAATGTCATCATCACAATCTGCCTGTATTTTCTGTCACTCTCAGCTAGTGGTCAGGCCAATCTATACTGGCATTTCAGATTGCAAAACTATTCCAAAGCCCTTTCATTAATGGACAACCAAATAACCATTTCTCTCAGGCAGTCATATTCCTTGTCAGTTCCCAAGAACCCTGCATCCATGTACAGAAAGGGGAAAACAACAATACATCCTAAACAGTAACAACATTGACAGTACATCAGTAATACTCTTAACAGTCTTCAAACGCTGTCTATTGAACAAGACCAACAAAAGAAAAGAAATACGTTTGCTCAGACTTTTCAAAAAACTGCACACTTTGAACTTTCAAATCAAAATAAGGGGCACAGATGCTACAATCAAAGAGCAGCTGCTTGCTTAATCCATCAGGAAAATGATGTAAACAAAAGCTTAGATGAGCAAAATGATGAGAATTCAAATGTTGAGGCTATAATTTTTATTAATTGAAAAACAGAGTGTTCTTTTGAAATAACTGCAGAGAGATAAAATAATACGCAGATATTAAAATGCTGATGTATTCCCAGCTTCAAAATATTTCATTGACAAATCCATTAAAATCTACCATATAGCAAATATAGTTTCTTCCCGGTGATTTGAGCTACTTTCGCTTCACAGCTGCTGAAGAAGCTGTCAGATTGTTTGGGTTATAGAACACAGAGAGTGTAATTTTTTTTATTAAATGGCTTGTGCATCTAATTAGTTATTTAATACAACCAATGGTGCAAGCAGCCAAGTGGAACAGGTCTTATTTACTAAATTTAATGAGGTAATTTGTTAGGAAAAGTTACTGTGAAATGCCTGAATGAAGAATGAACTAAAATTACAGGGTAAGAAAACCAGGTTATGTTCAGCTCAGATATATAAAATTAACCAGATGAACTGAAGACTTTCCCCAGGCTAGCACCTGAATTTGAGAGTGGGTCCATTGCTAAAATCTAAGGAAAAAAAAAAACTCGTAGTAATAAAAAGTTCATATTCAAATTACTGCAAATGTACTTACATCAGCAAGAACCTGACACACTCAATCTACAAAGCCAGGTCATTTCTGCCAGCTCTGATGAGTCTTTTATGTTGTCAGAGCAAAGTAAAGTACCTCCCAGAATACAGAAAGAATTCAACCTAAACTAATATTTAAAAACTCCTGAATCTTACGAAATTGGCACTGTAACAGGAGAGAAACCTATACAGTGGGGGGCAGAAGTCTTTTCTTCCACAGGCATGATAAGCATGGAACATCAGTCAGAAAGCTGATTTGAGGTGTATTTCCTTAAATTAAAAGGCACTGAATACACGGAACATTGATACATGGCTTGTTGAAGGATGCTGCACAGGGAATTTCACAAAATACACATAAAATTATAGGCCAGGAGGCACCACCAAGGTCTCCCAAAAGAGATCTAAATTGGTGCCTGACATTTTGTCTTCCCAGTGTACATTTTTGTGTCCCAGAAAGAAAAGTAGCATGTCCAGCACAAGCTTAGTTTAACCCTAATCAGTAACAGAAGTCAACTAACAATAGTTTTAACTATTTGACAGTGTTTGAATCTTGAGTACTGGAAAAAGGAATAAATATAAAATTCTCCTTAGTGAACTTCATTCAAAATACAGCCATTAAAAACTGACTTTCACATATATAAAATAATTAATATGTAAAATTCAAAAACATAACATGCAATTTAATATTCCTTGGCACAAGATCTCCTGTAGTACTTTGGTCTTCCTACTTCCTGACTTGCTACAACAAACATGGGACCACTTAGCAGATGTGAATTATTTTCCATATAGTCCAGCTGTGTAGGCCAAGCCATAATGGAAGAGAAAGACATGAACCATCTAACTAAAGCAACCTAGGGACACTAAAAAGGCTGATTTAATCCCAAATCGAAGATCTCCAAGGACAGAGATCACAATCTCTGGCACCCTGTACCAGTGTTCAGTGACCCTCACAGTAAACAGTGTTTTCCTTAGGTACATACAAATGACACATCACTGGCTCGTGTTCAAATATGTGCTTTCCAGGTCCTCTTCTACAAATCTGCTTTCCAGGTGGGTAGCCCCCAACATAAACTGCTACACATGGTTGTTTACCATGGGTGCAGGACTTATTATTTTTCCTTTTTAAGCTTCATGAGGCTCCTGTCCACTCATTTCTCTGGCTAAGGTGCCTCTGGACAGCAGCATGACTGCTCCCAGATCGGTGCCATCAGCAATTTCCTGAGGGTACACTGTGCTCCATAATCCCAATCACTCCTGAAGATGTTGCACAGGAATATTGACCCTTGGGGTGCAGTGCTAGCTGCTGTTCTCGGGTCAGGCTTTGAGTTCAGTTCAGTTTTCAGCCCACACTTTGTCAGCTTCTTTGTGAAGATGTTACAGGAGACTGTTGGAAGCCTCAATGAAGTCCAGGTGGACAAAATACACTGCCCTCCCTTCACCCACCGAGTCATTCCATCACTGGCAGCATCTGGCTGGATGAGCATGATGTTCCCCTGGTGAATCCATACTAACGGCTCCTGAGGGCATTCTTGCTCATTTTAAATGCTTTGAAAACACACCATTCATATTCAGTACTTTAGTAGTTAAAAATGAACACAGCTAAATCTGCTTTAGTGTAAATCCACACCAAGTGAAAATCTATAATTTGAGTGTATAGCAGGTTTTCTTCTGATTTCAAACATCCTGGTTTTTTTCCCACGTAACAGAAAAGTACAAGTCGTACAATCCACACACATTTTCTCCCAGAGATATGTGGAGATATAGAAACTAATTCATCACAAATAATCCATGTACACTTGCCATCAAGATCCTACATTTTTGAGAGATTTTCTACAAACTCTAACAAAATTCCCTCCAAAATCCTGTCCCCAAATCTTTGGTCTCTGATTATTAGAATCTTAGCATGCAACCATAAGTAGACTAATCAAACAAGAAAACCTGCATTTCTTTTCAGCTAAGTATATAAATCCTGCTCTCTCATGTTTTTCCTCCCAATTAAGCAGTTTGCAAACTTGATAAAGCTTTGAGAGAAAAAAACCCTATTAAAATTCTAGAACTCTTTGAGTCTAAGTAAATTTTCAGGATAAAAGTTTGTTACCTGAACTCTGGAATAAACATATCTAACAATATATGAAAGCCCTCAGCACCCCCAGGAAATTCTTCAATGACCTGAATGTGTCAAAGAGGGAGAAGCAGATGACCATACTGACAAAAAATCCACATGAATGATAAACAGGAGATCGACCACTTACAGTATCACTGCAAAGACAGTATTTTTTAACACAATGCAGTATATGCTTAAAATTAAATTATTTTCTAAAAAATTATTCATGAAACACCATGTATGATTTTGCTATATAACTCATCAAAATCTAAAATACACCAGAAAACAAAAGCATTGAGTTCTTGAGTTCTGCTTAGAAAACATGACAACCACAATGAACTCTGGTTTCAGATTGTGCTTTCTCTTATGAATAGCTTAATTTTCTAGAAATGTCCCCAGAAATAATTAGTAAGTGAGTTTACACTGAAAATAAAATATTGTTCTGGGTTTTTTTCAGAATAAAATTATTTCTCAGAATAAAATTATTTAATTTCCACATCCGAGATAAAACCTTAAAAATAGTCTTGATCATTACAATAAATTTTCAGAATATAATGAGAAAAATCTGTGGTTTTATGTTGTGACCACAAAACTGGATACAACTTCTAGTGTTTGTTATGTAAGTTATAAGCTGAAAGTTTAATAGTATGGAGATGAACACAATATCAGCAATTGCATGTGGAAAACTAAAGAAGAAGCTAAAGGGAAAAAAGTATTTGCTTTTTGTTACTTTTTTTAATCTTCTTTTTGTGACTAAGCAGCAGCTGTGCACAACTGTACAAGGAGACATTTTTGAACCAGCAGTTAAATGCTGCTGCTACACTGACTCAACAGCTGCACAAATTAGCCTCACCCATTAGTAAACAGCTCTGTGCCTCTTCATATTTTTTTTAATTTTTACTTGCAAGCAGTTCATTTCAAGGGATACCTACTTCTTAAAAATACAAGATAAGGTTGATTCTCTTTGCCAGGTTTTCAAGGACTAGAAATAAAAGTAAGTACAACAATTTACTTGAACCTGAAAAAAAACCTCTGAAATTCTGATTCTTCTGCAACAAAAAGATTAACATTCTTCAATTAAAAAAGGAGAAAGCTTTCTTCAAATTCATTTGCAAGCACTACATATTATTTCATCAGTTGAAAGATTAGATGTGCGGGTGAACCGGTTTCCAAGGTAACTGGGCCAACCATGGGGAAGTTATCAGGGTGATAACGAACTCAAAACATTTAGGAGGTACCACGTGGAAATAGAAGAAAACCTGATGAACTGCACCTATTTAGATAAGCATAAAATGCACTTATTTTGCACAAGTGAAATGGGATAGATTAGAACAGTGTTTCTAATGTTTAAACTGAAGTTCATTAGCAGTGGCTGAAGACCTGATGTGGGAGCAGAGGAGATGGTGCTTCCCCCTGAACACCTCAAGCATGAGCAGACCAAGCTCCTCAGTGCCCATGCAGCCCAGGCTGCCTCCCGAGATTCTGCTGCATGGCTGTCAGGTACAGGAGACCAGGGACACGGATCCCAGCAGCTACAGGAAAGCTGCACAGTGTTTAAAACAACTGAGTTGGAAGAAGTATGGGGTTTACGTCTCCACAAGTTCCCCAGTTTAGTTCCACTACAAATGCCACTGAAAATAGGTAAGCTCAACAAAATTGAACTTAAGAAGCCTGTTAAGGGTTTGGGGGTTTTTTAGGTTTTAGAGCTTTAGGCAATTCCATTTCTAGAAATACAGTTAGGTAACAATGCAGAAAAAAAAAATATTTATGTTTATTATTGTTGTTATTGCTTCTTTGTAAGTTGTTTATATTTATTATTATTTCTGTTATTTAAAGTATGTTTATTGTTACTACATGCAAATCTAATTGTCACTAAATACAGTACTTAAATACAGTATTTGACATTTGCAATTTTTTTATCTGGATGTCATGATTCAGCAAATCTGTGAAAACTAGAAGGCAAGAGTGCTTCAGCCACAGAGAAACCCATAATTAAGAACAAACTAAAACATAACAAAGAGAAATAAAAAATAGCTGGCCTTACATGCTACCTTCTATGTGTTGTTTGCTTTTTCCTCCTACACAAATTGCAGAACATCCATCCATTTATATTATCCATCCACACTGAAATTTGAACTCAAGGCAAAACACAATCAATATACATTTGTAGGCGAGATTTTTATCTGAGGGCATTCAGATATGCACACAAGCAGACTGAAAAAAAAATTATTTTGTATGCAAAACAGGCAAGTTATTCCCAGTCTGCACAGGGAGGAGATGACAATTTTCTTCTGCGAAGGTGGAAGAGAGGCTTTTTGGAAAATATGCTGAGTTGCTGCTAAGCATCTGCTGTTTCCCAGATGGGGCAGAAACTCCTCATGTACAGCCAGAGCCCAAGGACATAACAGAGTGGACACACAAGGGACAGTTTGTGTCAAGACCTAGACTGGGTAGTTCATTTCATTCATTTATGTTAAATACATCACTGTGACATATTATGTGCACTTGGATTCACTTTTGTTACTCTATACTGTGGGAAACTGTTAAGTTTTATTTTTCAGTGTTCCAAATAGCATTTCTGAAAGCTTTTGAAAAACTCTAGGAGAGGAAAGACCAGCTCATAATATCTGAAATACTTTTCAGAGCTCAATCCTCTAAGCTGCTTCTCAGCTGGAAACACCATCACATACTGCACAAATCCAGGGGGTTTCTTTAGGAATAGAAACTGAAAAAGATTTGCACTCAGTGCAAATAGTCCTAAATCACACCAAGTTCTCACACGCTTCTTGTGCACTAATTTCTTAATTTGCAGTATCAGAAAAAAGTTTGATAGAGCAATAAGGTAACTCCACATAATAGCAAAAATATCTTGTGTAGACTCAAAGACAAAATCCTCCACATTATATAATGCCTCTGAAAACTACTCACAGAAAACAACACAGAATACACTTGCTTAAGATATCTACACAGAGAAAAAAAAATAGCAACACCAACCCTCAAACTTTCAGCTTGACTAGGGAGAATTCACTGCACTGGGGAAGAGCTGGTAATTTGTGTAGCTCACTAACAGCAGGATGCTACTGTCCTCTGTCTCCCTATCTGCCCACAATTTAGCAAAACAAAGCAAAAAAAAAAGTCAAATCAAAGCCTGTGGAACAGCACAAAAAAACTCGTCTAGGTCGTGTCATCCCACAAGGCACTTAAAAGACTGGCACTCCAAAGAGCTTCATGATGGGATGGAATGATTATGTCAGTTTAACATCTCTGCATCAAGGCTCCCAGCAGCCTCAGTCTTAGGTTAACACAGGAAGAGTCACCACACATGCTGTGTAAACATGCTTAAAACCACCACAGGAAAAAGAAAAGGCCACTATCTGTAAATGACATAAAACAAATACAGCTACCTCTACAGAGGGACATAAAAGTGATCCAGTCATCAATGACAAATTTAAAAGAAAAACCTCTGATTCTTCGAATATTGTATTCTGAAAACCAGCTTACCAGAAACCTGCACTTGCATCCAGTGATATACAGAGAACAGGCATTTATTTAGTTGCATGCAGGACCCTATATACTCAATCTAATCATGAAAGGAATTTTGTCTTCAAAGTGCTAGCTTTCTAAACTACATCCTTGAACTACCATAAATCAAATTCTGGGAAAGCATCAAATAAGTTCACAATCTCTTGTTGTGAGTAGTACATAATTATAAGCAAATTCTATAATCATCCATCATCAATTAGCATTTGGAGAGGCGGGCTCAGTAAGGCTGGCTTATTTTATTTAATACATAAAATATGAAAAAATACATTACTACAATGTAAAGTAAATGAGTCTTTTATTGGGCACCAAACAGCTACAACTACACTGCTTTTAGTACCAACCTGTCTTATTTAATTTTAATCCAGGTACACTTAATTTATAGTGCTGTCTGCAGCAGTATATACAGCTACTCCTCATGACTGTCCCCCCCCATCTTAAATCCCTTGTTCCCAGATCATAACTTGATAGCATTATAGCAATGAAAGGAGAACAGATTCTGGGAACTGTAATCTGTTGCCAAATTTTATTGGCCAAGCATATAATTACATCCATGAAAGATAGTATTTTCAAGGAAGTATTGAGTCACATTTAACTGCTGCAGAGAAGAAAGTCATCACTGTCATAAAAACACTAGGAACTCAAAGCACGGGTTACAGCCACTTTCTTTTACTTCCTCTATATTAATTTCAGTTTCAGTTCTGCTGAAGATGTCACTGCCAACAAGCTCACTCTTGTCAGTCAGTTACATGTCAGGTACAATTCTGTCCACAGTACATTACCAACCTTTCTGTCATTTCTGAAACCTGGTTTCATAGGTAGTAAGGAGCTACAAGAAGGAAGGTGTGTTTTGGAGATGTTGAGGACCACACAGAAGTTCTCTCAAATCACAGTGGTGTAGGAGAGAGCAGCAGCGCAGGCAGGAGGCAAGGGCTCCACACAGGGGGATGCAGGTCCAGGCTCACTCCTCAGATTTCACTTGTACTTTGTTTATTTGTAAGTATGTGAGCACATGTTGTAAACAGTGAGTAGTATCTTCCTTCTGAACTGTAGTATTGTGACATCCATTCATCAGTATCATAAGACTCCCCCAAAGTTGTTTTACAGTTTTTATTTTCCATTAAAACTTGAAGGTCTCAATTCTACTCCTCCCTCTTCCACTTATCCCTGCTGTATAACTGAGCACTATTTCATCTTGCTCTGACTGTTTCTCTCCCTACTATCTGTTGTGCTCGTTTATATTCATTATGCAGACAAAGAGACATTCTAGCCACAAAGGGA
Organism: Calcarius lapponicus; assembly: GCA_039654755.1. Lineage (NCBI taxonomy): Eukaryota > Metazoa > Chordata > Aves > Passeriformes > Fringillidae > Calcarius > Calcarius lapponicus. The sequence continues at coordinate 23,196,534 of CM077464.1, forward strand.
AGACCTTGATAAGGCCCTGACTCTGTCTTCAAAACACAAGTAAGAAAGCCTATCCTGGTTAGCCTGGTTTTAAAACTATTCTAGCTTCCTTATTCATTGATGTTTTATTTATCTCTCCCCCCAACCTAGCCCTGGGGGAATGCTCCACACTGCAATTGCTTTAGAGTAGTGGAGTTAAATGTTAGCCCTTCTCACCTCCCAGCCACCACTTTCAAAGAGCATAATGGGAGAGACAACCAAAAAAATAAAAATAAAAAAAGGCAGCTTTCAACTCATAGTGTGACTGAAGAAAACAGGATGGAGAAGTATACAGAAGAGGATTCTGGTTTGAGACCCAAATAATATCTGTTATCACTAACTGGGGACTCCAATTCAGTAGACTACTTGACTACTTACATTCTTATCAGCTGGTCAAAGAAGAACCACAGTATTTATGTACAGACTAAATCAAAAACCTGAGGTTGCTCACTTAAACCCCCCACAAAATCCAAAGGTAAATGAAATTGCGATGGGGTGGTGCTACACAAAGTAAGCACAAGCACAATCATTGACCAAGGCCCTGCCTAGGGTCAAGAATCAATCTATTGAGTACTACAGTCTCTCTGACTTCTTCCAGCTTAAAGCCCAAGCAAAAGCTGCAAACAGATGCCTCCTTTACTCAGGGCTCAAGGCCAACAACTGCCTTCTGAAGGCAGGTGATTCGCATTTGATCAAAAACCCAAGGAAGATGTAACTCTCTTTGTGAAAGCCTATCCAGAAGATGAAGATGACAGTAGTGATCACCATATAAAAGGCCAAGTGCCTGTAATGCTCATCCACTGCATGGGAGTTAAAATTTAATTCCCCTTACATCAAAGAATCTCTTCTTAAAACTAACAGTTCCTTATCATTTCATTTTAACGAGTCCTTCAGCACATCTCAGATCCCAAAGCTGCCTCCTCAGTGACTAAAGGAAAAGTTGAAATATTAAGCTACACAGTTGTGTTTGCCTCTGTGTTCCTTCTAGTGCCAGGACCTGCAAAATCATCCAGCACAGACAATTCTTTTGGTCCCAGGTTGAACTGAAATGATGGAAGAACACAACAAAACCTATGACGCAGCGTTAAGGTAGGTGCTCTTCTAGAAAATTATGGAGGTCCAAGTCCCCTTCCTATGCATATCTTCCAAAGATGGTTACTCCTTCTGTCCGCTCTTTTATTAATCGTATGGACCAGCCAAAGTTTTTACTAAAATGTTATTGCATATTTTCAACACACCTGAGAAGCTGCTAGCCTGCATGAGATGATGTACACCACACTCTAAGATCAGTAAGAAATCTCATTAAGTGCTAGCAAATTGCTAAAACTGCTTTCAACTGAAGGCACTACAGCCTCTTCCATGAATCTGTGCCATTTGTTAAAAACTGTCAGGCAAAAACTACAGCTTTTTTTTTATTTTGTTATCCATGCAATTTACTGATAATGATGAATTATAAGTAATTTCCTTTATTAATAAAACAGCTTTGCCTCTCTTTGAATATTAACAGATATTGAAACTATTTCAGCAAAGCATCAGTTCATGGTTTCATTAGAGATCTACCTGAAGAGACATTTTCTGACATAATTCTTGTAAGCGGATGAAGAGACCATCCCACCAGTACTTAGTATAATTAGACAGTAGACTGCATGTTCAGTGCACTGTTTTAGGTTCCTTGCATAACAGACTACAGTTCCCAGGGCTAGTTGCTTTGGGAAAACAAAGTCAAAGCACAGAATAAAGGCCCACAATTGTTGTTATTATTTCAGCTAAAAAATATCCTACAGTCTCACTGCTACATATCCTACAATATGCTAAAAAAATATCCTACAGTCTCATAGGTGGCAAGTCCACTGGCAAGTCATGCAATGGTTCAGCATCACCTTCTAATAATCATAATCATGTTTCCAGCTTTAAGAAAAATTCCCCTAAGTCATCTCAATTCGAGAAGCTTTTTAACATTGTCACCTGATTTTGCTGTATTACACCACTCTCTAAAGTTCTGTTTGTTCCAAACTTTCCCATTCTGTTAAGTTTACTTGGTGTCACACATCCATGAAAAAAGGAAGCACTGTCTGTTTTGCAACTCTCCTAATGCCCACTCTGTTCAACACTGCTGAATGCACCAAAAGATAAAAAAAATTAGTAGCTGTGCATTTCTTTAGGTCACTGCCATGATCACTTCTATCCAGATGTCCTGTTACAAATGCACACTGATCACTTATTTTTTATTCCAAATGGTGCAGAAAATGACACAGCACTCAGTGATGTTGTAACGATGGTTTCCAGCACCATTGTCTGCCATTCTTCTGCAGCATAATTTGCATTCTGTAGTCCCGGGATGCTCAGGAATCCTTGCATGCAAGCTCAGTGCTCTCAATCAGAGTTGGTGGTGTAATCCCTAGAAATCCATTACCACTACTATTGAACTAATTTACTGATCAAGTTCCTGCCAGCAGCATGATGAAGGGCTGCACAATGTTTAGGAGTCCCAAAAATATTTTATTTCTGGTGGTGACAATGATGTCTACCCCAATATACAAATATGGATGTAAGCAGAAACAGTTCTTTCAAAGTAAGATGTTTCAAATGCAATTTATTGCACGACTGCATTTTTTTTCACTTTAGAAAATTAATAAAATCTGAAACCCTGAAAAAATCTCAAACCCCAAAAGGGGTATGAGGGACAGTACTCCTTTTCATCTACTGCTAGTGGTTTTATTCAAGTAGTGAGACAAAAGATAAAATTTTGACCTTTATTTTCAAAGTAATCCTAGCCAGTCATTAAATGACAACTATTATTCATTAAGTCACCAAGAGATGTTGTATCTTGGATTCCAGTGCTAATAAAAGACGAAGAATTTAATCTAGTATTTCATGATTATAGTACTACTCTTGTTTAAAAGAGAACAAAAAATACCTAATACCAGAGAGAAGTCGTGACATACTTACCTTTAACAGACCTCTGCTACATCCTCCTGGCAGGTTTACCCTACACTGCAAAAATTCTTGCAGCTAAAGCAAGCCCCATACCCTTGGGAGCATTATGTTCGTAATGTAAGAATAAATTACAGAGTTTTTAAGACAAAAATTTATCTTTCAAAACATTAATTACCACTACAATATTTTATTAGTCAAGTATCTGCATACACAAATATGTATTTGTATACACAAGTCTGTTCTTTCAATTCTTATTTTTCTAGGTGTACAAGTGTGTCCTCTAAAATGTGGTAGCAATAGATTTGCCTGTAAATTGGTCAGATGAAGCAGATACTCCACACAACACAGACCAGAGAAAACACTTTTTCTCCTCCCAGGTCTCAGCCATAGTTTTAGGGAAAACTGTGATAGAACATATGGCACACATCTAGATTTTGTTGTCTCTCACACAATAAAGAATCAAGCTATCAAAGCAAAGCCTGAGATCAGAACAATCTGTGGAAGTACAAGAACCAAAAAATGAACAGCATTCACTGAGCTTCTATGGATATGAAGCTATATATTTCACACATTATTTACTCATTATAAATAATAAAATACAATAAACAAGACCTATATATAATGCTGCAACAAAAACTTGATGGAGAAAGTACCACAGTAAATTCTTGACTCAAATGATTAACATGATCTACACAGAACACTGAAAAAATTATAAAATAAATTATTAAAAGAGCTTCTTTGTTGTCTTTTCAATTTTTTAATGCAATGCAAAATGTCAAGTATGTAATCCTAAAAAACAAGCAAACCGAGGATAGAAGGGCAAACTCTGTCCTAGGCCATCACAAAACTGCAGCTCTGGAAGTGTCCAGAATCAATGGCAGGGGAGGGGAGGGAGGGCCTGGGGGTGGGAGGAAGGGAAGAAAAAGAGGAAAAAACAGAGACTACATTTTGAAACCAAAAAATCTCTTCAATGCTCAGGTAGCATCAGGTAGTCAATTGAGGCAAAATGATGAAGTAAGAGTGTATTTTGGATAATGCTATAGTGAAGGACTACCAATGCAGCAGGAAGCAGCCAGGTCTTAAAAAAAACACCAAAAACCTGCTCTGTGGCTTCTTTGAGTCCTAAAGGCTGCAAGTGAAGTGCTGCCAAGTACCACTGCCTTATGAAAGCTGGAGCAAGACCCTGCTGGGGCACAGTGCTGGGTACTGGTCCAGCCCCGACCCAGCCTGCGCCCCCACCCCAGCGCCCAAGCTGAAGCACGAGACCATGAGACCACCCTGCTCACCCACCACCCCTGCCAAGACCCAGGCTTCTCACTGCTGGATTTAGCTTCCAGCAGCACAGCATTCTCAAGCTAAATCCAGCTTTCTCCAACTCAGAAACTTGGAGCTCTTAATGGAACAGATTAACTACAGTGGTTCTTTGGGGCTTAGAGACACAAAGTGACCCTTTGCACTAGGAAAATAAAATGAATAAAGTAAATCATGTAAGGGCACAAGAGGCTTGCTTTATTAGAATTACTTTTCAGCCAAAGGAGTTAAAAAAATTATTCTATTCACTATCTTTTATACCCTTTTTTCAAAGAAGTATTCAAAAAACTTCTCACTGGCCTCTCTTATGTTTCAGAAATGGCTGTTGGTCATCTCCAGACACACACATTGATCTCTCTTCTGGGAGTTGTTCAGCTTTACAAGAGCAGCAAAATGCCTCTCTCCTTCACTACTGGAGAGATAAACTAGATACACTAGACAAAAACAGCAACTTGGTACATTTTACAAAGTGAGTAATTCAAAGATTTCACTTAAAGTGTACAGCCCAGGATGAGATTATTTATTTGTTTAACTACAGGTTTTGAGTATCTGGACTCAACTGGGCATCAGATCACACTCCCATTCCAATCAAGGAATTCCCACTCCAATCAAGGCTTACCCGAGCCATCTAGACCTCAGCTACTGCTACATGCAAAATGTTGGTGGGCTTTCCCTCTGCTGCTAATGAACAGTACTCCTCAACAGTTCTATTTTTGCATAGGCAGTTTTAAATTTTTCCTTTTCCTCATAAAATTAAACTCATAATATTTGTTTAAATATTTCCCCAAAATCTTTTGCCTTATTAAATGTTACTTGAAAGGTTCGGTCAATCTGCTTATGCATACAACAAAATATTTCCAAAAAAATCCTTAAAATTCTTTCTTAGCAGTGGTGGGCCTAGCTTCTCATTAACAGTCTAGTATCAGTTTTTAAACTTAACTATCTGCAATTACAAAGTAAGAATTTAAGCTTTATGCAATGAACTCTTACTAAAATACTCATATAGATTTAAACAACATTAACTATTAAAATATAACCTATTGGAGCTGCTGCACCATCTTTGGATTTGCAAAACCATGCAGTCTTAAAGCCTGACAAATAATTCAAAAAGTCACTTAGTATGTTTTAGAAATAATAAAATTAAGATAGTTTATCTTGGATGTAATTTAGCTGCTTCCTTTACCAAAATTCACTATTAGGAAAACAGTTTTTCTCTGATCTAAATGAAGCAACAAAACCACATGATGGCTCAAAATTGAAGGGCTCTACAAAGGCCATCTAGTCCAATCCCCAGAAGCATAGCACTCCTTGCCCAGGACCATGGCCAGACAGCTTTTGAGTATCCCCAAAGATGGAGTATCCATAGCCTCTCTGGCAACCTGTGCCAGTGCTCAGTCACCCTCACAGGGAAAGTTTCCTGATGCTCACAGGAACCTCCTGTGTTTCAGCTGGTGCCCACCCTGTCACTGGGCATAACTGGAAAGAGCCTGGCTCTGTTTCCCTTGCACCCTCCTTTGCAGTATTTATGTACATTAATAAGACCATTGAGTCTTCACTTCTCCAGGCTCAGCAGTCCCAGTTCTCTCAGCCTTTCCTCGCAGGACAGATGCTCCAGACCTGTAATCATCTTAATGGGCCTTTTCTGGGCTTTCTCCAGTCTCCTGTGCTGGGGAGCCGGGAATAGGGCCCAGAACTCCACACGTGGCCTCAATGGTATCGAGGAGGGATCACCTCCCTTGACCTGATGGCAGCACTCATGCTAACCCAGCCCAGAACACAATCAGCCTTCCTTGCTACACGAGCGCATGGCTGACTCATGTTCCACTCATGTCCAGCACCCTGGAGCCTCTTCTGCACAGCTGAAGAGGATCCACCCTCTGGATGGTCCCAAGAACACAACGATGCACAGGGCCAGGCACAGGACTTTGCACCTCTCTCTGCTGAACTTCATGAGGTTTGTGGCTTCTCACCTCTCTATTCAGCCTGTTTCCAACCTACCTCACTGTCTGCTCATCTGGCCCATCTTTAACAAGCTTCTCTGTGAATATGTTGTGTCAAAAGCCTTACTGAAGTGAATGTACACAAATCCACAGCTCTCCCCCCCGCTATAAAGCCAGTAATTTCTTTGTAGATGGTTATGAGGTTGATTAGGCACTTCCCCTTTTTCTCCCCTTTTAGGCCACAAGGTCAAGACTTACTGGTAATGACTGTGTCAGGCATTGCAGTAAACCACAGTAAGTCTCAGCAGTTATTTTGCATCTACAGCTGTTAAGCTTGGAGAATTTTTCACTGGCCATACACAAAGAAAGAGAGAAAAGAAAAAAAAAGGAAGAAAAAAAGAGCCCCTCTTTTCAATGGTATTTTCCTCCCCCCCAACTCAAATATTAACATGAAATAAATGTGCAAAACATCAAGGAAGCATTTTCCAGTCAACCTACTAAATTAAGAAAGATAAAACTGAGCAACTACTTTTGAGGAAAATGGCTGGGCAAAGGGGAATAAAGAGCTACATGGTCTGGTAGTCTCTTCCTATCAAATGTCATACTGAAACATTCTCATTTGTGTTAGTGCATTTTGCCATACTGCTGAATTACCAGCTTTTTTCAAGAGTGCTAAACCTCTGGATTAGTGTGTTCTCTGCATTTTTTGCCCTTGCAAAAAATACAACACTAACATATTTTGAATATTCTATTGAAACGGTCCATGCACAATGAAATCTATTGAGCAATCCCTCAACAGTAATGAGAAAGTATCTTTGGGCTCTTAAGAAGGTAGAATTAATAGGTATGTCAGATTCTACACATCTAAGGAATCTAGAGTATGTCAGCACCTAAATATATCACCATCCATCTTAAAGATGACTGCAAGCTTATAAAGATGTAAAGATGATTACAAGCTAGATAAAAAAATCCTAATGCTCTACCATAAAGGCCATGAATTAGATAAATTAGAGAGGAGTTTGACAGCATGACTTTTAAAAGCCTCTATAGTTTATTGCTTTCAAACAACTAATGTGAAATACAGTGATTTTATCAAATGAAGTCCCTAGGTCTACATGCAGCATAGATTGAATACTGGAAGATATCCTTTCAATGTGAACCAGCATCTTATGCCCTTGAGATTATTCACTGAATATTAAGGCAGATGGAAACTGCAGAGTGGAACATCAAAAGTTACAGATGTGCACAGACTAAGAAGCACAGCTTTATGTATAATAGCACAAGGCAAACAGGTCTTGGAGATAAATTCTGCATTCACACCTTCCACTAACTTTATCATATGGAATTATCTGAGTGATCTGATGGGTCTCTTGAATCAACACTCATAACTAACTCAAGTAAAATTAGCTGCTCCCAATAGAACACTTTCTATATAAAAAAGACACCACAGAATAACATCCATTGCTTTGTACCATTTAATTACAGGAATGTCTGGTACTCTTTTTAATAGATTATTTGTGGCCTTCAAGGTTAACAGAGCTAAAGGTAATTGCAACACTTTAAAAAATAACAGACACTACTACACAACACTGTAGTCTATCAGGAATGTAGGTAGAGTGCCTTCTATTAAAATTCTTTAAACTTAATTGGAAAACATTCAACTCCATCTTAAAAGTGGAATGCTGCCACTTAGTTTTCAGGTGCCTTTTCACTTGAATACAGAAATGGTCCTTCTTTTGCATCACTCAGTGAGCACGGTAAGTTATTTAAGGCCCCTGTTTTACGATAGAATTAACCAAGAAAAAGATACCTAAGAGCACCAAGTTGCTACAGCTCTTCCTGCAAACCCACATGCCTGAAGCAAAATCCATCAGACATGGTCCAGATGAAGTCTCCTTGGCAAGTTATAAAATGACACCCATAATTCTCTACTGCTCCCAAAATATTTTTCTTCATGTTATCTCGAATGCCATTTGCCTTCCTCACAGCTGCATCACGTCACAGGTTGATGCTGTCATTCTGTGGGAGCACGTCAGAGTGGCTTTTTCCTTAGCTGTCATCCCCTACAAATGAGTCACTATTCACTGTGAAAGTTCTTAGCTCATAAATCCAACCATCCTCACCACGCAAGTACTCACAGTCACCCATATTTTGCTGTAATCCTATGCAATGATAAGGCTTCCCCATTTTCCACCAAAAGCAAGTGTCATTAGCGTGCTCCAACTTCCTGAGACAGAACTACTGAAATTTTTAACAAGGTCTTTTATCTTATCAAAGGCAGATTCTAATTTAGTCTGGCATATACTACCTCTGATAAATCCATTTACATGTATTCCATTTGCCTCTCTGCCTTTGATTCTTTAAAAAGTGCTCTCTATTGCTTTACTATGGGGAAAAAATTAGTAATTTTCAGGCAGCCAGAACCATCTTTCTTCTACTTTCTGAAAAACAGCTATTAAATTTGCTCTTCTGCAGTTAAATACCATTTCTACTTTGATAGTGCTCTTTTAGTTTTGAAATGTATGCTACAAGATTTTCTAAAACACAGCTTCTTTGACCTAGCTCCATACAAACCTGAGCCCTAGGAACCTGTAGGTTTCTTCTTCATCTCACTTTATGAATTTCCACAATAAACTGGGGGTGATAACTCTGACCATAACTTCATACTCACTGCATAACACCCACCCTCCTTTCTTGTTGAATTTTAATGGATTAATAGCTTTTCACTGCTTGGACTATTTTCTTTTACAAGGTCAAACTCAGCTTGACTTCTGGCAACTTCTTAGTCACATTTAAGACTTTTGAACTCTTATGACATTCTTCATTTTTTCAACAACCACTTCTGCCACTCCTTCCAAGTTCTTGGCTAACTTATGATGTTCTCTTTGGCTGACTTTTCTTCTGATTAGGTCTGCAATCATTCTGCTTGTATAGTCTGTTTTTTCTTGGGATGAAAATCCTACGCACTTTTTCTAATTATGAATCAAAGACTTCCCTTTGCTCTTTGGTTCAGCTAATTTCAAACCATTTCCCTACAGTTTCTCAGTCTACATTTTTGAAATTCAAAACCTTTCAATTTAAACCACATAAACCTCTGATGCAAATAATTTCATCAAAATTCTGTTTCTACACACAGTCCTTCTAGAATGCCCTCAATACTTATGAAACGCAGGTTTTAAGCAACATTATTTGTTTTTAGTTCAAGAGCTACATGTGTGAACACTACACCCAGGAACTGCTGATTCCTAGAATTAGTAGTGAAATTATGACTTTTGTATAAGAGTTAAAGACTCCACAGCATATTGTAACAGGGAAATAACTTTATTCTATTTACTGTAGTCCAGTAATTCCATATATACTTAATACAAGAAAACCCTTTTGCACCCGAAAGTGCAAAAGAGTCACAGGTGAAGGCATAAAATTCCACAGCAGTTATGAGGTATCTTTGTTCACCACAGTGACCAAACCAAAATAGTAACTTCTGAAATGCTTTATCCCTTCACTATTTGTTATCTGAGTGCATCCAATCTCTGAATCCTTTATACTTACTTCTCATTCCTTCCTTTGACAAACACATATAAAAGCCTCTGTCTTTCATAAAAAGATCTTCCCTAAGAGCATATTACCAGAGCAAAGAACCTGGTTTTTTACACTATTATTTTTTTATGAATGATCCAAGTTAGCAGGACAATCCCTGCAGTATAACACATTTTATTATTAAAGTCAGTAGAATTCCCCAGACTTGACAATACCTTGAAAAAGTGTAAGTTCATTTTATGCAGCAGGAGAGTCACGTTCCAAGCTACCCAGCTAATAGCTTTGCATGCCAAACTACTTCACACATCGAGATGAATGAAAATAATTACAAGCCTGCTGTCCATCTTATGAAATTTGAATATGAGCATGAAAGTTCAGTGATATATTCAACACTACAGGAGTCAGAGACTAAGCCTACCTAACACTTAGTTTCATGCTTTAGCAAAAACGATCATCCACTCCTAAAGTTGTAAACAAAGCATGTGACATCCCACCCTTATGGGGAAGGGAGCACCAAGACTCAGAGACACGTGTGACAAATGTCAGAGGCTCCACAAGAGCTCACAAAATTTTATTAGTAAATTATTCCCACCCTGGAGATACGTTTCTCACCTTCAATGCCAATTAGCTATCATGGGCAGTCTGATCCTCTAGACCCTTCTGGAAGGGGTTGGAGGGCTTTACCAGTCTTTGCTGGTCTTTATCATCACCAAATGATGACCAGTCTTGATGACTGGGTTGGCCTTTGGTCAACATTTCAGGCCCAGTTCTCAACCTCATTCCTGCACTTCTGCTCTAGGGTGTTGTACCCATCTCCAGGATCCCAAACCAAAACTAGTCTCAGCAAAGTGCTGCCCTTCCTCTGTATGGCCCCTTCTTCAGAAACATCCTTAATCTTTCACACAGAATGTTATTACCAACAGTCCTTGGTTGGCTCCATAGCTATCCAGCTGTCAGTGTTTGAGGATACAGATTAGTTCTCTTGTCTTCTAGGCTTCTACATGAACACAGGAGCTGAAGTAGTGAACCAAATTCAAGGAAAACAAAATACTCTTTCAGTGATTGCAGAAAGAGCTACGCAGCTTTTTTTTTAATCTGTAAGCTTTCATAATTAACTCATTCAAAAAGTGGATGAATTTCTCAGATTCTATAACTATTTCAAATCTAACAAAGCCTCAGGGTCTTTCTGCAACTCCTGTCTTCCATATTTGCCTTAAACAACAAGTGTCCTAACGTGCACTGTGACTATTTTATTTATAAAATCACAGGCTCACTGGGGGTGGAAAATGTGGAGATCACCAAAACCCAACTCAGTATTCATTTAAGTAAAACACACATAGAAGTGACAAGTTTGAACTGCACAGTGCCTATGGATGGGTAACCTTCTCCTATGATCCAAAATAGTTCATCAACATTTTAACAACAGGTAAATACAATATTGAGCATTGCATCAAGCACAGAAATGTTTCTTTTTTACTAAGACTTGAAAGTGCTTTCAGCATACTTTATTATGATGGCTATTATATAAAGAATAATGATATTTTAGATTAAATATTTCCAACCTAATTAGTGGCAGATTGTTTCAGATTCTTTCTCTGCCACTATTTGCATTCCTGAACACATTTTGTTGGGGCAACCCCTAGTATCAATATAGGCTGGGGGAGTGAAGAGACCGGGAGCAGCCCTGCCAAGAACTTAGGGGTGCTTGTGGATGAGAGGCTGGACACGACCCAGCCATGGCACTCACAGCCCAGAAAGCCAAATGTGCCCTGGGCTGCATCCAGAGCAGCGTGGGCAGCAGGGCAGGGGAGGGGATTCTGCCCCTCTGCTCTGCTCTGGGGAGAGAGACCCCGCCTGGAACAGCACCCAGCTCTGGGGTTCCCAGTTCAGGAAGGACATGGATCTGTTGGAGGAAGTCCAGAGCAGGGCCACTAAGATGGTTAGAGTGATGGAGCACCTTTTCTATGAGGGATTGTTCAGCCTGGAAAAGGGAAGGTTTTGGAGTGAGCAAATTGCGACCTCTCAGTAGCTGATAGGAGCCTACAAGAAAGATGAAGAGAGACATTTTACAAGGGCTTGTAGTGTCAGGATAAGGGGGAATAGCTTCAAACTGAAAGACAGTAAGTTTAAATTACATATTAGGAAAAGATTCTTTACTCTGAGGGTGGTGAGACACCAGAACATGTTGCCCAGAGAAGCTGTGGATACCCCAACCCTGAGAATGTTTAAGGCCAGACTGGTAGAACTGAGCAACCTGGTCGAGTGGAAGGAGTCCCTGCCTATGGTGGGGGGGGGGGGGGGGGTGGAAATAAAAATGATCTTTCAGGTCCCCTCAGAAATGAGGAATAACTGAAAGAAAGACTCATTCCTTTATATTATTTTTACAAGTTTGTAAAAAAAATTCAAAGCAACTGTTAAATACAAATTTCACTTATGTTCTACACTAAACTAAACAGCGCTTGTAGATTTCCTTCAAAGGTGAGAGAGAGAGAGAGAGAGAGAGTGTACAAGTTCCAATTCTGGAAGACCATCTGAACAAGACATGATCTGGAAAACTGAAACAGTGTGAGGATAAAATTCAGTCATGCTGCCTGACAAAAGAGAGGAAGCCCAATAGGAGGCATGGGCACTAATGATTACATTATCTTCATATGGAATTAGCAGAAGGATGGAAGGGCCATTTGCTATATATATCCTCTTTCATGTTACCCTCTCTTCCACCTACCCCCAAAACTCAAGAGAGGTCTGCAGAGATGTCCCTTCACCACTGCACCCTAAGGAAGCTTTACAGAATGCTAAAAACTGCAGCAGCAGCTTGGGCCAAACCCCCTCGCAGCACCACGAGGCCCCTGCTGCCGGCCATACGGTTGGATCACACAATACCCAACTCCTTGGCTGGTGGGACAGAGGCAGTGGAGCAGAAGGTTGCAAAAGGAAGCTCAGCAGGAGACACAAATTGCTGTTAACAGCTTTAAATGGTTTAACGTGTACCTGGTGCCAGAATCAGGCACCAACTGAAGATGCAGCCAATTAGCTACCAGGGCAGCAGAAACTATGGACTTGGAAAGGGAAAAGGTGAACATTACTCTTCATCCTAATTCCACCCAGGATGGAGGAGGCACGGCTCAAAAACCAACTTATGATTTGGACAATCAATACATTTCCATTTGCTAGGGTGTGGAAAGCCACAAGCTACTGAATTCTGCATTACAGGCAAACCTTGCCCAATTAGCCAGCAGTGTCTGGGAAGCAGTACATGACCCAACCCTCAGGAAACCCTGCAAAACCCAATAAAAGACCAATAAATCAGTGAGTGCTGGGACTGCTGGGGATGGGGGGGTGGGGGTGGGTAGGGGCTGTTGTTTTGTTTCTTTGGTAGCAAAGTATCCCTGGAAAAACCAGGGTATGTTTTTCCTTATCCCATTTACTTAACTTTTTCACCTTGTACACTTGCCATGGAGAGCTTCAGTTCCATCCCTGAGCACAAACACAATACCTCAACACAAAAGCAGGCCAGCGCTGATAAAGGCCTCTATATCACTACATAAACAGTCATATGAACAGCTACAGAAATGTTCACATCCCTTGTTTAGCAACACACTCCATTGCAGTGTCCACTGCCACTCTTGGGCCCTTTTGTACTCCTTTTTATTAGCAGCACCAAGCTGATTTAAGCTCCCACAGACACACACAACTGCTCGCGCCAGCAATACCACACTTCAAATACCTAGAAACTCTCCAAGCCTACAGTGGCCTCTGGGTAGTCACCTACTCCTAAAGGGACTTTCAACAGAGATGAAATCAGCAAATATATCCCATCATCCTAGAGCAGAGCAAATGGCCCATGGAGCATGGGATCTGTGATAGCAAAATTACAGACTGTAACACAGTAGAATTTCCTGCTTGCATTGACTCGAGTCTTCCTCTTGATAGTGAGTTTTTCAATAAATTGGTCTTTTTCCTGTTTGGGAGACAAGTAGGATCCAGTCTTGAACAGCCTGGTAAGATTTTATTTATTTATCCTTCTACCTATACTTCACTGCTTTTCATAGTTCTCAGCATTACCCTTAAAGCAACAAAAAAGTCTCTCACATGTCTGCCAGAAGAAATCACATCGAAAAACAGTCTAAAGATGTTTACCTAAACCTACTGAGAACTTCAAGTAACAACTTTATGGCAATAACTACCCACTGATTTGACAATTCACACATTCAAATGCCAACTTTGTTGATTATTTCAGAGTTCTCCTGTAGGAGGAGAGTGAAGGTACAATACTGAAATCAACACTAAACACCCAGAGTTTGGGTTGGACTTTGCACACCACTATCTATCAAAATAGTCAAGTACAAATTGCATCATTTTCATAAAGACAAATCAGTTTCCAACAGTTCAAAAAACTCCTATATTGCTTTTTATTTTCCTCTCTTGCAATCACACCATGCATGAGATGATGTTCAGCTAAGTATTAATGAAACCAGTCATGCCCACTAACACAAAAAATTGTGTAGAACAGAAAAATCCCCGAACAGTTGCTGCCTATTCAGTCAGATGCAACATCCCTGAGTAACAGATGGGGCACAGGGAGTGACTGGGTAAGTTCATCTGCTGGCACTGTGTGAGGGGACAGAACACAAGTCCCTCTTGCCGCCTGCACTACTCCCTGATGGCTGAGCTGCACAGGCAGCTCCTGCCAGAGCCAGCTCCAGCCTCCCAGCAGCGCGTCCCAGGAGCAGCGCAGGAGCCCAAGGCCTCGGGAGCCACAAGGACCCTCCAGGGGCTTCTCCAGCTGCCCCTCCTGGGTCTGTGCCCACGGTGGCGTGGCCAGGCTGTGACCTGACGGCCTTGGCAGTGACCTGATGGTCCTGGCAGTGACCTGATGGTCCTGGCAGTGACCTGATGGTCCTGGCAGCCTGCCCCGGCCCACACATCTTCACACTGCCGAGGGAACTGCACAGAGAAGGGAGCACCGCTCTGGAGGCAGCTTTTAATTTTCCACAACTTTAGCTGCAGTTCCTCCTGCTAGGGCCAGCCTTCCACATGGTCTCACTTCTGCTTCCCCACATGACTAACGGACTGCAGGCACTGGAGGCACCCAGGACAAAAAGCAGGGGATCTCCCAAACCCCCCTACAATGTTCTCTCCCAGCACAGCTTTTATTCTTTTTTCTTCCTATCTACAATAAAGATGCCAGAATAATTACAGCAATGATTCGTTTACTTTGGATAAGCTTTTTAAGAGTGCTTTATGCTTAAACCCATGACAAATGTGCTCTTTTAATAATTTACAAAAATTACTTTTGGAGCATTTTCTTGATGGACTATTATTATTACAGCACAATATGTAATCTGAAATGAACATAGCATGAAAAACTTGAAAAAATACAAATAATTGAGAAAATACTCTTAGAGCACTTGGCATGACAGCGTGATTCAAGCAGCAATACACTGAAGCAAAAATGTCACTATTAGCTCTTTCAGAAACAGCAGAAAAGTCTGACCATCTCAAGAATAAAATCACTTTCTGGATTTTCATCTGTTGGAACCATCATAAACAACTGGCAGATCTTTCAGAAGAGAGAACATCATCTTGTCTGTTAGTACATCTTGTCTATTAGCTTGAGCCGGAAAGCAGTGGAGGGGACAACTTCCTTTGTAATCAAGGTTTTCCCCACTTCACCTCCCTTGAAGAGCTCAAGAAAACCAGGTACTTTAATTATGGGAACAATCAAGAGGGAACAAAAATACCTAGAATTTTTGGTTCATGATGTAAACCTGAATAGAACACTAACAAACTAAAATGATAAGAAAAATCCATTATCTTGCCTTGGAATATTTTCTTTCTTTCAGTGTAAAAATCCTCTTTTCAAAGCATGAAGCAAGACAGTTCTTTTCACTCCACCCCATGATAAACAGATATGAAAATCTGTTTGCTTTATTCAGATGAAAACTTCATATCACAAAAACTTCACATCCCACCCTACTTTAAACCACAGGCAGTGTGAATGCAGATTTTGTAAATCACATTACTTTGAGTTTAGCACTGGCACTTCTGTTCATTGACTTAGTAATTTTCATTGCTAAAATCACACAAGGAAAACAGTCAACTTCAATTACACATTTTCGATTTTAAAATGCTTCCATTTCAAGTACTCCATGATAAATTTCTGTTTCAAGAAGCCACTTCTGCAATAATTGCTATGGTTTTGAATTGTCCACTACACACATGTGGCATTTCCAGCCAGGGTCAAACCATCACACACATGCACTAAAACCAACTTGGAAGTAAAATACTTTTATATTTAACCCTGAGACTCAGCAGTGAAAAGCTGGTACAACAAAATTTAACAAGACATTAACTAGTTATTCCTTCTTGAACTGAAAAGCACTGGAAACAACATTCTTAGTTGGTAATTTCAAGGTACTTAAAAAAACCCATAACAGCTCTGCAAAAAAAGCACACCTTTCACTAGGTATTTCAGTCAATTGATTTCACCCTTCTGTAGCACTAAGATATACTCTTTATTTATATATATAAATGCTTTAAAAGTTTTAAATAAATGAGAGTGCTACTACAAAAGATGATACTGAGATGTGGATTATTAACAGTCCTCTACTACAGGATCACACTGCACTTCAGAACAGTCTTTAAATACAGGTACTTTAAGAATCTGCTGAGAGCTGAGGAAAAGCCTTTCAATCTCAGGAAGCTGTGATTTCAAATGAAATCAAACAAGCAGCATAAAAGTCACCAAATACCCACACTGACATTTCACAATGGTTACAGTGCAGTCATAGAAGTCAAAATATGCATGGCAAAATTCTTGAACTTCACAAGCCCAGCTGTCATGCTCAAATTCTGCTGGTTTAGTCATACATCAGAAAATCTAGGAAATGAGACAAGCTCATCAGAGCTCAGCAGCCTTACTTCATTTAAGATTATGTTCACTGACTGCAATAAAGATGTATCAAAAGATCCTCTGAAATCTTTTTGGAGGCAAGATCAAATGTCAAAATCTCCTTCAAATAAAGCTGCATTTGAAAACAAATCAAACTGTAAGAAAAAAAAGGAACATAAGAAACTTTACCTTAATTGGAGCCCGGCTAAACTGTATTTTTCTGTTGGCTGGGATTTCATCTTCATCTGGCAATCCATTAATTTCAGAATATTCCATATCAGGTTCATAACAGTTATTTTCATCACTGTCATCCAGATCATCCTGTTCTGTACCTGTCTCTCCCCAGTCAGAATTATACCTGGACCGTACCCGATACACATTGTAGTCAGAATGCATGTACACATGGGAACTCTGAAAATTATTCACATCTTCATGCCCATCTTTTTCACTCTCCTCGTCATAATGGGACTCAGTAGCATCTGTGGCAAAATCACCACCTGAAGCTACATTTCTTGTTAACTCTGCAGCTTCAGGCCGATCAAAGGTATCTTCTGTATGTTCTGACTGTTCCTTCTGTTGCACCAAAACTCCTGTCTCAGTTTTTGACTTACTCCTAGCACAGTTGTCCACAGATCTTTCACTGTCAAGCACACCAACCAAATCCTGTTGGCCTGTTGCAGAACTCTCAACAGAATCAGCACTTGCCTCTGTGCTCTTTTTTATTTCTTCAGTTGTTTTTGAACCTGCCAAAGTGCCCGTGGACACTTTCTGTCTCGGTGTGGAAGAAGTGTTAGTCTGCTGAGAGTTCTCAACAGACATCACGCCTGTACTCTGTTTGGCTGG
This sequence comes from Calcarius lapponicus, assembly GCA_039654755.1. Lineage (NCBI taxonomy): Eukaryota > Metazoa > Chordata > Aves > Passeriformes > Fringillidae > Calcarius > Calcarius lapponicus. The sequence continues at coordinate 23,214,015 of CM077464.1, forward strand.
GGGAGACCACGTGCTGGCCTCTTTCAAAGGACTGAAACCCTCAAGGTTTGCAGCTGGGGAGGAGATATTTGTGACAGTAGACGAGAGGTTTAGTGGATAGTGACCAGTTACAGAGTACTCTTCGTTGTTTTCTGACTTTTCTACGTTTACGTTGTGTGAGTCAGTGTTTTCAAAAACTGCACTGAGCTGACTCACAGTTGGAGAGACAGTCTCTGTCCTTGGGCTAAGACTGTCCAGTGAATCCATGCTGCCTCTGTTAGACTTAGAGCTGCACCACTCATCTGGAAGTTCATTAGAAATGATTTTCTCTTTCTTTGGGGAATAGCGACTTGAATGTCCTGTTTCATGAGCATTTCGCTCAAACATCTTCCGAGTTTCAGTAAACTTGGAATAGGAAGGACCATCATGGATAGTGTCAAATCTGCTTATCCTTTCAGACACGGATGATTCCAACTTTACGATTGAACCATCTGCTTTTTCTACAAATTCTTTGGGCCTGATTCGTCTTTGAGGTGATGGAGGGCCACCCTTTCCCCTGGTTTTAGGGGCAACTCCAGCACTTTCAGTGGGCTCCATGCCCATCTGCATAAATAAGTTCTTGATCCTATTGACATTTGAGCCATATTTCCTTCCCCTGCTCTGTGAGGCCTCTCCTTCCTCTTTCGCTTTTTGGTCTCCATCTGATTTCGGTTTGTCAAAGGTGCTTTTCAGCGCCTGGAACTCAGTCCTGTAAGCATTTCTGTGAGGAGAGGCACTTCGGAGGGTGGATCTTTCTCCTGAAGACTCTGTTTTCATCATGTTTACTTCAGGAGTGTGAAACCTGCTTGCATAGTTTCTGCGGTACCGCTCTCAGTAGTTTGCCACAGCAGATTCTGCTTGAGGAGTGTTTTTCCTCAGGGGCCACTGCCCTTCAGCAGGACCATACTTGACAGATCTGGAGGCAAATGTCTTAATGCACACGGTCAATTATGACAAAGCAGCACGACTGAGGACTGTCAAGAATAAGGGCTGATTTAACCTGCAATAGAAAGGAGGGTTTTCTGAAACCACGTCAGGTACTTTAAGTCTGTCACAATTTCCATTTACCATTTTCTGACATGTTTACAAAAAAATAGCAAAAAAAAAAAAATACAAACCAACACCACACAGACATGTGAAAACTTGCCATTACAAACTTTTTCAAATTGACTATTGCATAATTTATAATCTATAACATCATAGTGAAAGAACAAATAATCATAGCTTTCCATTCACAAGTATAGTATCACGGCACAAATATGCACGCAAAGGAAAGGCAATGTGACATGAAATATGAGGCACTGCAAGACAATCCTTGCTCGCTCAGAGAAACATAATGGTAAAAACGCGATCAAAGATAATACGCTTAGAAAGGCAAATTAAACATCAGCTCGAGGGAATACAAAAACTGCACCCAAAGTTAACATCTTCAGCTGACAGGGTAATGGAAGTGAAATCCCGTTAGAGAAAGTTACCCCTCGTTACGGGCAGAGGTTTTATCGTCTGGGAGACCCCAGAGGTACCAACGAGGAGATGCAGAAACGGAGCCGGGAGCTGGACTGCTCGCACGGCCCGGCCCCAGGGGCTCATCCCCGGCTCCCGCAGCCCAGCGAACGGCACCCGGGGCTCTCCCGAGCCAACCGCCTCTCCCTTCCCCTCCGTTCCTGCTCCCCAGCCCTCGCCCTGCCGCGCCGCCGCCGCCGAGGCGGGGACGCCTCACTCTGGCCGCTGCACACACGGTGCCGGTGCCGGTGCCGGTACCGGGAGCCCGCGGCCGCCGCACCGAGAGCGACGCGCCCGTCCCCGCGCACCTCCCGCTCCGCTCCCGCCGATCGCCACGGGCGACTGGAAAGGCCACAGGGCAGAGACCCTCGGCGAGCCGTGCAGCCCTCGCAAGAGGCAATAAAGTCAACCCGAGAGGGCAGCGCTGGAGCCCCGCGGCGGCTCCTCCTCGGGCGGCCGTGCCGCCCCGGCGGGCCGGAGCCGCGGGCCCTCGAGGGGCAGCACCTTGCGGCGGGGCAGTGATCGGCCAGGCGCCCGCCGCCCCCGCGAAACAAAAGCCCGGTGCCCGCGCCGTTCCCCGCGGAGCCCGGTGCCCGCGCCGCCGAGCGCGCACGCCGCCTTACCCAGCCGACAGCCGCGACGGACTCCCCCGGCCGCCCGACTCAGCGCTGCCCCCGCGCCTCCTCTGCGCAGAGCGGCCGCTGCCGCCGCCCGCCTGACAGGAGGCAGCAGCCGCCGCGTCGCCTCAACGCCATTGCAGGCAGCGGCGGCGGCGGCGGCAGCGGGGGCACGGACACGGCTCCGCGCGCACACCCGCGGCGGCGGCGCGGGGGAGGATGAGGCGCCGTGGCCGCCGCGGCCGCGCTCCCGCCCGCCGCCCGCCCCTCGGCCGCCGCGCCCCCGCCGCGCCCCCGCCGCCGGACGCGCCCCGAGCCGCCGCCGCCGCCCGCCGCGGGGCCGCCCGCCGCCGCCGCCGCGCGCGGTGACAGGTGCCTCACCTCCTCGGCGAGCCGCAGTGGTTCGCTCCGCCGGCGGGGCGGGGGAGGCGGCCAGCCCGCTGCAGTCCGGCCCCGGGCGGTGACTGCCGAGAGGCGGAGGACGGGCCCGGCCGCGGCCACGCCGCCGCCGCCGAGTCCCGGTGGCTGCCTCCGGCCCGGTTTATCCCCTTCTTGTCTCCCCTGGAGCGCTCGTTTCCAGCCTGACCCCCGCGGACCGGGCCCGCCCGGCACCCGCCCGTGTCGGAGGAGGCAGCGTGCCCGCCCCCGCGCGGGAGGGGCAGCGTCCCGGGTCCCGGGAAAGCCCCCGCTCCTTCCCGCTGCAGGAAACCCGCGGGGCACGGGGGGCACCGGGCGCACCGAGAACTCCCTGCAGATCAGGAGCCGCCGTGTTCCTTCCCTCGCTGTTGATCCGCTCACCCAGGCTGCCCGAGCGAGGAGCGTGCTGGTGACAAACCCCGGCGAACCGCTCACAGCTCCGTGGGCATGGCTTGTGTTGGCAGCTGCTGACAGGGACGAGGATCATCTTTGGAGCACAACCACAAAGCCTTTGTTGTTTGTTAGCTAGGCGAGTTCACCACAAAAATGTTTTGGCTTTATAAAGGTAATAAGAAAACTTAATTGCAGAACATGAAATCTCCAGGTAATTTGTAAAATGGGCAATCCGGGAACGTAATGACCGTTAATCACATAGCAACTCCTAAGCAAAGTTCGTTGAAGTAACTGCATAAATATCCAAAAATGGCCTGGGGATGTACAATGCAAAGTCTGAAAGCTAATTATTATATATACAGAAGCAAGACAGTGGTGACTGGAAATAAAAAAAAAATGAGGTATATAAATCCACAAACTTAATTCATTACTTTTGCATTGGTACCATACCACTGAGGCGTTCACAGGTGTCAATCTCAAGCTATTTTGTACCATGGGGATGCAGCACATGACTGTTTGCCTCAATAAAGTTTAAATAACCAGCATGAATATTGACAGGCAAACAACAAAATGTATAGATTGAAAGCAGCATTTTGAAAAATATACGTGCCAGAGGCCAGGAACAAAAGCGAGGGCGTTTCAGAATTTTCCCCGCTGCTGGCTGTAGCCTGTCCTGGCGCACTGCATGGCCCCGGCTCAGGCTCCTGGAGCCTCGGGACGAGCAGGGGATTCTGGACACCCTGTGGGCTGCTGAGCAAGGCTGTGCCAAAGCTCCCAACACAGCAGGGAGAAAAGGAGATCAGATGAAATATGTAATGAACCAAGATACAGGCAGCCCCTGAGCTTCCAAAGCAGTCGCAGAAAGCTCCCCTTCCAAGACCGTGTTCCAAAGCAGAAGAATGAAGGAATTACTTTTTCACAGGTCCTTGCAATAAAAAGTCCTACAGGTGATTCACTGCACAAGGACTGAAAATATTGCAACTAAGCAAGACATCACCTATTAAATTCTAAACATCAGATATTACAGCAAATCTGAGGCCCAGCCTTGTTGCAGTCCTGGATCCAACCAAAAACCAATACAGCCTCTCTGTCAGTGTATTTCTATTGGTATGACTTTGTAGACATGAAGCTGTAGGAACACCTAGAGAGCTGCTTGATTTTGGAGATAAAAATATGTTAACAGAACTTCAGGTGTTATTGAAGAATAGAGACATAAGGCAGAAATTTAATCATTTTATTTCCTTTGTGATTTTTGCTAAGGATGTGGGGTGGTTGAAGACCTTAGCATGTACCAGATATATATGTTTATAGACTTTTGTAATTCCCACACACAACCAAAAAAAGGGACACAAGCAAACATTAAAAAAATCAATGAAACAATTGAGACGATCTTAGAGAGACTAATTCACATGTAATTATATAAAGATAATTAGAAAAATATTCACTACCTTATCTTCATAAGTGAAGTCCTTTAAATTCATTTTCTAGCAGAAGTTGTGCAAACAAGATGGTCACTTCTTACCCACATGAAATAATGTACCCAAGAGAGCAGTTGTATTCCTTCATGGCAGAATAGTGCAAACTACCTCTGTATTACACTTTAGTAGAAAGTAAGGAAATAAGACAACTCACTGATGCTCATAGAAGCAATGCACATTAAATCTCAATTTTTCCACGAGAGATAATATATTACATTTATGTTTTCCTTAAATGTGCTGTTGGTAGAAAACATAAATGTTCAGCTTTGAAACAGAATCTAATGCTGAATTATTTTAAGTAATGTCATGTTCCTTCAATACCACCTCAGGTTCATTACAGCCAAAATGTGCAGAAACTACTGGAAATTTTGGCTGCTTTATCAGAGTTGGAACCCTATTTAGATGTTCAGCTTTGGTCACTAAGTTATTCAACCTTACATTATAATCACTTACAAAAAATTCAATCTACATCCTTATTTACACAATGCCCATGTGAAACAATATTATTATTATAATGTCTAGAATAAGAAATTGTATTTTATATCAATTGCTATGTTGCCTTTTAAGACAGTCTCTTAATTTATTAATATGGCCATGCAGCTAACTGTAAATATCAGAATTGTGTGTCCTTTCACATTTTCAGTACTTTTGTGATAATCCATTTGACTGGAAAGTATTTTTAGGCTTTGCTAAAGTATGATTGATATTTCTGTTAATTTCTGAGCACTATTAAAATGCTGCACATCATGCTTTAGAGAAGATAAGAGACCAAGGGCCTCCTTAGTATGTTAGTATAAAATCAGAGTAATTTCACTGGAGTTATAGAATTACTAAATTTCCCAACCATTGGGAATTTAAAATCTGTTCCGTTTAGTATTTACTTATGATAAAGTATGACTATCATTTTACTTGCAATGCAGTAACAACTCCATTCAAATGATTCTGAATTCTCACATCTAGGAGGGAGAGACCCAAGTTGTTTAACCTTATTGGCATGACTTTAAATTATACCCAGTATCTTTTAAAACCAGTTTTGGTGCAGTCCCACAATACTGAAAACAGTTGATTTTCTGTTTACTATGTATGTGTGAATTATATTTACTTACTTTTACTTGCTCTATTTACTTTGGATGTCACTGATGGGTTGTTTCAAGTTACTTCTCTACTTTTAAGCGACTCAGGTTTTTTGTGATTGTGATTTATTTGCACAGCAGAACATCAATGCAAGTTTTTCCATATGGTTCAGACCAAAGAAATAAGTCATTCCATCATTTGTCTCCTGTCAGTGTCTTTCAGGTCTTACAAGATAATGTCTGTCTGTTCACGTAGAAATGGAAACTATTTATTTAATCTGATCTTTGGCCAAGAAATCCCCTCTGCTATCCTGCCAAATCATTAGTGGGGAGGAGATTTTTCTTCCTTATACATATAACAACATAAACAGAATTGAGTTCTATTTTTCACAGTTCCCATGAATTCTTATTATGTAATCCAGCTTAAAGAAAAATATCTGGTCTGAATGAAATACTTAAGATTTTGGCAGATAAGGTACATTCAAGTCAGGGTTTCCCATAACCAGAGTAGTAGAGACTAAAATATACAACAAACAGCTATAATAATAGGTTGATAACCTGTAGCTTCAAACATGAGCAATCTCTGATTGCCATAATTGTAATTGTTTTATATAGGAAGCCATTAATAGTTAAAAATGGGAGCTCATTAATATCACTAATTTGGCAGCTTCAGAAGATTGTGCTGTTTTTACATAGAACATGTCAAACTACTTGAAAGATCAAGAATAGCATCAAAAAAAAGAACTTAGTCCTGAAAGATCTGAAGAAAATCTGCTAATGATAACAAAACTGCGTATTCTAGCAGTTTATCAGAAAGGCAAATATTAGCATATGAAGGCCTAAACTAAGACTAGCAAAGCCTTTTCTCAGTTACTCTGAGGAGACTTTCACATCCATTCTTAAACATCCTGCTTTTAAATTATTTAAGAAATGCACAGCTATGGCTAGAATAAAATCAAATTTTCAAGAAGGGAAAACATGAATTATACACTGTGTACAACTGCTTATTTTGAAATGGTAGCTGTGCCTTCATTAAAAGCTAGAAATCTTAAGAATGGTCAAAAGAGCTGTATTTCACACAGCTTTCCCTCATGAGTCCTCAATATTGAGCTCTGCATTTACACCACAACACAGACAACTATTAGTTACCAGCGTAACTAGAACAATAGCAGGTAGTTGCAGAGAAAACATGATTTCATGGAAAAGGAAAAGACAAAATATTTCATCTGCTAGGATTTTTAAGAATCAGTCCTGGCAAAACTCATTTCATGTTAAACTATTTAGGCAACTACTTACTCACTTTGTCAACTAATCTGTTTTATATGATGCCGTTAGGAAGCATCACATAAAACAGATTAGTTGACAAAGTGAGTAAGATCCTCCAAGGTGAGTGGTACCTGTCTCATACCTTGATTCATCAGGTATCATATGAAGATGCATGGTATTGAAAACTCTCCAGCGTCATTGGGAAAGATTCAGACTTGGAAATGTTACTAATTCTACTATTTCAAATCAGAAGAGTAGAAATAAGAGATAGTTGAGAGCCTCCCCATAATTCAATAATTATCTCTTCATGGAAATATTTTCCTATTGTAACATTAATTTTCTATTGAAAAGGCAGTTTTCTTTATTCTAGATTCTAGTCTGAATGTAGAATACAGAAAATAATGGGATTTGGCAGTCTGTGCAAAAGTATTAGCTTAGAATATTTCTTATCCATTGTAAGATACATAGTAGAGTAAGATAGTGCAGTATTCTTACCCATTGTAAGATAGTGCAGTAGATATCCATTGTTACTCTTAAAGCTCCCTTAGTGAGCCAAACTGGGAGAAGAGAGAGAAGTATACTAGGAGGGAGAAATGTACTTGGTGATCAGAGCTTATGAGTGTACTTGACACTGTCAGTAAATAATACAGAAGCAAATCTGATCACTGAGTTCAGGAGTCACTGCCTTGGCAAATCAGGTAACATTTTGGGCCATGAAGAAGGTAAGACAGCAAGTTCAGTTTTCCAACTCACTGCTCAAATTCAGTGACACTTTGGAGCCTATATTGACATTCTAGAGAGAGCAGAAGAGACTTCTTGGAGAGAGAAACAAAGCCCAGAGTTCACAAAATACAGCACACCACTGCTGCTTTGCAGTGTGCAATCTATTGCCAAGTTGGAAAAATTTGTCTGGGTTGCTCCACCCTGAAGCTGATGCTTATGCCTCTATTTGAGCTCCCATTTTAGTACTCTGTGTTCCACACCCTCTTGGTAACATGAACATAGGCTTGTCACAATTGTATTAGTGTAATTTGTTTCTCCTGTTTCTTTTATAAAAATCTAGTCACTTGAATAAATAAAAATGATAAAACAGTTGTTTATCTCAAAACAGCTATCTGTTACTTATAGAATGGAACCCCAAATATTGTTTCCCATGCCTTGGTTACCTGTCATGTACTTTGATTCTCTTCTCCCGTACCTTACAGGTACTGCCTTCCTAACACACATCAAGTGAAAGTTATCTCTTAAAGCTAGATCTGGTAGTCAATTTAATTTAGTGCATAAAAGTATTAAATACATGATTATTGTGTTCTATATGGTATCAGATAATGAACAAAGGCCAGCCAAAAATATTCCATTATTTTGGAAAAGCTGTGTTCTTTGCCAAAGCATAGAAACACTATCACAGTGCTGCAGTCACTGCAGAAGTAGAGGTTACATTAGTTCTGTGCTAACACTAAAGCACTGGAGTAAGAGAAAGAGAAATCAAGAAGGGATCACACTATTGAAAAGAAAAATGAGAACACTGCCATCAGGTTGAAACACAAAACATAGGAATTAATTAATCAAAGTCCACAAATTTGACTACACCATGTTTAAGGAAGGAAGGGAAACTCCCATTAATCAGTATAGAATTATAGAGAAAGGATTACATAAACATTTGCATGAAACAGAACAAGCAATTGCACGACACACAACAGAAAAGCTTTTGAAGGGTCTGGGCCGTTGCCCAGGACAAATACGCCCAGCGCTAGCTGCTATAAGGTAGCCAGTTTTGCACAGGCAGAGCCATCAAGCGGCGAAGGTGACAGAAAAGCAAGCCCAGGAGCCCAGGTGCTGCTAGCGGGTCAGACGCCGAACTTTGGGGGTGTTTCACAAAAGCCCGAGGATCTCACACCCGAGCCCGATCGCGGCGCTGACCAGCGGCTCTTTGGCGCCTCCCGTCGGCTGGAAGGGGCCGTGGCACCCCCGGCACAGCGCGGTCCGAGCCTCCGGGGGACACCAAGGGGGGAAAATGCGGGGAAAAAAGGTGGGGCTCTTCCCTTTAGACAAGGGAAACCTCTTGTCATTTCACTGCCAAGTTAATGGCTAAATCCACCCAAGATAGCTGGAAAAATGAAAGCTTCCACTTTTTGGAAGCTCCACTTCCCGTCCTTGGAGAAAAGGGCTGCATTCTGGAAAGCTGTGTTAGGTTAGGAAAGCTCGGATGCAACACACCAGACTGGTAAGAACAAAGTAGATGCCCACTGTCTCAGAAGGGAAGCAGCCCCTGAGAAGCTGTAACCTGTATTGGCAAGTGTTTGCCTAGACCTGCACGGTGGGTTTCGGTAACAGATCCTGGTCACCAGGAGGAGAAGGTTCTGTTGAAACCAGAGACAAACAGAACTCTTGCTACCAAGGCAGGGTATATTTACATACAACCTGCCCATCCATTTTCACTTAACAAATAATGTCTGATTTGGTCATTTGTATCTTAACCGTGAAATGACAAAGAGACCTAAGAGCTCAGGAGTGCATCTATTAAATGGCACTTAGGCCTGAGGGATTATTCCAGTGCCCTCTTTTAAGGGTGGGTGTTTTCATCTATTCAGGTGTAGAATCATGCACACTTTAGCAGAATAACAAGATCACTCAGTAAATAAGCTGATAGTAGTGTTGGGACATAAATATTTTTATGTGCTGATGTCTGGACAGCAAAAGAAAGTACTGAAGCAAGATGCCTCATAGCTCAGTAGAAGCAAGCATGCCAAAATCAAGAGCCTACAACAAGTGAATGGGAGGGGATGAAGAATCAAGAAGAAATAGGATGCAGAATTTCAATTGTTTTACCAAGGACTTTACATAAATTCAATTTATGGGGAAATTCTGTGTAGTGAGGTCATGTTACTAGTTTTTCCTCTCTGTTGTGTGGCATCTCTCTACATAATAGACCTTGTACAAATGCCCAACCTCTCTTCTAAGCACTATCTTGTCATCTAAGAAAAATGGCTGTAAAGTAGGGGTGGGGGGAGGACTGGACTGAAGGGTGAATGAAGGGAAGCGAGATTGCAGAGGTCTAAACTAGTTTAGCTCTACCAGCAGTCTGCATTAGTTTTACATCATGCAGTGTGAAATAAAAATCACATTTAGGAATAGATGTGAGGAGGGAGAGGCAGAAGGGAAATACAGGTGGGTACAAAACTGCCAACAACCTGTCAGATCTGAGAGGGAAGTCATAAAGAGTGCATGAGGAGCAAAAGTACTTGACCCTTATTATTTATTTATTTTGGATGTAGTGGAATTTTCAGATAGGGAATAAAATGACAAAAACAAAAGAGAAGTTAGCTGCATGTGTCCCCACCTCTATATAGGCATCTTTGAGGGCTCCACCACTGCCTTGACTGTGATGCCTATCAGGCATGAAATCACTGGCTTTGGTTCATGTAGGTTGTATCTAATCAGTCCCAAATAACCCCAGCTGTAGGTGAACAGTTTTGCTTTATATTTCAGTAACTCCAGCTTGTCCTGTTACTGGAACAGGAAAAGAAGTTTTTAAATATAAAAAGGAAGGAAGCAGCTCAGGCAGAGGAACGAGGGAATGATTATCTTGCATGGCAGTGCTCCTCCCAGACTGTGCAGAGGACTCACTAGGAACCCAGAAACAACAGGCAAGCAACTGGGCTGGGAGAAGGGGAGGACAAAAGAACATTTTCCTTGTACCCTGTACTTGCGAACTTACTCAATTAGCTTTGCACAACTGCTCTACAAGAACATATACAGGCAGTGAAGAGACCAATCTCATTAGAAAAAGAAATTTTTTCATTATTTCAGTGCAAGGAAAGAAAGACAGTGGATATTTAATATAGTATGAGGTAGTAGTAACTCATGGTGCTACTACTGGTTATACTCAATGGCATTCAGAGAAGGAAAAAGAACACAGTGCACCAAATTTTCCGAAACAGCTGAGAGAGTGGGAGTTTAATAAATCCCAAATTCACTAACACTACAGTTCGCCCATGCATGGTGTTCTCAGCAGTTTAAGTGCTTTGGGGAGGCCGTCCGAAGATATACATAGATGCATGCCTGCAAATTGGTCCCACATTACTATTTCACTGTCTTTCTAAAAAATAAGAGAATGCTAGGCATAAGTTTAAGTACAATCATTTTTCACTTTCCACAATTACAAAGCTGCCAAGTCCATGCCAAATGCCTGAAGATTTGTGGATTGCTGGGGGGAGTCTGCACCTAGTAAGTGAATTTGAGATTTTGTTATTTTTCATTTTCATTGCTCTTCATTCTCTCTGGACAGCAGATGGTGGCATTATCATGAATGGATCATTTGTTAAGAGAAAACGTCTCATGACTTCTCAATATAAAAATCATCTAAGTATCAGAACACGCGGGCACACTAGTGCATTACCTGTTTTAAGTTTAAAAGGACAACTGAAACAACTTACCGGAAAAAAAAAAAAGTGGAAAAAATTCTTTTCCACTGCAAAGAGAAAACACTGAATGAAATTCTGCTGCCTTAACTACTATAAATTTGTATTGTATCAAGACACCAAATCCTGTTTTTTAAAATCAGGGTGAAGATTCTTAAATCATCAAATTATGCTATACCTTTCTTGAATTCATTACTTTTAAAAATTAGGGGCCCCTCAGTAAGATTGTGAATCACAAAAGAGAATGGCAAATGTCCTTCTGACTATACTGAAGTATCCTGATTACTTAGAAAAGGAAATGTCTGCAAACCTCCCGAACTGCTGAAAGCACTGGTTTGTTCGATAGTAAGTTTAGGACTTTGAACCTGTACTGTAAAGATAGAAATATAGACAATACATGCATAAGGCTAAAATACTTATTTTTAGGCAGGCCTTCTGATTGTTGTCCAGAGCATCTCCTACTACACTTAAATGCCCCAAACACTTCTTATTTACTTTTTTAACAGATTTGCTGAAGCTTGCATTCAGTACTGCTATAATAGTGAGCTCACTAAATAGTCAGCAGAACTACATGTTGGCAATAGAACAAAAATTGGGAAATATATTGAACAGTGTGGGGGGCAAGGCAAAAGAAGGAAAAGATATTTTAGGGAAATACAAATGTATATATTGTCACTTAGACCTTTCTTTTATTATGCTGAGTAAAACTGGGATGCAGTAGTGATACAAAAGGGGAAGTAAAGCATCCTTCCAAGGACACTGTATTTCAAGTTACTAAAGAAAAAAGAAAAAAACTCTATTATGATCAAAAGACAGGCTGGACAAGTCACTTTAGGATCTAAGTGCAACTAATCAGCTCCCCTCACCCCCTTAATTTTTATGGGCCTTTTCATACAGGTAAGTCTTAGAAAAATTTTCTGTACTATTTTCCCTATTTATACATAGCACTCTTTCTGCCCTTGTGGTCTGAAGTCTAGCAAACAATACCAGCAGGAAGTTCAAGAATTCAGAATCTCAGCGCTGAGGCCTTTATTTTTTACTGCCTTCTTTCACTGAAGGCTTTGCTGTATCAAAACATCTAATTGCAAGCAATGACTTCTGCTACATTGCTCGTTGAGAAAATCAGCCTCCTGCCCACTTCTATTCTTTCTCCTTCCTTGTCAAACTGTCTTGGTAGATGTAAACCATCTGATTCAGCACTGATGGAAATCACTGACCATGTGGCCTTGTATTTTGCCTTTTTCCTTTCATTTGTAGTAAGCTTGAAAAGCATAAACTTGAAATTAAATATCCAACCATCTGCAATTAATACCATTACTAAGATACACAGTATTCCTGAGACTAAAACTCCCTGTACTACTTTGTACCACAGAATATGTGATTAACCATGATACTTACCAGCTGTGCTTGTAGTCAGACCGCAATGCCCGAAATCTTGAGTCTGATCATGCCTTCCATTTCAGCAATAACTCAATAACAAGATCCTCGTGGATGCAATATCAAAAAGAAAATTAAGAACTTCTTGCTGATGAAATGAGAAAGCTTGCTAGGACATAAGTCAGTAGGGGTATGACCCTCAGGCCACATAGGTGGGGAAGTTCAAGAAATTTTTTTCTAGGAATGAATCATAAATTTTTCACTAACTGATTCATCTGTAACACAAGAAATTTTAAAGAGGAGGCATACAGAGCAGTCTGTGTTTTTCATGGAGGGCTCAAAACTGGAGAAGAAAAATAGATGCTCCAGAAGAGAGCTCTTTTTTTTTTTAATTAGAATGCTAATCATGGGCATGATTATGACAATGTTTATTTAACTTTTTGCATTTTGAGGGCTAAGCACAACTCATCACAAACCAGACTGTTTTTAAAGAGTGATTGTTGCAGGCTATACTGCCTTAAAATGTTCTAATAGCAGCAATTCATGTTAATTAGAAAGTTATTCATGCCTCATGAAGTAGCACTTGTTCTGTGTTGCTTTTTGAGAAAGGAGTTCTTCTGTTTATTTATTTTATGTACTTTATGTAGGTGTAATTGATTCTGTAATTTCAAATATGTCAGAATTACATGTATAAGGTAATGTGAGGTAGTATTTCCTAAAAAAAGCAGAAGTCTTAAATATTGGGCTATGCCATAACTATTTCTATGTACACTTTGAAAGCTGATTGTGTATATTTAACCAATACCAGGCAGCAGGAAATTATTATGATGATGTTTATTTTAATGTTCTTATTTCATTGTTTAGCCAAGCCTATACAAACAAATTCAATAAAGCCCAGATCAAAATTCTACATACTTTTTAAACTTTTTTCAGACTTACTGAATGAAAAGGTTATAGACCAAAATCAGGAGTTCTGCTGGGGGGTTGTGGCCATGTAGTACACTGAAACCCCCCATCAATAACAAAACAGACTACATAACCTTCGTCATGGTGGGTAGATGTCAACACTCTCCTTTCCCCCTGCTTCTTAGCTGAGTCAATCACAGTCCATAATAAACACACAGGGGAAAGACAACTACTAAGCCCTTCCTGTGGCATAATCCTATCCCACAACACAAGCTGTGGTCTGTTCTCTACATGGTTACAGAGTGGAGAGCAGCATGCAAAAGGTTTCAGCACCTCCCACGTTAGAATGCCATGTTTAGATTCAGAAAACAAGGAGAAGGCCAACTCCATCCCCCTTGACTACAGTCTGTAGCTTTGCTTGCCCAAACAAGGCAGAGCAGAGCTCCCAGTGTTGTTCTCTTTACCCATGCACACAGGCAAGGGTTAAGTACATAGGTACATAGGGCCACTAAGGGAGGGTAAGCAAGCAGAGCATTGTTCCCTGGAGCCAGTTTTGAGAGGTCAGGAAGGCCTGAAACATAGTATTTTGCAAGTCTCCCAAAATACTGCCCCAAATTCAGTCTTTTGAGAGCTTGTGTGGGTGTGCTGATCCTGGCTGAACACCAGCTGCCCCCCAAAGCCACTCTATCCCTCCCCTCCTCAGCTGGACAGAGGAGAGACAATATAACAAAAGGCTTGTGGGTTGAAATAAGGGCAGGGAGAGATCACTCAGAAGTTACATACATGGGCAAAACAGATTCAACTCGGGGGAAGTAAGTTTAATTTATTACCAATATAATCAAAGTAGGATAATGAAAAATAAAAAAAGAAATCTTAGAAGACTTTCCCCCACCCCTCCCTTCTTCCTGGATTCAACTTGACTCCTGAATTATCTACATCCTTCCCGCTCAGCACAGTGGGACAGGGGATGGGGTTTGTGGTCAGTTAATCACACATTGTCTCTGACACTCCTTCCTCCCCTGGGAAAGGACTCCTGACACCCTTTCCCAGCTCCAGAGTGCACCCCTTCCACAGGGTGCAGTCACTCAGGAACAGTCTGCTCCAGTGTGGTTCCCCCATGGGATTTCCCTGCTAGCAAAACTGCTCCAGTGTGGGCTCCTCTCTCCTCGGGGCCACAGGTCCTGCCAGGAGCCTGCACCAGCATGGGCTTCCCACAAGGTCACAGCCTCCTTTGGCCATCCACCTGCTCTGGCATGGTGACTCCACAGTCTGCAGGTGGATCTCTGCTCCACTGTGGATCTCCATGGGCTGAAGGGGAGCAGCAGCCTCACCATGGGCTGCACCATGGGCTGCAGGGGAATGAATCTCTGCTCCAGCGCCTGACACACTTCCTCCCCCTCCTTCTTCTCTGGCCTTGCTGTCAGCAGGGATTTTTCTCTCACACATTCTCTTTCCTTTGTGGCTGCAATTGCTTCCACCAATAATTTTTACCCCCTTCTTAACTGTGTTATCCCAAAGGCTCTACCATCACAAGTGATGGACTCAGCCTTGGCCAGTAGTGAGTCCATCCTGGATCCAGCTGGCATTGTCTCTGTCCAATACAGGAGACACTTCTATCAGCATTACATTGAAGTCACAATTGTAACCCTCTGCTACCAAAACCTTGCCATGCAAACCAAATACATTGTGGGAAAGTTTTGCCTCTAGAAAAGAGCACAATGTAAATCCTTGTCAGATTGCTGGGTAAGTCACAGTCATGTTACCAAGGACAAAAACATAACCCTGCTTATTAGAGTAGATCCTCTTTTAGCCTAAGTCAGCATTGCTTGAGTCACGCTGCAACAGCCTAACTCGTGTATCACCAGGTTCTTGTGAGCCTAACTCCTCTGCTACAAAAACTGAGCAGAAGACAGCCTTTAATTTCAGTGAAATCAGGAACAGATCAGTCCTGGGGAAGGTTATATTTCCAACGTACTGAATTATAGCTGTTTCTTGGGTGCTGCTTTTACTTGGTCCTGAACAAATTCCTTGCCAGTTGCTCTAGGATCTTCTAATCTAGCAGCCCTTTCCTTTGTTTAAAAAAAGCAACTTTGTAAGTTTAACTCAATAAGTGGTATGGTAAAGGGAATACCTGATATTATTTCAGACACAAACAGTATGATGCTTATGTAGTAAAAATAATCCTAGGCTATGTCATATAAGTTGTAATATCTGCCTAGCAGTTCAAGCAGTAGATGAATGTAATGATAAATGGATTGTAATTCTTGAGCTGCTCCCCACAATTGTAAAAGTAGAAGAGAAGCTATTTTGACATGTAGCACACTCTTTTTGTCTCTTACTTAACCGTACTTATGTACACTTTTAGGTTTACCTTTCATAAATTTAACAACTAAAAGAAAAAGATACATCTTGTTTGGAGGACTACTTGGAGGCCATTAAGTTACTTCTTGCCAAATTATTGAATAATTGCCTTGAAGGTTTCTGTAAAGTAAAATATATTTGACATACATAATTGGAAGAAACAACATAAAACATATATTGCATCTTTTAAATAAACAAAATATTTTTGGTTTACACAAGACTACATAAACAAGCAACAAAGACTTTGCTGGCAGAATTTTCTCACTGGGTCACTAAAATAATTCTGCTTTCATGCTTCTGCCCTTCCCTGGGAATCGGATTTTTCTTTCTTTTTTTAATTTAAAATTACTACCATTATCCTTGCAGATAAAAACTACCTGAGCACATTGATGTTAAACATGAATGTCACAGTAACAAGCTTCTTTTAAATGACTCCTGTGACATTCTGAACAGTGCTTTTTCTAACCTAACGTACATTATAAAAGTGCCTTCAAGCTTTTCATCTCATAATGCAGTTCAAATAGTGAAACACAATAAAATGTAGATCACTGATGATCAAGCATAATATCAGAGTATAAGCACACAGTGGACATATTTTTTGGTGATTCTAAAGTATTTGATGCTTGTATTTCTTCAATGAAAATCTTACTTACCAGGAAAACTTTCATTTTTTCCTTGGATGTGTAAGAAAAAAAATGTAGATCTGACAGTTTTGCCTTCTGCTGGAATTCTACACATTACAAAAGAGTGAATTATCCATTAGCATTGTTCTACCAAGATTCTCAACAATGAAAAGAGCTATATCATGAACTCCGGCTTTTACCATATCAAACTTAGATTAACTCCAACAGTGAGGCCTACCTTATGCAGTTTGAGGAGAGTATGGCTGCACTTTTCACAGTCAGGACAACACAAGTCCTTCTGTAACCTCTAGAAATGTAGGCTCTCCTGGGAGGGGAGAAGATGCCTGTTGCTTCACTGAAAGCTGTCCTAAAGCACCTACATTTTTATAATAACAGAGGGAACTGAATGGGTTCAATAGAAAGAAGACCACAGCATATAACCATAGCTACAGGACAAAGTCACAGTAAATTTGATGAGGTTTCAAAGCAATTTAGTTAGCAGCACACTAATCTGCACAAAGCATTCATTTCAGGGAGTGTGACAGCAAAATTTACAAAAAATTAGTGTCTCATGCAGGTCTGTAGATTAGGCTGATTACAATAAATTAACTTAAAGTTTGATTTTAAGTACAATTTTCTCACGAAGACAAGTCCACTTTCTTGGAACATTGCCCACATTTATCACACTTGGACATTTTGTTCAGAGCAGACATAACATTTTTGATAAGATACAGTATGTAGGATAAAGCCAGAGTAGTTTGTCATGGATGGGCTGATCCTCGCCCACTCGAGTTAGACAGGTTTTGGAGGACTTGTGAGAACAGCAGAGAGCTGCTCTCATGATTAATAGGCACACAGTGTTGTTCCATCTCCCAGGAAACAGTGCTGTTGGATTGGGGCATGCTGTGATGAAATGGCACTTGTGTCAGCCCTGTCCTTTGTTCCACTGTCTCCTATCAGATGTTTGGGAACTGCCACCATTTCTGCTGTTCCCAGATGAATATCATCACATTCTTCCTCACCACACCACCCAGACCTTCAGAATAAGCAGCAGCCTTGATGCCTTTTTCTCCAGAAGAATAAGTGATTGAAAATTACGATTCATCAGTGGTAACAGTCTTCAGTTTCTCCTCTAATAATCATCTTGCCTACTGTCTCTGGTCAGCAGTTGGGGATCCAGCTCAGAGAACATTAGGGGACAGTGTTAAGCAGCCTACCAATACTAGCATTTGGTGGCCTATTACACGCCTCATCCACAAAACTCCTGTAGGAAAGAGAAGAAGCAGTCTCTTTCCCAGCCTAACTTCAATTAGGTCATCTGGTCACAGGAATAAAGAATTTTTGTGATGCTCTTCTCTCCTCAAAGTTGAGGCAGGCATAGAACTGGGTAAACACAAGTAACAAGAAGTGAATGAACTCTTCTAGGCATTAAAAGCATGAAATAGTTTTTATTTGTGTTTACCTTTGATCACCAGAGCTGTACAGGGCAGTATTTAACATGAAGACATTATAAAACATGCAGTAGGAAATCTGACATTAGAATTCAAGGACAAATTGGACACTACTTTGCACATTTAAACTGCACAGCTCTTGCTTGAAGGGTCTCTTTGTGCATGGTTAAAGGGGCCAAAATAAAGTGACCCAAAGACAGAGCCTAACTGTGCTTTGTCTGCCACCCCATCCTCCTCCTGTATTCTTCAATATTACCAGTAGTATACCTGGGGCTTTATCTCAGAAGCCCACCAAAATGCATCTTTATTGTAAAATATAATTTTCATGTTTTTTTTATCAATGCAAACATCTCGTTTTATCTTAGCTTCATGCACAAGCTAAGAAAAAATATTTTAGAATTCAAGTCCTCATTTTTCAATGCAGTAACTGGCATCAGTGTTTCCAACACAGCAATTACTGGTAAGAGACAGAAATGGAATTTCTTGATTTAATCGCTGGATTAGATCATTAATCACATCTATATCTGATATATTACACAATACAAAAATAACAACTTTCTCCCTCAGGTACTATTATTTCAACTAATTGCAAAAGAGAAAAAAAAAACTTCCAAGCACTGTGATGATAATCTATGTGCACTTTTCCTTTTTCTCTTTTTATGTTTGTGAAATGGAGATCAAAATGATTACACAAAGGCCTATATTAAATACTCAAACCCAAAACCACTGGAAAAACAAATGGTGGTAAAGAATATAAAAATTACTTTAAGATAAAGTACATTTTTAAAAAACATACCTTGACATTTACTCTCCTATAATTCAAGTTTAAATTGTGCTATATTAAAAGTCTGCTTATTGGCCAAATTTAATTCTCTGTAAAGAAACACTTCTGGTCTTTTCTGTGCATCAGCAATTTTAGAGAACTGCAACTTGGCTGCAAGATTTGTGGAACCTGCTTTCTTCTCCTTTTGGAGGTCATCTTTCATAACGATATCACAGATCTAAAAGAGGGCAGACATTTCTCTATTTTTCCATATTTTTTTCTCACAAGAATGAAATGCAGTGTTCCCTTCTCAGTATTTCAGGAAAATAATTTCAATGACTATAACTGTGGCAACCAAATAATGGCCAGTTTAGCAGAGCACCTCACAAGACTCCAGAGTGACTTTATTCATTACCTCACATCACTCTTGAAGGACTCTTCTCCCTCCAATGAAATTGCAATAAACAGCCCCCATGGTAGCTAATACTCAGGCATGGTAAGAGGGCACTCAACATTGTGCAAAAACCAGCACAGTTCAGTTCTGGAGACAGATCAATGCCACCTCCTGGAAAGCCTTCCCCAGGGGATGCTTTCTGCAGGATCATTCAACAGCCTCTAAAATTCTGCATTCATGATGTGACTGTATCTCTGCCACATATATAATTAACTCACCTTCTCATGAAGGAAACTCTACAGAGAGTTTCCCTTTCTACCATTGAGGAGTCTGCAAGCAGAATACAAGGAATACAATCCTGCAAGGAAAACATAGTGATTTTCCCTTTTAATACAGCAAGAATGAACCCTTCAGGTATACAAAGCACACTTGGTCTCCCTTTCACATATCTTTTCCCCCCCTCATTCAAAACATAAGCTTTAGTGCCTTCCATTAAAGAGTGGAGAAGTAAATCTTTGCCCACTGGTAAAAAGGAAGATTATTATTTGACTGTTTCAAGACTCATCAGTTCTCACTCTCCGGTTCCCATGGAAACTATCCCCAGTGAAGTTTGAGAGGGGCTTTGTATGCAGCAGAAATAACAATAATTATGGAGAGAATTAGGTTTCTGAAGGGGAAAATCTTAAGTAATTTTCAGTTTTTGTCCAGACCTTAGACAGCAAATCATCCACTAGTTTCACTTTTGCCAAATAATAAAGTATTAATGAATATTTTGCCATGTTGATTTTTAGTTCATGAGGTTTCTTAGGGAAAAAACACACCGGAATAAAGAAGTATATTTTATCTGAACAGAGACCAATGTGATCAGCATAAAATAAAGAGTGGTGGGCTAAAATTAGTCCAAAAATGTTTTCTGAGAGAAGCTCTAGCTAAATTTATGGATAAATTTCTGTTGTGAGAGTTATATCTACCATCTCCCTTGAAACAGTGATGCTGTTTCACTGTACCTCTACTATAAATTAATTTGATGGAGCAAGACATAAACTGGCCCTGCATCTTCAATGGAAAAATATAGAGGTAAAAGGTTACAGTAAAAAAAATATGGGAGGAAAAAATGGTTTACTTAAATAAAAAAATTTATAAGATGTATTCCTTGATGAATGAAAGCAGTAGATTCAATAATGACAATATTTCCTAAAAAACTGTATACTTATAATTGAATCTAATTATGTTCTGTATAAAGAAGTTACACAGATTTAAAACAAGATGGATGTTAGAAAGAAGTTGTAATGATGAGCAATATTACAGAGACATAACTATCAGGTAAAGTATTAGAGGAATTATGATGAGTAACTATTCTATATATTTTTTTAATATTTGGAAATAGAATAGGCAAAAAGACAGGAAAAGGAGGAAGGACACTAACATGGGGCCCTACTAAGTTAGGACTACATTCAACGGATAATTGAAACACCTATATAATTGTATAGCAATTCCAAAACCATAAACCAGGCATCTACAAGTGCCTTCTCCAAAAGGGCATCTCTCACTTAAACCTGGAAGTTTTCTAAAAAATTTGCTTCTTTACAAGCTGAAAATGAAACATCTTGGCAGTTGTGTCACTTGCCTATTCTAACTGAAGACCCAAAAATCCCAGGTGGCACTGGCCCCTAAGGAGCCAATACCTATACTCCCAATACACCTAGCCTACAGCTGGAGCTCAGAGTACTTCACAAAATGAACAGGTAAACATTTTCATTTAAAACACAGCCAGAGAGGACAAAAATGTTGCAAGTGTTTATTTTCATCTAGTGGCCTGCTGGTTAGAGAACTCACTGGAAGAAAACATGAGACACCTAGGTTAAAGGCCTCTGCAGCATGAGGACGTTCCTCTCTTCTGCCTTAAAAACATGCTTGAATGGAGGGTAGACACAGCAGAGAGGGAGGGGAGCAGAAGACATGAAAGAGTACATGTTCACCACTGAGTAGTTCGGACTGTCACCCAAACAACAAAAATACAGACTGGACCCCTTGGACTTGTTTTGGAGTTGTGTTTAAAATGCACAAACAAGTCTGGAAGGTGGGACTCTGCTCCCCTCCCTGCCAGGAGAGCCAAGTCACGAGTCATCCTCCTCCAGGCCCCAGGACTCCCAGCTTAGTCACACAGCCTTGCAGCACAGCTCCCTCCCTAGCTCCAGCCTCCCAGGCAGCCTGCTAACTTGGGCATTCCCCCAGGATCTGGGAGATGCAACTTCAACATGCCCAAGTGAGCAGTAAGCCTTCTCAGTCAATGCTTCTGCTACTGATTCCTGTATGAGGGGTGTAAGGAAGAGGGAAACCACCATGGTTTGGTGGGGGTTTGTGTGTTGGTTTGTTTTTTTCTTTTAAATAAAAGACATAGAAGGATAAAGTAAATGTACCAAAGCTCAGAACTTGCATGCACTGGTAGGAGAGGCAGTGTGCCAAAGGCAGGAGGTGCCATAGAGAGCAAAATGCCAAAGCTGCAGAAGGAGGTGGAGGCCCTGAAACATCCCTGTTCGTGCTAATTGGTTCAGAGCAGCTTCCTGCTGAGAATGCTGACACTTTCTGATCACTCTTCCCCATATGCAACATCCATCACCCCAACTGTTTAACAGAGGTAATTAGGGTGCCAAACACCTGGAAATTATGCACAGGAGCCTGCTATTTCTTCCCTTTGAAGGCTAGATGAAATTCTAGTCTCTACAAACCACTGTTTTCCCTTTGTTAAAAATAGATAAAAAAATAAGCTTTATATTCCACTGGGTTGGCAAGGATAAATGTAGTGAACATTGAGGTGCTTAGGCATTCAGTAATGAGAGTTGTAGCACAGAATAAACCTTGTAGAAATAAGATCCCTGTCTGAAATCTTACCTATGCAAGCAATAAACACAACAAAGAAGAGTAATATTAATGTGATACAAAACTATTGGAATACTGAGTTGGTTAAAATAGAATGATCAACAAACATTGTGGGAGAAAAATAGCCCTGTGGGCAATGCTAAAATCACAAGCTTTCTGCACAAAAGCAGCAAAACTGCCTTCAAAATTCTCTCCCAGTTCTGCTACATATGTGAAGGAACAACAGTAAGAGCTTAGGCCGTTATTTATCCCTTCACAGCAGTAGAGGATAACTAAGGAAGGCAAAATCATAAGGAACTGGCACAACCAAAAAAAGATATAATTTTTTATCCCTGGACTGGGGAGAGATGAATGACTGCAGAAGGTGAAAAGCTTTGCAGAAAATGGAGTGGGGCTCAGATTTTGACCCTGCTGCTAGGGCTGCTTGAAGAAAGACATTTCTGGTTCATGAAAGCTGATATTTCAAAATCTGGCTTTAAGCCAAACCAAGACAATTTTTCCAAGCTGATGGTTTCCAAACATGACTTTTGGAAAATAAGCAAGATGCTTGATTTTTCCATCCAGCAATTATCCTGTAATGAAAAAGCAGCATTTTTCATAAAACCACAGAATTTAGACTTCAGCATCAGAATTTTTTGGTTTTGTCAATGCAGCTTCAGTTTTAACTACATGATTTAATAAAAATTTCTAAAATAGCTGACTTTCTTGATTAATTTCTCTGTGAAGTTTCTGTCATTAACTCTTCACAAGTAGATTCATGGTGAACACAGAACCAAAAAAGGCAGGAACTGGACACAAAGATCAAGTCAGAAAATAAGTACTAACCAAGACAAAGGATGAATCTTTTAAGGTATGAGAATGAATGTAGTATGAAGGCTATTTACCTTATCTTGTCTCAAGAGGGTATTTATCCAAAGTTATGCAGAGTTTCACAATGGTAGTGATTGCCATAAAAAGTACACTGATATGGGCAAGACTAGTGGTCTGTGCGAATAAAGCCTTAATAATTCTCTAAAACAAGAGCAAGTATACTAAAGTTCATCAGATTAAATAGTCCCTTTCTCATTTTTTGCAAATCTGTCTCTGCTTTGTCATTGTGCCACAGGAGCTCCTGCACAGATTGATAGCAGAGCCTCACTCCTGTATATAATCAGTCACAGTCTGAAACAGAGATTGTAGATCTAAGGCTTCCTAACCTCCCCTTCCTTCAGGCACAGAAATTCATTTCAGAAGTTGCACATTTTTCAAATGAACCACATATATTTTGTCTTATATGGAGAAATATATGAAAAATAGAATAGATGGATAAAAATAAGCTCAGTCTGGGACAAGGGACTTTTCAAACATTCACCACTGTGAACTGTTAGGAGCTGTAGAGCTGTTTAGCAGAGGCCCCAGTTTGGAAGCCTAAGGTTGCCATCTTTTGGAATTACATGTGAATTGTGTAGCTCCCATGCAGTGCCATTTCATGAGGTCAGGAAATAGCAGTGGCTTAGTGGATGAGACAAATTGTCTATACTGCTAGAAAGTGTTTTAATCACTAGTAGCATCCAACTTCAGAAGAAATTTCCATGCTTGTCATCAGTTCTCACATCAATAATGGTTCTATACAGGTCAGTGTGAAAGACCCCCAAATCCACCTCCATCTTGCATGGAAATGACACTAAATCTACATCTGAAAGGGAACATATGGCTTTCTATTTTAACCTCTACCCAGTTCCCCTGCCTTGTCCCTATGCTCATTTAGTGTTTTCCTCCTCATCCTGGATGAGAGCTGGCCCAGGGTGTACACAGAAACTTTCCCATCTCCCTTCTGGTATGGAGTTACTTACTCTTTCCCTTCCATGTCCCACTCTGCACTCCAGCCTCCCCATATCATGCAATTAGTCTTGGTCTCCTAGAAGATGCCATCTTTGCTCTCCTTCATCCAGTGTGCAGGAGACAGGACAAGAGGCAGCCTGTATTCCTCTCTTGGCCAAGATGCCTCCTTTCCAGCTCAAGGATCCAGAAAATGTCAGCAGATTAAGCTGTTTTCCATAATCACAAGATTCAGTTCGTATCCTCATCTTCAAGAGGAGCTGCTCTTGAGCCTAATGAAATTTTCATTTACAAAAGTCATACATGCCACTCTAGTGATGGAAATAGCATCTGTATAAAGCAACTTTTTTTACCAATACCTCATGGTGGATATGCCTCATACAGCTGGTGACTGAGAAAACTGGATTATGAATGACATGAGGACTATAACATCAAAAGTTCACTATATTCTTACTTCAACTCTCTGGCTTCTGTCAAGCCAAACTTTGTAGGATGTTGGCAAAGATGGCCAGCATCCTTCTGGATGTAAATGATGAAACATGTTGCCAGCAGATTGACAGGCCCCTCTCCCTCCACTCAGGACTGATAAAACACTCCTGGAGTACTGAGTCAAGGTCTGGCCCCCACAGTCTGACATAAACAATAAACTGGAAGAATTCCAGTGAAGTGCCATGAAGATGACTGAGTGACTGAAACACATAGAAGAGGCTGGGAGAGCTGGGGCTGTTCTTGGAGAACAGACTGGAGAACAGAAATCTCAGGGGCATCTTGTCAGTGTGTACAAATATTGGATGGGAGTGTGTAAAGAAGATGGAGCCAGACTCTCTTCAGTAGTTCCCAGTAACAGGATAAAATCAATGGACACATATTAAAATAGAAGAAATTCCACTTACATGTAAGAAAATACTTTTTGACAGTGAGGGTGGCCAAACATTGGAACTCTGCTCTAAACTAGGGTCTAAACTTTCCATCAGTTCACAATGACCATGTATTTACTTCCCATAAATATGTCTCCATGATCCTTTTCCCTCAAAGGCTCTCTGAAACATCCTCACAGTTACAATCTCATCAACCTCCAAGTCACATGGTAATGCTCTTTTTACAAAGTCTGCAAAACTCAGTTATTGGGTTGTTGATGGATGGTGATTACTACAGACCCAGGCACTCTCACTACCCTTTTGCTCCTTCTGTTTTCTGCATTCTTCTGTCATGTTGTTTTATATTTAGTGTGTAAACTTTGAGAGTTAGGACTGGCTTTTTATTCTGTGAATATGCAGCCTCAAGCACCTTATGCATATCTAGTGTTCCTAGATACCATCATAAAAGCAAGCAGTAAAAAATTGATCTGTTGATATAAGTTTAAGAGAGTACATTATCTATGACTTTCATGTTTAGATACTTGGTCAAGAAGGTTTTTGCTGTGGAAGACATTAATTTCACTTAAGTTTAGCCATTTAACTGTCAGAGACCTCATGGAAAAACAGATAAGCACCATCAGAAAGGCATTCATCTCGTCTCAGGAGACTTGTCTTAGCCTGGTTTGATCCTGCCTCTCTCTCTCTATTTATTAGAAAGTGAGTGTAGAGACATAAAATTCAGTAGCTGAGTTTATGCAAAAAGGCATTCTTTTCACTAGACTAAATCTACACAATCATCAGTAAAAATGTAGCTTTGAAAATGTTTACTTAGATGGCCTGAACAAAATGTCATCTTTTGTTTCTCCCCCAGAATGTCAGAGTAATACAAGATCTCTTATAACACATCATTCATTTGATTTAGTTACAGTATTATGCTTTACTAGTTGCTATCTTTCTTTGCAGAAGCTGAGAGTAAATTCCAGTGTGCATCTACTTCTTTGTGCACTGACATTCCTTTTTGAGAAAACAACTGTTTTTCTCATCACAGTCTGTAAAGCTGCTATGAAACACAAAAAGCCACTCAACTGAGTTGTTCCAGTTTCAGTTAAACTTGCTTAAGATCTGGATTAGGCCTTTCTAAAATATCCTTCAGTGCTTTGCAACTTAGATATAATTGAAGTAACCAATTACCTAAAGTTGTGTTGACGACTCTGAAAGTAGTGCTAGACTGACTGCAACAGTTCTGGTAATTAAGTACTCCTGTAAATGGCATTCAGTATTCTGACACTTCAGTTTGGGTGAGGAAAAGATTTGTTAAAAGTAACAAGGAATGACTGCTGTGATACAGAAAATGCTGAACTCCAGCAGTCTGTGATTAAAAGCCAAGCAATTAATTCCTGCCTTTGCAATATAACTTAACTTACAATATACCAGCGAGAAAAATGAGTTTCATTCCCCAACAAGCTGACCAAGGCTGTACAGTCTTCTACACAATCTGAAGCTAATTTTGAGTAAGAGAGATTGAGAGAACTTTTTTCCTTTGTTGTGAAATTCAGTTAAGCAGAGAGAGAACAAGTGTTTACTATTATTTCAGAAAAAAGAACTATCTGTGATGATTGCCAACAAGAACTCTTTCATTTAATAATGTGCAAAATCTTGGTCATGGGCTGGAAATATTTTAAATTGCATTTGAATTTCAGAAGGAACAGTGCAAAAACTACTTTGTGCATATATAGCAGTCATCTACAGGGCTAATAAAGGAGGACAGTATTAATTTTGGACCTTGCTGTGCTTTTAAAGTTTATAGTAATGCAACTACAGGATTGGCAAGCATTAGATCTTATCATTTTTGAAGGGTGCAAGAGGCAAAAAGAAGCAGGCAGGATTTAGGTTTGGTTTCAGCAGCTTTAACTCATATCTAAGCATGATTTTACTTACTAAATAGTTTTAGTTATCTTTACATTTAAGTAGTTACAAGAGAGTCTAATTTCTCATAAAAATGTAGAAGGGAGAAAAAACCAGATCAAACAGGCTTTTGAACCTAGATATCAATTCAAGATTTAATGGCATTTTAAAATCAAAGGATAACTTAGCTGGCAGCATAATTCTCAGAATTATTCCACAGAATCTAATTTTGAATATAATTTATGTTGCTTTTCTTGCTGTGAACTCCTAAAGCCAAAGCTTTGCTAAAATGTTTAAGACAGAGTTCAAGTTACAGACATTAAAAAGGAGGTGATATAAAATCTTTCTTCTCTGGCAAAACCTGAAGAATCATAGGATTGCTTAGGCTTGAAGAGATCTTTAACTTCATCAAGTCTAACCCTTAACCCAGCACTGCCACGTCCAGCACTAAGCTATGTCCTCAAGCACCCCATTTACACGTCTTTTAAATACCCGCAGGGATGGTGACTCAGCCACTTTCCCGAGCAGCCTGTTCCAATGCTTGGCAACTCTTTCAGTGAAGAAATTTTTCCCTATATCCAATCTAAACCTCTCCTGGCACAACTTGAGGCCATTCCCTCTTACCCTATCCCTTGATACTCAGGATAGGAGGTCAGCCCTCAGCTGGCTAAAGAACCTTCCAGGTAGTTGTAGAGAGCAGTAAATTCCCCCCTGGGGCTTCTCCAGGCATAACACCCCCAGCTCCCTCAGATGCTCCTTGTAGGATTGTGTTCTGTATAATATCAAATATTCTCATGAATAAATGGCTAGCTGAACTCAAAGTAGGCAGTTGAAGTAAAACTAAACATGACTTCCTTGTTTGTCTTTCTTTAGCAATTACAGGAGTCTGTGAATCAGTGAGATCTTATGGAGAGAGAATCTGCTATTCCATGAATGTTCCTGTCCCAATATTTAAAGCTTTAACACAAAACTCAGCTATACTGTGACAGTTGCATGACCAACAAACACTTGAAGTCAAACAGGAATTTGATCATGTGAGCTCTTATTGCAAGCCAAGGCCTGTCTTGTCACGCTTAAGCATATCTGTTATACTTCCTGCATACATGAAAAAATATATGTTCATAAAAAATATGTTCCCTACAAGCCAAATTTTGTTACATGATGGTGAAAGGTTGTTTGCACCTGTTGCAAAAGCATAAACAGGAAAGGCACAGAAATTTGCAGTTACACCTACGTAAATATCAGGATCTTCAGTCTGGAAATTTCAATGGGAATATTCAGCTCTGTTCAACTATACTTAATACTTGACTGTATTTATAATCTCACAGCAGCTGCCCCATTCAAAACCACTCTTCTGTGCTTTCACAGCTCCAGTATCCTCCTGTTTGTCAGAACAACACATCTATCATTTTGTAATTATTCTTCTCTCCCACCTCTCTTGGTATTTTGCCAAGCCCTGTTGATTACTCCTTTATAACATGTCCTTTATAATAAAACAAGCAAGTTCTCTCTCACTTCCTGTGGGGAGGCCCTTGCCTGTGTTTCTGACTATCTTCTGAAGGTCCTAAACTACTGCTACCTCCTCTGTTGCCTTTTCTAATTCCTGCTTGGTACTCCCCCAATTACTACAAACCCTTTCACAAAAGCATCCCCTCTTACAAACCATGAATTACCTTACTAGTTTCCTCCATCCTAGCAAGCAAATATTTCCAGTTGTGGTTATCCTGTTCTTTCTGATCTTGTTTTTCTTTCAATCTTACATTCAATTGTATTGGCATTTCCAAACTGACTCCATTCATGCAAAGTCAAATCCTACCCCCTGAAACCAATTTCCATTGTCTCCTTCCAGACTATATCACTACCATATAAATCATTATTCTACATATATCCTTTGGGTATTTTTTCCCCCAAGGAAAGTTGGGTTTGAGTATTCCTGAGTCAAACAAGAACTTTTGCACACAGATTTTCTACACTGCCTGTGCGACAGGCTCACATTACAGCTTCATGGGGAATTAAATACTGTAATTTCTACCTTAATGCAGCTGATCTGCTACATACAGATCCTCCTACACAGTAAGTTCTCTCATGCAGAGATTTTGTCTTTGTTCTTACACTTTGCTGAGAACACACATGTCTTCAGTTCATATAATATAGGACATCTATTCCTTGAAAAAGCAAAATAACTCCCTGCCGCTCCCTTCCTGCCAAAAATACAAACTACCCTCCCTCTCTCTCCCTCAAATAAAAGCCAGTCAACAAACCTCTAATTAAACAAGAGGACTTGCATCATTAGCTTGCCTGGTGGCAGCAATTTTGCAATTCAAGGGATGGCAAATGCCGAAAATGGAATGTTACTTTTTCAGGAAAAATGCTCAAATTTGTTCTCCAGATAAATAATTTGGAGTGGGTTAAACTTTATAAAATTAAATTATGTATTCACAATGTGCTTTCTTTGAGTTCCAGAATATTCCACTGGTTGTGTACAGTTTATGATTTCATTAGCAAGGTTATTACAAGTCTGCTGGTTAAAATCTTTTCTCCAAAAGATAAACAGAACTGTCGCCTTCAGCAAGGTAAATAAACACTTTTGTCTTGGCATATACAAGGTGCCTGAGACTTTTCTTCCCTGAGTTCCCCCCTTTAGGCCTAACTAACCAGAGTGACAACATGTATTCACAAGAAGATACCAAAAGGGAATATATCACAGAAAGGATGAAAATGACAAACAAGTCAGGCAAACCCCCAAACTTGGGCATTAATCCCTCCTGCCATAGTTCTGGGCATACAACTCACTCCTCCCAGCAGCCAGACTACATCATCTGGAAAGAGAGAGCATGAGAGACTGCACACAGACAAGCAGAGAGGTCTCAACACTGCTCTCAAAGGAGCAATGAACATTTCCATTTCTGCAGGAACATTTTGGAGAGAACAGGGTACATTTAATACATGTAAGGAAATACAATGCATACACAATCTTGCAGAGTTAAAGAAGGAAGAGATAGGCAAAGGACCAATTAAAAATTGGAAAATTATTTTTGACCTGTAAAATTGTCTGTAGTAAAATTGTATGCACAGATTAAGGTTGCATTTTAAACACTTGAAGAAAAGAAACTGAGAGGTTTAAAGATAAAAGTTCTAATCAGATGGAAGATACACACATGGTAAACAAAGACTTGAAACAAATCTTCAAAATAATTCAGAGTTGCTGGAGAAGTGGAGGTCTGACTGGTTAAAACATGAAAACTTTCAGAATGCCAGCAGATACAATCTATGATATTAAATCAAGGAGTTTTATATCTATGGTCTGTATTTGACATAGAATTTTCTTTGCAGGAGAAAATGGCACAGATGAAGATTTTCATTTTGCAGAAAAACACATCAGAGCAATGAAACTCAATTATATTTAAAATGCAGATTTGCCAACAATGATATATGTACCCAAGAAAAACTATGGAAATAACAGATCACAACCACAATTTGACTTAAAAATCTGTAATAATGCTGCACTTAAATTCCATCTCTTTCCAAATACTTCAAATCAAAAGACAGCTAGGATTTCCTGAGAGATAATATATGAATGCTTAAAAACATTATTATAAAAACCTGAGGAAACATTATGGGGCTTATTTTTTGCAAGACTTGTGAAACCAGAACTATCAGATACTAATGATGTTTTGTGGTGAGATTTATTAACCTGATGTGTTTGCAAGAATTTATAATACTCAGCTTTTTGCATTAAAAAATCCAGAAAAACGGTGTATAATAATATAGGTTCACATAATCCAAACACTTTGCATGAAGGCAAAAACAGTGGGCTGCCAGAAAGCTGTAATTTATTTCCACGTGACAGAGGATCACCTTCCTTCTCCTACTGCAGAAGAAGCTGAAAAGAAGAATTTTGAATTCTACTGATCTGAAGCAGAACATGCCAGCAGCATGTATGGATGGGACTAGACCCAGAGATCTGACAATTAAGGAAAACTTTGCCAAATTTTCAGTACTGCACAAACACCTTCTAAAGGTGAGGCTCACAGGACTTCTGACTTCCACATTACCCCTTCCTTTTCCACCTCCCTGTGATTACAGGGATACATTTAACAGCATTCCCAGTTCACAGTGGTACTGCCCAGCTTCATTCATGAGATAAGAGCACTATTTACAGTCTACTGCAATAACTACACTCTTCATCTATCTTGGATATTTTAACATTCACATGATTTACTACCATCAGATAGAGAAACCTTGCCGAGAGAAAATTAAAAACCTGTCCAAGACTGGTAAGTGAAAATCTTGAAACGTGAATGCTCAGAAAAAGACTAATGCATTAACTCTTTGGGCACCCAAATTTAAAATTATCTAATTTTCCAGGGTGCCAAATTCTCAATTCCTTCTAAAGTTAATGAGAGTCACAAAGGGCAAGACCCTCCCTGGGCTGTTCCTTCCCAGATTAATTTCTAGTTTCTCTGATCACCTGCCTTTAGCTGGCTGGTCCTCTACTTCTCCAGATGAAACACTGCAATTCAGTAACTCTCCGTTACATTTCCCCCCTCAGGATCTGTAATATTTCATAAACTGAGACATCTGGCAGCTGCTAGATAGTTGATTTGAAAGCCAAAACACAGTGATACGGGATTAGCTTCTCCTAAACAAAACACGTCTTGCTTGCCAAAAGACGTAAACACTCCATGTGTGAGGACATGGCAGTTGAACAACAGTCACCTGAGCACAACCTTGTTTGTATGGGGCATTTTTTCTGAAAACTGAAAACATCTGTCTCCTTTGGTACTTATTATCTGGGGAAAAAGTGGTAATGTTTGCTGCTCTCAGTCAATACACATCTCACAAAATCACATCCATACAAGACAAAAAGCTAGGCTACGATTGTCTGTATGAACTCCACTACTCAAGACTAGTTCTGATATGTTTAGATAAGGCACGCCTTCAGATCCCAGTTTAGACAGAACCACATTCAACAATCCTGAAGATACAGCTGCATTCCACTCTTCCAGCCTCCAGTTCTTCTGGATGTAAATCTGGTTATTGTACTCTGTGGCATGCTCTTTATTTTTTTAGTCTTTCTTAACTGCTACCCTCAAAGAGCCCCTTTCAGCCTGGATTTCTCCATATAAGGTAATACCTCACATAAACACATTGGAGAACACATGATACTTATTTAAAAGAAGACATACAAGTATTTCACTTCTCCTCCAAGCAAAGATTGTTCTGGAACAGAGAAAAAAACTTGTTCTTTGTTCTGTGAGAACCTTGGCCCTTCCTCCTAACATCACTTTCAAATTTCATGCCTTCAGGCTGAAAATATCCTATTTTTCATTAAACTGTTTTCTTAAATCTGCATATAACACACCTGTTGCAAACTTTGCTCCTTTGAGATGTTTCTGCAACTCCCACGCTCTTGGCAAGAGATTACTCTAGGTAAAAATCCAACACCCTCCTTTATTCATCATCTAGGATGTATGATTAACTTGTTTTTTTCAAAAATGTTGCCTTAAGCTCTGGGCGTTGACTACTCCCAGAGAAGGAACTGCACCTTGTTCAGTGTTGGCCCATGTTTCCACTTCTTTGGGCTGAGAATCCCTAATGAAACTGGATCTATGTGTTATGTAACCTGGCCAACTGACATCCAAGGTTTGGCATTTGCAGGAGTTCCTGCTGGGTGTGTTCCATTTCCCAAATTATTCATAGATATCATCTTGACATGGGAACTATTTCTCCCAAACACCACTTTGATTTATTGCACCAAACATAACAGAAAACTTAAATTCACAGTCTCACCTATGAGGATGCACAAGAAACCCCTAACAAGAACGTGCAGCGTTCAGTCTAGTTACATCTCACAGACAGTAACTTGCTCTCATTACAAATACTGGTTCAAGGATAATGCCAGCCCTTTCCAGTAAACTTTGTCATTAATTCTTTGGTCAAGGGAGAAGAGATGGGCATCTTTGCCAGAGATTAGGATTTACTCACTCTGCATTCCCCAGTGTGCTCATCTAGCCCATTGTTTTCTCTAATAATTCTTTTTGAGCTATTTCTGTGTAGCCAGGGAGTGCATCATCATGCAGCTGCACTCCAGGGCCTATGCTCTGTTAAAAAGAAAACAACAACAAGTTAATTCAAGCTATAAATATTCTCCTGTTTCCACACAGAAGACCTCTGAAGTACCGAGTATCTTAGTTACATTATCCACAAAAGGTGCATAGCTTTGGTAAGACACATGTTAGCAGAATTTAGAAGCTCTCATTTTTCAGCCATTAACTCTGATAATTGTATTTCACAGATGCTTTTGAACAGACACTCACATTTACCTTCCCAGGTGGGGGAGATTTGTCTTGCTGAGGATTACTAAAAAGGCTGAAACAAGGGATTTTTGTAAGAATTTTTGAACAATGAAGACACAATAATAGAATTTTTAACTAACTTAGTCATCAAACTAACTTCTCTAGAGAGAATTTGCAAGAAATTAAGCCAAACCTAGCAGTTAAGGAATGGCACAGCTCACAGAAAAGATGAGGAAAATATTAATTTTGTCCTACTTGTACTGGACTAAGAAGCCTACTAATCTGGCTACTACAGACAGACATTTAAAGAGATTCAGATGATGCCTCTGGTACTATTTTTCTCCCTATGATAAAGCATTATATGTACAGTATTTACTCTCTGTGCCATTTTACAGGATGCAGCTTTTCCCAATACAGAGCAAGAAAAGAAAAATCAAACTTACCACTGTCTAGCTATTTTTGTATTTTTCTAGAATAGCAGTTTGAATCCCAGATACCAATATTAATGCTTTAATACAATATGTTCCCTAAAAGCTTTGACCACAGGAAAAATTGTAATGAAAACCACAGTCAGTACTTTTTTTTAATCTATAGATGAGCCATCAGTGAGCACCCAGCAGCAAGTATGTATGAAATGGAAGCTTTTCATAAAAGAAAAGCACACCTCAATATTATTTTATTCATTGCTACCTGACAGTGACCTGAAGAGGGAGAGAGGGGCAAATATGGACTATTTGTACATGTAAAGGTGTAAAGCTTGCTATAACGTTGACAAGAACCAGTATTTTAAAAGCAGTAGAGCATCTCTTAAAAGTCAGAAGTACTACATTAACATGTAAAACTATAACCTTTAAAATAAGGCCAAAGTTACTGTCACAAAGGGCTGTTGGCTATACAAGTGCTGCTTCAGCAAACTGAAGACACTTGTGGGCTGTTTTAACTTACAGTGCATTTCTTGTTTCTTCCAAGTTCTTATTTTTTAAAATTTGTTCAGGTTTATCACTCCTATATTTGGACATAACCTTCTTTCTCCAAACACATGGTATTTTCCAAAATATATGCCAGATTCTACAGATAACTACTATATTATATAATTTGATCTTTTGAGCCCTTCTTTACACTTTAAAATTCTAGTAGAAGATAAAATACATAGGTTAAATCAGCTAAAAACACAGCTCATAAATCTATTTCTGCTCAACCCTGGAAGTTTTAAATAATGTGCTTTCAATAAGCATCTGTTGGGTGCAGTTGACATAATACCAAAATTCTTAACCCCCTAATTTTGAAAGAATTTTTTGTTGTATATAGTATCCTGTAGCAGTGCTGCATATAAAATATTTAGTTAAACACTGCATGAAAACAGTGTACTGTAATCACAAATTACTACATTAACATGCCAAAAGGCTTCCAGTAAACATTAGAAAGACAGAAGTACAAATGGAAATAAGAATCCTTGGAATGTAATGAAAGGTGGTATTATAAACTCCTCAGGACTTGCAAATTGGAACAAGAATTGCAGTTGTTCTGTTTATGTCTTACATAATGATTTGGTATACTAGCTGCTAGTCTTACTGAAACTATACAACAATATTTTTCAATGCAAAAATACAAACAATATAAAAATATTTTTCTCACAAGAATGCGTTAAAAAAACAGGAAGAAAAAAAAAGACTGCCCTTTCTTCTTTTGTTTAGGTGGGCTGATCTCCAGAAACACCAAACACTTGCAAGCATTCAGTACCTATAAAGATCAAGCTCCAAGAACCTGTGCTCTAAAAGAAAGAGGCAAATGGATTAGGTTGTATTCCTTCTGCATGAAATCAGCCTCCTAATGTGTCTGAACAACAAAATAAACCTTTGAAGTCTGCAAAATACATGGGGAAACCATAATTGTTACTTTTGCATCCAGAAAAATGAGGGGTATATACTCTGGAATTAAAAAGCTTTAGCTAAAAACTATTGTAGTGCTAGAAGCCAGCTCTTCTCCTTGCCAAAGTAAATGCAGTAAATGTGGAATACAGAACAATTCCTGTAAAAATGTCTCATCGGTGTTCCCTTTCAATTAGTTTCAATACAGGCAGTCTGTTAAATTACAGGAGAAAGAAATACTTACAGAGGGAGCATTTCTAATCAATATCAAATCACTGGTGGCTGGTTTAAACAAGCTTTTGTGTTCATATCACTTCATTTTAGGAATGTAAGGGTAGGATTCTTAAGTGCGCTGCATTAGCTGAAGTTTCCCAGGTGAGTCAGTCTGTCTTGCAGGGCTGGGTCAGTGATGTGTGCTTTGGAACGTCAGCCTCAAGATGCACTTTAAAAAAAGACAGATACCTGCCCACACACAAGTACCGCCAGGAAGGAAGCAGTGGGACAAGGCAGGCTTTTGTGGCACTTCTTTCCATGTCCATGACCTTTTCTTCTCAGGCAGGACATCTCACAAACGTGTTTTAGATAAACAGACACTTCTTTCTCTGCAAAGGTGGCAAAGCACTGAACACTATTACAGTGCTGCTACTACATTAAAATGATGTTGACTGTTTTATAGTGTATAACATTTCAACATGCAATACTTGGAAAGAAAATGGTAATTAATAAGCTGATAACAGTACAGATGTTTACAAAAATCAGACACTTCACTAGCATAAAAATTATTGTTGGAAAGCTACCAGGATATTATATAGATTTGTTACTCTAAACATTACCATTATAGCATGAGCTGGCTATCCAACATTCTTATGGAACAGCTGCATCTGTATGGCTTTCTATACTTACATAAGGGTATGAGCAAAAAAATCACATTTATTTCAGAGAGGAAATAAGCCTACTCAAAATCAAAAAGTGTCACGAAACAGAACAGTACTTCTACGCACAGGTAAGCGAAGGAGTGTGATTTCTGCTCTTAAATATCTTTGTAGTCAAATTAAAATTTAAATATATTCTGAAAGTCTCTGTGGAATGGGAAGAAAAAAAGTTCTTTATCTAGCATAATGAGCTGGCTGACTAAAACACCAGACTATTTTGCATCTTAATATCAGGCAGAATATTTATACTGAAGAGCCTCTTGCTATGTAAAGTTCTCCTTCATGAGATGGATTAATGGGAATTTAGAGCTGTAACAAGACTAAAGATGGATAGGGTAAAGTCTTCTACAGTTGTCTTTTTTCCCTGGCTTATAAAGAGTTCAATAAGGTCAATACAATTTGAGTAAGACAGATTGTGTTTCTTTCTTCCAAATCTCAAAAGCATACAATTATTATTACTTTTTTGCAAATACATTTGGCTTGCTAGAGTGGAAATGCTTATGAAATTTCATGAGAAATCAAAATTCTCTATGCAAAATGAAAGAAGGTTATTTTTATGGATAATGGAAGACTTACTGCAATTTTCAAATAGCAAACATGACCGTTCACTAGAATGAGAAAATAAAAGTAAAAACGGATCTATTTGTTGAGATGGGGCTTTCATGGTGGAGTATGTAGTTCTAGTACAGGGACTACGCCTATATGAATCATTCAGAAAGCTGAGAGAGAGTAGCTCCCCAAAAGAAAATGCAGTATTTACATAGCACTGTGTCTTAAGCAGTTATATATGACATATACATACACCTACTCTCAAAATACATTGCCATTGCCAAGAACTACATTTGACAATATTCTTCCATCCTCCACAGGGAGATTTGCTTTCACAGCTCAGCAAAGACTGCCATAGCTTTTGAGCTATGCCACAGATATTAAATGACAGTCAAAAATCGGTAATGAGTCCAGAAAGCATAATGCAGACAGTGGAAGTGAGACAGCATGGAATGGTCAGACCCAAAAGGAAATTGGATGCAAGCCTCCACACACAGGTCAGCCTGGAG
The DNA here is from genome assembly GCA_039654755.1 of Calcarius lapponicus. Taxonomy (NCBI): domain Eukaryota; kingdom Metazoa; phylum Chordata; class Aves; order Passeriformes; family Fringillidae; genus Calcarius; species Calcarius lapponicus. Next base: position 23,250,693 of record CM077464.1, read on the forward strand.
CTGGGACCCCTCCAGACACCCCACTCACAACTCCACCAGCTGCAGGCATAGCTGCTGAACACCGGAAAAAACATAGCTTTGTGTGGAGTAAAGATATAGGCTTAAAATAGGGTAAGTTGTCAGAAAACTGCAGTTGCAAGGGCTTTTGCCGTGATGTCCTCCAAGAGCACGCCGTATCTGTGTGCACTAGGCAAGCCTGTCAGGTACCCCAAATCACAGAATTATTAATATTGGAAGAGATCTCTGGAGATCATCCAGTCCAACCCCTGCCAAGGCAAAGTCACCTAGGGCAGATCACACAGGAATGTGTCTAGGTGGGTTTTGAACGTCTCCAGAGAGGGAGAGTCCATAATCTCCTTGTGCAGCCTGTTCCAGTGCTTTGCGGCCCTCAGAGTAAGTTCTTCCTCGTGTTGAGGTAGAACTTCTTGTGTTTTAATTTAATGGCCATTGCTCCTCATCCTGTCACTGGGCACCACTGGAAGTAGCTGGCACCATCCTCTTGGCACCTGCCTTTGAGATATTTATATGCATTGATGAGTTCCCCTCAGTCTTCTCCAGACTGAAGAGGCCCAGCTCCTGCAATCTCTTCTCATAAGAGATGCTCCAGACCCGTAATCATCTTTTTGACCCTCTGGTGGACCCCCTCCAGTATGACAGGGTAAGGTGTTCAAAAAGCTGCTGTTGGGAGGTTTGGCCACGATGTTTTCCAAGAGCACAGCACACTCTGTGTGCACCAGGCAAGCCCGTGGGGTGTGGGATGCCGCCCTCCCCTGCCGGCTCTCCAAGGGAGGGCGCGGGACAAGGCTGGGCTGGACAGGGCACCTCAGCCCACGCCGTGACCCTCCACCGGGGGCACCACGGCTTCGTCCCACCACATCCGCACCGCGGGGCAGGCGGGACAGCCCCCTCCTCCGCCGGGGCCACGGCCGCTCTGCCCCCGCCCTGAGGGGAGCCTCGTCCCGCGGAGCCCGCTCCCTGCGCAGCCCGCACCGAGCGGCTCCACTCCCGGTGCCCACCCCGCCATGGCGGCGAGAGGCTCCTCCCGGCATGCCCGGCATTTCCCGGCCGCGCTGCCTGGAGACGGCGGCCGGGGCGGGGCGGGGAGGAGCGGGGCGGGAAGGGGAGGATGCTGCGGCCGCCGCGGGGCGAGGCGGTGGCGGCGGCAGCAGGAGTAGCGGTACTTGGCGGCGTAGAGGATGCGGCGGCGGTGGTGTCGGCAGCAGCAGGCGGAGGAGCGGGGAGCGATGCGGTGCTGCGCGGCGGGGCCGTGGCCGCACAGCGCCCTCACCACGCTCCTGCTGACAGGTCGGTCACGGCGCGTCTCCCCGCGGCGAGCGGTGGCGGGCCCCGCCGGCAGCGGCCGGCCTGCGCCGCGGCGCTGCCTCTGCTCGGGCTTCGCGTCCCCTCCCGGCGGAGCCGCTCCCCCGGCTCGCCCTCCGGCCGCGGCTGGCTGCGCGCCCCATTCCCGCTGCTCCGTGCCCCCTGTCAGTGCGGGGGCCGGGCTGTCCCGGCATCTCCCCGTGCCGCGGCTGCGGCGGCTCCCGGAGGACGCTCCACAGGCGGCGCGGGGATGGCGGCCTGCGCGCCCCCGCCCCGGGACCGCCACAGCCCCTCCCGGCACGGCGGGCGCGGCGGGGCCCGGGCTGAGGGAGCCCGGGGGCGGTGGGTGAGGCCGGAGCGGGAGTGCCGGAGGGCGCGGGAGCCAGGCCTGGCTCAGAGCCGCTGGATGGCGCGGGAGCCTCCGCTCCCAGGGACTGGGCCGGGCCCACTGCGCTCCTCCGGTCCCTCGACCTGGTGCCTGACGCGAGAGACGGGCTGTTGTGTGTACGGGGGTGTCTTTTCTGTTCCTCTTCTTCTCCGTTACTTCCCATCTTGACCACTTAATTCAACCGAGCCAGAATTAGGAATTCAAAAAGTCTTGATCCTGGTCCCTAAAAGCTAAATAACAGCTTTCATGCAGGTTTTCACCTGCAGGTTCTTCACAGTAAAATACATCAAACAGCTAACACTTAATAGCAGCCCAGCCACGGGACTGCCTTTGTGAGACTTGTTACACCAAGAGTAAGTTAACTGCAAGAAATCTATCTGGGTTTTTTTGAGTTCTGAGAGGTCAGTGGTGTGTTACCTGCAAACAGTCTGAAACAGCTCTGTATCCTCTTGTATAGCATCTAGGTACTCTCCTAGTTCTTCTCTTACTTGTGACCATACTTGTCATAGGTTATTAGCAGCAGAATTGACATGAGGCACTGGATATATTAAAGATCTGGTGAGAACTTAAGTGTAAAGTTGTTCAATGTGAGGATAAAACTTCATTTGTTAGATGCAAGACAAGACTGCTTTTCCCTTATGTGGAAAGTTTTCCTACCTCTTCTTCCTTCCCCTCCATGACTGATTGTGGGATAGCAACCAAGGAAGAACCAGGACAATTGAGAATAAGCTTTCAGTATCAACTGAAATAATGTATTTTACAAAGGTCAATAAATGACCTTCTAGAAACTGAATTGTGAGCTTAATCCACAAGTCCTTTCCAGGCTACATGGTAAGGGAAGAGGTCTTAAGGTTTTTTCATGATAACTTTTCCACTTAGACCTTTCTAAGGTTGGTTCAGTGAGATTTCATTAGTTAAAACAGAAGAATACGTGGTCTGAAACGGATGTAAAATAGGAGGCATGAACTTAGTTCGTGTTTCTTTTAGTTAAGTTACTTTCTTTTAGTAGATACCTATATAAAATTTGTGGAGATTTGTAGTATGTTCCTGATCTGAATGAAGCTGTCCCAGGAGGTCACCTGAGCTCCACTCCACTCTCCCTAAGTAAAGAAGTTCCAACCTTGTCTGCTAGCTCCAAGATGCATTGCCCAGCATGAAGATCCATTCTTGTGAATCCTGTAAACTCTACAGTACTGCAGCATTACTTAACAAGGCAAGAGACTTCTGACAGACTAAATGGCATGTGAGAAGTAGCACAGGACTTGTAAATAGATTTCTTTTAGTTCTCCTCAACTAATATGGATTAGTTTTTCCCATTTGTGTTGGGAAAAACAACAGAAGAAAGTTGACGTACACTTTTTGCATTTCTTAAAAATGTATGATAAAAAAGGCTTTCTGGAGGAGGATAACTGCTGTCAGAAGTCAGAAGGGTTGTCTGCCTCTCACTTCTCCTTATCTTCCTGGAGGCAAAGCATTATTTCATCATCCGGGAATTTCACAAGAATTAGGAATTTAAAGGTTGTAAGAGTGATTTCAGTTGCTCCTAGGGGTCTAGTATAATACTCAAATTGAAGGCATGGACTCCCAAATGCTGATGATGCTCCTCTGCTAGGAAAACATGGGACTTCATTGTGAAAAATGATATAGAAACTAGTTAGGTGTTCTTTGACTCTAGTTTTGTAGTAACAGACTTCCTAGAAGTTTGCACAGTTACACTAGTAGAGCTGTCTGTCATATTAGTTTGGCAGAGCAATAAGTTGCCCCCATATTGAGTATCTACAGAGAGAAGGGTTGTCAAAACTTTTTTTGAGTGACCATGGCCAGTGGTTTTGCCCTGTATTTCTGCACTTAGAATTAGTTGTCAGTGCCTATGTTGTCCCTGGAACCCCTGTTTCACCCCAGGAACAGGGAGTAGAGCAATGGATTTGTATTCTCCTTTCCCTATAAAGGGGTCAAAATGAGGAAGAAGCTCATTAGTTCTCACTTTGCAAGCTGTGGTTATGTGGTCACATTAATTTGTCATAAGGCTGCACTGCTGCCAGAAAGCATTCTCCAGCCCTTGCACAGCTAGGGATTATTTGCTGCTTTCCCTGGTGGCAAATAAACTAGTACAGTGATACTGTGGATTGGGTCACCTGGCTCAAAACTAGTCGACCCACAGGAATAGTTCACTGAAGTGTGTGTGCTGCCCAGGACTGGTATGGGATTGTTTCCACTGGTGTGTGCTGGGTGATGAAGAATGTGCTGGGAATGCCCCTTTTGAGCAGGGCTGCAGACATGCCCATTTAGAACAGCTGTGAAATCACTGCCTGGGGCAGGGATCCAGGAGGCTGAACCAGATCCCTGCCCTTGCCCTGCTGTTGACAGCAGCAGTGCTGTTGGCAACACTCCTCTGCTAAGGCGTGCCCTGTGCAAGGAGGCAGAACATTTCACAGATGGTCTGGTGTTCTCAAGCTAACACCACAGCACACCTGCCCTTGTTCCTGTTGTGGGTGCAAGCATCAGGGCAGAGAAGCAGGTTTTCTTCAAAGAGCCTCTGGATGTCTGCCTGCCTATGAAGATGCTGTCTGTACTACTAATCTGAGCCAGGTCAATACAATCTACTGTCAATAGGTACTTACTTGAATAAGTAATTACAGGAGGGGGAAAAGTAGCTGTTCCATTAATATGCTTTTCATTACAGAAACACATTATTTATAGGCAGTACGCAGAGATATCTTGGAGGTCCTAAAGCCAGACAACAAGAAGTCAACTTTATTGCAGAAGATGTAACTGTTCAGTGTGTAGAGGGGCTTATTTTTGCTCCTTAATGTTTTTAATTTGGTTGGAAGTTCATTAAAGTACTTCAGGAATTGCAGTCACTGAAGTAAAACCCTTTCTTTAGAAGAAAGATTATTTCCAATCAAAGAAAAAATTTATTTAAAGCCTAGACAAGAGTATCTGTTTTCTTCAGTATCTGAAGAGCTTTTGAACTCTTCCTGAATCGAGAGTGATAAATTTACAGTAGTCACCATGAGTGTAGAATATCTTCCTTGGCAGACCTCTAGATGAAAGAAGAGAGTTGCTAGTTTTGATTACTTCCATAGAAATTTGAATCTGTATCTAAATGTTGTTACAATTGCAACACAAACAGCCAAAATGTCTTTTAAATGTAGGTTATTTTAGTGACAGTCCAAGCTATGAAAATGAGAAGTTAGAAAGAACAAACTACTGAATAAACAGAAATCTTAGCATATTGAAATCAATGACTTTTCTGAATTCCTTAGTCTTTAAGAACAATTGCCACCTCTGAAATTTGGAATGCAATTGCAGGGATACCCTGATAGGTCATATCAAAAATTATAGAAATGTAGGAGACATCCTGAAATAGCAGGACACCAGAGTGGCCTGATCATACCTCCTTGGTTATACTTGGGCTGGAACCACAGGAACTGGCAATGTTTTCCTCACCTTCGTGGAAGTGGTAACCTGATTGGGTTCTCTTGTCAGGCCTGCAGTAGGAGGAAGAAGGGTAGTGGGTAAATGCTACTGTTAATAAATCGTGAGGGTTTTGTTCTCCAAGTAGTTAATTTGTAGCATTCGCATGATTGCAAATGCTGAAGTTTAACAGTGAGACTGATAAATGCTTTATTCAGTTACTTTACTTGAATTATTTAGGAGAAATGTTCAGATGTTATAGTAATCAGTGGATAGCGCAGGAACAGATGGAAAACCATTGCCTACTGAACAAAGATTAATAAGAATAGACCGAGAAACATTCCTGGGGTTGATTTGGACTTTTAAACAGTTTGAATGTAGAGGGACCTGAGCAATCTGCAATGGAGAACTAATACAAATTAATTCCTGTTTCTTACATAGTAGCTGTTGTTGAAAAGGTTTAGAATGTATCCAGTTTCAATGTGAATTACCACTGAGAGAATCCCTTCTAATTAATAGTAAATTTCTGCTGCATACTAGCTAGTAGCCAAGAGGACTGCATGGAAGTTGGAAGAGAAGGGAGAGTAGGTGGGTGCTGCAATTTCTGCCTGCTTTAATGGATGATGTGACCAGCTGGGTAAGTATCCAGTGCAGACACCAGTGGATCCTCAGTAACTGCCTGGCTACGAGCTCTGATTTCAGCTGTGGGCTATGCACCTTGCAGGTGGTTCTCTCTTCACAGATGTTTCACTTCAACTTAGGGTGTCAGTTTCTAACTGTTCCGCTGTGTGGGTCTCAGCAGTCCTTCAGAAAAATGTGCTGTGTATGAATCTGCACTTCCAGCTCAGAATTCAGAGTAAGGAGGACTGTGCCAGATGGGATATGCAGTAAAGGAGTGCAAGGGTAGCTTTTTGCAGCGGGGGGGTTGTGTGTAAGAGAGTAAGGGGCAGTGTAAGCATGGCCAGAGGCCCTGGTCTGTGCCATCAAAGTAAGAAGCATGTCTTTATGTCAGGTCCCAGGGGAAGGTGGAGGTGTAGGAGAGAGGGGAAGTGGCCGGGTTTGACAGCTTGAGCTGTGTGCTGCTTTAATAGTAGGACAGATGGGCTTGAGACCCTACTTCAAAGAAGGAATAAGTGGATAGGTAGAGGTGCTGTAGGATAGGATACTGTTTGGAGGTCAGAGTGCTGTAAAGGAATGGGGAAGGTGAATTTGGTCCATGATACTTGTGTCCTTTTCTGATTGTTGTGTGGTCATAAATTGTTGTGGGTATCCACTTTGTTAAATATTCAGTTGTTAAATATTATGCAAACATACTTTAAAAAGGGAAAAAAGAATATAAATTAATATAAATGCTATTTTTATTTATAACCCACACAATTATAATGAAAGTATAATTTAAAGAAAACATAATTGGAGAAAGAAGAAAAAATGGTGATATGCTTCACCTGGGCGTGTTCAAGTCCCAGGCACAGGGCTATGAAATGCTCCTGCTGTTGAAGGCAGGGGTGGCTTCTCCAGCAGCTGTGTCAACATGTGTAACAGACTGAAGAGCCTGACACTATTAACATTCTTTTCATTGTGAGTACAAGGCTGATTAAATTAATTCTAAACTGTCTCTTTGATAAAATGCATAGTTTGAATCCCCGCATTCTGTAGTATAAGGTCTCTTTTGTCATCTTCTAATAATATTCAGATCTTCCCAGAGCCTTCCTCGTGTTGTCAGTTGCTTCTTGAAGGCTCTGCTAGACAGAGCATTTGAACAGTGATCATATCTGTGTCAAGTACAAAAATAAAGTCTGCCTGTTCCTCCTTGATGTTGCTGTTTACATGTCAGCTGTTCTAGCCAGTGTTCTGGTGAAAGCTCTGTTCAACCTGACTTACATCTCTAGGTTGTTACCCAAGCTGAGCATCCCTGAATCATGTGCTCACAGTATGTGTTTGGCATGCTGATGCCTTTGTTCCTGCTGTGCAGTTACATTCTATTCTATTGAACTGCACATCACTGATCACCTTTTCACAGACAATGCAGACTGTTCTGTCATCTCTATTATTTGTCAGTCTCCTGGCTTTTGTTTTTACTTGCAAATTCTATCCGTATATTTGATACATACAAATCGCTCTTCCTCTCCCTCCCCATCTCCATCCTGCCTCTCTTCCCTCTGCCCCAGTTACATAAGGCTAATGCCAAAACTTTGTAAGACCAACCAGAAAACTCAGATTAACTTTTTAGCGGCCCTATTCTCTTGCTTTTTACATCTGTCATTTGAAATCAAATCAGTGGTAATATATATGAAAACATCACACTATAAACGCTAGGATCTGAAAACAGGCATACTGGTTGCTTTTCCAGTTCCCCTGTGAAATGCAGCATAGCATGGAGAGGTAAACAGGTGACTTCTTCAACCACACAGCCAAACCTAGCACAACTTGGAACCCAAATGAAAGACACTTACTGACCATTTGTATTGAAAAATACATTGTGGAACTTGTCTTTTTTTTTTAATTGTATTTAAATATACTAAAATGATTTAGTATCTACTTTTTCAATTGAAGTGTTAAGTAACAAGCTGTACAGCTAAGGGTAATGTCATTATTGCTGTCTTTATCAGGAAAAAGTTGTGGGCTCACCAAAAGTGTCAAAAAAGATGCATTAAATCCTTAATAAGGATTAAATAAGGACTGTGATAAGTATAATAATTCTGACAACTCTAATACTATTCTCCATTTAATAATTCAGTTATCTAATCTTGTATTAATTGTTTTGTCTGGTACTGGTGCAGGTTTGTAGCTGACAAGCCTCTGATTGCCCAGAGCTTGGAATAATGGAGCAACTTTATTTGATATTTTTAGGAATTTCTTGAGTTTTTCAAGATTTACTAAAATTTATGCAAAGTCCTATACAGTACTAGGTTTCATAGTCCCTAGGATGTTATTATATTAAGATTTGCAATATATGCAGATCAGTTCAGCAGGGCAAAAATTGTTAGAAATGTTACTGGGTTGGTGCAGCAATTATTGCATTAATCAAATTATTAAATTTAATAAAGAAGTAAAATTAAAAGTACATTAAAATTCAATTCTTAATTGCACTTCATCCTCAATTCAGTTTTAAATTTTTTGTGTAAATTATCTAAAGTAGATATCTATCTGTCCTACGTGTGTAGATTGAGTGTGGTGTATCTTTATTACTGCTTAAGCCAGATCTGTTTGGCCTCCTGAATTCTGTTTGAAGAATGTCTTATCACTAATTTAATAGCTGCCTGGTGTAGCAGGTCAGAAGTTTCCTCAGATGTTTAGGCTTCTTTCATGTACTGCGCATGTTTTCCAATAAATGTTCATTTCTTCCTGCAGACTGGTGTATCTGTTCACAGGTACTGCTCCTTGATGTTTCTGGTATTGCTTTTTTAACAAGGATATTAAGATGCTAGTCCAAAACCATCTTTGATCCAGGGTTTGACATGAGTTCTCACTCCCAAACTATTTCAAAACAAAAATACCTACTCATTATGGCCACTTTCCCTTTCCTAGCATCTGACTGCAGTTCCTTCCCTCTGCACTTTCAGCTGGCATGTAACTGTACAGCTGGTGTACCTATTATTCATCACAGAAGAGCAGGAACAAAAAGTGGGAAGTGAGGAGGGAGCTTTCTCAGGCACCTCTGCTGCTGGTGAGATGGAATCTTTCTGTCTCCAGTAATCATTTGCTCCTCACTGCATTTAAAACTTCCACCTTCAGCTGCATGTATCCAGCTGATTTCAGGCTGTGTTCTAGTAGTGTGGGATGTAGGCAGCCATTTTTAATGGGTTCTCTTTTCAAAACTGATTATTGGTTATGCCTGCAAGGCAATCAGCCCCATGTGTCTTTATATAAGCATCATTATAGAAGCAAAGGTTGCTTACTTTAATTTTCCTGCTTTGACCAAAATACATCACTTCAGTGAAAGCTGCTTTATATATTTTTCCCTGTATGTCAGTTTTTGTGCAAATAGATTTATTAGAGAATGCTCTTCTTCATCTTTGTTATCGGTACAATTATGTCAGCAGAAGTGTCAGCAGAGGTTTAAGTACTTAGTGTAAACGTAGCTTATTTGGAAAAATGGGTGTCAAAAACATGATTGTCAGAAAGATTATTATATATTTATATACTCAAACCAAACACCTCTGTTTTTTGACCTGTGGTTCCTAAATTTTGACTAAAACCAAAACATGATGTAGAAGGTGTCTGATCCCATCTGATCAGATTGTTTGTGGCAGTCTTTTGATCTGACTAATTTATTTTTTTTTGCATTTGTTTTATTGTGAAAAGCTATTTTGCTAAGCTCTGCTGATGGCAATAATGGAACTGTTAACTGGACGACTAAGCGAGCCCACAGTTATGTTATCAGCAGAATAAAGGCTGTTCAGAAGAATGGTGAGTTTAGGTTGTAAATTTAAATACCCTGTTGGTTCAAGCAAACCTGCTTTTAATATTACTCTTGCTTTTCCAGTAATATCCTTGTTTTAGGAGTAGGGTGCTATTTTAAGGTAAGTAATTTGGAAAACTTTACATTTCTTCAATCTTCAAATATTCACAGACCTGTGTGTTCTTGTTAGTCTTCCCTGACTTTTCCTGTTCCTGTAGCTTTGCTTGAAATAATGGCTGTGTTTATACCTAAAACTGCACATTTTCTTATCATGGCTGGTTGCTTAAGATACCTCTGCAGTTTGCTTAATACATTAACTTCTCTGTAACAATTTAAAAAAGTCTTCTCAGACATGAATGTAAAAAGATGTAAAAACACTATTTTATGTCATTTATGCAAGTACATATCAAATACTGTAGCTAGTGCACACTGGCTGAGAAGAACCTTTGCACTGATTGCTCATCTAGGCATGCAATCTGGATTGGCCTCCAAATCAAGTTATTTCTGGAATTGTTCTTCATCTGCTAAATATCAGTGGGGAGAGAACCAATTGAAATTTCTAGGGAAAAAGAACCAAAAAACTTCCGGGTGAATTTTTTCCTGAGGATCATCAACATATAGGCTGCAACCAACATGGTGAAACTGCTGAAATTTCTGCAGATGGGGGTTTTCTGTTTCTGGTAACAGGCTCTGTAATGCAGGCTGATAAAATCCTGTCTGAATTCCTGGCTGTGCCTGTGTAAAAGACCTCTAAGGAGATCTTGGGATCTACAGAAAGTCCTCCAAGCGATATGGAAACAAGAAGGAGGAAAGCAGTGCTGTCAAGGTAGCCAATTCTAGCAGGGATCTGATGTGATCCTAATGAAGATTTTTAATTTCCCATTATTAGGTTTACAGAAGCTTTTTACAGTCCCTGAGACTTTTATCTACCATGGGGAATTTGCCCAGACAATTCACAGCTGGCAGTCTGCTGTATTAGATTAGTATCTATTTGTTAAGTATATTCAGTTTTGTCCCTGGATCACCCAAGTTCATGATTACACATTCATCTCCAGTCTGTCTCCTGAAAATAATCATGGGTTTCAGAAACTAATGAAGAAAGTAGCATTTCACTTGTTTCATTATTGAAAAACTAGTCATAGATGTAGTAGACTGAAGACTCATCATTTTCCTTCTGGTTTTAAAGAAACTTCTTGGGGGAGGGGGAAACATGGAGGGCACTTCTGTCAAGGAGGGCAAGAACTTAGGGTTTTAATCACCATACTTGTGTCATTATGATGCATTTGTCATTACAAGATAGAACAGGTTTCTGGGACTTTTCCTTTTGAGAGATGTTTCTAGACTTCCACTAAGATCAGTGTTTTACATCTGCATCAAATCCTTGCTGGTATACTTATTTCAGCAGCAGGGAATGTCTCATTGCTAGGAATGGGCAGGCATTTAATGGTGGTAATAGGTTTTCTATAGCAGACAAAATAAGTGTTATATTTTTTTTTCAGTAACTGCTAATTCTATTATGTTTGGTTTTTTTCCTGAAAGAATTGGTTGCTGAGAAAAAAAGCACATTTCTTTTTCACTGTTCTTCCTGTTTGAAATAGATTTTCATTGTAGAGGAAAAGCATCAGAAATGGAAAAATGATCTTTTCTAGGTATTTGATGCACCTTCAGCCAGCCACCATATTTTTGTCAGCTCTTCTGTTCTATTAATGTTACTTTTTCAGCTTTTCTTGAAAATATTTTAAAGGAAATTAGTTAACTTCCTTGTGCTGTTTATGGCTCATTCACAGAATTTAATGCAGAAGTTTTTTGGATAATAATTTACTAATTTTAAGTAAGTAAATCAATGATCTTACTGTACGTAAGTCTACATAAATGAAAATTACACGGACTGTTTTATTAACCACGCAGAATTGTAACAACACAAATTTCAAGATTATTTTAATTTTTTCACTAAGATAAAATTATTAGAATGGCGTTCTGTTCAGTATTGTGTTGGAAGTGGTTTTCAGAAAAGCAAATGCTGTGGAATGTGATCAGTAGTATATCCAGAGTTATGCATTCTGCAACATTAAGCTTGAAGAGTGGGGAGTATGTAAATGTGGAGGTCTGCATTACAGATGTCTGCATCTCCTCTCGGATGCCTCTGCAGTCCATGGAGATCTAGTCAGTGTAGTGTGGAATCTAGGACATGATTCATCTCACTTTACAGGAGAAATCAAATAAATCAACCCCTAGAAGCATGTGTTTCTTCTCCACTGACTATAAAAGGAGCCTGACTAACTTAGTGGTGGATGTTGTTTCTGTAGGCATCTAAAATTAGGTGAGAGAGATTCCACTCAGAGTACGTGGTGCGAGGGCTGGAATGCCTGTGATTAATGCCTAATTAATGGTGCCTTTTTAAGCAGATCTCAAGTAAGAAAGTTGCTATAATTATAAGGCTGGAGAAATTATACCAGGATTAAAAAATTACACCAGCATTGAAGAGTTACATGAGCTTTATCCACATTTCAAATGTGTCCTGTTTATTGATCCAAGGTTGAAATTAGCACCTCTGGGACCTACAAGTTTACTTCTATCAGTTTATTAGAATGTCTCTGAAATGTCTTTTGGAGTCTGTCTTCCCAGCAACAGCACCTCCATGCTGTATGGCCTATAATTTGCTTTTGGAGATGTGATTCCTCATGAAGTTTCTTCCAGCTTCGCAAGCAAGGCTGGTAGCTGTGTGTGGTTGTCTGTGGCTTACCATCTTTATCTACTACTTTTGTAATCTTCATCTCACTGACAAAATCTATTAGCAGTGATCAATGCTTTTAGGGCATTAAATTAAAATTCAGTAGTAATAAAATTAGTAATACAAGATACAATCTATCTTATTAAGACACCTTGAGAAACGCCTATTAAATTAGCATTCTGTTTATACTTACTTTTTGAAACTTGTTTATAAAGTGGTTCTTATCCATCTAATTTATTGTAATCATTTCTTCATTCTTCTAATTCATTAAAATGTGTATGTAGTTCTGCATCAAATGTGTTATACCTAAAAACGCTATGCCCTTGTCAGCAAATTTTGCACTAAATAAAGACCACCTTTTTGCTTTTACATATGATGATTGTTCTGAATTTTCTTTAAGTTTTTCATTCTCAGTCCCATGAAACATGGCTTCATTTTTTTTGTTTGGAATCAGTTTCACCTGAATGACCTATAAATACCCTTGTCCTTTCGTTTTATCCTTCAATACAAGCCCAACATCTTCAGTAAAGTGCTCTCTAACCAAAGTTTGAGTTGTATTTTACCCTCATGGTCTAAGAAAGTCTAGCTGTAAGAACTCAAAGAAATCAGCTGAAGTGAATTGCTATGTACTTTTCTGCACAAGAAGTGAAAAAATCTGCCATTTCTGTTCAGTGGGGAGTGACAACTGGCAATTGGTAAGGGACCTCTGTATTCCTCTGTTGCTTTCTCTATGTAAAATATCAGGAAAACATGATTGTGTAATTCATTTAATGTACTTTTATTAACGTAATATTAAAAATAAACCAACTATAAAATTACAATAGCCTTTCTCATTTTTTTAATTACTATAAAAATAAAGTGCTTATACAAATTTTGAAATCTTGACATAGGCAGTTTTGTTATTGCAGTCTTGGAAAGGATCCTGTTGGGCAAAGAGAGGGTTTGCTCTGTGTTCTGTTCTTAAATCTATGTAACCTTTTAAAAATCTTATTAACAGGTGTCTAATATTTGTTGCTTTCCTTTTCCCAGATGCCTGCATTGCTGTTGAAATGCATGAAGTTACCTAGAGCATGTCTCATTTTTGCCTTTTTTTCTGTCTCTTATCTCTCCTTCTGCTTTTCAGTGTACACAATTCTGTCTAAGGTGCACTCTGATCGGAATGTATACCCTTCTGCTGGAGTTCTGTTTGTTCATGTTTTGGAGAGAGAGTACTTTAAGGGGGAATTCCCTCCTTACCCAAAGCCTGGTATGAGATGCTAAGATCTTCCATACTATATGCAGATACAGAAAAAATATTGTTTTAAAAAATTGAAGTCTATTTAGCATACCTTGTGGTTCAACATATAAGATAAACAAGACAGGTTTTAGTTTCTATTGAAATATCTTCAAATGAAATAAAATATGTTGTATATGTAGTCCTACACTTCTGAAATATTCTAGTTTGTGATTGTTTGGGAAAAAATGCATATAATTGTATATTGTGAAAAAATGTACTTAATTTGGGAAGGTGTAGTAACTCATATATATCTGATATTAAGAAGTGCTTCATCATTTTTGCATTAAATATGAAATTGTGGAAATTTATGTCTGTTAAAAATGCTATTTATCTGGTTATTGTTTGAGACATACAGTATGTATCAGGGTATATGAAGGAGCAATTTGAAAGCATATAGTAAATATAAGACAAAATAGAAGATTAAATCAAATATGAGACTTCATGATACTGTTTTCTTTCATTTTTAAAAATAGTCCTTTGGTTTCAGCCTATTTCCTATATTTAGGAACAGTTTACTGTTAATAAGGAGATTGGTTTTAGAGAAGGAGCTGTGATTTCCTAAGTATGGTTTTGGCATACGCTAAAGCTTAAAGACTGGTCACCACAGGTTAGAATATGTGCAAGCAGTCTGGTAGGGGTGGGAAGAGAGAGAACATTCAGCCACACATGCTTATCAACAGTGAAAAGGAATAAATGTATCCAGTTTATATAAATATGACTCCTTTCCCATAAAAGGAAAATAGGAAAAACCTATGTATAGTGCACACATAATCGAAGCCTGTTTCATTAATAAACTTTTGAATTTTTTGGGGAGTGCTGTTACTAAGACTCATTTTAAAGAAAAATAAGCTTCTGTTAGCATTGGTTAAAATTTGAGTAAACATTAGTAAATCCAAATGTTTTTAAAATTTCATCTCTTTGTAAAATGGGTGTTTTTCCTGACACGGATACCTGAGTCTTCATTTATGCCATGGTGACTGGCAGAGTGAAGTTTGCCTCTGTTCCAGTTTTCTCTCAGTTTTGTCACATAGGTGGAAGGAGCTTGGAAATTTTACTAATGATGGATTGTCTTACAGATGCAGCCTCTTGACATTCATGTGATTCCAAGGCAATAGGAATCTGGTTTCAGATCCTTTGAAAATTGCCTGTTCCCACAGACAATTGTGATTATGTCAGAAATTCACTGTGAGGTCAGGTGTTGTCATGGTACTCTTATTTTTGTCTGCTGAGCTGGATCATTGCCATGGCTTCCTTGACAAAGGAAGGGCAAACCAGCATATCTCACAGGTGGCTTTCAGAATTTTCCTCAGATCATTTGTGGTGCTGGGAATTTGTTTAGAGCAGGGTGCTGGTAATGCCAGGCTGTGGGTTCAAGCTCTGAGGTGCCATTCACTTAAGAGTTGGACTCCATGATCCTTGTGGGTCTCTTCTAACTCAGAATATTCTGTGATTCTGAATTCTGTGATTCTGACTGCAATAGATTAGATTACTGGTATGTCCTGAGAGAATTGTGAGGGTAGTTGTGTTACACCTAAGTATGGTTTAGTCTGGTTCTGGTTCATTTTACTCAACCAGATGTGGAAATGTATACCTAAAGACTAGTTACCCTTGGGCAGCACATCTCAGTCTCTTTGTCCCTCTCTGGAGGAGATAAGAGCTGTTCATTCTTCACTGGGCTCGGTTTCTGCTTTCTGGGCCAGCCTGGCTGGTACCTCCTTTCATCACCTGTCCTATAATGCTGTTGCCCTCTCCAAGCCGAGTTGGAGTGCAGGGCAGAGGTGTCTGTGCAGGCTCAGAATGGATTTGACTTGAGTTCTGTGCCTCAGCTGGACACTGCCTTGGTGGTGAGGATTTGGTAGTGTTCAGGCCTGATTTCATTTACAAAAGCTAAAATAAGCTGAAGTAAAATCCAGACTTATAAGAATATCAATAAGAACCACAAGAACTGTTGTACTGGTTTGACTTGAGGGGCTTTTACAGCTGGACCAATGCATTTATTAGCCATCAGTGGCTCCAATTCACAGGAATGTCTGATCCTTTTTTGAATTAATTTGTTCTCTAAATTAAAATGATTGCCAGGCTGTGGGTGCCAAAGACCTGTATGTGTATCCTAATGCTAACAGAAGCTTTCAGGCATTATTGATTACGGAGTACTCTTTACAGTACATTGAGTACCTGGATCTATCAATAAAAGTAAGTTGGGAGGGGAAATCAAAGGACTGAAACCTTGTGCTTTTGCCTGTAAGAAGGTTAGATGCTTCAATTTGAGGTGGAACTGGGCTCTGAAATTCAGACCCACTAGTTACTGAACATGAGCACTCAGCCAAAATTCTAGGAAGTACCTGCACATTTATGTCTGCAGTTGGTTACACTTTCCAGATATTAATTTCTTAATACCTAGAAGTGCTAAGTAGTGATTCACTTATTTCTGATATGGTAAAGGTTAGCAAATTTTTTTATTTTTTTCTTCTTAGAAAGGTTCAGAAAACAAGTGAAAGCAGAATATGACTTGCTAGTTGAAAAATTGAAATCAAAGCATTTAACATTTTCTTGTAAATATTCTAATATAATTTCTCTTATCTAGGTGAAATAAGTAATGATCCTATAACATTCAATACCAATTTAATGGGTTACCCTGACAGACCTGGATGGCTGCGCTACATCCAAAGGACACCGTACAGTGATGGAGTGCTGTATGGCTCACCAACTGTGGAAAATGTGGGCAAGCCAACCATCATTGAGGTATTTGCTTTCAAAAGTTCAAAAACACATATTTTGATTTAGAGTGTAAGGTTCAGAACTGTCAACAAGTTCCCCCTTGGTTTTTAAGATTTAATTGCTATTTCATATTCAAGTTTTATTCAAAATACAGAGCAAAAAAACCAACTTTGTAAGCAACTGTACTTGAAGAATAACTTAATCATAACTTTGTAACATTCAACCTAAATATGGGTCAGACATTTCCCCACTAGATGAAAGTGTTCAGCCAATAAGCAGTTGTGGGTTTTTTTGCTTGTTAGTTTTTGTTTGCTTGATTGGAGTTTTCAGTTTGATTGGTTTGGGGTTTTTTCAATTATTTTTCATCAAATATCCCCCTGTTCATTATTCATGTTTATTGATAGGTTTTATTTTATTTAGCACTTTCATGAATTTAATTCATATGAGTGTAACAATGACAAAGCTGTATTTTTGAGAGTTAGCTATTCAAATGTTTTAAAGCACTAATTATTCATTGAGCAGCAATTCAAAAGGGAAAAGGGACAATATTTTCTACCATGTATTTCATAGACAGCAGACTGAATCAGGCACTGTGTGGTTCACAGTGTTAAGAAATCTGCGCAATAACTTGCTCTAGCAATTTTGCTGCTTGAGCAGTATATTTGTCTTAAATGCTTGATGACTATTTTTTTTTCTAAATTGCATTTGATGTAGTTTTTTTTCCTCAAGAATAATAGCTCTGAATGTTAAGTTATACTGCAGATAGTTTCATTCATAGATGTTTAATTTTGTACCCATGATTCTGTTTTGATTTCAGCAGAACTAATACTATCTGAGAATTGATCATGTGCAGAAGTTCTTGCAGGCTTTGCTTAGTTTTATTTAGAGGAAACCATTATTTGAAATTGCCATTTTTAAAATGGCATCTGCTCTTAGATTCTAGGATCTTTATCAAGACCTCCATTCTAAGCATGACCCCAAGCCATATTTGAAGTTAATCTTGCCTAGCATACAAATTAATTCCTTGCAGTTCAGTCTTAGATGTGGCTTTTGAATGAATTCTGTGGTATGTGAGGAGGGCAGATGGCATTTGATCCTCTTCCTAGTGCCCTCTGAGAGAAGTGATTGCATATTCCTGGCCCGAATAGAACTTCCATCATGTTTTAATTCCTGAGGGGATGTCATGGGGAGCTCACTTAACTGGAGGAGACCTCATGATGGGGAGAGCCTAGCATTATGCATAGCACTGCAGTAGAGCAGGTAACGTTCTTGAGCTCAAGCTCCTTTGAAAGCTGTGCAAGGACAGTTTGTGTCTGAATGAATATTCAGGACAGAGACAGTCTCTGCCATGCCTGCCTGTGGTGTGTGGGCTACGCTGGCAGTTCCCACTGCTGGAGTGCAGGCTCACAGTCGCTAGTGCCCTGCTCCTGTACAGAGCTTGTATGACCAGGGGGTTGATTTTCTGGGTACTAGTGGTTCAACTGGTGCTGAAGAAACCCTTTGAAAAATTAGCAGAATTAGGGCTAGAGAAATGTCAAATTTATTTTCTGTTAATTTTATAATGAAATTGTAACATTAAATGAGATCTGATTGTGTTGGGTAAGCTTTTCCCTCTCCACTTAAACAAACCTGCAGTAGACACTCCACAGCACTTTTCCTTTTCATTCAAATCCTTTAAAAGAAGTGCAACATCTGTTACTCTTTTTTTTATTTATTAGCCAGTGTCACAGTGGTTTGTGGTTTTGTTTGCTGAGAAGCAACATAGTTCTGTCACTATTGTCGCTCTTCTGCCTCTCCTTTGCTCTTGAAATGAGCGAACTGAAGTCTAAAATTATAAAGAAAATTAGTTTTTTTCAGTTTATTTCATGAAAGATTTATCACCTTGCAGGGATAAAAAAGGTAGAGAAGATAATACATAATTATACTGATAGCCAGCCTTGTTCTGTATTTCTTATGAATGATCACTTAATCGTAATACAACCTTGGAGTACAGTCACCACTGAGAAGTAACCACTTGCATGCATTTCAGGTATCTTAAGTATTCTAACTTTTAGATTAGTATCCTTGCTTATTTTATTCATGAAGGTGTATGTTTCAAAAGGTTGGAGTCACAAATGTTGCATCTACCTTCTAGTTTTCACTTCCCCTACATTTACAGTTTCCAGGATTTTTTTATAACTACTTGTACTGGAGCATTATTTTGAATCCATTCATGGAGTGAGGCTTCACTGGGGCCAGAGCTAAAACTAAATAGCAGTCCCAAAGATGAGAATTCCTGAAATCATAACACTTCAACAACTTTCCTTCAAAAAACCTCTCCATGTAGTTTATTTCCTAGGAGCTATCAACAAATTTAGACCTTACAGTATTGATGGAGGTGGGGATTGGAGGCTGCGTGGGGAAATGGAGAAACCAATCTGGCCTTATGATTATTCTTAAAGATAACAGAAGAGAAAGAATACACATGTATGACAGAACACTTCTATCAGGACAAAAATACATTATTTTCACATATTCATTAATTTTATTTGGCTCTAGACTGGCCAAGAAAATCCCAATATCCTGACTTGAAGGTAGTGCTGCATTAAATAAATTGAACTTACCTTTCAAATTTTAAATTAGTGAATGAATGTTCATAGGTTTCAAAATAAGGAGGCAAAGTACTTAGAAACTGGTATGTATTTCTAAATTATCAATTTAACTTTCACTGATGTTTCATTTATATAATTTTCATTTTTTCGTTGTTTTGTAATCTTTTTCACTCTAGATCACTGCGTATAACAGGCGTACCTTTGAAACAGCAAGACACAATTTGATCATTAATATAATGTCAGCAGAAGGTATGTACAGAATATAGCTGGTTGTATTTTTAATTGAATCAGCAAAATCCTCTTATGGGCTCCTGCTTTTGAAGAAAAACACTGTAAAAGAGTTGTCTGGTGTTCAAACTAAACGCAGAAGCACAGGGGAGAAGTAAGAGAATTTTTCCTGCTTTAATTAATTTTGATTTTTTAATCCAGATTATTTATGTCATTTAGGACTAGTTTTTTTTCACTCACAGTAAAATGTTTGCATCTTTGTTTTTCATTTAACTTCTAATTCGAAATTTCCCTTGTCTTTTCAAAGGGACCTTACATGAAGGATTTCACTCTCTTTCTGCATGTTTCGTTTTCTTAGTTCTATGTGTACCTTATGCAATGAACACTTGTGTAGGCAGAGTCAGAAAACAGCAGGTTATGGCATATATGGACATTTGGACCTTAAAATTAGTTCTCTTTATCACATTTACATTCTGGAGTGTCATGAGCTGGAATCCATTGTTGCTGCAGATTGGTTTTGACCACCAAATTAGCATGAATGTAATTATATCTGTTTAATGAAGTTTTAGCAACTGAGACTCTTTTCCTCTAGTCTGCTTCTTCCCTGTTGTTTTATAAATAACCAAAGGTTTTCAGCTCAAGTAGCAGCTAATGGTACTCTCTATTGAATTTAACATAATCACAGTAGATTCAAAATTAGCTAATTCAAACACAAGAGTTTTGGAAAGGTGAATCAATCTTAAAGTACTATTAACACTAATCATTACTCCAGATATTTTGAAGATTTATTTTTGGATTTATGGAGCCTTTGTTTAATGCAACACTCTTTTTCATCACGAGTAGATTTTCCTTTACCGTATCAAGCGGAATTCTTCATAAGGAATATGAATGTAGAAGAAATGCTGGCAAGTGAAGTTCTGGGGGACTTCCTTGGAGCAGTGAAAAATGTATGGCAGCCAGAACGCTTGAATGCCATAAACATTACTTCAGCCCTTGACAGGGGAGGGAGAGTTCCACTTCCCATTAATGACATGAAAGAGGGGTAAGCATGTGTCAGTGTGATGTTTTGGCTTCATTTTTTTTTTCTTTTGTTACTCAGAAGCCTAATATTTTTCAAGTTCTCTAGATACTTTGCAATTGCTGTTTTATGTTTTGGAATTAGATATGAAAAGTTTGTTCATGTTCTGAGCCCCAGTTATGAATTTATTGTGTTAGATACCACTACAATGGGGCACAGTTCCTATATATGGATGTTATAATCCAAGGAATACTAATAAATTTTATTAATTATAAACGAGTTGGTAGTAAATACGGGTTTTTTGTAATCCCAGTTTTACTTCTGAGCAGTCACTTGGCATGTTTTTCGAGTTTTTAACCATTCCCAATTCATTAAACTCAAAATTTTGAAGGAAGTTATGATAGAGCAGAGACACTTCAATTTCTGAGAGCAGTTTGCATGTAACTGTAATTTTTAGCTGTTCTCACTAAGTGAGTTAGTGATTCAAGGTGTAGTGATTCAAGAGCACTGTTGACTTTCTTCTGAAAGTTGTAAAGTGTCTGGGGAGCTCAGGTTACTGAGTGCAAACTGCTGGAATAACTGGTTCCAGTTGTGATTTGTAACCATAAATACTGTTCTAAACAGTATTTAACAGGAAACTAGTAAGGATTCAGTTTTTTCAAATATGGTTCTGACAGTGTTTTTCCATGGTGAAAGTGAAGATACCTAGTTGTTTTTAGATAATTTTAGATATTTTGGAGTCAAATAGAGTCTAAGAAAGTGATGAAGGTTCAAAATACAAGTGCAGAAAATACTGGCTTTTTCAGAGTTCTTTGGTGTCTCTGAAATTTTTGAACATATTTAAAGAAGTACTAGCCAGAATAATAGCAGAGTCACTTAATACAAATTGCTACATGTCAAATATTTAGTTAGATAATGCCTACTGTAACAAGTGGCAACTGGGACCTAATTTCTGTTTCAGAGTCCATTGGTATGTTATAACCTGGTGCAGCAGACTGTGTTTTACAGCAGCATTCCATATACCTAAATATAGCAATGAATAATACAATAAGTGCAGCAGCTCTTATTTTATGTATGGTGATGCTAAATCAAGAATTAGGTTTGCCTTCAACTTTCAATATTCTGAAGCAAATTTTCTTGGCCATGCATAGCTACAGTATGGAATGTTTCAGAAGCAGCTGGGGGTTAGCATGTTCATATCTGTATTAGGTTTAGGTATAACTAGTCATTGTGAGTTTATTTTGAAAGCATGGGAAGAAACTCTCTAAAAAATCTATGATGAGTAAGATTAAAGATTTCCTTAAAACAAAATGATGTATTTTAATACAATTTTCAAAAATAGTGCTGATTTACTTACATGAGGAAGCCACACTTGGAGATCTTTGCCTTCATATAAGTTGGCACAACTGATGGTATTGAAACATTTACATTAACAAGCAAACCAGAATATGTTGTAATAAGCAGCTAGAAAAGTTTTGATTTCAGTCTGTTACTTGTATGCTTAAAGAGATAAAAGTATATTATGAAGGAAAATGATTTTAAAAAGTCATTTCAATCTTTAAATAACAGCTGAATGTTACTATGTACAGCAATAATATTTGGAAGAGTACATCATTGTTCTTTGGGGATTTGTGAGGCATCCTGCTGGTCTGTCACTCATCTCTTTCTGCAGTGTGTATGTGATGGTTGGGGCAGATGTTCCTTTCTCTTCGTGTTTACGAGAAGTGGAAAACCCACAAAATCAGCTGAGGTGCAGTCAAGAAATGGAGCCTGTAATAACCTGTGATAAAAAATTTCGTACTCAATTCCATATTGACTGGTGTAAAATCTCTCTGGTGAGTTATTTTATTATTGCATAAAAGTGATGTTTGTAGAAGTACAGGTAAGAGTTTTGCCAGTCTGGTCAGACAACATTGCCAATTCCACTTCATTGTGACTGATATTTTTTCCACCTAGCTGACACTAATAAGATTGTGAAAGGATTTTGATATGTAGACTAAACTCTGTTAGAGTTGAGCCCCAGTGAAACCACTGTATTTGTTTTCACTAGCAGTGAATTCTATAAATGGCCAAAGAACTCCAGGGCTTAAAAAAGTAAAAGTAATGAGAGGTGTAGTTCATTAATTCAGAATGTTGCTAGTTACACTTCTCTAAAAAGTGTGTGCATGCATACATGTTTTCTCAGGCTCTGATTCTACACTGACCAATTAATACTATGCTGTTAAAAAACTGTTTCTGAAAAATGTCTAAAATATATTTTATGTTAAAAATGAAATAGAAAAAGGAATGAAAGTAATGCTGACTCCTTAAATAATAAATAGGAACATTCTTCTCAGTCAAATGCAAGAGAAAAGATAACCAAGCACTAGACTATTTGCCATGAAAGGAGAATAATTCCCACAGAGACTTTTTAAGGTCGGGGTTTTTTTTATTATTTTCTGTAAGGAAAATCAAGAAATAATACAGTATTGGAAGAGAATGTTTCAGATAAATCTGAACAATGGTGGTGAAGGTATATAAAATAAACTTAGGTGGTTGTTGAGCTGCTTCAGACATTACCCAGGAGGAAGCCGAAAGAGAGATAATAAACACTGGATGGAAAAAACTTACTGAGTATAATGAAAGGCATTCATACACAAAACTGATTGGATAACTTCCAGTCTTTTCTACCTGTACACTGTAAATTAGGAAAGGCTCTAGAAGGTTGGAAAATACTTGTTTTAAAAGAATACCCAGATTATTTGCTTTTTATTGGTTTTCTGTTGAGAAATTTTAAAAGGCCCAAGTGTGTGCAGTAATACTTACCAGCGCCTGAAAAATAGCAGAAGGCAGCTGGTCTTTGGCAAGAACAAACTATATCCAGTCTTCCATTTCCTTCTACAAGGAAGAAGTAGAACCAAGGCAGAGCAGCAAATGTCATTCTTTCTTGGTAAGGTTTTTTGATACTGTCTCACAAGCAAGGTCAAGAACATGGCCTAGGTGAAACTAAGAAGAGCTCATTGGTAGCCATAATCATAGCAGAATTAATAATAATTCTGGCTATTCCTCATTAATAGCTGGATGATGGAATGTGCTTATTAAATTAAATTTGAAGTTCCCCATGAAAGTGAAAGAGTCTGCAGGTGATTGAAGGACAGGAAGGTCTTGAGGAATTGGAGAAACAGTCTTGGAAAAAAGGATGAATTTTAAAATAAGCAGCAGAGGGATTGTGCACTAATGCAAGAACAGTCAGCTGTGCCCATGCAGAAGGAAAAGAAGCTGGTTAGGAGTATTTCTTCAGAAAAAATGCCTAATAGTGGCAGTGGCTCATAAACTAATCATGAAGCAGCATTGTCACGCTGGCTTGAGAGAAGCAGAGATCACCCTGGGATGTGTAACAGGAACAGGCTTTCAGAGAATTGTTATTTTCTGCAGCAGCTATAACACAACCTTCTGGAATTCAGCACTTGTTTTGGCTGTGTGCCACAGTAACTGAATTTAAACTGTCTTAGGGGTGTTTACTGTTGCCAGCAGCATTTCTGCTGTAACCTGCTGCATCAGAGGGAAAAGGGAGCCAAGCTTCACTCTATCTAATCAGTCTGCTTTTCACAAGGCAAGCTGAGAGACAGGAATTCTCCTCAGATCTATGGACTGGGAGGGAGTTGAGCTCTGTTTCCCATATCCACAGTTTAAACAAGTGATAGAAAACAGAGCCATCATATCCTCATCCTCCCACTGATTATGAGGTGTTGTTGGCAGTTAGCACCCCATCAAAGAGTAGATGTAAGTTTGGGGGTCCCACATTCTGCAAGGATGGGCAATGTAATAAGTGCTCCACTTGAAGCTGCTCTGACAGCTTGTTCTCACACTGTGTATGGACTCCTGTCAGTCACATCAATAAATACATATTTTTTGTGCATTGTTAGGGTTTGAGATTTAGCTAAGCAGCCAGGTGGAACTCAGTGTACCTAACATAGAAGATACTCTGGAATTAATGAGCAGAGAGTGCATCAATTTTTGTTAAACAAACACTTAAATATGTGTGTGTGTGTGTGCATGTGCACATTTGAGGCTCAGCAGGATTTCTGGAATTTCATAAAAATCTCTTCACCCATTGCCTAAGCTGTAATAAAGCATTTTATGACTTGAATTGTAAGTGATAAAGAAGTGACCATCATTTCCAAGATTTCTCAATGAAAAATCGCACAAAAGGTCAAGCATGTAAGCAAATATATTTTATTAGTATTAATGATCTGGAGATTAATGATCTTAAAGCTAGCACTTATAAAATTTGATAGTAACATCTAACTGAAGATAACAAAGAAATGGATGCAGAAAATTAAGTCATCTGGGAATGGCAATCAAAAGCAATAGGAAATTTAGCAGCAAAACAGGTTTGTATTTCTAGGATCATTGGGTACAGACAAACACACACAAAAATTGTGACCAGGAATGCAGCTTTTGGAGGCGAATTGAATTTGTGTGAGGGAGACAATGAGCTGTCCTTGGCAACTCAGTTGATGGCTCTTAATTTTCGAGCACTGGATGTAAAGTGTGATATGAAGGAGAACGAGGAGCAAGAACACTGTAGCTATGTGACTCTTCATTTTTGCCACCTTTATACAAGAGAGGACAGTATTGTCATTTAGGAAGACTATTAAGAAATTGATTAATTAATCAAAAAGAAGTCAGAATTTTGCACTAAAGATGTTTACCAAATCCTCACTCAAATACTGTTTGTATGAGATATGCCTAAAATTAATCTGTAAAAGATATGGTACCTCTGCTAGGCACAAAAGAGAGTAGTAATATTATAACATTACATAACACACTCATCAGAAGCTTCATAAAACATAAGCTTCTATTATTTTAAAAGAAGTGGTTGGATTAAATTGTCTAGAATTTGTAAAATAAGTAATATGGATCTTTTTATATGTTTTGGTTAGTTAAATACCTGCCTGTTTTTACATTATGTTACTTTTTTATTTAATAGTCTTTTCTTCTTTTTTTTTTTCCCGGGTATTAGGTTGACAATACAAAACAAGTTTCCACCTTTCAGGAAGTGGTTCGTGGAGAGGGAATATTACCTGATGGTGGAGAATACAAGCCACCTTCTGATACTCTGAAAAGCAGAGACTATTACTCGGATTTCCTAATTACACTGGCAGTGCCCTCGGCAATAGCACTGGTGCTTTTTCTAATACTTGCCTATATCATGTGCTGCCGACGGGAAGGAGTGTGAGTACTTGAATATGCTAATAAGTAACTCTTGATTTTTCTAAGATTATAATGCATAGAAGGTTATTTGTTAGAGTATCTCCATTCAGTTCATTGTAAACATTTAAAACAGGCCAAAAGGTATCTGCTTGTAATACTGAACTATTTGACACTTAAGCACATGCACTTATTTCCAAACAAGTGGATGTAAGGCCTTTAGTTTTTCTAGAAAGGGTTCAAATACTCAACGTAGGCACAAAATTCCCCAAAATCTTCACATGTGCACAGCTCTCCAAGATGCCCCCAGCAAATAAAATACTAATAAAGGATCATTGTTTCAGGAGCATATTAAGTAATTTCTAAAATGCTAGCATTCATAATATAAACCTGGTTGAGGGGATTAACTGAATTTAGACGTATTGTCAAAGAAAAACATAAAAGGAAAGCAGCAAGTAGCGTGATTTCTGCCATTTCTTACACAAACTACAATTTCATTTTGTCACAGAATTTCTTTTAGCCAGAAGCTTGTTCTTTAACCTGCATTTTTCATTTCCCTGTGTGTGTGTCTGTGTGTGTCTGTCACCACTATCACATCTCTCTACGTGTGTCCATCAAGGCCTCATCACAAACCCCATTGCAAATGCTGCCAAGTTGCGTTTAGCAATAACCTTGTCAGCATTTCTACATCATGTACTGTTTTCATCGTCAGATAGATTAATGTTCCAACTATCAATGCTATTATTTAATTCATAAATTTTGTTTTGTTTTTAGGGAAAAGAGAAACATGCAAACACCAGAGTAAGTGTCTTCTTTCCTGTTATTTTTCTTTTACCATTTAATTTTCATTCTCAGTAGCTCATCATGCCTCATACATATGTGTCATAATCTTCTTTCATTCTCTCTAATTCATGGTTTAATTCATAAATGTGAAAGCTGCTTTTAAATCAGTCTTGGCAAGGATAGAAGACCAGAATAAAAAGGGTTTGAAATTAAAGACTGTAATTCAAAATAAAATAGTGCTGTTAGAATAAATATGTTAATATACAATTAATACTCCTGGTTATTGGACTTCCCAGCCTGTCTCTTAAAGGCAGTGAACAGGAGAAGAAGTATCCTGGAAGGCATCCAGTGCCTATAATATGGAGTTTTTTAAAATTAATTTACAAGCTTTTATGAATCTACCACAAGAATCAGAGTTAACCAAAATTAAAATGAAACCAAATTGCGGCAAATAAATGGAACACCAGCCACAAACTGCACAGTCTTAAATCTTATGAAAAATATCTATTCAGACAGAAAAATCTAATGGAATAATTACTGCCTTAAAAAATTAAATAAATATTTGTTAATTTAACTATGTGAAGGTTGTAATTGTTGCACTGTAGTCTGTAGCATGCATCAAAGTCCTTGTACTTTAATAATAATAATAATAATTGCGAAATTCTCTCTGTTTTGATAAAGCACTCAAAGTATGTATTCACTATTTTATTTCCTTGTGACACAGTATCCAGCTGGTGCACCACAGTGCTATACAGAAGTCCACCAAAGAGCTCCGTGACATGTCCAAGAACAGGGAGATCGCGTGGCCGCTCTCCACGCTGCCCGTGTTCCACCCCGTGACGGGTGAGATCGTCCCGCCCCTGCACACGGACAGCTACGACAACACCAGCATGCCCCTGATGCAGACACAGCAGTAAGTGTGCACACTCAGCTCTGGCTCTTAATGTGCTGCACGACCTCACTGTAGATCCCTGTGCTTGTCCTCCGAAATGTGTTCATTTTGGGAGGATTCAGTAATGACTCTCCAGTTCAAGATTGTTCTGATGTTTGCATTTCCAGCAGGAAGAAAGGCCTTCTGTTATAAGATTAAATGGCTGGCAAGAGGCTGCAGGCTTGCAAGAGGCTTGGCATGGAACAGTTAGATTTCTGCATGTTTTGGAGAAAAACGACTTTTGACAGAGGATTCAATTAAAACTGTTCTATTTTAGACACCCTGTCTCTTGACCCAAATCTTCAGGGTTCTGGTGTAAAGCTAACCACAAAATCTGTGGTAGTTTTATACCAGAAAATCCAGACTTTGTAAGTGGTTAGTCATGTACCTGTCACATATGGTTTGTGTTTGAAACGTTGACATTGAACAGAAGAACATACTCCATTACACAGATAATAAATTCAGGCTTGCCAAGAAAAGTGCTCATAGCTCTCTCCCATTTCCATTGTTGTCACTCACTTTCCACTACAGAAACCAGAAAAATAATTAATTCCTGTTCCTTAGAGGTCATTTATCAGTGACTTAGTGAAACTAGTGAGGCAGACCAGTGCTTGCACATGTTCTAATTCAGATAACTCCATAGAGCTGTAGCAAAGAGGCATTTTTGGAAAGGTTGGGTTGAGGTGCCTGGGGCTGAGCAGATCTGAGGCAGTGGTCAGAAGTGGCTGGTGTTTTCCAGTGCTGTGCTGTAACAGCAGCTCCAGCTGGTGCCTCCTCTGCTGGCAGGCCTGCATGGCCCCAGTGGCACTGGTCCTGTGCCAGCTCTAATTCAGCCCTAATTTACACATGCTTGTCCTAAATTCTCTTCACAATGTAGATCCATGCTGCAGAAGTGTTTTCTTCTCCCTGTCCCAGAAGCTAAATTCTCCCGAAAGGACATCTGTATAAATTATTCCTTGTACAAATGCTGCAAAGTGCTCTGCCCCATCTTTTACAGCTTCTTCTCTATTCAGAATGGCAGTTTTTATGACTGGGGTGCCAAATCCTGTACCAAAAGCTTCATTGAGTGGTACATAGGGTATTTATCTGCTTCACCTAGATTGTACCCCTTAATTCCTTCCTGTAAAAACACCTCTATCTGGTAGCTGTTAAAATAGACACTTAAGCAGGGCACAGAAATGCAACTTTGCCTTGATAAGTGAGCTGGTCTGACACTTAGAAGTGGCTGACCATTCATTCCACAGCCAATAACTACATTGCAAATGCTGTCACCTTTGCTGTATTCATGGCATATGGAATATTCACTTACAGAAACCAAACTTTGCTGAACCTCAGAAACCCATGGTGACTCTTGTTGCCTCTGGCATTTCACCAAGTCTGAGCCTTTGAATGTGGCTGACAAGTGGAATAATAACTACTTTAGCACTGATTGTCTTTATTTCATGGTCGTGGCTAACCTCTGGACATCTGTATTTGCATAGTGAAAATAGATTATTGCTTCATAAGCAAAAAAAAATGAAGTGTAAATACTGAGCGTTCATCATAATACACTTCAGACTTTGTATGGAGGCATTAAAGATATTAAATGGTTTTTTATAGGAACCTGCCACATCAGACTCAGATTCCACAGCAGCAGAGTGCAGGTCAGTACTCACAAAATACTGTAATTATTAAGTGACCAGTGTGGAGAAAACACTAGTCAAAATGTATACAGTCTGTGGACAGTGGAAATAATTTTCAAATAGAGTAAAGTATTACAGAATTGTCATTCTAGATTTTTTTTGATATATCAGTGAAAATTTTGGCATGGGATTGATTAAGCAAGGAAGAAATGCTATGTTAGGATTCTGCTTGAGAGGCTGGAATTTGGTTCAGCTAACTTAGAAACCACATATAAATAAAAATATAAATATATAAATAATTTTCTGTTATATGGAGCTACAGTCAGATTCCCAAATG
Organism: Calcarius lapponicus; assembly: GCA_039654755.1. Lineage (NCBI taxonomy): Eukaryota > Metazoa > Chordata > Aves > Passeriformes > Fringillidae > Calcarius > Calcarius lapponicus. Next base: position 23,279,648 of record CM077464.1, read on the forward strand.
CAGTTACATGGTTTGGATTTTGGCACTTGATAGTAAATTTCTAATTCCCACCAGTATTAATTAAGCTTTGAAGAAGGAGCTCTTTTTTGCAGTTACCAGACAAAGTGTTGATACTGGGGAATCTGTGGTGAGGCACATCCATGCTTCAGGTTTCCTGTGTCGTAGTCATCACTTTTGTATCATTCTCACAAATGCTGGTGTACTGACTGAGGTCAGGAATGTCCCATCAGACTAAGGCTGACTGTCCCCTCTACTTAGCATCTCAGGTTTGAGAAAAACCTACAGCCATAGCCATGTGAGAGGGAGTAAGGAGCATACAGGCAAAAACTAGAGGCCAAGTGTAATTTTTAAATATTCAAAGAGGTATCAAAATCAAAACTCTAGAGAGATTAATATGTTTTGAACATAATATGGGAACTACAGCTTCCAGCAGATTTGTTTTAACTTAGGAGTTACATAAGCAACTCTTTCTTTTCATTGAAAATCCTTCTTCTTCATTACTGCTTTCGGGGATTAAAGGAGAATTTCGTATGACAACATTTCAAAGATTTGAGGCAAGTATATAATAGATGTTTGTCTCCATGTGGGTTTTGTTATGTGGAAATTAGAAACGCAGGTATAAGTCTGATAACAGTTCTGGTACCTTTGCTGTTTGTGTTCTTCATTGTACAAATGCTGGAAATGGTGGATGACCCTGGCCGTCAAAGCCTTGATCCAGAGCCTCCAGCACTGGTTTGTGTTGACATTTAGTACAGCTTTTCTCACTCACACTGTTTAGAAAGCAGAATAAAAGTGTCACACAGGTGCTGCTCTTCTGCTATGACTGCTTCATTTCAAGAATTCCAGTCTGTCTTGCAGCAAATAAGATGCAAAACCACCTGGTAATACTGTACAGTGACAGCAGTGAGGCATTTTTGCAAATGTATTTCATACAAGCTTTGTATTTCATACAAGCTAGCACAGGTCTGTCACTTTTGAGTAGCACTGAAAAACTGCCCTAAAATTAGATCTTAAAAGTTCTCCTGTGTCTGTATTTTCTGCAGTACATTATTTCTGTAGAATACAACTGTTCTTTCATATTCATCACAGATGCTGCCTGTGACAAGCTCTCAGAAATCCAGGGGGGGCGGCGGATGGTGGAATGAATTTGGGACAGAGGGCGTTTCCTCCTCTTCCCTTGGTTTATAATGACACCTTGCTTTGTAGCTCAGATGTACAGGTGACCCTGCAAGCACTTCCATGACATGTTGGCATGTGCCTTTTGCAGCTTTTCTGAAAGGATATCCATATCTCCTGTTGCCAGAATGTTAGAATTTCAGAAAGTTATGATTTAAAACAAAATTCAGCCACTACTAAGAGTTTTTTAGTAGCATGAGTACAAACTTAGCAATTGATTTTATTAATCTGCTCAAGTAAGAAATTTAGAGAAATAGAACACCTAAGACCAAAAAAACTATAGAATGAGACATTAATAGTTAAATTTTCTTCCCTTCCTATAGAAAACTCCCAGTAATATACTCAGGGAATTTAACATACTATCAGTCACAGTGTGAATAAGAAATTTCTATTTTAAATCTTCAGTAGACCATATTTAGTAATTTGAAGAGCAGACCATGGATAATAACTGTTGTCCACTTCAGGAACTATCTGATTCCCCAGTAAGGAATAGTTTTATTTTAACCTTATATAAAAAGGCAGACTTAATAGCTGACATAATACTTGACTATTTCACAAAGTTAAACGTTAATTGGGAAAGAATGGTATGAGAGGTGCCCACTCACATCTAATGTTTATTACAGTGATGAAAATTGCTACTGGTCTCCAGGATGAACAGATACATTAGGTTTTATAATTGTCTCTCTGTCAATAGGCAGAATTCACAAGGACTGTTTAAGGTGCTTGGATGAAAAAGCTTATAGGGTGTCCCTATATAAAAAAGACTAAATATTCCATGTTCATCATGTACCACCTTTTCTGTTTTGTGCCTCAGCTTCCCTATGAAGTCTGTTAGATCCCAAATAGAAGATAAATTCCAGTTAAACAATCTTTTCCCAGCCCTCTCCTTCCCAGAAGAATGCTTTGTCATGTGTATGTTGTCTTTTGATCCAGGTTGTACTTGCAGTGTTTCTCCAATGTGGTTGTTGATAAAGGAACGATAAATACTATTTATGTGCTGTGCTCATAGTTGACAGTTCAGTACTGCTGAAGCATCATGTGCCACTGATGGATTATATAAATTCTCATCTCTTTGCAGGTAAATGGTATTCCTGAGGAAAGAAAACTAACAGAAGCAATGAATTTGTAATCAAAGAAGGCAGCAAATTGTCTCACTTCCTTACTTGTTCTGGTTGATGCATGAGTTTTTCTGATGTATATTGTGCATGCCCACAGTATTATGATGCTTTCAGTGCCAGGAGTACAATCACTTCCATATAACTGATGTACTGTATCCTTTTGTACTTTGGACATTTTTGACAATTTGTAAACACTGATAACTTTTTATATTTGTTACATTCAGGAAGTAATCTTTAATGTATATATATACATACATACATATATATATGTGTGTGTGTGTGTATCTATGTATATATATATATATATATGTATTAATAAATATCAAGCTTTATTCTGTCTTGTGATCTCTCCTCAAAGTTTTAACAGGGAAACCAAAACATCAAAGGATTTCAGACTGTTAATGGGATGATATAATTGCCTAACATTTGCACAGGAAAAGAAGTAGTGTACAAGCATGAAAACTTGGGCAACATGATGAAGCTCAGAAATAGTATTGCACATATATTAGGTATTAATTTTTTAGAGATTACCAAATATAATGAGCAAAGTTATTTTTGGAAAGTAAATAAAGAAATAAACCCCAGAGAAAATAACTAAAACTTCTCATGATAAAAATTGGGTTTCTGTTCTTTTAACAGATATTTACGCTATTTCAAAACTTGTAAGCAATAAAGCATTTAAAATCTGTCCATTCATTCACCTGGTTATGTTAGAAGAAACTGTTACAAACTATTGTAGGCAAAAATTAATGTCTGCAAATAAGCAAGGGTTTAATTTGGAACAGTAAACCTGGACTAACTCTTTAAAAACGCTCTTTAAATTTTTTTGTGGTATTCACAATAAAGAGCCCCAGTGCTGTTTATTTTTTATATCCTTCACATTTTTTTTCTTTTTGGAGTGCAAACTGTTGTGGGAGAATTACTTATCCAGTAAACCAGGAATAACATTTTCACATCTTAAAAAGGACTTAATTAAAGGCATACTTTGCTGGGAAGTGGTTTCTTTGAGAGGCATTTGTCCACGCAGCAGAAGCCTAATAATATATGGACTTTGCTAAAAGGATTTGAACTGGGGTTTCCATGTTTTTCAATAGACAACTATAATTCATCTACTCACACTTTTCACCAGCTTTTAAATGAATTTCTGATGCTTCTTTAAATCTTTATTTATGGACATCATACAGGACTTCAGGGTCTGCAGCTGTAACAGCTGACACCAAGAGTTCTTGGGGTTTTACCTCAAAGCATGGCATTGTTTTAAGCTGACACTTACGCTTTGTCTTTTTTCTGTAATATTTTCTCTTTCAGAAGCTGTATGCTCATCAGGACATTGCATTGTAAGCAGAAAACTGCGTCTGCTTTAAAATTGCCAAGTGCTGGTTACATTTCCTTAGCTGAGGTTCCTGAAGTCTCTGCTAAGAGAAATTTGAGTAATTTTGGAATTTAAGACAGAGGATAAAAGGAATCTGTACAATTAGGTCATTTTGTAAAAAGACCAAAGTAGTTGCTCTTGGTTTTGTGGTTTTTGGTTTGTTTGTCTTTGTTTTTCTCTTTTTACAGTTATGACCCAGTTCTGTCAAAACACAGAACCTTAATTTACATTAATTTTTAAGCATCAATGATGTGTTTGTGGGCTCGGACCTGAATGCAGGATTTCAGCAGATAGAACAAATCCTGAGCTGCATTTTAGACTAATTTTGAGCACCAACTATGATCACTGTGGCAGCAAAGTAGATAAGCAGTGCTCAGTACGTGGTACCTACTTGTACATTGTCAAACCTTCAGTATCAGTTTACAAAGCTGCTCTGCATGCTCAGCACAGCCCACAGCATGTGGCAGCAAATCCTGCTGGTGGCTGTTAGACCAGGAGAGGTAGCTCAAGCTACAGGCATTCGAGTTGAGAAATTAAAGGCAGTTCCTGAAACAGGTGGAATAAAGAGCCATTCCTGCTCACTTTTTGAGTGGCATCCATCATGCCTTCCTACCTCATCCAAAAGATACCAGGAAAGAGACTTCACCAGTAAATCAGGCTCCTCAGAGACACCCCCCACTTCTTTCCAGCAGCTTGGATGGTTATCAGTGAAAAGCAAATCACTAAACTGCTCACTGAGGTTTATAGTAAACATTTTCATCTCTTACCCAAGCTGTAAAAAAAATTCAAGTACAATAATCATTTGGCTTCTATTAGTTTATACTACTATTTTCAGATGTATCAGCTGTCAGTGTTTTGAAACCAAAATGAATGGAATGGATTTTAAATAATGATTTTTAATGCAACATAAGATTAAACTTTGTAAATAATTCTGGGTGTGGATTATAGTAATTTCTGATAACTCCAGGATGACATGACAATCAGTGGATCTACCAGTTTAGCTGCTCCCACCTTATTTGTATTAATGTAACAGTGTCAATATATTTAAGGAAATAAACTGTTACATGCATAAAGAATTTGTTTGTAGCAGTGCAGGCTCCACCTATTTTGGAAAGAATCTAATGATGTAGGTCACTTGGGTATTAAGAATACCTGAACTGTTTTATGATTGAAACCTTCATTTATCTGAGGTAAGTTTAATAACAAATTATTTTTAATTATTAAAACAATTACTCTGAAACATAGATTTATAAAGCTCTTTAAAGACAATGGCTAAAGAATTAGTTATAATTAAGACAGTAAATTCACAGCCTCTTTTAACATTATACAATGGCAATATGAATGGATATTGTATTAAGTTGCAACCAAATTAAACAGAAAGCCCTACACATCTCTTTGTACATACATGAAATGTATGTTCTAATAAAATGGAAAACACAAAGTAGTGAAGTTGTTGCCTGATTATTTTACAAAAGGGTGCCTGAACAACATTGTTACTTTTAATATTCCAGCCGCAATACTGCATGGTTGGCTCTGAGACCTGGGACAGAGCTAATGGTTCAGGGTTTGTTTAACTGGGGACAATGCCTAAACAGATATCCTAACTGGAGAGGAGGGAGAGGATTTGCCGCACTTAATATCTAAAGTGGACACTGAACTGTGTGTCTCCCTGATTGTAAAATCAGGAGCTTTCGAGAACAGAAGCACAGAATAAGCTGAGTTGGGAAAGGGACTCATCAAGATCATTGAATCCAGCTCCCAGCCCTGCACAGGACCATCCCCAAGGATCACACCAAGTGCCTGAGAGCATTGTCCAAACACTTCTGGGACTCTGGCAGCTTTGGTGCTGTGACTACTTCCCTGGGGAGCCTGTTCTACCACCCTCGGTGAAAACCTTTTCTGATATCCAGCCTGAACCTCCTGACACAACTTTAGGCCATCTCCTTGTGTCTTGTCATTGGTCACAAGATTAAAGAGATTGGTACTTCCTTTGCTTAAGGAGCCCCTTCTACTGAGAGTGGGATTTAAGTAGCTCAAGAAGAATCTAAATTCTGTAACTCAAGCAAGTCTTCAAGATGGGCTTGGTTTCTTCATGTTGCCAGACCAAAGAAAAGCCAAGTCAGTTCCTCTGCTTTCCTGCAGAGCTCTGCTGCAAAGTTCCTGGCAGGGAAAAGTATCCGATGCCTCCACTGCAGAGTTCTGCTGAGAGCCCCTGAGCTCCAGGCTGGCTCTGCCTGCTGGAGCTGGAATTTCATCAGAGCGGGGTCAGGGCCATTTAGTGCAGAGCAATTCCTGCACTGCATCTGCCTTAGTTTGTGATACAGCAAACTGCAGCACAGCTAGAGACAAGCAGTAGAGAGTTTTTACTTAAATGATGCTGGTCCCATTACAAAAATAAGCATCCACAGCACTTTTATTTAATGTTTAAATTACTTCATATTTTTACATAACCTGAAAAGAAAATATATTTATCCCACATACAGTAATAGTAAACAAGTGCATTATTTCAAACATTAAAAATAAATCTTTTAACCAAGTCTGTACAACAGATAAATAGAGTTATATCTACAATAGTTATGTTGTGAAGAACAAAACAAAAATTATCCCTCAAGCTCACAGTTCCCTGTTGCTCATAATACTGGCATAGATGAAGATTATGCTTGCTATCCCCCACTATGGTGTCCACCTACACTCTTTCCTTCAATCACTCAAATGTATTGATCAATAAGGGTAAATTCCCAAGCACTGGAAGGAATATGCACACAGCTGAGTATCTTTTCAGTATCTTGAAAACAGCTGGCAGGCTTAGTAACGCTGCTGAATCTGGGGGAAGTGAATGATTTATTTTTTGTTTTTTGTGATGAATGACTGCTCATTCTTAAAAATAAACTGTTCTCCACCACAAACAAACAAATAAAAAATTGAAGTAATTATTTTCATAAATTCGTTTTGCAATCATTCATGGCTGCAAGATTGAATTCAATGTTTTACCTGGGATTAGAACAAGAACATGCATATGACAGTATATATGGTACAAATTAGGATTCATGTTGTTCATTATCATACATAATTGCACATATGCTTGGAAAATAATATTGCTCTCATGTTTTTGACTGCTAACAAATAATCAGAAGAAGAATAAAATGAAAAAGCAACCAGAAGTCAAACTATTACTTGAACAAAACCCACAACCAACCAAGAAATGTCCATAACTTCACTGATTAGTAGAATGTAAACAACAGCTTGCCACTGCCACACTGAAGGACTGTTTCTTTCAATTTTAAGGTTTTTGCAAAAGGAAAAAAATTAGTAAGAAAGATTGGGCACTCTCAAAAAGGATGGGAAAAAAGTTTTCTCCAGACAGCTCTAATCTCATTTCACTTGTAATTCTGAGACTCAACCATCTTCATGCATCAAAGTCGACCACTCAGTCCCTGCTCCTCATGATGCCAACTGACTGACTTGCATCCTCTTAAATGAAAATGGTATTACAGCACGGAATATGGCACTCTAGTGCTTAGTTCCCTAATTCAAGGTCACCTACAAACACAGGGAGAGGGTCAAAGATCAGCGTTCCCCTAAGATCTGATGGAGTGGATATGATGGGATTTCATCTGACTGAAAAAGGTTGGAGGGTCTTCCACAAATTTCCCATCTTGAACTGAGTCTCTGAATTTTCATTTGTTTGTTCACTGGGATTGTACACAGAACTACACACAGTTAAATGAATTAGTGAAAAAATTTATGAAAAAGCAAACAATTCTAGGAAGAAAACCCAAATACTCTTTATAAAAAAAATTTGTCTCTGAATTCACCATATTTGCTGAACACATCTTAAATTTCTAAAAAAAACCCTCATAAAGTATTATGTAAACTTGTATATAATCTTCAACCACTGAATTGATGATTACTTTTTACTTCCACATACCAAGGGTTTCATATAACATGTATTACTATTTCCACCCCAAACACTAATTTCTAACCAGCAAATTACCACTTTGCTCAGAGCACTGCCCTGGTCCGGCTGCCTCGGCGGAGGTTCCTGCAGCTCCCGGCCGTGCTGGGCGCGCTCCTCGCCGAGGAGGCAGCGCCTGCTCCGTGCGGCGGGCGCCGGAACAGCAGCGCCAGCGCAGCTCCTGGCCCAGGGCTCGCCCAGCGCCGGCTGAAACCCGCGACGTGCCCGTGATATTGCTCAAGCACCGCACTGCCTCGTGTCTCGTTTCAACAGATATGTAAACAGAAACAAACATCCAGTAGAAAAGACTCATTTTCACATGCAATTCTGTACAGTGCACTCTTGTTTCACAGATTATTTGAGAAGGCTATTTCCACACAAAATATGTACATTTCCACTATATACATTTTCCACACGTTTAATTTAAATGTCTTCTTGTACCTCCAGTTGAGAAGTTTTGTTCAGGCAGACACAAAGTAAACCCGAAGAAAGTTTCCAAGTTAATACCTTGACTGATCTTGCATTGCTGAGAAGAAGTGTAGTCCAGAAAAAAATCCAGCTATGCATAGCAACCTTTTCAGCAGAGTTGAGTTATCTTTAGGAACCACAATCTGTGCTAGATCATTAGTGATCTGAGAAATCTCATGTGCCACGCACACAAATATGAAAGTGCTGACAAGAACGTTAAACATTGGATATCCAGGAATGAGCACCAAGATCCCCTTTGTGTCTGCTGCCAGCCAAATATGGTATTGGCAAATGAAGAGCTAAAAGAAAAAAAAAGTGTTTAACAATACTTATATATGTAAATATTTTTACTTACCAAAACCCACAGAATTATTACTATTGCATCAACTGATACACTACTGCTTAAGTTGAAAGCTGTTTTCCACATGACTTTGCTACAGAACAAAACCATGATCTTGTTAAATCACACAGGGTTTGCTTGGCCCTTAACCAAACGCAGCTAAGAGGAGCATTGGATACATTCCATCAGAGCAGGGAAGAATCTGCCTCCCCCAGTTACTGTCTCTCTGGTGAGGCTCTGAACTGACATGCCTGCAAATAAGAGAGAATGCTTCACTTGCTGATGAATGCACAGCTCCATGGAGCTGATCAGCACCTAAAACCCACCAGGAAGTGAAAGAGTGAAATGTGATCCTTTAAAAAACCCACAAAATCCTATACCCCATATACACTGTATTGCAATGAGTTTCTCCTAGAAATATATTTTAGTAAAAAATCTCACATTTAATATCACTAAATGGCAAATAAAATAGAAAGCAAGAAAATTCCTACTGTTTCAAAATATACACTCAATGGAACAAGGTAACACTTGCATTAAGAAGGGGTTTTTTTGTAATGGTACATTTCTTTATTAGTCACAAAAAACTTTCTAGGGCAAGCACATTTATAAGTGTTCTTACACTAGTATGTAAAATTTATGCAAATTCTTCAACTGGCCTAAATTTTTATCTTCCAACTGCACAAACCTCACAGCATACTCTAGCATTTAATCCCCACTCCCACCACCTTAAATCACCCCATCCCCTAAAACAGCACAAGAATTAAGCTTGCTACTGTGTGACTGCTATTTCAGCCATGATTCTTAACTGCAACAAAAGCTACAATGCTAAAAGAGGTCAAACATGACAGCATGGTATTCAGTAGGCCAATAAATGTTTTCTCTATGTTATAGTCCAATCTAGACAATAACCACCTAACATTTCTAAGTTTTAATTCACTGTACTTCTGGTCATCCTACTTACCTCTAAAGAAATTTTGCCGAACCAGGCGAAGAATGAGCTATACACAGATCGGACATATCCAGGAATGTTCCTGATGAGGATGAAAGCTAAAATCTTTGTTAAAAAAACAAACAAACAAACAAAAAACCAAAAAAAGTAAAACAAAGTGACTGAGGAGGACAAGCCAAACAAACACATAAAAGGTGTATCCATTTTCACTGCACTAAGTGAAGTGCATCATACATAAAAATTTCTTTAAAACCTAATAAAAATATAAACCAAACTAAAATCCATGCAGATTATACTTAACAAAGTAGGTGTTGAAACTAAAAATATTGTACACAAATGCCTACAGCATGGCAGGTCACATTTGCATCTCCAGTAGAATCATGGCCTTGATTCTGACAGGTGTTACAACATACCTCCTAGGCATGGTCAGAAAACATGCAACACCATGCCAGCCTAAAATAAAGGTGGCCACAAATTTGAGTTAACCCTCAATTTTTAAAGAGAGGGTGTCAAGATGGAAAAAATAATTAAATATTAATAATTAAAAATTAATATTAATATTATCCCTCTTGCTGCCCCTCAAGAGAGCAAGACAAAATAATGAGAAAAGAAACAGGGCACAGAATGAGACAGCTGGGGTGTAGTGGGGCAGGGCACGCAGCAAGAGGAACACCTAAATTTAAGAAAAACACATGCATGGCTCTGTGGCCCACGCCTTCTCTGTCTGGAAGTGACTACAGCGTCCCATAGTTCCTTCCTACACTAATACCTCCCAAACACCTTTCTTCTCTTCCACAGCTTTCTTCTTTTCCACTGCTATGTAAAATAGTCAAAAGTCAGGTTTGGACTTAAATGGTGCATATGAAACCTACACTAAGGACATCCAGATAAATCAAAACCACAATCACAGTGTGCAGTTTCAGGGCTTAAAGGCAATGAAAAACTGACTCATGTTGTTAAACTCTTTCACTTTCAGACACGGGGAATGAAGCTCAATATCTGACATTCCATGCAAAAGCACAAATATATTTTAAAACAATTTCTAAAAAAGCTCAAATAAGAACAGACTAGATTCTATCACAGTACTCAAAAAGGACTAAGAATTACCTGCACCACTGAAACAGAAGGATGTAGCTCATTGCACTCTGTCTTGTTTTTACAGCTACTAGCCCAAATAGAGTAGGTCTAAAAGATATTAAAAAATAGTCTGTGTAGCAATTATATGGACATATAAAAATGAAACAAGAGTATGATATTTTGAATTGTTTTAGCATTAGTAGGTTCACTAAGATGTGGGACACTAACAGAAAAAAACCACATGACTTAACCTTTGTGTTTCTCTCAAATTCTTCTTTGCAACTAATGAATACTTATCTGATGAGTAATTCTTAATACAAGTTTTTTTCATCAAAAATAGACAAGCAATCAAGTGTGGAGATAAGAGCTGTGTTATCTACCATGTTATTTTTATAATCCAATTTTCTTTTAAGCTTTGAAATAAACTGAAAGAGTAATGATGTTTTCATCCACATCTGACTGAACAGAAAATATTTTAGTGAATAGATAGGTAGGGCTGTACAGAAAAACCCAGCTAAAATATATCCAGATAAAGATTTGATTTTTCAAGGTTTGTTAGATAATACTGACTAAACAACAACTTCAGAAAAGTTATTTTTCATATATTTACAAACCTGATTATACTAGGTTATAATAGATACTTACCAAAAAGGACACAATTGAAATAAATAATAAAACATTTGAAACTCTGTTGGAGAAAAGGGGATCTCCTTTTCCTTCTGATATCATCTGATGTTTTTGCAATGCCAGATAGATAAAAGCAAACAGCATCCCATGAAAAACCACCTATAAAAGACAAGGAGAATGCAGTTTATATTTCATAGCTTTTACAAGTACTTCAGGTATAAACTCTTACTAGAAATGCTACCAGATAAAGTAGTTTTAAAGCTACGTTTCAAAAGGTCCTTTCCCAGATTACTGAAGCAAACGAAACCTGTCTTTCTGGTTTTATGACACAAGATAGTCATAAACTGAATTTTTAACTCAACTCAAAACCTACAAATAAAGAACCTTTACTAATGCTTCAGAGAGCATTAAAGATAAGACAATTAAACTTCAAGAAGCTTTCAAGTATCTACTATCCCCTCTGCAATCTATGTCACCACTGAAAAGGCTTTCTCTGGGGAAAAACCACAAGTCTTTGGTTTTCTCCCAAAGTGGCAGGTGAAAACATTCAAGAAGCAGGACAAGAGCTTCCCTCTCTCACAGACACAATTATTCAACTGAGTGTTTTAGGATCTTATGCCAAGTTCTCACCAGCTGGCAACATGAGGCCATTTCAGGCCCACATAGTGCTTGCCCTCTGTACTTATTTTGAGCTCTGCTCTTCAGCAGCACCACCCAGCCCACAGTGCTCACAGAAGGCAGCAGTGAGCATGGGCTGCCAGGCAGGGTGGGCTGCTGCCAGGCAGCCCTGGGTGTGACAAGGCTCTGCCACCCAGACTGCCCCAGGGGGACACATGTGGGACCAATCATGTTAAGGGTAAGTTCAGCACTTAAAGGCTTCCATCTTAGAAACTCCACTCACCTTTGCCAAGAAGGAAGGAAAAAAGACCAATGTCTCCCTGTTCTATTCCCCCACATTGCAGAGTCAATAACTGGAGGGAAAGCGCTTTACCAATGGAAAATAATTTAAAAATAGGTACAAGAGTAGTCTGGTTTGGGCACCAAGACCCTGATTTAAATGTTTCATATGTTACCTTAAAAGAAATATATCCTAAATTGATACAACTTCCAAAAAGTACTATTAAGAAAGCTACCACAGTAATTTTCCTTGTCTTTCAACAGCCTGAAGTGCTACAGATGTTAAATTCTCACAGTAAAATTTTTGAGAAAAGACAGATCTAGGATACTTGATACTTAAGTTTTTTAAATCCAGAAGCAAATAAATAAACCTCCATCTTTTAAGCAAGGCTTAGATAGACATTTGCAGTACTAAAGTGGGTACAGCTCTGTCTTTTATTAAAGACTGAGGCAAACTCCTGTTTTCTCTGGAGGGCAGGAAAACAACTCTTCCTCTTCCCACAAATTAAAACATACATTTAAAAGACAAGTAAAAATTTATGCAAATGTTACATACATAGCGATCCAGCTTCCACCTAAACCACCACTCATAGACATTCCCATTCAGTTCAAAACACTTGGACAATGGCCAAAATGAAAATATCTTCTCAAATGCACCCTGTAAAAGACAAACATGAAAAAAGCATTAACACTGATGTCAACTGTATTTACGAAATTTAAATCAATAACACATTTAATATTATTCTACCTTAATTTCACTAGCTACATGGCACTAGAAAAACAACAGGATTCCTTAGAAAAAACTTTCCCAAGGAAAAGGAAAAAACTTCTTCACATGAGACAGAGTTTGAGTTTTGCCTTGCCTTAAGATATTTGCACACCTTCCACTTCGTACTGTTTCTCACAGGGAGAGATCCACTAACAGGTTGTGATAAGGAATATGCACTCCACAGGTTGTGATAAGGAATATGCACTCCAAGACTACAGTTCAACAGGCTGAAAACCAGTGAGGGATTAAAACCACACAACCCCCCTGTAAGATCCTGGAGAGACAAACTCTACACTGACTTCTTTCTGTCAGCTGTACTTACAGCAGGCAGGGAGTTGCTAACTTAGCCTGAGAACCAATCTTGTGATGTGGTATCAAAGCCAACACATAACCTCATTATCACTGTATCACCATATACATCCCCATATGCTGGCAAAAGCCAGTAACGCTAAGCACATGAAAAAACCCCATCCCAAACCCAAAGCACAGGCCCTTGTATTTACTGCATTCACAGTAGTACATTGAAAATATGACAAACATAACAAACCAATGAGTAAGACAAACAGTTGTGGGTTTTTCCAGCACCCAAACCAATTCAAATATGAGAAGAAATCAAAAGGTTCATTTTTTTTCTTCTGCATTTATGATACTGGAGCAAATATACAAGTTATGAGCACATCAAAAAGTAGAGACAGGTAATAATATACTCTTAGGTCATTAAGGATAAATATAGCCAGGATTTACAAACCTGAGAATATGACAGAAAATATATACATGTCAGTAAGCAAATCAGTTTCAGCAGTAAACCAAAGTGCCACAGGCAGCTCCCTGAGGAAGAAATAAATTAATCATTATACTGTCATTAATTTTTCAACAGCAAGCCCCAGGACACTTTAAGTAATAACTGCCAATTACTTAGTGTAGCTATGCTTTGTAATAGATCCATTCATAAATAAATGTTCAAATATTGCCAGCAATATTTTATCACTATCTACATTTAAATTTTACTTTAAGCCATTAAAATAAACATTCACAGCAACTAAAAATCTATAAAGTTTTAAGCCTAAACTAAGCCTCATTTCTAAGACAGACAGACAAAATACATAAAGAAGAGAATTTAGGTTTTCAAACAGAAACACTGTTTTAAAACCTCTGCTTTCCCAAACACTCTGCACAGGCAGTCCTTATTCCAGGTGAGTGTAAATAAATACATACATAAAAATGCCTTCCTTTTGTCACGTGAAAGGAGTAAATATTATTAAACTTTGAGATATCAGTTTTACTCCAAAGTTCAACTGCAGGTCATTAAGGATAAGCACCTTGTTGAAACAAGCCTGAGAAACTACTCCTCAGAGCTGTCAACTAAGCTCTACCCAAACCTCAGCATTGCAACAGAGATCATCTCCCCCTCCAACCATATAAATTGGCAGCTGCAAAGAGGATCATAAACAACTGAAACCTATCATTGAAAGATTTTCTAGTTTCACAGTACACTATTGCTCCAAAGTACACAAGAGTAATTTCTCTGTTTCTGGAAGAGAAGTGCCACCATAGAAAAAAAAAAAAAAAAAAAAAAAAAAAAAGAAGGAAGTTTTTTGCCTTTGAGATAGCTTGTAAAATTACTCAAGATTTCTGCAGCATCTATTCCTGGTATATATTTGGTATATTTCATGGTCATATCTTCAGGCTATAAAATAGGGATATTCCTCCATCAATAGGGAATGAGGATTTAAGGCTCTTAAGGTTTTAGCTCTAATTTAGGCAAATTTGATAATAAGCATTTACCACATGCTTGACAGCTTTTTAATGAACTGCAACACATAAACTGGAATTTCCCTTCCATTTTTATTTAAAATATTTGTACCACAAAACATACTTCTGATAGCACATTTAATCTAAGATACTAGGATAGCAAGCCCCATGTGCAGAATTGGTGCTCAAGCTGGACAGACACCTTGGCAACAAAGAACGAGAAAGTCTAAACACTCTCTGTTCACATTGCACCCCGAGAGCACAACAGACACTGCCCAATCCAGCACAGACAGAGCAACCTATGGTTTTCATTTCCATCCAGTAAAATTAAAATTCTTGTAAAACACAGTCCTGATAATCAAAACCTATTAAAAAGTATTCTAATCTGACTGTAACCAGAGGCAGAGTTTAATCATCAGCTGTTATATTTTTCAACTGACCTAATTCACCTATGACAAACCGTATCTCTGTGAGCAGTTGTTTAGCATATTTTGACTAACAAAGAGACTGAGATCTACCAACAATGCCATTTCTGTATGATTATCCTTGTAATAACATACATGTTTTAGAGCAGAAAGAAAAAAGGAAATATTACCATTTGCTTTCTTCTGGACAATCTGAGGCCATACAGCTAAGGTGGCATAAATGATCATAAACCAGACAGTGACTAATGGCACAAAATAGTAGAATTGGTAAGGTCGGTCCATCACTATGCACAGTACCACAACCAAGAAATTGAGACGAAATAAAACCTGGAGGGTGTCAGAGGAGAGACGACAGAGGATATGTAAACTGGGAGGCAAAGCTGAGAAAGATGAGGACGTGTTCCTTTAGCACTGTACAAAAATATCTATGTACTGTACATTGAAACATGGATAAAGTAGCACAGGGAACATCAGCAGGGCAAGGTAAGACTACAGGCGGATTATGTGGTTCTGGACCTGTCCTACCCTGACCTGCTTGGGTAGAGATTGTGATGAAAATAAGATTAACACTATCTGACTATTTCCCAGGCTGAGGACCAAGTGCTCTAGTTGCTGGATGCTGTTATGTCTCTCTTTTTTCATCCCCAAAAGCTACCTAGGCTAGCTCACTTAGAGCCAGGGCAATGCCATCACCAGGCTGTAAATGTACATTTAATAAGCACAATGACCTGGTTTACAGGACAATGTAAGACCTAATAGCAATAAAAGATGTGCATTAGAAAAACATTAAAGTACTATAGCATATGCTGTAAAACCTAGGAGGAAAGCCACAAAACCAGGTATGCTGTCCAGTGTTGTTATGGTGACAATTATTTTTCTTTATTAATAAGTGTAGGCTCCAATACACTGTCTTTGGAAGCCCACCTGGCTCATTACTTACATATTGCTATGTAAATTGCTACTGCAATGGAATCTCCATTGCTATTTATTAGAAAATACTTGTCTTGTAATTTCAGAGTGTGCATAATTGCATTTTTTACATTTTAAGTATCATTTATATGGTTTAAGTTTGTATTAGATAAACACTACCAATTAAACAACTCAGATTACATAGATACAACACCCATTTTTATTGTTTAAACCTTGGTTAAGTGATCTGATATCACATTATTTAGACAGTATGGATATATTATGGATATTTCGCTATCTGAAAAATTTATTTATAAAAATAGTAGGCAGATATTCTTACCTGACACACTCTGTATACACCAAAGTCCCCTTTTATCCAAAAATATGAGAAGTGCCCATAACCTGTTTGAAACAGATATGCAGCAACCAGAACTCGAATGTGCATGTACACAGGCAAAAACTGTTGAGAAAAATAAAGTACCTTTTATAAACGTCCAGGAAATATTTTTGGCTTTCCTTTTGCCCCCTCTCTTTTATGCTATTTCTGCATTGCAGTAAATCAGATTTAACTAAGAAAAGAAACACTGTGGTAAATTGCCCTGTTTCTTACTAAGCTCTTTTGGTGTCCTAACCTCTGATGTTAAAATCAATTTTTTTATTTATTGGTCTACAACTTGCCATATTCTATTACTAGTTATGAGAGACTTAAGAAGGGCTCTTTGAAAGCTCACCTTCAACAGTTTCAAGTTGCTAGCAATTAAAAATAAATTAATGCAATATTCTACACAGAAGACACACTTTTTTTACTGGTCAAGTAACATATATAATGTTTTTATCAGTCAAATCTACACTAAGAGAGAAAAACTAACTCAGCTAATACCACGTTTAAAACAACAGAAACAACAGCATTATTTACTCATTCTATTCAGTTCTAATGTCCATTTACACTATCTTTGTTTTGAAACAACATACCCAAATTGCATTCCCCCCTAAAAGCAAAAGAAATTCAAATCACTTACAGTGCTTGCTCCAGAGATATGATAAATCAAAATAACAAGTTGCATCCAGCCCTTCCATTCATCAGTCTGTTCTCTATTTAACACTTTAGTCTAATGCAAAACAAAACAAGAGTGTTGCTATTCCAAAAAGAACAAGGAACATCTACAAAACGAGGAGAAAAAGTTCAAACAATAAACCACTTTATGGGTAAATGGGTCTCTCTCAACTGTTAAGTCTTGTCTAGTGAGCACAGATTTAACATGATTTAAATTCTCTTGTAGCTGAGCTCTGATCAATTCCAGTTGGAAAGAGTGAGAATGACTAAAGTGGTGACATCCATATGGCTTCAAAAAGCCTTAGCCTCTGTCTGATTCTATGCAGACATTATACTGCTCAAGACAGCATTTTTTGCAGGGAGTTATACTGACATTGAAAAATTAAATTTGAATACTTAGAAATGGGTTATTTTACACACAAAGTGGGAAACAACATTTTAAGCGGGATGTCAAAGTGATCATTACCTCTTTGGTATTTTCAGTATAAAATACCCCCAAAACCAAGATATAGACGATTGGTATGAAGAAAGATGAATGTGTGTAAAATTTATTTTCCTTCATGAAAAGATTTGCTCTGTCACACAGATAAAAATAGGTCATGATTAGACCAAGTTTGCAAAAGCAGTGTAAGAGCATCTCTAAAGTAGAAACGTTAGGTGTGCTGATGGCAGGTTTCTTCTCCTCTCCACTTTCCAAATCAGTGCATGATTTGTTCTTCCGATAATTATTCCGATGAATTAAGCTGATAATTAAATATCCAAAAATGGACAAAGTAAAGAAACAGAAAGCTATCTTCTGTATCAGAGTGAGAGGAGGCTGAGGCTGGCAGCAGGAGCCATCAATGGGCTTCATTATTTTATTGCAGTAGACATTCATAAGAATCATTGCATTCTGTAAAAAATAAGCAGTTTTGGTAATAAATTACTAATAAGAAAGTTAACATTTCCATCAAAATAAATTCTTTTCTGTATCACACGCTGACATCAGACATGCAATTCTCCCTTATCATTACAAAAATAAAATCTGCCAGTTCCACCATATACCCAGTTGCATCTAACAGTCCAGTCAAAACACTTCTTCCAAACAAAAAATACTTGAACTTCTAGAAGTAAGCAAAAATGGCTAATCTTAGAACAGGAGGGTTCTCTCATTATTTCTGTAAATGAAAAACAGCTCGCAAACTTGGGTTCTAAAGAGGCACAGTAATGCAAGTCTCTAAAACATGACAGTGAGACTGAAACATATGGTAAGATGACATTTAGTTCATCCAGTACTTTAAAGCAACTTAAACCTGCAAAGGAATGGAACCAAAAGTGACATAATGGGAGAGCTCTTTCACAAAAAGGGCAGGCTGAAAAGCTCAGAGGGGCTCACTGCATGCATATACATATTGGTTAGTAAAGGAGAAGAAATAAAGTCAGAGGCACTCCATGCAATCAGGGAGATCTACACTGTCTGTTAGCTTCTTCATGCTCTTTACCAAACCAAATTTTCTAGACACATAGGGGGAAATTTAAGACTTACTTAGCACTGCTTTACAAGTCATTGCCACCTTAACTCATTCATACACATGAAAGCATGAAGTTTGCACTCAGGATCTAAAAGATCTAGTGGATTAACAGCTATTTTAAAATAGTTATGCACTAATGTTTTTGCTATTATGTTTTTTAAAATGCCTATAAAACTGACTGCACTCCCACCCACTGGAATTTTCTGAACAAAATTCCCTGACAAATGCAGTCCTCATTACATCCATACTGTTTGCAGTTTCAGAACATTCACTTCAGATCTTGTTTTACTATTAATACTGTCAATGTTGACCAGTGATAAAAGCACTTACTGTATCTCTGCTTGATTCAGGGAGATGCAGGCCATCTGCAGACTTCATGATAGTTTCTTGTGCTATCAATTTTGATACACTGAACACTTTAACTTTAGCTTTGGAATTTCGGGAGCTGCTGTTCAGAATACGAACAGCTGCTTCATTATAAGCATCTATTTTCTCATTAGTGATCATTTTCCGACTTTCACTCAGCATATCTTCGTAAACAGGATCTGAATTTCAAAGGACAAAGAATGAACATATTAATCTTAGACTTATCAATGAGTTTCCTTAGCTCAAGTTGCACAGGCTGCTTTCATTTAAGAGGTCACAATTGTTTAATTGTACAGAAAAAAAACGTACAGCAAGGAATAAATGACTGCTACAGTTACCAGAGCTGTTTATCACTGAATGTTCTAATCACCATTCCCTATTAATGCACATGTTGTAGGTTAGAAAGCTCTGGCCAGACATGAATGCTTGTTTAATTTCCCTGAATCCAGGAAAAGCAGATAATGCTAAAGTGCAGAGCTGCTTATGCTTTCTCTCAGCAATGGAATCACCCAAGAAAAGACTCCAAAAGGAAAAAGGGCAGAAGACAGGCAGTGGAACAGACATATTAAAAAAAAAAAACCCCAAACTTTCTCAAACCCTCTTTTCTTCTGTGGAAAAAAACCCAGCTCCTCACTTCTCATAA
This sequence comes from Calcarius lapponicus, assembly GCA_039654755.1. NCBI lineage: Eukaryota > Metazoa > Chordata > Aves > Passeriformes > Fringillidae > Calcarius > Calcarius lapponicus. The sequence goes on from CM077464.1 coordinate 23,299,056, forward strand.
GTCATAAATGTATTCCACTTGCTCCTCTTGATTCCAGTTTAACTTATGGCAGAATCTCAGTTTTACAGAGAAAAAGGTTGACTTAATTGCCTACAGGCTTCAGAAATTATGTAAAGCGTAAAAGAAAGTGATATGGGGTTCTAGATCAAAAGGTCAGCCAGAGGACTTTAAGCTCCTGTGAAAAGCTCCTGCTGTGACACACTCTGAGATGCAGATTGATTTACTTTAGGTACATCATGCCTATATTTGGATAACCAGTGTCTTGACAAGTCTCTACAAACTGCTCCTCCTCCCACTTGGGCTACCAAAGAGCTCAAAGATTATGTAAATGGACAAGGTCCTCTGCAGTACCATGGTGGGACAAGTCTGACAGCTAACTGCTTCTGGTATAAATAAACATGGTTTTGAAAGGAATGAGAGACTAATTTGTTGATTCAGATTTACCTCTAGAACCATTTTTGATAGGAACTTGGATGTGACTGTAAGGGTACAGCTGGGTATATTGCTAACAGGGCTCAAAATCTGCCTGTGTTTGTAACTAAGGTGATGACAATCTAAAATGGTGTGTCCTGTGGCAGAGAAACCAGGAGAACATTCTATCTGTGAGCTCATTGCCAATGTAAGTTTGGTGCCATAATAAAAATCTCACTAACTCATTGTGAGCCATGATTTCTCATCACAGTGTAGAGAAACAAGTTCCATTCTAGGGACTTAAATTCTCTGTATTCTCAAGAGTGTCTATTCATTCTAGACACACACAGAGGATGCACTTGTTCAACTTCTTCTATAAATAATATAACCTGAAAATTCAATTGAACAAAAACCACAGGAATACTGCTGTTGCATGCACCTGTGTTCTTGACTCCCAGGAGGCATGTATGGAGCACACAGCACAGGGAGAACAGACATGGCATGTTGAATCTGAGAGTAAGCTAACAAAAGAATTAAGAGTTCATAAGGCAAAAGTTTTTCCTGCTAGAGCTTTGAAATCTCTATCAGTAGTAGCAGCTATTTAGGTATCAGCTTAGTTATTATTGCAAGAAAGGAGAGACTGAAGCTCAACCAACACCTTTTTCAATCTGCAAGTAAGCAGTATGGATTATGTTTTCCATAGCCTCCAACATAATGATTTAAAAGACAGTGAGGATAAAAATTGTTACCTACTGTTCATTACTTTACCTTGTAAGACCCAGTAAACATCACTACTTATTGCTAATTTTTCCAAAAGAGGTGCAATTGAAGTGATATTGATTTTATATTGTGCAAGAGCTTCGTTGCTGCCATTGTGAATCTTGATAGACCACTGGAGAAAAAAACAAATAAATTCAGAACATGTATGTCTAAGAACCCTTAACTGATTGATTCCCTTGCTCCATTTGTAGCTACTTTTCATTATTTCAATACAGCTAGATTTTTTCAGTTTTCTATTTAAAAGTGCTAAAAAAATTCTTTTGGACCAAGCAGCTGTGCAGACAGATGATTACATTCAAAAACATCATCTAAATACAAAGCATTTAACATTCAGCTTATGTGTATATTTGACTTTTCATAAATTAAATAACAGAAGATGTTTTAATTCAAAGTCTCCTGGCTTTATGCAACAATGAAGAGCAAAGCCATTCTTGTTATTGAAAAATCTTGGCCAGTTCAATCAATTCCTCTCTAGACTGACTACAGCAAGAAACGCACGCAAGCAAAACTTGGTGGTGGTATCAAGGTCCAATATTTCCATCTGTTTTGCAGATATCCACAAAGGGGAAAAAACCCTCAAAAACCAAACAAAAGCCATTTTAATTTCTGATTTAATCTTCTATAGAAAATCCCTGGGAGAATGCTATACCCACTCATGAATTCCTCCTAACTTTTGACAATTATTTCCCACACTGTATGAAAAATTGAGGCAGCTTTTTTTTAAAGTATTACTGTATCTCTACTGACCTAGTAAAAACTAAAAAATGCAAAACCATAACAATTAGCCTAAATGTATCAAACCCTATTTATCTCTAAATAGCCACATAAAAATTTCATCATAAGACAAGTACACTGATTAATGCACTTCCTGAAAATATTATTCAATATAAATTAATACTTTGTGAAGCCAAATAACATACAGCTGCTCTGAGAACTCCCACTGGAAAAAAAGAAGCAGTTTCTCCCAGCAGCTAAATACTTTGAAACACCAACAGTATTTAACAGACAGTTAAAGCAGCATGTTCCATACAACAGGAAGTGAGGAATTAAGAAGCAGAGCATGGTAATGACATTCTCAGAGAAGCTCCTTTTCCCAAAATAAGAAAGCAACTGACTTTTATATGAGCTGGAGCTCCTCCAACTTATAAGACTTCTATTTATAAACTGTTATGCAGTTGCCATCTTAAGACAGACATGTCCAGGCTGAAGTAGCATGACCAACCCAAGAGCTAAGCTAAAGATATGGGTAAATTTCAAAATGCAACAAAGTCCAAGAGCACACACCAGTGAACACACACCAGTTTAATCTAGTGGCAGGTTACCACACCAGTGTCAGCTATGGTGAGGTTGCTGATATGTCTGATTTTTTAAGCTTTTATTTTTTTGGAAGCTCCTTAAAATAGAGGATGTTTATCTTTGTTCAACTCTAGATACCATATCAAATGTTTTGTATAAATATACTAGTGTTAAAAAGAGCAGAGCCTCCCCTGCATAATGTTAGTTTCTATCTCCTGCTGTCCACAAAAGGCAACAAGCTAGGCCTAATATATACATACAAGTAAAGGGAATTATTTAGCTAAGTGTCCTGCAGTTTTGCAACCTGACCTTCTGCATGCCAGAACATTATCCATATATATAATGGCATTTTCCATATGGAATACAATGACTCATCCTAGTAATAAATGCTACAGTCTCAGACTGAGAAATTATATTCTAGGCTTACTACAATTCCTAAAGCTCAAATATTTATGTGGATCCTACAGAGGAAGGGAACTTAGGGGTTCACCTAAAGGAAAAGGAGAATTTTTGATGCCTCAGGAAATGTGTGAAGGGCTACATACATACATGACCTCCTCTTAAAAGTGAGGGAGTTCGTCCTTAGATGGGCATGCCCACAAGTTTCTGGATTGGTAGAGTGCCTCAACTGTCTCTAAAACAAACTGCTTTGAAGGATTTTGTTTTAAATGCAACACATCTCCCTGCCTTTACATTTCAGCTCCTATGAAAATAAATTAGCTAATTCTTTCCAAATTCCAATTCCCAAACATTTGGAAGCGAGGGACATTAAATATGGAAATAATGAGATGAGTGTTTGTTTGACTTTGTTACTAGAACAGACTAATTAGGAGGCCTGCTGAATTCCATCCCTGGAAGTTTTAAAGAATTGGCTGACTCTTGCCAAGTGCCACACAGGTAGAAATATCCTGCCTGGTGGCAAACTGATGGGTCAGGACACTTCTTCTGGTACTTGTCAGCCCTGTTTTCTGCGATGCTGCAATGCATATCAGTGGTGGAATCTTCCAGTGCAACAAGATTCCAGAACTCTAACCTCTTTAATTGTTGAATTATCCATGTAAAATTATGATTTTTAACCTATACATACATACATATATACATATACATATATACATATATATATATATATATATGTAAGAAATATATGTGGTGAAAGAAAGAGAACATCCCAGATTGGGCCATGCTCAAAAGTAGAATTTTGTGACTGAAAGAGGTGTATTAAAAATATACTTCAGTTAGTATGCAAATACTTTAACTTTTAAAATTAATAATCTGCTTTTAACTAAATCCACTCTATTAGCTAGGTTAAAGCAAATTAATGCTTATCAACCAGTATTGCTGACAAAAAGCAAGTACTGTATGTCACACAGGTATAATAAAGCATACCTGGTATTTTAAAACTACTTTTCGTAACAACAAATTCACTGAGAATAGATATTTTACTCCAAACTGTGTTTAACAACCTGATCATGTAATCAACTTGAAAACATTAAAAGTTATCCTACAAGAACTTTCTTCTTCACTAAAATCCCCTATATATGTATAACTTACCGTGGCAGCTCCTACTACAATTATATGAGGTTTTGCCACAGAACCCTAAGAAACAAACAAAAAAAGGAATTAGTTTTAAAATATTCTTAAATTATATTAAGACTCATATCTTCATTAACTACGACTCACTTGACCATCAGCTAATGGCTACAAAAGAGTAGACTGCAGATATATTGCAGAGAACATACACCTGATATTTGCAAGATACATAATAGAATTCATGTAATAAAATCTACAAAGGCATGAAGTATCAATAAGCACCTATAATCCTGATCAATTGAGCAGTGTAAACTCTCTTTAAAAACTATTTAGACATCTTCTCCTAAGGTCAAGCAAACTGTAGACCACACTATTGAACTTTTTATCTCAGTCTCAGCCCTGTTAAACATCTGTTAGAGCTGCTGCATGGACCATTGTCACCCCAGAGGCGTGTGACAGTTCTGTGTAAGACAAGGACAAAGGCCAGTGTACCCAAACAAAAGAGCACAAGGAAACAAACTGTCTTAACCACCTCAATGCCAGTTTTATCCCAGCAGAGCAAGGAAAACCAGCAGCTCTCAATTTTTGTGGGAACCACAGAAAAAGAAAACCAAATGATAACTTCAGCTATCCTGATGGAAAGTGTTGTGCAAGAATGATCAACAGGATAGCAAAATAATCACTGTGAGCTACTACTAAATAACTCCAGGCTATTGAAAGGTCAACAAAGGAAGAAACAAGGAAAAATTAGCCACCAATCTGTAAAGGTATTACTTGTCAGAGTTACATACAGAATAACATGACAGCCTGCATCATAACTGAAACACATAAAATAATTAGAAAATAATTAGCATGCTAATTGAGGGAGATATTGAAAACAAATCAAATCAAAGAATTCTTGACTTTGCAAATTACCTTTACCCCTCACTCTGAAACGCTCAAATTAACATATATACAAAATCATAGAATCATAGAATATCTCAAGTTGAAATGGACTCATAAGGATCAAAGTATTTGGTCACATTAAAGTGGAGTCATTGCAGCCACAGAGGAAGTAAAATACCAAACCACACTGAAATTCTTTTAGCTCTTAATAGGACTAATTATCCTGCTCCCATGAAGTTTTTCTAGTTTGCTTAGGGGTTTTTAAGGTCCAAGTGATACCATCCTTGGAAGACCAGGAGATACACAGAAACATATACACCAGTAAACATCCCCCTTTCACCACTCTGAAGTCAAATTATAGATCTCTTAAAACAAACCTCAGCCCAAGATTTGATACGTTGCCTCATAGAGCCATTAACTTCTGGATACCACAGAAAATCCTGTAAAAAAAGGCAGAGTTACTCTGCAAGCTTAAAAGACATTCAGTAGACTAAAACCAAAAAATGCAAAAAACCAAACTAATTGCCATCAATTCAATTTTAAAGGAAAAACATTTGGCTCAGAGTGTGATTTCCTTATAATTAGCATGAAAAGCCTGACATCTTACTCCAGCATGGAAAACAGAAAGCAAAGAAAAAAAAAAAAAAAGAGGAGAAGAAGCCAACAAATCCACAAAACTTTTTCCTCATAAAACACAAATTTTTATTTGTAGTTCAGGAGTCAGAATTTCACCAAGCAGGTATTTTTTTAATGTCTGCCAAATGAGATATCCTTGGGTTTCTATTGCAATAAGGGATAAATCCACAAAAGGTCAAATCTATAACTAATTAGAACTTGCTTTTTGCTCAGTTTTCCACATCCTTATCAGCAGATTTTATTTGTTTCAAAGCTTAAAATAATTGATAGCATGAAATAATGATTTTCAAACAAAATCAAAACCTAACAATTCTTTTAGATGCCAGGAGCACTGCTCAGCTTTCATCTAGAAGGACAGTGTAGACTAATGCTTTTATGTCTCCCAGGGAAAGCCATGACTTCCTAGCATTTAGTTACTCCTCAGGACAGCACTATTGACTAGTCTAAAAATACACATTGAAGGGAAATGGCAGGGACTACACATGCAGAAACTACTGTGAGGAAACTTTGTAACAGAATGCTGAAACACTATCAGCAGAGAGGAAAGCTCTATCTTCCACTCCTCTGGATTGTTACATTTTGTAGTTCACTTGACTACTGTCAATTCATTATTTGGCTGCGGAACCTGTGAACAATCATGCAGTCCTCTACAGGGGCTGAAGGACAGAAGAGTTACTGTGATGACTAGAAAGGGCAAAATTAAACTCTCCACTTGTTCCCAGTAATTTTCTCTTTTGATGGTCAAGAATTTTCCACATTTGGATTATTGGGTCACAGCCAGTCTGAATATTCAGCTACCATGCCAATAATGTTGAAGGGCAACACTGCACCAAAACAAGGAAGCAGCAGACTGGGAGTATATTAACTATGAGACATCTCCCAAAAGCCCAGACCTGCCATCTCAAATCTTTGTGGTTTAGGAGTTTTGAAGATGTGACCCTGTCATCCTAGCCCAATGCAAACCATGCTGCATCAGCCCCTTCCTCCTGCCTTGTGTTCTGTCCCATCTTTTCCAGCATTCAGATCACCACATGATGAACCACATCAGACCTGACTGAAAAGGAATCCTACAAAGTAACTTTTTGGCTGAACTGACTCCTGAAACAAGGCACTCCACAGCTACCAGCGCTAGCTACAGCACAAACATAGGAACATACTGTGAAGGCCAACAGAGTAGGTCAGCGCATGCTTAAATTGCCATGGGCTTACCACCCTAAAATGTTACTCTGTACCCTAAATCTTAACCATGTACACAAACAAGTACTGAAAACCCACATTCAGAGAACTCAAACACACTGCTGCTTTGGTTTTGGTGAATAGAGAATGTGTTTTCTTCAGGGCATAAATAAATACATGACTAGCACAATGCCAGCACTGCTGACAGCTGTCATGGGAAGCAAAGAAAGCTATTGACGACAGCATCTCCATTGCCAGGGCAGAGGAGAACAGAGCCCTTCAGAAAAACTAGCCTCAAGTACTTGTTTACTTTTTTAAATATCCACATTGTAATCAACACTGTGCTTGTTTCTCCATGCAAAAACAGTGGAAGGAATACTTGTTGGGATAGCATAGAAAACTCAGTGGCAATTACAATTACCAATCCAAGGACACCCAAATATATATTTTTACAGCATGAAAAGAGTAAACTTGCTGGCAGAAAGTATGCTTGGAAAGGCCAAATTGTAATATCTGACAAAAATTATACACAGTTCCAGAGCTTATGCCCAAAACTAAGCCACAATACAAATACTCCATGCCAAATACTCTTAAAACCTAGTATGTTAAGATGCACTGTGAAACATCTGTGAAATATTTATAAAGAATGTTGATGGTCTTAACCTTCTTTTAACTTTTCAGGTCTGATGGCATTTTCAATTATATCGTATGAAATAATAACATGATTATGGTTTGCAATTTAACACTAGATAAAAACTTACCACTTTAATTGAAGCAGATTTATCTTCAAACGGGATATTTCCATGCTGTCAAAAACCCCAAAACAATAAAAACAAAGTAAGAGAAACTTTCAGAATGAAAGAAAAATATTAACATACCTATGCTCTCATCCAATATTTATCTTCAGTGGAAAGGATTTTTCTTGTATAAACTTGCCAGTGTATTCACACAAAATATTATGTTGCTTTCTTGATAAAACAAGCTACTAAAATAAACAGTTCTTTTTCCTGGAAGCAATCTAGCCAACAAAATCTGAAATGCTTTCTGCTCACTCTGTTACAAAGGTATCAAATGTTTTCCTAAATTTAACCACCCAACATAAGAAAAACTTATGACTTTTCCTCTTTTTTTTCTTACACTGCCTTTTTCCAGCCTTCCTTTTCATCTGCCCATCTCCTTTACACAAAACAACCAACACAGTTTTAATTAAAGAATAAAAGAAAATAGTATGAGGCAGAAATAAAATCTATAATGCATTATTAAATTTTCTGAGTGAAAAGTGTAAATCAGAAAGGAAGGAGTCAGATATGCATTCACAGTACTCCTTTAAATTATAAAACACAGTATTAATTTTGGTACTGATCTATAAGAACAAGTGTACTTCTCTTCTTCAAACTGAGATCTTGATTTCGACAAAGAATAGTCTCAACTCAAGATCCATTACAGCACTCTATCATCTTACCATAACTTTTGGGCAGCAAGAGTAACCTAACCAATTGATTAAGAAAACCAGAGTTCTTGGATCAATCAAACATCTTGTTTTCACAGGTGGAAGTGATTGCATGCTGCGTGCTGGACAAGCTGCCACCTTGCACTTCTAACTGACAGAATTACTAAATAATTGACAAATCTGATGTACTGTTGAAAAGCGTCTTTTTCATCACATATGTACATACATCTATGAAGACATGTGCTCAAGAAGTATCACAGAGCAAAAGAAATCAGCATTTTGTTCAACAAATGATACACCTAAATACTTTCTTCCTCATTCCACCTGGCTGCAGTTTACATACTTAACCTTATAAAATTCAGACAGCTCTTCATCAGTGATCAAAAAAGGTAAGACCTGAAGATATTTTTAGTTTCAGCTTCAAGTTAGACCTGGAAATCTGTCATTGCCCCAAGGATTTTTATGAACAGATTAGATCAGCAATTTAACTGACATTTTAAATGACAAATTAGAAGGCATGAATTACTACTATTTAAAAACACACAAAGGAGCAATCATTTTCTCATCAAGAAACCAAATACGAAGCATAAATTGCTATGGGACAAGTCAGCTTCATTAATTTATTCCCAGCTGCTGCAAGCTTTTTCTTGAGCTTCCAGTTCTCTTCTCAGATTCACAATTATCACATGTGTACCCAAACAATTATTTTTGTCTAATCTTCTTCTTCAAAAGACCCTTCTGTGCTTCCCCTTTCATATGGCAAGGCCAGCAAACAGTATAATTTGATTTTTTGAAGTTCAGACAAGAGTTATGAGGTAAATTGGGAAGAAAGAAACAAAAAATCAATCACCAAAACAAGCTATCTCACCTTAATTCCCTCTTCTTTGACTTGAGGATTTATCAGTTTTATGAATGAATAGAACAGCTGTCGAATTCTAGAATCTCCTATAAATACAACATGTTTGTCTATGAGGCAATTTTTTGCTTCACTGTAAAACAAAATAGCAACATTACAGAAAATACGTACCTTAGAAAGAAGTATTCTCAAAATCTACAAATCTATATAGATAATTCTAAACATTATATCCAGCTCTAAAGCATGATAATTTTTTTTAACATGCTGAATTAATAAAAAATTTATTGCAATTTGCATAGAATTGAAAATGAACTCTCGTGCTAATGTGATTAGGCAAAAAACTAAGCAGGTTTTCCTATTATGTGTGTTACAAATACAGTTGTTTCAAAATGGTAATATACAGCATAACTTAAAAAAAAAAGAGTTCTCTTACTAGGAAGTGAAAAAAGTCATAGGTGATTTTATTTGGGATATTTTTACTCGCAATTTGACACGTAAGGTCAGCAATCTCAGAGTGACATATGCAGCCTCATGTGACTCTCCATAACTTGTGCTGGTACCTCTATCACCAACATTTATTAGTATTTTTATACAGAAATACAACTATGGTAAACACTGTAGACACAGATAAAGTACTAGGAAAAGATTTCTTTCTCATAAATGTACATTTTTGAAAGCCTAGAGAATCAGATGTAAAGTGAAGAATAGATTACACTATTACTACAATTACAGCAATTACTACAGCTGCAGTCAAACAACAATGATGCTTATTTACAGATGAACAGAAGACATGAGTTTCCTTACCTATTTTTATACTTATGCATCATACAACTGTGAGGTTGCCATACTTTTTCTCCAAGAAATCTCCCACTGGACAGAAGATACTCACATGTATCACCACCTTTGAAATGTTATATTAAGATTAGAATTCAGACACATGAAATGTAAAACACAGCCCTGCTGCCATTATAAAAAATAATTTGACAACATCTAAAAAACAGAAATTGAAATAATCAACAGCAGTAAACAAATTTAACTGATTGTAAATACATCTTGCACAAGCTTCTGCAAGTTGCCTTCTCACTCCAATCCTGTTCTGTAAATCCCATCCCTAGCCACAAAATGTTAGTGATTCCACTTCTGCGTCAGAAAGATGTGACTTAGAATGGCATTTCCTTTAAGAGATGCCAATCCCCTTTGCTATCTACTATCCCAAATACACTAATATGAAATTAAAGAATACAACTCTTGAATAAAGCAATCAGAATCAACACAGAATCACCATGCACAGCATCTTGTTTAGAACATAAAACTCATTACAAGGTTTGCAAGACATATGGTCATGCGGTCACCTTAGAACAGGTGATATGGATCAATCAAAAAAAAATCCAAACATTTACACATCAATTTGCTGATGGTTCTGAACTGCACTTATCTCTTCCAGTCAATAAATTTTATGCTAATTAAGATAAATCATTTTACAGGTGCTAATGTTTCAGGTCACGTTAAATTTCAAATATCTCAATTATGAAACCAGTGACTGTTATCTTCCCAACTCCGTGTCAGATTCTGCTGTTTTATAACTGAACACAACTGAACCCATTCACTGCAAGAGAAGTTGCTCTCCAACATTTTTGTCATTCTTGGCATTTCCAAGCACTGACAAACAGGGAAATGGTTGTGAATGAAGTGGTAGGGACTCATTCTGGCTTGGGCAGGAACAATGTACCACTGCCCATACCTAACACTTTCTCTGAAACCTTCACTTCATTAAGCTCAACTCATACTTTGGTTTTCAAGCAACACAACTTCCCTAATTCTCAAACCTGAAAACTGCAATTTCAAGTAAGTTGCATAAAAAATGAAACTGTCAGGAATAATAAAAAACTATCTAATCAAAGCAACATGAGTTTGATAATGAGGTGGTTCAGAGTTATTACTGACATGAAATCCTCCACTTTGCAGATGATGACAGCTAGGAGATGTATGACAGTGATGTAAGAGTGAACTTTGTAATCAGACTCCTTATGACATCCATTAACTTGCTGAGAAAGATGTGTAAGAAAATCAGGACCGTTATTCAAGGTCAGACCAGTGGTCAGTCTAGCCTAGTATTCCATCTTAAATGGGGGCAAAAAGCAGATGCTCAGAGATGAGTAAAAAGAGGACAAATAAACACTATATTCTTGCCTAATATTCTCTCAACTGTGTTCAATCCAAGGATTTACTGAAATGGACCTGGAGTCTTCAAGTTCTTAGCACCCACAGAATCCTTCTAGAGTTTTCTATATCCAGAGCTGATGCTTAAAGAATCATCTGCCTTTATCTGAAATATGGTTTCTACTAGATTTACCTGGGGCACTCCCTGGTTCTTCAATGGAACAAGGCAGTTTGGACTCATATCTGCCATGATTTGTAGACCACTATCACTTCTTAATCAAGTTTTCAAGACTGGAGGATGTCCTTACATAGAGGTCATGGTCCAAGCTCAGTACCTCTGTACTCCATGGCACTCCCACCACAATAATTGCCCATAAAGAGATCAATCCTTCATCCTACAGTACATTCACTATAGTAACAATCCAAACATCAAACACTGTATATATTTCAAACATAGAGACAATATTGCATGTCAAGGGGTTATGCCTTCTTTCCCAACTCCAGGTACTGATTATCCTATTATTGCCCTGAGCAATATTAGAAAGCTCCTGAAACTCATTCAGGCTATTACTGAAATTTGGTATCTTCCTTTAAACATAATTGTAGAAAATAAGGGGAGAAGATGAAGCAGGGGAATAAAACAAAATTGAAACAGCAGCCAAGAAAATAAAGAGGAGGTTACAAACCAGACAGTGCCTCCAGAAAAGCTGAACTCTGGATTTAGCAAGTGAAATAGCAGCCAAAGAACTATGCTCATTTTAATACACCACAACTTTTTCTTAACCATCAATGAGATCTTAAAAGAAAAAAATTCAAACAGACAACAAAAAAAAAAAAAACCCAACCAAAAAACCCAAGCCAAAAGAAAAAGAATTTCAAGTGCCAATGTATACACAAAACACAGACCATTCTTTTTAAACTCTTTCTTTGTGTAAATTATCCTTCCAACAAATTAAGTTTTATACTCACTTAGATACACAACATTGTAGATATACAAAGTGTATAATTTTTCTAATTTTTTAAATGTTTATTATTCTAATTTATCATTCCTCAAAATTGTGGAATTCAATTGAAATTATGAAATCTCAAAGTCTTCATTCAGGACCAGAGCAGACTGTTTCACAAAGCTTTCTCTAAAATACATACTCTTAAAGAGCTGGAAATTGAATTGTTCTCTATTATTCAAAGTAAAAAATGTAGTTTTAAACAGAGTGTACTACTGTTGATTTCAAGAATGTGAAATTTTAAATAAATTCTTATTTCCAAAACAGTTTAGGACTGTACCTTTGAAATATAACAACTGAAAACAACAAAGCATTAACTCACTGGATAGTATGTAAACATTAAACCCACTTAACTCTCCACAAATTAAAGACAGCCTGTACTTTCTCTTCATTCACATTCTTTTGTAAAAAATGCAGGTGACCCCTAAATACAACAGTCTTCCTAAACATAAGTCTGACCTTCCACAACCCCAGTTCAGCATTTTTCCATACAAGTAAATTTTATACAGGAAAGTTTGACTGGAAATACACTGGGCTGCTTCTGTCTATAATATGTACTTGCATGGCTGTGGTCAAAATTAGCTAAAACCTTTCCACGCAATGACAATCAGACAAAAGGGGAACTATAAAAGCGCAACAAACACAGCAATCACCTACATGACACAGCCTGGCTTTCACAGCCTGGCTACTCTGAACCTGTTTGCAGCCCTACCTCAAACACACTCTGGAAATCATAATGACCCTTTTGGGGATATTTTGATATAAAAATCTTCGTGTAAAACATCTTATGTGTAAAAGAAAGTGCTTTCTTGCGATCATTTAAAATGTATTACCCAATTTCATTTGTCAGTTGATACTTTTTGTGTTACGGCACAATAAAAATCAATTTACCTTCCCCCAATAATTCCCGACATTTGAGGACATTAAGAAGTTACCTGGTCTCTGTCTAGGCTACAGAATTTTAGTTTATTATTTGTCATGGAGAAGCTGTTTTATTCTTTTGCCATTTATGTTGCTCTTTTGTACACACTTTGCAAGTTCTATCATACCACTGCTAAGAGTGGGTGACCAACACCATTGAGAATGAGTGAGGCACCAGCGAGCTTTAGCTGTGCACTATTAGTGAAAACCTCTGTTTTTTTCATTACTTGGCAAAAGTGGCATTTGCTGAATTTCAACTGTTTGATATCACTGCAGGTTTGCAGAATGATCTCTTTGATTAAAGCACCTCTGACTATATCTATCCTAAAAATTCACCTGCTGTAATTTTTCCACCTTCCTTTTCTAAACTTCTCTTTTGAACATTTTATGTTCATAGAAGCCCAAATTGTAAGTCTGTTTTCACAATTAGAACTCCATGTCTTCCTACCTTTTAAACACTTACGGGAAAAGCTTTCCCTTACCCTTTAATTGCTTCAAGAAACTGAAAGCCTTAGGTGAAAAAACTTGAAAGGTTTGTAACAATTCATACTGACTGTATCAATTTACATAAAGGCCAGAAGATTATCACCATTTTGCAATCTAAGACTCACCCCCTTCGTTAACTCTCACAGAATATACTGAAATGATGCATATTTTATTTTCCCTGTAATCTGCTTGATATGTCAGCCCCCATTTGCTTAGTCTCGCAATCCCTCTTAAAAAACTTGCCACCCTCCCTCTGTGTAGTTTTGTGACTCTTTTGTGCCTTAAGGAACACTGCACAACAGGCAAGTTCAATTACCTCATGCTTGATCTACTCTAGAATTCAGTAAATGCTTCCAAGTCTTCCAATTTAATGCTAGTCAGTTTATCAGGCTTACCGACATGCCAGCTAGAGGGTGAATCTAGGGAATTGTAAACACAGAGATCCCTACCCCTTTTTCCATTTCCACAATGAACTGCCTCGCTCAGCCTTGTCTCCCATGAATGCTGGCAGCCAAGAGTTAGAACACGACAGCGGCTGTGCTACAACAAACAGAGCCGCGGTCATCTCCCTACACATCAACTTTTTCATTTACCCACAAAAACATACCGCATTTTTCAGCGTGACACACAAACAAGTAAATATATCCCTCAGCGGCTGCATTTGCATTTACGGATCATGCCAAGTTTCTCTGCTTCAGGGCCGAAACAAGCCCAGCGATGAGGGCCGGGCCGAGCTCCCGGCGCCCCGCAGCCGAGGTGCGCCCGAGCGCGGCGGTCCCGGCCGCAGTGACACAAGCTCGCTCCGCGCCCAGAGCTTGGCCACGGGCGCCGACAACACGTGAAGCCAACAGCTCTTTACTGCGCTCCATCCACCAAAGCGGCCGCTTTCGTTATGTTTGAGGGGACGGTTCAAAGAGTGAAACAATATATACCAGATCTCGTACCAATTAAGACTTTAACCACTAATTGCCAGGTAATTGGCCATTAATCATGCCGTACGGAAACAAGCGACAGGGAAGAAGTCACCCTCTACCCCTGCAGCTTCACCTGCCGCAGACCGGGCCCCCGGAGCTGCGGCGAGCTCTCAGTGCAAACACCGCACAGCCACAGCCCCGCCGGCCCCGCTCGCCCCCCTCACTCCGCGGGGCCTCGCCCGACAGTCGGGGCCTGCGGCGACCCCCAGGCCGGGCCCGCAGGGCCCCGCGGGCCGGGTCCCCGCTGTCCCCCAGGGTAGCGTCCCTCGGCAGCCAGCGACCCGCCGCGCCACACTGCCCAGACCGCTCCGGCCCGCCGCGGCTGCCCCGGGCGGAGGGACCCTCCGCGCTCCCTGCACGGCCGCGGTTCCCGAGCTCCGCCGGGGCTCCGCCTCCCCTGCCCGGCAGCCGCGGCCCCCCGCGGAGCGCCCGCGGCCGCCCCCTCACCTCGGTAGCGGCGGGAGGCGGCGTGGCAGGCCGTGAGGAGCAGGACGGCGCCCAGCGCCAGCGCCTTGGCGCTCCTCACGCTGAAGTAGTAGTTGATCTCCCGCTTGCCCCCGGTGTAGGCCAGCGCCGCCATCTTGGCTCCTCCATGACAACAGCGTGCGATGGGGCGGGCGGGCGCGGCGGGGCAGCACTGGGTCCCCGCCGGCGGCCAACGCGGACCCCGCCGCTGCCGCTGTCCCCGCCGCCGCGGCCGAGAGCACCCCACGCCCCCCGGCCCACGGGGCGGAGCCGGCGCCCCTCTCGAGGTGCCGCCGCTTCCCCTCGGCCGCCAGCGGGCGGCCCCAGCGTTCGCCTCCCCGCCCCGCGGCGCCGAGAGGATGCGGCGGCTCCCGGTGGATTCCACGGGATCGCCCCGCGCTCGGCCCGCGCCCCGCAGCTGAGGGGGCGGTGGCGAGACGGAGACTGTGGGGACTGTGCTCCGTGAATGAGGAGCTGGGCGAGGGTCTGTGCCCCACACGGTCCCTGTCGGGCACTGGACAGGGAGGGCTTCGTTCTAAATACTGCGATTTTTAGACAATTGTCACTCTTCTGTTGACAACGAAATGGTCATTCCAGGCTGGGAGACGCTCACTCCCTCTGAACGCGGGTATCTGTACAAGCAAGCTGGCACACAGAATCACAGAGTCACAGAGTCACAGAATCAGTTAGGTTGGAAAAGACCTCTGGGATAATGGAGTCCCACCTGCGACCGAACACCACCATGCCAACTGGACCATGTCACTGAGTTTAAGGAAAGACACGCAGTCTTTCCTAAACACCTCCAGGGATGGTGACTCCACCACCTCCCGGGGCAGCAAATAATCCCCTTTTCTCTGAAGAAATTCTTCCCAATGTTCAACCTAAATCCACTGTGGTGCATCTTAACACTGTGTCCTCTCATCCTGTGGCTATTTGCCTGGGAGAAGAGGCCGACCCCCACAGATTTACCTGGGTTTGGGGGACGCATGAAATGACTGCTGAAACCAAACCTTGCTAAGATTTACAAAAGGGAAATTCTGCTCCTCCACAAGCAGCTACCTGAGCTGGGCAGGAAATCTGGGCTGCAAATTCAGTCCCTCGTCAATGGTGGGGCTGGGAAGCTGCCACCAAACCCTGCAGGCCCAGAGCAGGGCAGCCTGTCACAGGAAAGATATTTCCACAAAATAAAGCAACTATATATAAACCGTATAAACAAATATAAAACTTAGGAAATGTGTGCAGTATGTAGTTACATAATGTTATGTATGTACAAAATTTGAGTTCTAAGTATTATTCTGATGTGTCCTGTTACCATATATTCAATATATATATAATTTCTATCTAACCAATGTCTTTACTATCTGCCAACATGTATTGACTATACTTCTTTTCTATTTAAGTCTGTCTGTTGATTCATTCACTTTTTCAATATTCTTTTTAAATAATAAAAACACCTCACTATTTTAAAGCGCTCAGGTTTATTCTCTCAAGGAAAGAGAGAGAGCAAATGGTACCAAGTATACAGACAGGTAGTTTCTTGGTTATGTTTTTCCAGAATAACATCAGCAAAACTAAACTAAAACAATGGCAACAACAAAAATCTGGACTAACCAACCCCCCAGTTCTGGTTGTAGTAGGGATTCTTTTACTCTATGAATGAAAAATTCTCATTGATGCATTATTTTTTTCTCATGCCTCATTCAAAAAGCCAGGAATTTTCAAAGCCTTCTTACTGTGAACAAACTTTAAAGTTTGTTTAAATTGTTAAAATATTCCTGTTAATACTCCATTTTCTTTGTCTTAATTTCATGTGCATTTTACACTTTAAGAAGCAACTTATACACTTTTAAACGCATTCTCTAACTAGAATGTTTTGTAGCTTTTTGCATTGTTGCTCAGTAATGATTCTTTACAGTCTTATGAAATATATCTTTCCTGCAGTAATTGAGGACCACAGACACTCTTCTTCATCTGTTTATATAACATTTGTTCATGAACAAGTGAGACTTCATCCAACCAAAACATATTTACTTCAGCCTGTCTCATTCTTCAATGTAAAGATGTTAAGTTTGAGGGTTATGGGGCAAGGTCCATTTATGACCATGAGTGCAGCTCCTCAAAACTTACCCAGATTGCTGCTGTTACTCTAAGCAGTGTAGATGCAGAAAGCATGGGGTTCTGCCAGAGCTCCTGGGATGTTGACTCAGCTTCTCAGTTAGAGTGGGTACAATTCTTAAGCAGAGAAATTTAATTTATTATTTTATTCTCAAAATCAAAAAATGAATTCAAGTCTCCACAACAAGGTTGTCTCTGGAGAATTTCAGGGATTTTCAACTAAATCGTCTTCTCTCTCTAAAAGAGCAGCAGGAACTAAAATACTATCAAAACAACCATAGTTCTGTTTATATATATCTCAGAAAATTACAACCCTTAGAAATAGTAATTCTGTCCTGCTGCCTTTGGAGAGCTCTTTCAGATCTGCTGCCTGCTGCTGGGAGTCCCTGGGCATTCCTCACTTGCCATGAAGACCTAACACTGATCTTTAGTAATTCCTGAAAACTCCATGTGTGGATTTCAATTGTGTTATTTTAGGACTGTACCAATACCTGCTGATACTGTTGCAGGTTGAGTATCTTAATTAAGATAATCCCCTATGTATATTAAATATTTATATGGGTGTGAGCAAGACATCTGCTTTTGCTTCCATGCTTCTTTGGAGACATTGCTTAGGAGTTTGATAATTGAGATCCCCTTCATTCATTCAGAAGCTTTTGGCTGAAGTGCTGTGAGTTAGGAAGTGGTTTGCATGCATATGGTCTCTCTCCTAACACGTTCCGCCTTGTTTTTCACAAGCTAATTGAATTTGGCATCATGACATATACCTAAGTAATTCACACCAAAACCACTATATATAAAAGACCTGATAGAAAAGGCTAATTAGGGATTGCAAAGTACCCTATAAAACTAACTCCAGACATGAACTATTATTAGCTAGAAGCAGCTTTGTAAATTGTGTTCCTTCTTTATTTTCCTGCTGGTGATCAACTTAGTGTGCTGAAAGTAAACCAGAAGGCTGCTAGCCCTTCTGATCAGTCAAACCTCAGCTTTTGGTTTGCAAATGCTACAGCTTCCTATTGGCTTTCTGCTTGCTCTGCTGGAAGCATCAAGGGCCATCAGTGGGAGGGGAGCACAGAGCAGCCACAGAGAGAAGACTCAGAGAAGAGAAAAGTGTTTCCTTTGAGAGGCAGAGGAGATATGACACTGCTGTGCACGTGGGATAATGTGTATGAATATTAAAAGTAAAATGCCTCTGGAAGAATTTCAAATATGTTTTTTCTACAGGGGTAGCCTTGGGTTAACTGGTTTAATTATCTTCATAAGAAGCTGTGGTGTTTTCTATGGTCACTAATGACTGACGCTGTCATTACTGAGGTTTTTGGCTGCTCTATTTCCTCTATGAATCAATCTAATAACAGTCAGGAATGAAGGGGTTCATCCCACCTAATTCCACTCACTCACAGAGAACCAATCTATTTTAAACTAATCCCCTCCCTCTGCAGAATTGAGAGAGCAAGAAAGGTGGTAATTTACTTGTAAGTTAGAATAAGGTGAATGACTTACCATGAAGAATGGTGACCTGTTCAATTTAGAAAACAAATTTAAATTATCATTTACACAGATATAATTTAAATGAGGTAATTCTTTTAATGCTTCCTGACCTTTCTTGGCAGGCTCAGCATAAATGGAAGGAGAACTTTGTGCCATGGGTCAAACCTGGCATGCACATATGAGTCTAGTGATAAACTGAGTTGTCAAGAGGTGTCCTTTTTTCCTGTTTTCAGTATTACAGCCATGTGTAGCTTCTCGAGTTGCAGCTACTGTCCTCAGGCAAAGGCACAATGTAATCACAAGGACTGGGAGCGTGTAAGAAGATGAAGTGGCTACTGTAATATAAAGTCAGATGTAACAGAGACCTGACATTTAAGTATTCTCAGAGAAATAGTAGGGCATTCTCATGTGATATTTTCCCCTCTGAGTTTGTGTATAAGAGTATAATTCATTTTTCACAAGTCTATACAACAAGAAATATAAGCACCAGAGCTAGGAAAAAAATATCACTTACCGCTAACCTTCAAGTTTCATAAGAGAAATGATCACATGTTCATATGGAACATTCTGTTTGTTATTTAATAAGTAGAATATTCCCTACATTAACTTACATGTTAAGTGTTGACTAATTAATTAGTAGGATCTGCCATACCCCAAACCATATCACTTCTTAATTTAAATGGTGCAGCATTGCCAGATTGCTCTGGTCAAATTGTAATTCCAGAAACAAAGCTATGTTTCCAATGGATTCCTGGGTGGTGTAGTATTTTCAGTTATACAGCTTTTGCTGGAGCAGCTTTTGGGTACCTGCCAAATGATGGCATCAGACATTTTAATTGCTGGGTTTTCAGCCTCATAGTGACAATCAATTTTTCCCTAAGAATCAAGTTTCCATGTGTCATGTGTCTGCATAGTAGCCACCCATTGCAAATATTTGATTGCATTAATGAAGAGGAAGTATAAAGTGTAAGAAATCTTTTTCTCAGTGAATTTGTTCAATCAACCAGTGTAGCCTGAGTACTGAATTTGTAGCCAAATGCTGAAACAAATATGCCCTCAAACCAGTAAGATCCTGGAAATTCTATCAGCAATTACTGCTTTTAGAGAATTCTAATTTTGTAATAGTTATAAAATCAGTTTCTCAAAAGCCTGTACTAAAATCTGATATTAAGTAATTATGAAATCACATGTACAAAGGCCATATTTAGCTTTATCACTAAGAGATAAATGCATCTGCTGTTCCATAACATGAGGCTTAATAGTGTTTTCCTTTCAGGCTTCTGTGGGTCTGAAACAAAGATGGATCAGCTGAAGACAGCGAAGGGAAATGGGCAGAAAGCAAATATTTAAGTTATCTGTTCCCTTTAATTAAGGACAGTCAGGGGGCCACACTTTTCTGCATCATGGGGTGTGTCATTGCTGTGCAGCTACACAGTCCTGGGACCCAACTCAGCTCACTGATACAAATTGTGTTTCTTTCAGCTGCTTGCATTTTTATCCTCAAAGCTTTGTATCCATCAAAGTAATGGGTTAAGAATGTTTGGTTTTGATGAGTTTTTTGGTATGCAGGTGTAAGTTTTTCCTATTTCCCCCCCTCTCTTTTCTTGACTCCCGGTTGAGGAAAAATGGCAGTCACTGTTAATTGCTTTCAAATTGAGTTATTCTCTTTCCATGAGACTTTGTTTCATATTGTTTCCTTTTTCATGGTTCTCCCTTGTGCTCCCAGTTGTGCCTTCTTGAAATTCAGAATTCTTTATATTTATAGGGCAGTCTTTGGAAGCCCACACAGGCACAGTGCAAGCTTTGCTGTGTTTGTGCAGCATTATAAGCCTTTCCTTCTAGCTGCCAGCAATACAGATGCCATGTGATGACCATGTTCTCTTTTAGCATCTCTGCACTAAATCCCTGCTACTTGAAATTGATGTTTTTAGGAACATAAATTTATTTTGGGTAGAGAAATTATTTTTTCTTATGAAGATTTGGGCACCCAGGGAGTCTCTGTGGCGCAATCGGTAAGCGCGTTCGGCTGTTAACCGAAAGGCTGGTGGTTCGAGCCCACCCAGGGACGTGTTTTTGCTTTCCCTCTGCCATGGCAGGGGGTTGGAACCAGATGACCTTAAGGTCCCTTCCAAATCTAGCCATTCAGTGAAACTCTGGAAATTTGGAATTCTCTCTTTAGCCTCAGATTCACTGAAACCCTAATTTGCTGGAGTATGGAGCAGTGGATTAACAGACTAAAATATTTCTGTGCATAATTATTTAAAAATGAAATTGCATAGAAGTAGTTTCATTTTAGCCGAACATTGCAATGTTCCCTATTCCGTAAAATTTGTTTGTCTGTATGGAGCTCTGTTGCGTTGTTGTGAGCTGTAAAGGATCTGTGTTATTTTATGATGTTGAAATGTAAACATATATATACACAAAATATCAATATGGACTACTGTGCACCTCAGGCTTAGCAAAGATTTGTCTTTTAGGAATTAATAGGTAATGGAATAGTTTTGCCACTTCCAGCAATTTTGTGTAACTGGTAAGCTGGAATCTACAGGAGAGCTATTGTTCTTTGCCCCTAGCTTTAAGTCTCCTGTGGATAGCACAATTGAATAATTGCTAGATGACTGGCAGGTAGATCTAATTCTTTAATGTGTTGTTTTTTCTAATGCTTTAAAAATAGTTGAACTGAAAGGTTGAACTAATAGTGTATGGCTTTCTCAAAAGCCCAAAACCATATGCAGTGAATCCACTGGAGCCCATTATCCTTCAGCAGCCTTCTTGTGGACTCTTTCTCAGGAGCTGTAGTGATAGGACAAGAAATAATGGGTATAAATTGAAAGAGGGAGAATTTAGGTTAGATATTAGGAAGAAATTTTCTACTGTGAGAGTAGTTAGATGCTGGAACACGTTGCTTAGGAAGATTGTGGGTATCCCAACTCTAGCCATGTTCAAAGCCAAGTTGGATAAGGCCTTGAGCAATCTGGTGTAGTGGGAGGAGCCCCTGGCAGGCATGGTCAAGGCTAGATTGCCAGGGTGCCTGTTGCCAATTCCCTGACTTCTGGAACTCAGTCTGGGCCCTCCCTGGTGGCTCCCCTGTGTGGGGAGACCCTCCTGGAGCGGTCTTGTGTCAGGAAAGAGAGACGCTCTGGATTTTTTCAGTCTTCAGGTTCTTGTTATTATGATCTTATCTAAAGTTTTGCACACTGTCCACACAAGGCTCAGCACACTGGAAAAGCACCACAAAAATGGCTAACAATCTCTTGTTACAAGGTCTTTTAAAGCTAAATTACCCAATTAAGAACTGACACCTAGATTATTTCCCCTTTTAACCCAATAACTGATCCCACAGAGCCCGCAATGCAGATTTTTCTGCCCAATTACAAAATGCTACCCAAACCCTTGAAGAAGAAGGAAGAAGAAGCATGAAGAAGAAACCCAGGATGACACCCTGTGCCCTCCATCTTGCTTCCATCCACAACATACTAAAAATCCCAAAACCTAAATTTCTTACCTAAGTGATACGCCTACACTACTCTCTATAATCTATTTGACACTTTAGTGGATTCTAGTCTATCTTGAAGTTTAGGAAACTTTCTCCATGGATGAGGGTCAAAGTCAGTGCTCCCCTGAGGGTCAGGGCACCCCAGAGCAGACAGAGAAATATTCCCGGTGCCCTGGTTTCCACACTAGAGGAACTTTCGGGTCCCCTCCCACCTTTTAAAATTCTATGGTTCTATTTTTCTCTCACAGAGCTCTCTTTCTACAGACCTGTTTTTTCCTGGTACATGCAAAGCAACTTGGAAATGGAATACAAATCCCAGTTGGTTTTGAACACACTAGATCCAGATCATATCAAATAATGAATTTAAAATTTATAGTTTTTAGGAGCCCTGCCGTCCTAAATTTCTGACTTTCAGATTGTAAAAGGCTGTGAGTTTAAAAAAAAATCTATTAAACTTTATAAGCATACTAAGAAACAGATGAAGGAGTCAGTAGAAATCAATTCAAGTAGTCCCCATAGTATGCCTGGGCAGTGCATTTTCATGTGGGAGGAAAAGAGGCAAAGGAGTTTTCAGAGAAAGCCCACAGAAAAGAGCTATTGAGCTATTGAGTTGTTGCATATGACAGTATTTATGTAGAGTTAACATAGAAAATGGAGTTTTAGACTAAGCTTCTGCAACAGAGAATAAGTAGAAGGTAAGAACATTGCTATGGACCAAGAAAGAACGTGTGAGAGAAACTCAGTTAATCCACAGGTTAGTCCTTGGCCCGTAATTTTATTAGCAGGGTATCACACCTGGAATGGATACCCAAGTCTTATTACAACAAAGAGATGTATAAGACCCTGATGTACAGACAACAGCAAAAGCTATAGAGATGGTAATATCGTATATAGGGCCACAGAAACACTGCCTTAAACATGAGCAAGGTGTTAGAAGCAGTATTGTTTACTTTTGGATCTGCTTGTCAAAATACATATTTAATGGTTAACTTGTGTGAGGGAGGTGAGTGGAAGGTAGGAATGTAGTTCCTGAATCTCCAGGAGAATCAAAGTGCTCATACTCCCAAAGCGGCTGAGGGCATCCCAGCACTGGGGGAGGGAGTTGAAATGCTGGCTCCTCTCACCTGGAGCCAGACAAGGACACTGTCACCTGTAGGCACAAACCTCTACCTCATCCTGCACAGGGTTAATTCTTAACCTTAACTCTTAATGTCTTCAGAAAATTGGAGACTACTAAGTCTTGGAGTTACAGAACTATATGAAATAAAATATTTGAAACTGTACTCCAGAATCACATATGGAACTGAAAAATTTCAAAGGACCTCTTGTATCTGTCTCTATATATTGTACCTAATGTATCTCTTGTATCCATATGCGAATTAAAGTAGATGAGAGAAATGAAGAAAACTGTAATTCTACTTTTTGTCTACTGTGAGGCAGGTGCTCTTCATGGGTGTGGTTTGCTCTCTGCTGTTCCAGAGAAGAATAAGCAGAGGTCCTTTGGATCTCATTGCAGAATCTGGGGAACAAATAATTTTGGGTTTAGGCAGCTTCTGTAGGAATTGAGATTTTAGATGACTATGGTAAAGCAAATGTATAGAGGCAGGTACAGACAGCCATAATAGCAATGGATGTTCTTTCAAACTGAGGAATTAGTCTTATTCCCTGTTAAATGCTGAAAAATGAAAATAAATTAGAAGGTAGCTCATTATTAACTAGAAAGAGTAATGAAAAGCATTTTCCCCAAATTAAGTCAGACTGTGTTTGGGTGACTCCTCTTGTCACACTGTTGTAGAGACTATACTGGGATATACTGGGAGCAGAGACTTACACCTTGATATGTTAAATACCTTAACCAAAAAGTAGTGGTAAATCCCTTTGGATAAAATTGAAAACCAGAAAAAACTAACAGTCATTATGGAGGAAAGATTTAATGAAGAAAAAAACCCTGTCCTTTATACTGCTATATAGAGAAGATAATTTCAGATTGACAGAACCTAACAACTAAAAGAGTAAATTTAATTTTTGTCTTTTTTTGTGTCCTGAGTGAGCCTGCAGTTTGCTCCAAGAGCTTTCCAATTTGGATGAGTGTTCTTCTCATATGTTAGTATATATTTAGGGTGAGTTCTGATGCTGATGTTTAGAAGAATAGCCTGTAGTAGATAGTGTTGGCACAGAAGATTTTGACAGCAACAACCCTGAGATTAGCTCAGTTGCTTAGAGCATGGTGCCAATAACACCACGGTTGTGGGTTTGATACCTCTATGTGCCATTTATGTAAGAGTTGGACTAGGTGGTCCTTGTCGATCCCTTCCAAGTCAGAATATTTTGTGATTCTGTGAATGACAGTGAATTTGGGAATAAAAGCCTTAAAAAAACAGTCTTCAGGGGCTGGTAATTAGGATGTGAGGCAGTAGGTGGTGCACAACGCCTGGGAAAATGCTGGAGAACTGCTCTGCAGTTTGACTGTGTCTTCAGAATTGTCATTTGGGAAAAGTTTCATTTCACCTGAAGGTCCAATTTCTGTAGCTTGAACACAGGAAGATGTTGATAATAATTATTGGAATTTATTTTATGTATTTCAAATGCTTGGGTTCAAAATAATATTCAAATTATCTATTTGTTTGTTTTGATAGTTATATTTGCCTTAATGAGAATCATCATTTCCTGAGTACTTGGAGTACATACATAAGCATGGATTCATGTGTAGGAAATTTTGCTCATGTAATATCCAACCACATTTTCCAGGAAAGGACAAATGTATTCCAGCCTTAGAATATAGACACGCAGTAATTTCTTAGTTTATGCACTGTAGATTGCATTCATTACCCGTCTGAGATTCATGGGGGAGCCCTATAGTAAAATGGTGGATTTCCAATGAGCTCAGAATGACGCACGAGTAAAGAGAAATGAATTTGGGGTTACTTCTCTTTGCATGCCTAATATCTTTATTTGAGCTTGCTAAGTTCTCACTGGAATTGGATACATGATTCTAATACTATAAAACATTGCATCAAGAGGGTGGTAGGAAGGCAGATTCTAGGACATCCTGTCTGAAACCACTGCAACAAAACAAATCAGAAGTCACGTCAAAAGCTTCAACTTAAACCTGAGTGGTGGAAGTGTAGATATGTTGTCTGTTAATGTTGTTTTGTCACTCACCTGTATTAAAGGATATTTGTCTGTAGCACAGTATTCATAGACTGATAAACTCAGATACTGAAGATAATTCCCAGTGGCTGGTGTTTCTCTCTACTGGGCTGCGTGGTTACAACTGCTCCTTCTAGAACCGTGCTACGTGGTTTGAATTTCTTTTTGCTCAGTGTTGGTCGCTTTGATGGTGTTCTCCTTGCCTCTTCTCCTTTTTACTTACTTAGGCCATATTAATGCAAAGGACATGCTACAGAGAGCCCAGTATGCTGCCAGCTGAGCCTGCTGTAACAGGAAACTGCATGGATACAAAAAGGAATATTTGCACTGGAGACATCAGAATTCAGCTTAGATACAATTTGAAGCAAATACTGACAGGAGCAGTTTAATCTCTGTCCCTCTCCTGGGGGGATGGTGTAAGAGAAGCTGATAGACAGAACATATTTATTGATCACACAGGTGAGGGTCATCAGTCCTGCAGATTCCAGGGAGGAAAATGGTCTGAATGCTGCAGTACTTTGATTTACACAGTTGTGTCACAACCCAGCACTAAATGTCAGTTGTCTCTCCACCCAGCTCTACAGAGCTTCCCCAGCAATTCTGTTCTGGTGCAGTACAGCCACCGCTTCCTGCAAATTTTGCCTTTCACTTAGTTACTCCAGCTGTTTTCCTTTCCTTCCAAGATTCTTTCTTGTTACAAATGTAAACATTAATCTATTATTTTAGCTAATTTATGCTAATGCTCTAGATGTATTGCTGCTGATAATGAAATTCTCCAAAGATAATGCTTATAGGGAAGCAGAGTATTCCGAAAAATAATTAAGATCACTTTACCAGAAGTTTATTCAATATCTTATTTTCCCAAAACTAGACAATATTAAGGCTCTCTGCCCTGTCTGACCTTTGTCTCTTATCTACAGCTATGATATTTGAAAGATAGTTTCTTCAATATTGTATCTAGCATAAGCAAAATAGTTGATCGTACAATAAGTTCTGATAAGCTGAAAACCTGCAAGGCAGACTGAATATCTGTCCAGCGCTAATGAGGCTGGAATTTGTGAGGTAAACACTATTTTTTTTTCTAAGTGAGGCTGCTTTTGGAGCAATCTGAAAACACATAACTTGGATGTTATCAGTGACCTCATAGAAAGGTGTTTTCTTCCTAGGAGGGTATGCCATGGAATAGATCAGAGAGAGCAAAGGAGGAATCAGAAGACAACAAAAGGAGACAGTGTTTGCTAGGTGTAGTTTCTTTTCTAAACTCAAGTGTTCTTTTAGCTGTGCTTTGGGTTTTTTTTCTCCCCAGGCGACAAAGGTCCACCTCCCTATCCTGGCAATAACCTTTGCATACGTTCTAGTGAATTGCATAACCCGAGGGATGAAATTTTAGCTTTTCAGTCCTTGCAGGAACTTCCTGTCTTGTAGTTAATCTATACAAAGAAAGTCTTTACTGTTTTCAAATACTGAATTACTGGTTTTACAGCAACAAACTTATTTTGAAATGGTAAAAAAATGCTTACAATAATAATATTTTAAGAATCATCATGGTCCAATAAGTAAATGCAGGTATTTACATACAATATGTTTTACTCAGTGAAGAAAAATGGGTTAAATTTCATAATGGAAATTCCCATTTTTACTAATTCAGCACCCAGCTGCAGGCACATAGCAGCTGCACCCAAGATCATGTTTTGCTATTTGCCCTATTTTCCTTAATCAGTTCATTGTAAGCAGGAACAAAAAAAGAATCTTTAGAAAGAGATTTTAGTGCTTATTCTCCCTTGCACCATTTGGAGCTGCCTTCAGACTCACAGCTGCTAGTCTTTGGAGTGGTGCTTTCTTCAGGTTACAGGGACTTTATTCTGGATATTTTCTTCATGCCACTCTTTGAGGGGTCTGTCTGGCCATCTCACCTCTTGCCTTACATGCTTTTGCTGTTGTCTTCATGGTCCTCTGTGGGTTCTCTCAAGCACCTTCCCAACTACAAAAACATGGCTGTTGGAATTGCAGTTCATTTAAGGTTTTCAGCAGTCTTCTAAATGGTCTCAGAGAAGAAGTCTTTGCTTCTTGTGGTGGTTTGTGTGACAGTAATTTATTAAGGTTAGCAAAAGCATATGGTTCTGTGTCCCATACACAACTGAACAAACTGTAAGGGCATAACACTGACCTTCCTGACAAAACAATTCAATTTGAAATTCTTGGCATAGACGTCTGCACATCTTTTCTAAAGTGCACAGCACAGTTCTGGTTACAGCCCAGCATCAGCTAGCACAGCTCTATCAACAGCCAGGACCTTTCTGTCCTCAAGTGAAAGAGAGAAGCTTCATTTTCCTTCCACCTTTAAGTGAGATGATGATCCTTCTGCAGCCATTAATCCTACTTACTAGTTGGAAAAAATGATGGAATTATTTCTGCTCCTGAACTTCTCATACTATGAGGCACATAGTCACTGAGTTTCTTGAGAACTTCTCAAAAGTTAGTGTTGAAATGAAGAATCAAGTAGACAATCACACCCTTAAGAGAGCTGTAGGCAACTTTTTGAGGCTTTAACAAAATATTTTATAGCAATGTGCTAAAATCTTGGTCTGAGAACCTCCAATGCATCTAAGCAAGTAATTCATTAAATAGTTTCTTTTGGAACACTGGACATGCTTTATTTAATTTTTTTCACAATTTATTTAAACATCTCACATATACAAAATACATTTTCTTTCTTTTTTTTGAGAAATGATGACTTTTTTTTTACCCATAGTAGAAGATTGAAATGAAATTTGAAAGCGGGAACACCTGATTTTGGAGGAAGAAGACGAAGAGGAAGAAAAATTATCCACATGCTTAAGCTGTGGGTGAGACAGGACATCCTAAGTTTTAAGACAGACTTCAAAGAAACAGAGAAGCAATACTTTAAATGCTACTAGCACCATCAAAGTTCAAGTATTGGAAAGATACTCTGTAATTATGCAATTAGCACCACTGTATTTTGAGGGGAATTGAAAGTACCTCAGATTATATGGAGAAGTTCCTACAAAAGATGTGGATCACTCTTGATTTAGTGTATGAGGTAGTTTAAACCTTTGGAAGTTATGGATTTAAACTTCCTCTGTGGAAGATATTCAAAGGCCACAAATGGTGCAAACTTTCATGACTTTTTATTTTGTTTTTTTTTTTTTCTTTACAAAGGTTGACATTTCCCAAAACAAGGTGTTAAATCTTGAAAGACTTCCAAGTCCATTTGGGGCTGTATTAAATTTCATTGCACAATGCTCCAATCAATTCTTCTCCTTCTCTTTCGCCCAGAGTTTAAGCAAGTAGATGAACAGAAGAAATGGAAGGAGTCAGCTTTCATTATAAAAAGAAATGACAAGAGAATAATTTGGGAGAGGCTTTAAGTTAATTTTAGTTCATTCATTTAAAACAGACTGGGCCAATGTCCAAACCGAATTCTTGGTCAGCGCCACCAATATCCAAAGGTGCAATGTCAAGGATGGGCAAGCGGGATGGCTTATTTGTTCTGTATTCAATGATTGTTTTGCCCCATTCGTTGTTCTTTCTCTGTAAGAGAAGATTCATTGCAGTTGTTATTGCATTGTTCGCAGTATTAAGAATTGTTTCACCTGAGTGGATAATTCCTGAAATAATTTCATATTAATTTTGCTTGTATTGTTTGCAAATCAGATACCCACATCCAACTATTTAGATCTCCAATACAGAGAAATTATTTACTTGAATCATCTGTAGTCTGATGTGATGCTGTATGCAAGCTACCATATTATTCAAAATGATGGTAGATCCTAAGAGAAATCTGCCCAATTCCAGGACTTAAAGATCCTCCCCCTTCTACAGCATGTGCATTGTTTTCTTATCAATCTTCTGCTTACACAGAATTTGGATCTGGTCCCTCTGAAAACTATTTTTTTGGCCACATGTACTGTACAAGGTAGGATTTTTTTGTAACCTCTTCCTTCCCACTTGTTAAGGATCTGCCATGGTTGGGTTTGTAGGCTATGTATCTTCACCAGGCAAAATTTTGCTGGTTTGACCAATAATCTAATTCTGAATTAAAGCACAACTCTATCCCTAACCACATGCTTAGGCCTGGGCAGTCACCATGCCTGTGGTTTCTGTGTTACTTACAGAGCAGCCATCCTCAAGAACACTGAAAGTGAATCTGCTGTTGCCTTCAGCTCGTAGCTCAACGTCGTTGGATCCCTGCAGCACAACAGCCTTCTTAAGGTTGCCAGTTTCTGCATCCATGTAGGCAATGCTGTTCTTGCAGTGGTAGGTGATGTTCTGGGAGGCATGGTTGGCCAGCAGACGCATGAAGGCGAGTTGGGTGGCCATATCCTTGGAGGTCACTCCTTCACTATTGTATTCAAACTGAAAAACAGAGAGGGACCCAGTCAGTTGTATTGTGGGGGAAAGGAGGATGCTCATAATGAAAACGTGTGATAGTTGCTCTAGTGTCCTGGTTTCAGCTAGGATAGAGTTAATTTCTTCTCAGTTGCTGATACAGTGCTGTGTTTTGGATTTGAAATGAGAATGGTGTTGAAAATACACTGATGTTTCGGATTTTTGCTAAGTCAAGGACACTTTTTTTTTTTCTTTTTTTGTGTCTCATGCTCAGCCAGTGAGGAAGTGTGCAAAATAAACTGGCAGGGAGCATAGCTGGGACAGTGGCCTGGGCTGACCAGAGGAATATTCAACACCATTAAAAATAATGCTCAGTACATAAACTGGGATGAAGTAACCCAAAAAGACAGCCAGTCTGGGTTCAG
The DNA here is from genome assembly GCA_039654755.1 of Calcarius lapponicus. NCBI lineage: Eukaryota > Metazoa > Chordata > Aves > Passeriformes > Fringillidae > Calcarius > Calcarius lapponicus. The sequence continues at coordinate 23,329,116 of CM077464.1, forward strand.
GAAGCAGGGGGGGTCTGGCACCAGTCAGCAGGTGGTTAGCAATGACACTTTGCATCACCTATTGTTTTCCTTTTTATTATCATTATTAGTTACCATTGTTACTATATTTTATTTTCAAGTATTAAACTGTTTTTATCTCAACAAGCCGGTTTTACCTTGATTCTCTTCCCCCTTCTACTAGGGTGTATTGGGGGGAAGAGAGAGGGAGTTGAGCAAGTGGCAATGGTGCCTAATTTCTATCTGAGCTTAAACCATGACAGCTAGGAGCTTTAAAAAAAAGAATCATAAGTCTGCAATCACTTTTCTATTGCCACTCCAGAGCTAAAGAGCACAAACTAAAAGTAGTAGGAAGTAGACTGACAACCAGACATGAGTGGATGTAATTGAACTGTAGAGTTCTGTTCCAAGGTATGGTGTTAACAGTTTATATGGATTCAGAGGCAAGATCAGGTAAGTTCAAGGAAGACAATCTACTGTTCTACAGCTACACACAAACAATGTCTGTCTCAATAAAACTGTGAGACCTTTTTTGATAGAGTTTTGAAACTTCTTTTAATACACTAGTGTCTGTGGATAGTACCAATGTTTTCTTCACTCTTATATTCTATTTACATCATCTACTTTTAGCCTCTAAGAAACAGGACTCTAGACTGCTCTGATCCAATGTGATTAAATCTCACCTTAGACACTTCATCACAATATCAACTCAATTTCATTTAAGAATTAGGTAATTAAATCTCCTTAGCTGTACAAAAGTGATGAATTTTCAATTTTACAGTATCTTACATGCAAGTATTAGTTCTTGTTTTCACTTACACCAACAATTCTGAATGTTATGGTGGCATGCACTCAGAATCCGTAATGTGTAATATAAATATCTTTTCAGGAATAGTGTTGTATTAAAAATATAAAAGATTGATGTATATCTTAATTTTTCAGACATTTTCTGGACTGTCTTTATATGTACCATATTCCAGTCTAGGCTTCCCTTAGCAATAACCATTAGTCAGACTGAATTGATCATTTGCAGACATCAAGAAAAGTTAGAAAAAGACAGAAGCACTTCTAACAAACTGATCTAAATCAGAATCAGAGCTCTATGCCCCTGAGATAAAAGGTAGCTGGCTTTTTCATATTTCTCCCCTAAGAACTTAATTTATTTGCTTGCTTCTGAGAGTCAGTGAATTGAGAACTCTTCAGACAGTGCTGAAGGAAACAATCAGCCTGCCATACATCACTTACCTGGCTGCCACCATTGATAGTTTCACCAAACCATATGTGCTGCTTCTTGTCTTTGGGATTCTTGTTGATATACCAGTTCTTAGCAGGAATATTGTCGGGGTTGGCATAGATGCAAGTCTCACCAGTGGAAAAATCACAGTATGCTCTAATGGCATCTGCAGTGCAGCCTTGGTTGGGGTCAATCCAGTAGAAGCCTGCCGTTGAGGGAAGAAATGTAAATCATGGTTCACTCAGCATAAACTCTGCAGACAGTTCATATTCACTTGTATGATACATGAACTCAGGCCATAAATATCACAGCTAGGGGCAATATTAAGGTGATAAGTGGGATACAGGTATTTTGGATTGTTAATGTATAAGAAACTGTATTTAAAAGCAAGGGTTCAATATTTTTGTGTTATTTTGGAAAATTATTGCAATAATATGCAACAATATCTACAAAGAGCTTTTCAGGATGTAACTGTATCTACTTTCAGTGGAGGCAGAAAGAACTTCTTCATTGGTCATTTAGTATTTTTGCCATGTGGTCAAGGGTACTTTTCACTGAAGAAAGCTAATGCCCTGGAAGTGCTCCCTGAGCCAGAAAGGGCAAGCATCTGGCACTAACATACCGCTGCTCCATTCTGGGTGGCTAAGTCTGAGGTCACGGCAAGTGCGAGCTGGGTTCTTTTTGGAGCCTTCTGGGGTCAGCAGGGTCTCAATTTGGTTGTTCAGTGTTTTCAGAGTGGCATCAACTTCATAATCCTTGGGTCTGAGAGAAGGCTGATCAGCCCGGTAGTATTCTGCATCAAAGCCAACTTCATATCCACCACCATTGGGACCAGGGGGACCAGGGGGACCAGGAGGGCCAGGGGGACCCTGAAGTTTTTCAAAAGCAGAAGACAAAAAGATTCTGTTAGAGATATGGTGCTTTTAATGAAATGCTTCCACACATGCATACTCCTCATTAACTCCTGGAACTCTCAGCTCTAATTGGAGGCAGCACACATGGTGACTGCTATGGGTTGAAGCAGTGGAAGATGCACAGTGCAGGACTACCACATCTCCTTTGTGCATTTGCACTCTGGCCATAAGGAGCAAAGAAAACCTTTTAGTTCAGGTCTATTAAACATTTCCCTATTTTTAAATATCATTTTTAAGAAATAAAACCATGTGCATTATTAAACTGCTAGTCTTTTGAAGTGGTGTAAGTACTAGGCTTATAGAGTAACATAAATGTGTTAAATCAACAACAAAAAAGAGTTTATACTCACAGCAGGACCTTGGCTACCATGAGAGCCACGCACACCAGCAGGGCCAATAGGTCCAGGGAGACCATTGCGACCATCTTTACCAGGAGGACCAGAAGGACCAGGTGGACCCTAAAAGGAAATTTGAACAGTTTAAATGACAGTAAAAATGCTACAAATAGGGATTCATATGGATGGGAGCATACATATATATTGCACAAAGAGAATGGAGGTATTTGAATATATTCTGAAATTTACTTACCCTTGGGCCAGCAGGGCCAACATTACCAGGAGGACCTTGATCACCATGTTGGCCCTATTGGGAAAGATACACAGTCATAAAAAATGAGCAGTGGAACATGTTTGTGTTTGCTTGATTCAAGAGGGAAATGAATGTAATGTGTATTTGGACTCAGAGAATGGGAATCTAGGGCTTATGACACTTATTAGTGGAGTTAGGATATAAAATGCATGTTTTGGGAAGAGAGGAGAGAGGCGGTCAAGATATATTTAAGAGCATAACCTACAAAATTCTTTATATTGTTTATTCTGATCTTCAGAAAAAGTTTTAAAAGAAAAATCAGAATTCCTAAAGCTGATACCCAAATTTAAAGGGAAGAAAATCCACAAATTACTTGCTTTTCTGAGATAAAAGTTGTACAATTTCTGGCCAAAATAAGAAATATTTTTTTCTGGCCAAATAAAGAAATAATAATTTTCTGGCCAAAATAAGAAACTAAAATGAAGGCAGAAGATTTTTTAATTCTTCATTAGCCAAATGCAATTGAGCTTCAAGGGAACTAATGGTAGTCACAGTCTAATGCCAATACCAGAATCTCCAATTTTGTACAAAAACCACTGAATGTTAACGAGACTTTTTATGACTCTTCATTTCAAAGTTGCTGCAGAGTGGAGTCAGAGGTATTAACATACTGTATTGTGCATATGTAATTCCTTGTTAGTGTGACCTTTTTTGGATTTTTTTGCTCATTTTATTCAAAACCCTGAAAATCATTTACTTACAGCAAGACCAGGAAGACCCTGCAATCCATTGTGTCCCTTCAAGCCAGGCAGACCTCTAGGCCCCTTATCACCTGGTAGACCTTTCTCACCACGTGGACCTTGTGGGCCCTAGAAAGGGATATAGGTGTCAAAGGAAAAAATTAGAAGGCTTCAAACAACATACTTCTGTCAAAGCCAGAATTAAGTGTAAATATTCTACATTGTCATATCCCAGGGTATATAATGGACATCCCCTTAACACACCCAGGAAAAGTGCAAATCCTAAAAGCTTCAGGATTTATCCCACAAAAGAGAATGCTAACTGAGATTCTAAGTTCCTAAATATTTTCAGGTCCTTAAGCATTATTGTTTGGGCCCCTTCATCAAAGTTATGAGTCCTTATTGATAAAGCATGTTTCTCTTCTTGCATCAATGTGGTAATGTATTTAAAAATCAGACTTACAGCAAGACCTCTTGGACCAAAAGCACCAGCAGGACCGACAGCACCAGCAGGACCCTGAAACAAGAATAGAGAATAAATGTCACTGCTGTATATTGTTCTAATGAAGGTTCCATGGTCTGGAGAAAGTGAAGTAATTATCTATGCACAGTAGAGGTGGATTGTACTTTGTATATATGATAGACAAGTCTTAGTCCTCTTAGACTTTATTATAAAAAGTTAAAGTATAGCATAATCTCATTGACTTACAGGTTCACCACGGTTTCCAGGCTTTCCAGAAGGACCAACTTGGCCATGAGGACCAGGGGCACCCAGAGCACCGCTGGGACCAGGGTTACCAGGAGCACCACGCTCACCCTGGGAACAAAGAAATGCAACAGAACACACATTGTGTTATTACCGACTTACATATATTGGAATATTTCTTCCATGACAATGAAATATAAAAAAAAGAAACAAGTTACCTTGAAGCCAGGAGCACCATCACGGCCTGGAGGACCATCATTACCAGGATTGCCCTATTAAGATACCATGAAAAAAATGACTAAATTTCATCACCTTTCATCTCACACACAACTGTGTCTCAGTCTAATTGCTTTCAGTGAGAGTAAGAAGATATTGAGATGGGATAGTATAAATCTTAAAGAGAAAAAAACCTCTTCCTTATATATGTCATTCTCAAATGCCTTAAATATACTAATGTTCTCAAAAAACTAAAATGGTCTTCAAATATTTTAGGTTCAGTAGAGAAAAAATTACTGGGCTTTGCAACATTTCTCTAAATGAAAAGGCTAAGACAATAGTGGTCTTCACTAGCTTGCATTCTTTTAAAACTAAGACTTTCTTTTTAGATGAAAAATGCCAGTGGAGGGAAAAGAACCTAAACAATAGCCACAACTAAATCACTTTGCTGTGGTACTTCACAAGGTTAAATGATTTCCTTTGTGAATATTTATTTCACTTCAGCATTTAGGCTGTGTCCAAAAAATGGAATTTTCATTCAGAAAATTCCAATGAAACTAAGTTTGGGATTTTTAAATTACCATTCTCTGTTCTCCTTGAAATTCTGCAAAGTCTCTGCAAGATTTTTATTTATAATGTATTAACTATGTTTCAGGTTATCAAATAAGCTTCCCTGATAAGGCTGCAGTTTTTATACTTCATGAAAGATATGTATGTTCCCCACTCCATCTTTCTTAGCATTTAAGTAAAAAGTGAAAATATTCTAAGAGTGACTTCAGGATGTACTTCAGACACAACTTTTGCTTTAAAAATTCTGTCACCTAGTTGGGCATAGGAATCCATGTCTATAAAGATCCTGATATAATTTTCTCTGAAGACATTGTACAAGTTTGCTAGCAGAACAGCCTCCAGTTCCACCCGCTTTTTCTAAGTATTTGTATTTGGATCAGAATGAAGAAAAAGCAACCTGAAGAGGATAAAAGACAGCTTACATCACGTCCAGCTTCACCAGGAGCACCATTTGGACCAGGAGAACCCACAGGACCAGAGGGACCACGGGCACCAGGAGGACCAGAAACACCCAAGGGACCAGGTTCACCCTAATACAGGAACAGTTGTAACAAAATGTGACATTATAATACAACACAAACCAGTCTTACAGAACTTTTAGCCTTTATCTAAGAGCAACATTTCATTGCAATGAGTTTGGGAAGGAAAAAAGAATCAGGACATAAGAAACGTACCTATCTATATAAAATGTTATCTTCATTCTAAATGTTACTGCTAGAAACCTCCTAACATTTCTGACATTCAGAAATTTGCTCACTTGCAGATAATTCTGGTTTGTCTCTAACAAGCCATAATTTCTTCCACATCTACCTCTGGTAGGTCCATATCATCTGTTTCCAATGGCAAAGGAAACAGCATAATCTGCATCTCCCTGGTTTCCCATAAGACAGGACCTCAAGTGTGTGAGAGTTTTTTCTTTTTTATTACATGTTATCTGTTGAAAGCAGTTAACTAATCATATACTCACTGTTGCTCCAGAGATGCCTGGAAGACCACGTTCTCCCCGAGAGCCAGGCAGACCAAGGATACCAGGAGCACCAAGAATACCCTGAGGACCTGGGGTACCAGGAGGGCCCTATGACATGAAGGGAATAATATTTATATTAATAGACAAAAATAAATGCAACATACACATCAGACAGTGATGCTGAAAATTGCATTCTCAGATACAATTTTTGCAGATCACAGAAGAAATTTCTATAATTTTTGGTTGAGTAACAATTGTGGAATTTCACTCAAGTTGCTTACTTCAATAAGACAGAAACATGTATGACTTAAAAAGAGACAGTAATTCTGGATGTGAAAGCTTAAAGATACTCAAAAGTAATTAATTTATCTGCATAATTCTACGTCAACCTGTGGGCAGACAACTTTAACCTTGTGATCTCCACAAATCAGAGTTTATGGTGCAGCTATGAATCGAGACTGTTTTAAATGGATATTCACAGGTTCTTTCTTTTCTATTTATGAGGATCAATTTTAGAGCAGAAGATGTGCTTTTCACAGACTGAATATCAATTTCTTCTGTAGTTAAAGATACAATTCACCACAAGAGAAAAAGAGAAAGAAAACCCTGGCCCAGGGATCAGGCTCACTTTTTATGGCATGTTTGTCAAGCATGCCTATGAACAATTTCTTGTGTCTCAGTGGAACTTTTACTTAAAGGCTTTGCTAAATTTGTGGATAAAGCAGAAAAGCCCTTCACAAGCACCAAAAGTATCTCAGAAGCCATAATATTCACATGAAGAGAAACATTTTTAATGAGATGTGATACTCAGTAACTTACAGCAGCACCAGCCTCTCCAGACGGACCTTTCTCACCAGCAAAACCGGGTGGGCCAGCAATACCTTGTTCGCCAGTGCGGCCAACTGGTCCAACATCACCACGCAGACCTCGAGGACCATCTTTGCCAGCTGGGCCAGGAGGACCAGGGGGACCAGTGATGCCCTAGGATTGAGTATGAATATAATACCATTACAATATAGACCTGGGGATAAAATTTCATTTTAAGTCCAGGTGAAAAAATAGTCCCTTGCAATAAACAGGTCATCAGCTGCTCCAAAGCAGCAATTTCTATTGCTTTGTTAGCAGTGGAGAGCTGGAAGCAGTAGAATCATTTGACTGCTTTTTTTTTTCTTTTTTCCCTTAAACTCTGGGCTGGTGAAAGTGGCAAAATTTGGTGGGAAAATATAGATCTGTCTGTCTCTTGTTGGAGACATTATTTGCAATGAGGAAAAAAAATCCCAGTATCCTCCAATTCAAGATGATTATTTGCTTTGGATAACAGGATTTAAAATTTATTTAAATCTAGAGTATCTAAGAAAAGAAGTGCCTTTTGGTAAAGGTTGGAAACACCTTTGAAAACAAAAGACTACAAATGTCAATCTAGAATGAGAATTTCTTGCTGAAAAACAGAAAAAAAGATTCCCATTCCAAAACAGAGAGAGTTTGCCCTGCTCAAGAATGGGACTAGAACTGCAGGTACTTTAGAAAATGTAGACATACAATAACCTTAACATTCTGCAGATTGGACATGACCTTCTTATTCCACTCCATGAGTAATTGCATAGCCATTCATTTGAACAAAAGCAAGTAAGTGCTGATTTTTGGAAATGGCTGGGTACTTCAAGAGGTATAGGGATGCTTGATGGATTATAAAAACTCACATATTAAATGTATAGGTTGTACTCGGGGAGTTTGAACAATTAGATTTTTTTTTTCTCATCCAGTTCTATAAGGATCTGAGGTTATTCCAGAGCAATTATGATTCACATCAATGAAACAAAAGTTAGGATTGTCCCTAAGCAAAGCAGCTTCTGACTTATCTCCCATTACATTTCTTCATTAGTTACTTACAGCAGGGCCAGGAGGACCAACTCTTCCAGCAGCACCAGGGAAACCAGTCATGCCCTAAAAACGAATTTGACAATGAAGATTAGGTTTAAAGGAAACAATAACTTCATGTAAAGCAACAATGTCAGTACTAAAAGCCTGAAGACTTACAGGAGGACCAGCATCACCACGAGGGCCAGCAGGACCAGCAGCACCAGCGGGACCCTAAGTAGGAAGGATTGAAAAAGAGAGATGGATCAAGCAAAGACAATTAATGCTCCCTGTTTAGAATAAGGGCTCAGTCTCACTATTGTGAAAGCAAAGGTGATTTTTACACCAGCAGGAGGACTGGGCCCAAAACCACGCTGCCTATCCTGACAATAGGGTATTAGATTCTCACACACATTTTAAATCGGTATCTCAAGGCCTGAGAAAAGTTGCATAAGGCATTTATGATTCAGATTCATTTCCTTGCAAATGCTACATGCATCTAAACAAATTTGGAAGTCAAAATGTGACAGCATGGCAAAATCATCAAATCCTCTGCTTGCACTGTGTGACTGATACAGGCAGTGCAAGAGCCTGGTATTGGTATTAAAATCATACAATAAGTAACCCAAGCCACACTATCCTGCAACACTTTGTGGTATTTGAAGTACATGGGTCTGACTTTCTGCATCATTTCAACCAGTTCCCCAGTAACATGCATGTGAGGCAGTATACAACTTTGGGCTATAATGGTGTCAGCACATGATAAGCCTATGTGCAAATGGGTGCACAGACAAATTTGCACACATGCTTCTGGATGACTGAGTCTGAAAATCAGACCATGACAGCTCATCCCTTCTTTGAGAGAAAAGTGTCAATGTCCTCAACTCAGAACTTACCCACAATCACCCCCTGAATGGTCCAAGATAGAGTGATTTTGCTGATCTTCAGAGCAAGTTGAAAATTAGTTATTATTTTCTCTTCATTTCAGTTCCAGACTCACGATCTGAGCCCACATAAATAGATTGATAAAATTTACATAACGTGTGAAAATCAGCAGGGTAACTTTTCTCACAGCCTAGCTTGAAGTTTTGTTTCTTTCTTTCATTACCTTTTCAGAATTCAAGGCTTTCAGGCTAATGTATTGCTTGCATGGCACAGTTGAGAATGATGCATTTCACAAAGTCACAATTCACTTACTGGTGGTCCAGAAGCACCGATTGGGCCAATGGCACCAGTTGGTCCAGTTTCACCCTTAGGTCCTTTGGGCCCACGCTCGCCTTTAGCACCAGGCTGACCAGCTGCACCCTGTGGGCAGAAAAACAGACAAAATGAGGAACTGAAAACCTTGCAGAGGAAACAGAGGAAGGTTATGGCACAAAGGTTTTATGAAGAAAGTGCAAACAAAACTTACAGGGGGTCCAGCAAATCCACTGGGACCTACAGGACCAGGCTCACCACGTTCACCCTAGGGAGAGGACAAAGAAGAGACAACTGGTTAGAATGATCTTTAAAAGAGAAGTTTTCTGAACATCATGCCTTTGACACAGGAATAATTATAGAAGGTACAACTTACAGGGATACCACGGGCACCAGCAGGACCAGCTGGACCAGCAGGACCTCCTTCTCCCTAAAAGATAGACAAAACATATTGACCCTGGGAAATGGCCTAACTGCAGCCAGAACAGGAATGCTTCTGGGGTACAGATACATATAGTGAGTCACCTTGGATCTCTACTACAGAGAATGTTACTGAAAATGCTTCTGGTTTTGATCCACCCTGTATTAATAATATCTAACGATTCTCAGACAGCATAAAGTATCATTCTGAGTTAATGTGGGTTATTCATCATTGTATCAAAATCTCCTCTCACAGTGCAAGTAGGATTGTGGAGTTTAACCTCAGCTGGGAAAATTCAGCCCAAGGCTGAATCAGAATCCTATCCAGATATAACCCACTGCCATGGAGATGTGCATTCCCTTCCCTGCCCTTTTAGAAAAAGGTTTGGGGTCCTATGGCAAGCTTCACTGAATAGTGCCAAAAGCCCTTGCTTCCTGAATCCGAAAAACATCAAGAATCAGTGCAAACTAGAAAGATGGAATTGGTTTTTATGGAACTCATCTTTAATATCAATGTGTGAGTAAACTGTAGCAACAAGGCATTTTTTCATTCAAAGAGTAGACTTACCCGTTCACCAGCACCACCAGCAGGGCCAGGAGCACCAATAGCACCAGGCAGACCCTATGGGCCAAGAGACAGGACATTATTTCAAACAAAATGAAAGTAGGACCAACTACTTTAAATAGGCTTTCTCTTTCCCCCTGAAGAAAGGTGTGTAACTAACTTTGTTTCAGATGTTCTCAATATAAAGGATACATGATTTCATAAAATAAAACCTATTCTGTTATTTTCTTTCCCAAAGTATGAATCCTAAGAAAGACATCTGAAATCTCAGATTAAGGATAATTTTGTGTAACTTTGCAGGCTGCCTTTAAAATTAGCTGCCTGGGCTGAGCCCATGAAAATAAAGTTCACTATCACACTGAACAGCTGTACAATGTCTGTGAAATACTCTGCTCATCTAATTTCTCTGCTTGGATGCATGAGAAGAGATCACTTTTCTCTCTCTCTCCTCTTGAATTCAATTATCCTTGGACAAGGGGCAACAAAATTACATTGATTTGTATCAATAATGAGCAGATACAAACAGTAATGCAATACTGTGGAAAATGCAAGTTCTGAACATTCTTCTCAATTATTTAATTTCTGAGGTGTAGCAATGTAAAGTTAAGTAGAACCACAAGATACTTACACGAGCACCATCTCTTCCTGTTGCACCTGTATCACCTCTCAGACCTGGGGCACCCTGGAACACAGTGGCAAAAATTGTATTGGTAGTGAACACCACAGTTTGTATGAAAGAAGTCTTGAGCTGTTTGCTGAGTATCTGTGCATTACTTAGACATCATACAAGAACCTTATCCTAGGTTTTCTGGAGAAATGAGTGTTTATTTTATTTTTATTGCTGAGTAGGTCCTGACTGGCAAAGTGAATGTTTGGAAAGGGGACTGGCACGCTTTTCAGAATAAATCTGCTGTTATGGGAAGCATTTCTGGCTTCTCTCAGGTACCAAGAATTTTGAATGGAATTAGAAATTGAAAACCATGTCCATGTATATTACAAATGATGAATATAAATCCCCCTCAAAATCTCTTTTCTTTTGGTCAAGAGATAGCCATCTGTAAAAGTTCTTCTAGGTATTAATGTTATACCTTCTATATGAAGCAAGAAAACAGCTATTTTCTGTAGCTGTTTATGTGTCCACCTATATGACATCATTAATGATGTCATACAGGTGGACACATAAAATGCCACGTTTCATATAGCAAGAAGTTATTTTCAGACCATCATTAGAGTCAAGAAACCAGATCAGCACTCTGTTCTCCCTCTCTTTTTTTCTTAATACAGCCTAGTGTTCTTCATTATTCTACATGTCAATACATAGTGGGTTTTTTTAAAGTTTTAGGATAGCACCTTAGAAAAGACAGTCAGTCCCTTAGACCAACAAAACCTCTACTTACTGATCATTGAGTGATACAGTCTCACAGTAAATAAAAGTCACATTGGGGTAACCTGCAGGTTTTTCCAACTTAATGAAATTTAGGCATCTCTCAAACCTGTGCATGCAATAACAAGCCAATTGTCCATCTTACCTTTTCACCCTTGCCTCCTGGAACACCAGCAACACCTCTCTCCCCTGGGATTCCACCAGGGCCAGCAGGTCCAGGAGCACCAGCAGCACCAACATTGCCAGGCTCACCCTAGCAGCAATGACATATCATGTAAGTCAGGGTCAAGTCACTCACACAATTTGGAACAAAATCATCGTTACTAATCTGCCCACCATTCTACTTGTGTCAGTAGTAACATTTTTGTCTTGAGCTATTGTACATGTTTTACTTTTCCAGGTAGTGAAGATGCTAGATGTGAATGCTCTCTCTGATTCTGTGGGCTCCTGAGGTTTTAGGTCCATTTTCCAAACTAAACTTCTGTAGAAAGACTAGCCATGGAAATCTAGAAAACTAAGACCCGGATTCACTTAGCATCAAGCCAACATCATCATTTCCTAGATGATCACTTATTATTGCCCTAATATTTGGGGAAAATATTGCTAACTAGAGACAAGGGCTTCCTGTGTACAAGTAGGTGTGGGTATAAACAGAAGTCAGCGTGAATTTTGGTCAGAATCTCAGATCCTATCTCCAAACAGAATAACAGCATCCCCAGCTGACAACCTGTACTCAAACTGACTTCCCCTCCCATCATCTACATTACTAAACATAAAGCCATTTAATATTAGTGTGGACTAGCTGGGATGGAACTTCAACACTTGGAGAGAGGTTTTGGACTGCACTGATCAGGAATTCAACAGTAAGGCAATGGCAGCTGGAAAAGTCATACCTTGTTACCATCGGGGCCTGGGGGGCCAGAGGGACCACGGCTGCCAATGGGACCAGCAGGACCGACAGCGCCGCTCTCGCCAGGAGGACCACGCTCACCCTAAGGAGACAGTCTGATCTGAGGGCTTCCTTGAATTGCTCTCTAGCTGAAAGCACTGGCTGGGAGCAATGACAGCGTGGCACATTTTTATCTGAACAAACCTTTAATTAGGATTGTGCAGCTATTAAATAAATTGGTCGTAAGAACTGGCTCTAGATTTTGACACAAAAGTATCAAAATGAAGTAATGAATTCTTTCATCATGAGAACAGCGACAACTAAAGTATTCATACTTCTCGAACATGGATTTTGGCTACTGTGCTTGTTCTGTTAACAGACATCCTACTACCAAATTGAGATTCTGTTTTAGGAGAAATAATGGATTCTAGTGAAATTGAAGAAATAGTAATTGGCAAACAATTATTTTTACAGTGGCAAGTTCCTGGTGACAGGAGAATAATAAAGGTAACACCTAAAGCCTACTAATGTGACCCATACATTATAACAGGTATAAGGATAAATTCTGAATCATAGATCTGGAGACACAGAAGTAGCCAGAAACTCAATTTAAATGCACAATAGATCTATCAAAGATAGAAACACTAGTTTTACTAAAGATATCTCAAATTATCTCAGTGTGATCAAGCTGGACATCAGTGAATAATCTGCTAAGGTATTATGGAGTATTTAGTTATGCTGGAGAATTTGGAATTTGTATAAGAACTATAAAGTGGTCAAAGAACTGACTTAAGGGGAGTTAGCTCCCCAGTAAAAAGCACCAATGAGCAACAGACTAATTTATATTGTAGAGGTGTTCCTAAATTAATTTTTTTTCATACATTTTGTTAATTACAAAGAGGCAGAAAAAGAAGAAATATGCAGATATCACAAAGGAAGAATTTGTCAACAGGAAGAAGGATTGGCAGACTACACTGGAAGAAGTGAACAACCTGCTAGATGGCTGTCACAGCAAAGAGATAAAAATCAAGAGTGCAAGTACCAGGCCATTTATTTAGGCACCAAAACTGCAAATTTTGCTGTAAATGGAGGCTTCAATGGTGAAAATGACTGAAAGGGAAAGGTAATAGCCAACAATATGACACACACATGTAAAATATGGGGTTACTTTTAAGAGTAAAAAGTAAAGTTACTTTAACAAGCAGTGGGTTACTTTTAGGAAGTGTTAGTTTTTGTATAAAGCATCAGTAAGGCCTAATTTGGAATACTGGATGAAATACGCTGAGGGCTTGATATGTGATGCTTAGGGCAAGCTAGAGCAGAGGAAAATAACTGCTAATGCTTTGAAAAAGGGAACTTGGCTTGGATGAAAGGGAAATATTAGAGTTTAGAGCACACGTGGTTTTTGATACAGACTCGGGGCACTGAAACATAGGGAGCAAAAGTGCTGTTTAAACTGATTGGAGTAACTTTTAAGAGTGAATGGGAATATTTGTCACTGGATACATTTAATCTGGAAGTAGAAAAGAAGAAAAGACGAAGCAACAGAAGTAGGTTAAATATCAGTCTCTTAAGAGGCAGATTTGGAAAGCAAATACTTAATTGAGTCCTTTATAAACTACTCATTACTCTACATAAATGGGATCCTCCTGCCATGCAGGAAGGCATCCCCACAAAGCTCTTGGAGGATGTCTATTGAAAGTTCAGAATTAAAGGGAAGTGGAAGGCAATAGCTTCTAATATTCAGAAATGTACATAGTTACCATCATTACATTAATGATCACATTAATAAGACAGTCTGTACCAGATTTCAAATGAGTTACTCACTCTTGGGCCAGCAGGACCAGGGACACCAAATTCACCATGAAGACCCTAGAAGAAAGTAGATACAGAGGTAAAGTTTATTTTATTTGCTTAAATTGTTCTTTGTTTCTTAGCAACAAATGGAAATTCTCAAATTGCAACAGCATATTGGAAAGTTTCAGACAAATTTTCAGACAATCTGTTACATACATGGAAATAAGCCCTTTTCCTCCAGCTACACAGCATCTCAAGGTAGACAGTAGAAAGTATTTTTTCATCTGAAGAGTTAGTTATTAAATTACAAGCTCTTTTTTCAGGTATATGCAATGTAAACTCTTTTACAGGGACAGAGATGTAACTATAAATATTAAAGGTGATTATGACACAAAGAATGTAAAATTTGCAGAGTCCATCCCACATTAACTGTGCAGCAGCTAGAGCATGAATTACAACTGAACCACCTCAGCGGGATACCATCGTACATTCCCTGAAATCAGCTGAGGTGCAAAAACATAAATGGAGTGGTTCAGTTTAGACTAAACCTTGAAGATTTTGAAAGAAATGTGAAGTAAAATATTTTTCATGTACTGTCTCTTCTGGGGGAAGAAGCACAGTTTATTGCCACTTAAGGCCCAAAAAGCAAAGGACTATCTTTGCTCTGTTTCATACCAAAACTTTGAAGAAGGAAGTATGATGCAAGTTCCAAGGCAAAAGGGACTTTTGCCAATCAAAGTTTGCACGTTACCCTGATTGCTTTGTTTTGGTAAACAGATTCAACAGGCTCTTGCTCCAGCATGTGTGCCATTGCAAACCCAGCCCTCATGCAATGCCTGCCCCATGCATGGAATGCTGTGTCTGTCACTCACCCTCTCGCCTGGTTTACCAGCCTCTCCAGCAGGACCCGAGGGACCTGGCAGACCCTGAGTGAAAAGAAACAAGAATACAAATATAGTTAAGGCAGAAGCTCTTCATGATGTGGGAACCATGGATAAGATTAAGCAGAGCACACAGTTACTCACCTGGAAGCCAGGAGGGCCAGCAGGACCCGTTTCACCCTTTCCACCTTGGTTGCCCTGGGTGGAATGAAAAACAAGTGATTAACTTGAAAAACAGGGAAATGAATTTTAAAATGGGAAGTCTCATTAATGAAAAGTAAATCACAAACTGGATTTGTGTGGAGGCTGTTACTTACAGTGACTCCAGGAGGACCTTGAGCACCGTTGTTTCCCTCTGGACCAGGAGCACCCTGTACATGTTCAAGTAGAAAGCTATTATCAAAGTTTTAATTTGATATGAGTAATATCTCTAAATGATTATGGGCTGAAAACAAACATCTCTGACTGTGCATTTTGAACTTAACCATTTACTTGCAAGAACTTCACAGCCAGAGTTACTAAAGATGCTTAACATTTTAAATTCTCATCATTTTAGTTATTGCAGCACATTCATACTTAAGAAAACTTCTTTTGGAATTACAGAATATAGAAACCATGCTGATAGCATTTTTCCCAGACAAGACTGCTTTTTGGATCCCTTAAATGGAAGAATTATTAAGTTTCAACTATGAGTAAAAAGTTAGAAATTTACAGGATGAATTAGAAATAATAGCTCTATTAGAAACACTGTGCTCTAAGATTTAAGGACAGGGAGGGCTATTTTTTCCTCTTCATAGGATAATACCCCATAATTAATTACCCCACTAATACCCAAGAAGGGGAGTTTTCATTTATCCATTAAGTAATAGCCCCCACTGACATGAGGCTAAAAATAATGCATTCCCAAGGGCTTTTCTAATTTCATCATCTAGTCATACTTGCACAAACCAAAGCTATCTTATTACAGAGGTTTGGAAAATCTACTTTTTTTTCTCTCTGGAAGGTGATAAATAAAATATATCCACGTACCCGTGGGCCAGCAAGACCAACATTGCCCTTTTCACCAGGTTTGCCAGGTTCACCCTGAAGTTGAAAGAAAATGATATAAAAGTTAACCAACACTGCATATTAGATTCAGTTTAAACTACTAAGCAGAGACTTCTCATTGTCAGAAGATTTACTGTTATATTTCTTTAACCCCGATTAAAACACACACAAGCTCCACCTGTCTTTTTGGATCACTTAGATTAGCTCAAAAATATATGTCTGTTCAAAACTCGATGTCTTTATATTTTGAGATTGTAATTCATGGCAGTCCATGTAGTGTCCTATGCAGTACACTGTATGTTTGCATGTGTGTGTATGCACAGCAACACTCAGTCCAGGACATGATTGGTATCTGTGGCCTCTTTGGAACATGTAAAGAACTCCACTGAAGTCACTGGTAGCTTTTCTTCTAAACTGAGTGAGCTTTGGATAGCGCTCGATAAATAACAGTGCTCTGGAACTGGTTTAATGGCCAAAATTGACAGAACTTTTACAGAAGTGAATATACAGAAATTATAAAATGGATATGCTGAAATAATAGAATAGACATATACTATTCAAACCACTTCAATTTCAAAATATCCCTAAGCTAATTAAACTGATTTTTCATTTCTTTAAAAATATTTTAGATAAATGAAAAATAACTTGAAACAGAACTCTTGAATGTAAGCAGATGCCATCTGATGAGGAGGATACAGGGAGATGTGTTAATGATACAGTTGGGACCTTACAAATTAGTCTGGAAATACTTTCATAGTAATAGAAAGTTTCTGTACTGTACTTACAGTGGGACCTTTTGGTCCAGGGAATCCAATGTTGCCAGGCTCACCTCTATTACCAGCTGGACCAATTGGCCCAACTCTACCATCTGCTCCAGGGAAACCCTAGAAAAAGAAATCATACTATTAAATGACTGAGGTAATTTAATTAGAATTCAGCTTTAGGAGAAATATGTACTGACAAGAAGCAAATGTCAGTTATATTTTCACCACTGTTGATACATCACATGCTCATGCATCCCTCCCTTTTCCTCCTTTTTGTAGAACTCTGTATTTCTTCTTCCCCTTTCAGGACACAGGCCTAATCTGAGACCCACAGAAATGAATGGACATCTTCACACTGATCTTCTGAGTAATACAACAGAAAATCTTGCTGGTTTTACACAGTTGTGTTAGAGCTCAGTGCTGAGATGTCTGCTTCACACAATTGTACTTCATTCTTTCTCATGCAATGGGGGAACAGAGTAAAAAGCAGGGTACTTACAACAGGACCTTCCTTGCCAGCAGGGCCTGGGCTTCCAGGCTGACCTGGGAGACCCTGGAAAAGGAAAAATTTCGTGATTTTAGAAGGAAACCTACTCATCAAACACATAGCCACCATTTTTTCTACATGCATGCATGTACACACAGAGGTGCCAAGATATCAATGTACACTGTTTAAACAGGACTGTAGGTGCTATCACGTTTCCACCTGAGGCACACTGACTGTTAATTTGTGCTGTGTGCTCCCGTGCCAGCTGAAAACCAGTATAGGGAAGTACCTGTTTTACTCAGAGAAACTAATTTAGGATCTGCTTTGAAGGATAGTGTGTTTCCATGTTTGCAGATGCCTAATACTCATATGTGCGTTTCAAACTTTCCCTTCACAGGGTAGGGTAGGAAGAGAAAGAATAAGGAATATAAATGTAATGAGATGATCATAATCTGGCTGCAGCCCACGCCACTAAAAGTAAATGGCTGTTTTCAGTGAAATCACATGCCAAATAAAAAAGAAATAATTGAGATCAGCCATTTTGCATCATTTCAGTAGGGTCTGGTTTCCTTTGAGTTCATTAAAGAGAACACACACCTTAATTGTGATCATAATGATCACATTCTGTAAACAATCACAAGTAGAAACCCCTTACAGAAGTCAATGCAGTATCCAGTACAAGAAAACTGCTCCATCCCAAGGCCATCAAATGCTATGTTAGCAAAACTAACTAATTTCAATAAATATTTTGATGCTTCTTAATCATTCCTAATAGGGCTCTTTTGAGTGGTGGAAGTGCCCTAACTGTGGTTAACACATGCTGAATTTTTTGCAGTGGGATTTCCGAATAATTTTGTCCATTAATTGTAAGCGATTTTCTTCCTATGTAGTTCAAACTTAATCCACAGAGTTCGAACTTACTCTTGGACCCATAAGACCAGGCTCACCAGGACGGCCAGCATCACCATTAGGACCCTTAGCACCAACAGGACCACTAGCACCACGGTTACCAGCAGGTCCCTACCAAAAGAAAGAAATAAAATTAGGCAGAGGCAGCAAAAAAGCATTGCACATCTGTATATAAAAGATGGTTCAGAAATAGTGACCCAGACAAAAGTCTTACCATGACACCAGCTCTGCCATCAGCTCCAGGCAGCCCACGAGATCCGGGTACACCCTGCAAGTCAACACAAAACAAATCAAGAAAGGGAAAGAAATAAATCTGCTCCTGTGAGGTGTAAAGTGCCTACTAAATTTCAGCCTTCCTAGCAGGTCTGCTGAATTTGAGGTAAGTGCAGCTTTAAGCACACACACCTCGGTGTAAATAGGTATGGTGAAAGAAATCCCTCATTTCCTGTAGATTTCTTTAAATTCTAATCTGTATAATTTTCAGTGTTCATTGTAACTTATAGTGACTCTAACCAGCAGCTAGGATCCCACAACCTGCCCCACAAAGTTCCACATTCCCTGTAGACAGTTACTGACTCTGAATTATTTATCTCTGAAAACAAAATAAGTCTGGGGGAAGAGCTGCCATTTTTCTTATTATTTTCCTGTGAATTCTCTTCCTTCACGAATCTATATGCTTCCTGAAGTTCATGGAGTGGCTTTCTCACCCAGTGAAAAGTTTACTAGGCATCCTTGAAGACGCTGAATTGAAAGCTTTTGCCTCCCATTATGTGTGAGCCCATTACCAGTTTTAAGCAGTTAAATCCTATCACAAACTTTTAAGAATAATCAAAAGATAATTCACTAGATATTACACAGTGGATAAATCAAAGCCATCTCTAAATACTTCAGGGATAAGAGAGTAAACAAGCATTAATGCAAAGCAAAAATGGGTTTGGTCCCAACTAATCAAAAGGTTCAGAACTGAAAATTATCACTGCTTAGCAGCATTAATGTCAATTTAATTACTCATAATTATTTAATTTGCCTGTGGGACTCTAGATTGATTTCCACTTTCCTTTTTGCTTCTAAGTGTGGAACATGAAAAGAAAACCTACTCTCAGACCAGCAGGGCCTGGGGGACCAGCAGAGCCAGGTTCACCAGGGCTGCCTCTCTTGCCTTCCTCACCGCTGGGGCCAGGAGGGCCAGCAGGTCCAGCAGCACCCTATTTTGAACAAACAGGGAAAAAGAACATATCAGACACCATGTTGCAGATATTATCAGCCTTTTGATTGAAAAAGCTTTCACATTTTGCCATACTTACAGGCTCACCCTTCATACCACTTTCTCCCTTGGCACCAGCAGGGCCTGGTTCACCCTAGAGTCCAAAACAGAGATGACAGAATTAGGCATCATCCCAAAAATCTCTCTTCTACCTGGAGAGCTTACTAATGAATCAAAAAATTATTTTATCACCTAATGGCATGCCTCCCTCTATTGTGAAAATGGCCAGTGAGCATGACTGTATTTTTGACTTAAAAGGCACAAACCCAAACATATTAAGGGTGCTTAGAAATGACATTATTGAACAATGACACATTTAGGGCTGGTTCCTCTACTGAGGATACCCACCGAGGGCCTAGTTGTGAGATTGCTGCCACATCTCTCTCTCAGTGCTATCAACATGGACAGAGCTTCACAGTCACACAATATTCTGCATTGGAAGGGACCCACAAGGATCACTGACTCCAACTACTCCTTGCACTCATAGGGAGTGCAAAGTGAACCTTTTCAGTCTCAGCATCTAAAGCAAGTAATGAGACACAGAAATTAACTACAATGTTAATTAGAGTGCATCAAGAAAAGATGTCTGCACTATAACAAAAATGTATCCAGAGATCTTTTACAACTGTGTACACTGTGTCTTGTTTTCAAATATGTAGGAGGTCACTTACAACAAGTCCTCTAGCACCACTAGGACCAGCAGGGCCAGGAGGACCAAGAATACCACGGGGACCAGGCAGACCAGGAGCACCAGCAACACCAGGAAGACCCTGTCCAACAGAAGGAAAAAAGGTATTGTGAATCCATTGTCTTTTCTCCTGCATTAACTGAATTGAGGTTTTTTAGAGGAAACATGCATGAGTGTAGTTGTACTTACAGCTGCACCTTTAGCCCCTGGAAGACCATTAGCACCGGGGTTGCCCTGTTAAGAAAGGTAACAATATGGTTAATTGAGAATCAAAAGTGCACACATCTCATAGATAGAGCCTGGCAAGTTACTCACTGGAGGACCAACAGGACCACTAGAACCAGGAAGTCCAATCTCTCCTCTTGGGCCAGCAGGACCAGTAGGGCCAACATTACCAGCAGGTCCAATTTCACCCTGTTGGAGAGAAGGACAGAACCTTCTATCAGTGTACCAGTCTTATGGCAAGAGTGAAGCAATCCTCTATCAGCCTGGCATGAAGATAATCATATTTGTGGATTTCCACTTCAGACACCAGGAAACGAAGCAGCTGAGAGCTTTAAATGGATTTTAAAGGCACTCAGGTTGGGATGTCTATTTAGGCTCCATCCAAGTAATGACTAAGACAGGAAAACCAGATGCTAAACCAGAAAGTTGACCAAAAAAATCAGAATTAGAATTCCAGTCTCATTTGCATCCATGTGCCTCCAGAATTGGCCTGAGGTGCCACAGTACATGAGACCTAATTGGCCATTATCTTGCACTTTCGGATGCCATTAGCACAGATGCAAAATGCAAAATTATGCCTGATCACAGTGCATACAATAGTGTTCACAATGGAGTAAATGACAAAAAACGTTCTTGCTTTTATTTTCAGAAGGTTGTGTTCTGTAAGTTTACTACAAGAACCTGAATATAATGACATGGATTCTGTGACAAATGGTCAGCAAAATTCGCGAAGGAAATATATGCAATACTCTTTCCTCAAATGCCCTGTCCTTCCTTGGTCACTCAAAATATTGAGGCTCTTACCCAGGTAAAAAATGCTAAGATTTGAGCAATAAAGTGAATAATTTAAATTATAGTCTGCAAGAGCAAAGTGGTACTGCCCTAAACCTGAAAAATTTTAACGCAATTTCTGTACAGTAATTTCAGGGACTCAGAAGCAGCCCAATACTCAAATGCAGCTTCTTTGTCCTCCACTATTTCTGTAAAGCGATTTAACTGCTGCCTCACTTATTTATTATGATTCATGTCACCCTTGGAAAGTGTATGTAAGTGCACCAATTAGGAAGCAGTAAAAGGGTTCTGTTTTCCTGAACCTGCCCAGCTTCAATCTTCAGCCATGAAGTAAGTGCTGACTTTAAATTAGCATTCATACCTGGTGTTCTCCAAATACAGATAAGGATGAGAATGAATCCCTAGAGTAACTAATAAGAAAGCACTCTTGGTTCATAAAGGATGGAGTTTTTCTGCTGCCTGGAAACTCTGGTTAGCACATTTCATCTTCACAATCAAATGCACCAGTAGAAGCAGATGCTCATACCTTAGCACCAGGGGCACCTGGGAAGCCTGGAGGACCAGCAGCACCAATAGGGCCCTGGGAAGTGAAAGGGCAACAGTTGTGTAAAGGTATTCAGTGACAACAGAAACATCTTGCTTGTTGAAGCAACCT
Organism: Calcarius lapponicus; assembly: GCA_039654755.1. NCBI lineage: Eukaryota > Metazoa > Chordata > Aves > Passeriformes > Fringillidae > Calcarius > Calcarius lapponicus. Next base: position 23,350,869 of record CM077464.1, read on the forward strand.
GATTGAAAAAATGCACATTTACTTAATCCACACATTACCCCCTCAGCACACTAGCTGCCTTTTGCAGTTCCAAACTGACAGATTTGATTCACTACAAGCAGTTAAGAGCCAGGTGAATGCTTAAACAACATTTGCAGTGCAAATTAAGGAAGAATTGGTAAAACCTTGCCTTGGGGCCAAACACCTGAGAAAGAACAAACAAGGATGAGCAGAGGCAGGCATCTGCAAGGCAAGATGACTGATTCTACCATGTTTACCTATTGCTGTGAGATTTATAATTACATTGGGACAAAGTTCCACTGTACCAGACATTACAAGAGAAGATACACTGATGGATTCATAGCCTTAATTTTTTAATTCATACAAATAAAAAGGGATAGTTTATCTTCAATTATTAATTTAAAAATCCAACTCATACTGGGAATTGATATCTATTTTTTTGCGAGCTAATATCTTTCAATTAGAAATATTTATAATAATGCTGCCTTACAAAGCCAAGGTAATAAAACATGTAATAAAACATGTCAGCTGCTATGACAAAGAGGAATTGGCTTCAGACATTCTATAACCTACTCTGTTATAAAGGGGGTACCTGGAATTGTCACTAGTTTTGCATAAGCAAAAAAAAAAAAAAAAAAAAAAAGACCAAATTCCCTTTAGGATATGTCTGAAAGCATAAACTTCCAGAATTTTCATTGCAATTACTTATTTACCTTTTAATTTTCAAGTGGACAGAAGGATAAAACATTATTTCTGTTTTAATTTTAAAAAAGGAGTGTTAGTAACTGCTGTGCAGAATATTTAAGGTATCATAACCTAAGTATGAGACAAATAACTTCAGCCTGGGACAGACACTGGGACATAATGCAGCTCTGTGACTATTGTGAATAACAATCTATGCAATCAGCAGCTTCAGAACACTTTTCCTATAGCAATTCAACTGCCTTAATTCAAAATGTCTTCAGCTAAAATATTTCGGTTCAACTACATCAGATCTTAGCTGTAATATTTTTATTTGGCTGCAATTTAACTGCACAATAACATATTTTTTAAATATTCCACATGGGAGAACATAAGAGATATTCACAGCCATGCTCACATTCTACTCTGTTAAAGCACAACAGGTGTTTAAAGTGACAAGGGGTATTAAAATCTACTTTGGCAAAATGGAACCAAGTACAGCTTCATCATAGACACAGTTTTTGCAGGTAGGAATTAAAAACCTATTACCTGTTATTACTATTGTTCTAGTGTATTCCAGATTTGTTTTACACTTTCAAATTATATCCTTGTACTCATATTTATGTTGCTGAGATAAATGAGGTTTAATGAAGTCGGGGGTAAATTATGGAAACCCTAACTCCTTTTTAAACAGACAAATCTGCATTGGATTAGCTCTTATTAGAATAGTTACAGTCAGATCAGGAGAGTTGGATCTTGCTGGCCTTTCAAAATAGCTCACAACTCAGGTATTAGTGGTGAATGAAAATGTTAGTGCCTGCAGGTGCAAAGCTATGTCCTGTTGTGCATATATAATTTACAGATGTATATAATTATAGCCATCTGTAACACATGCATGGTATGCATCTGTTAAAAAGTAGAAAGTCTCTTTAGCTTTTGGATGAGGATTCTTCTGTTAGACTGTTGGAAAAGAGAATTCTGTGCACTGAGTATTTCCCAGTGAGATGTGCTGGGAAACCTCCTCATGAAATCACCAGTGCAAACAAGAGAATACTTGGTTCCTTTTATATGGATGTGCTTAATATAAATCCTGAGAATGTAATGATTTTATCTGCAAAGGGTTTATCATTAATTCTCTTTGTGATGTTCTGATAAGCAACAGAGAATTATGTTAAAAACATCAACACAATCAACTTCTCAAAAGCCCAAGAAATCCTCTAAAAACTGGAAAAGAAGCACAAAGCCTAATGGAACCAGGCTGTCAAAAAGCAAGACTGAAACTTACAGCAGGTCCAGTGGGGCCAGCGCTGCCATCGCTTCCACGAGCACCCTGTGAGGAAGAACATAATAAATAGTTTAAAAAGAGAATTGAATATCAGAGGAAGCCACAGTAAGTGGCTGGTTCATGATGACAGACAGATGGGAAGCCACTTACAGCTGGTCCAGGGGCACCTACTCTTCCTCTCTCACCAGGGAGACCACGAGCACCCTTGAAAGAAAAATCAAATTAACTCATTTGTATCTTTTCACTGAACATAGATATATAGAGATCTTTCCCTCTGCTAAGTCATATTACTATTACATTAGAGTATCTGGGTATCTGGAGTGTTAATAATGACAAATATTGAAGAAAATACTGGCTGAACTAAATCTACCACATTATACTTTCCTGCAGCAGCAGTGAATACTTACAGGTTGTCCTGGGGTACCATTTTCACCAGGGGCACCAGGTTCTCCCTATGAAGAAGAAAGTTTGGAGGCTTGAGTTACTTACAGGATGCTTTGGACAGATAGTCTAACACTATCAGAGAGACTTTCATCTACTGGATCCCAATGTCTGTGTCTTCTGTAGCACTTATAACATAGCACTGTCCATTTTCCTGAATCACACTATACAATAATAGCACAGCAAGTCCTGAGGGTGCAGAGACTGCAACTGTCCCTGCATATACTGGGACACAGCCAGATGGAATCCTTTTAGAAGAGGAGGGACAGAGAAAGTTGTGCCACTTGCTCAGCTTTCCTCACCCCTTTTCTTTATGTTGACATTTACTCTGTAGTACACGTTTAAGAGACTGGATCTGGATAGTCAACTAAAAATCCAGATCAATCAGCAGCTGTTCTTTAGCTAGAGCAGAAGCAGGATGATGCTTCCTTTTGCCTTAGTGTAAGTTGTCAAAATCCTCTCAAATGGCTTAAAATAAGGATCTGCCTAGGTATTTTTAACTGAAGACCAATGATACTGAGTATTTGAGCAACAGCCATAAATACCTGGCTCTTCTCCCTTCAGTACTGTATTCTCAACAGCCTTCTCAACAGGTGTAAGCTGGTCTACAGTGACAAGATTTGTCATTCAGGTACACTCAGGATACAAGTGCTTGTATCCTGAACGTACCTTAATGCATCTAGTCTTAAATGCTACAAAGAGAGCAAGTTTTTGCCTTCATTGCAGCTTTCAGCAGGGTTTTATAATGAACAACCTTGATTTAATATGCTGGTGTTTTCTAGCACTCTTACTAGTAACTGCTTTATCCCTTACTTATGTTCTTTATCTGTTTTAAATCTCCAATGACTGGACAGACTTTGCCACCTAAACTTTTTCTGAAGCTTAACAACTTGCAGTGACATTGAAGATTGTTATATTACAACTAAAAACCCTTTAACCAAGTAGTGCTAAGCTTTTAGAAACAAGCAAGATGGAGAAATAGTATTTGAGCTTTTCACTGTTATATTAGAAGTCTGTGAACACAAACCCCCTGTGAATCAGTCAGAATTTCCTATAACACAATGATGCAACAGTGAATCTTTCAAGAACACTGATATTAGGCACTGAGGTGGAATGGGAGAAGAAAAAACTCAAAGACAAAACGTTTACCAGAGAGGTTTCTAGACTTTATTTCAGAGTATATTATTAAGGGTTTTTTTTAAGGCTAGTGTTCAAATGTGCTCTAATATGAAGATGATAAAAAGAAAAAAGACTGAGGATCAAATAGCCTTAACTCAGAAAAGCCCTGCATGTATCCAAATTTTTAGCAGGAAGGCTTACACTGATCACGTGTCTCACACAGTAGAGTTTTGTAGAAAAATGGGCTATTTTTATTTTAGCATGCTTTAAAAAAACCTACCCAAATGTAGAATACAATCCAGAGGAGAGCAGAGATAGCAAAATCAGTCTGAAGTGCTGCTGAATAGTCAATCATAAAGAGCCCAATTCTACAGCCTTTATTCACTGAAAGCAATAACTTCCTTATGACTTTATTGAAGGCTCAAGACTAAGGCCCCAGGAATGTTTTCTCATGACAAGCTGCATGCATTTGTTCTTCTACATGGATCCACTGACTTCTAGATTACTGCAGCTGGGCAATGTTTAATGGCAGCATGGAAGACTGATTGGATCTCTTCACATCTCTTCTGCTAGGAAGAGCTACAAATGCATCCTACATTTTTAGATGTTGTCTTTACCTTGGTGCCAGGAGTACCAGGTTGTCCCTTTTGACCATCCAGACCATTGTGTCCCTATATTGAGTAGAAAAATAAATATTGATACATATTTTCTCTCAAACAGCTTTATGCAAATTCTTAGTCTTATAAAACAAAACCTTCCTCCCACACTAAATTATTTCCTAATATAATCTTATGGTTTTTCAAAAATAATTAGTCTTTATATCAGGCAATATTAAAACTTTGAAGAGGTTAATGCACTTTTCACTTTCAGAGGATTTCCAGGGGTTTTCAGTATGCTGCAGTGATGATAGTCTTAAATATTAATGGAAAAGCATATATGTACTCACCCTAATTCCCTTAAAGCCAGGCAGACCAGGAGTTCCAGGGAATCCACGAGCACCCTAAAAACACACGGTGCATGAATGATTGTCTCTCATATTATACACTGCAGTTAAAAGGAAAGATGATGACTAAGTCTTCAATAAAATTAACAAGTAGATTTCGGTCATTATCATTCAGGTAAGGAATAGAATCCAGATCCTAACCTCTCAGGACCAGACTTGTTTCAAAACTAACAGTAATCAACCTGATTTTTCTAGTTCTGAATCTCAGAAATTTCATGCATTACCATGTGACACCACAGCTTTTTTAACTTGCTATGCCAAAATGCCTGGCTACCTGTTCCTGTGTAATTCCTCACACTTCTGTTACTGATACACCACTTCTGTTACTCATTACTAGCTTTAGTGGGAAGGGGGTAGGGGAACAAAATAAAAACATAATATATGACATCCCTGCAGGTAAGGGCTGAAATTGTATTAATCCATATAAGGAATATTACTAGACCGTTAATGCGGTGAAATTCAGAAACATTGTTAGGTTTCATGGATTAGTGAACTGGTTTTATTGTCTCCAGTGGATCACTACACACCTGAGGGCCAGCAACACCCCTCTCACCAGGTCTTCCAGGTTTGCCAGGATGACCCTAAAAAATGCAATAAAGATGCAATAAGAAGGAAAGCTCTTATAAAACAGCAACGCAAACCACTAAGAAAAAATAGTACATTGGCAAGGCTTCTCTTTTTCCATAAATACAATGAGATTATTAACTTTTAAGTTTTCTTCTCCCTGTATTCAGGAAGTTAAATAATGTATTTGGAGTGGTTTGGAAGTTATCCAATTTTCTGTACATTTCCAGCATACTGCATCTCTTGTACCATAAAATAATTATTTCAGGGGTTTATTTATGTAACAATGTAAAAAATATGGCAAATAGAATGCTTAGCTTAACAATTATCTGGTTGTTAGGGTTGAATCACCACCACAAAAGAGATGAGTAACATTTAATAACCACTTACGTCTTCACCAGCCTTTCCTGGAGGACCAGGGGGACCACGAGGACCCTGGGGACCCTGTCAAAAATAGATTGAGAATTACTTGAAGCATCAGTCTTCATATACATCTTCCCATTGTTTTCTGACTCATGCTGGGGCATAGTTGGAGCCTAATTGACTTTGCACTTTATGATTCCAAGTGTAGAGAGCCTGAATCTGATTTCAGGTCTGTTTCTGTAACAGGATCAAGCAGGAGTATCCAAACATTCAGAGAAGTGCATGTGGGTAGGAGGAATGGGCCTAGGCATTACAAGCCTACTTTGGGGTGCTACACCTAATGCCAGCAGTGTCTGTGTGTGATCTGTACTTACTGTTTGACCAGGTTCACCAGGCTCACCAGGATGACCTTGGAAACCAGGAGGACCCTAGAAAATGAGGGAGATATTATTGGTTTCCAAACAAGATAATTTGTAATTTTACAGGTATGTCAATGTCAGTAGGAGAGAGAAGACTGTACTCACAGGGGGTCCAGATGCTCCAGGTGGGCCTCTGGGCCCCATTAAACCCTAGGGAAGGAAAAACACAAGATCTTTTTAAAAACATCAATTATATAAACTCATCTGTAACACCAATTCCCAGCATTCCTAAAACATAGTTAGCATCACAGTTTCCACTGTGCAATGTTCAGATGAAATTAAAAGAAATTAAGAGGGCGTTATGAATTTGCACAGGCAGCCCAAAGTGCAAACATCTAATGGCAACAAACCAGCACAGAATCCAGTGGGATGATTAGAAATGTACCATTATGGCTGTGAATGTCATGATTCTTCCTCTTAACCTATTCTGGCTTATTAGAAAGTGAACTGGTTCATTCTTTTTTTAATTCTTCCCTCTACCCTTCCTATGCAGAAATGTTTAAAGATGAGGGTCATAACATATCATGAAAGGCTCTTATACATATTGTGTATATTTCTAATAATTATCTACTTCTATTTAAATATTTCATTGCTTTCTGGTGTTTATTAAATTCTCTTCATATCACCTGCAAAATAAGTCACTAATACACTCTCCTTGACATTATTTACCATCTACATACATCTTGAAAACACAGGGTGAGACAAATCACTTCTAAAAAGGAAATTTCCATAGACTGGTGCACTCTCTTAACAGTTATCTTAAGATTTATTAAGGAAGCGAACAATTTGCAAATTGAAATTTTAACTTGGACTTCTATAGTCCAAACAAATTATTTAGGAGACATTTCAACAGAAATATGTTTTAAATTGGTTTTAAATCTTTCTTGGAAAATCTTTTAGATTTTCTCATTACAACATTAAAATCATATGCCAGCTTTTCAGTGGTGTATGTAGTTTTTCCATAAAACTGAAAACCTTTTACTAAGAGGAATAAATGCACATTAATTACAGGCATTTACTCATGGAAGTGAAAGCAATGTTGTGGATCTGAAAATATGCAATAATTGTAGGAAAAATGATGGTTCCTAGACAGTCTGAATCATATTTGCTTCATAAACCCTGTGAATTTCTTCTCCAATTAGATTCTGTAACTACTTTTCCCTTCCTGAATTTTACATATTATTTATGAAATAAATACGTGAAACTTAAAGCTTCCTCACAATAGGTAGATTCTACTGCTGTTTCTGCCAAATGAACCTAACTGACTCAAAAATTGGAATATAGAAATGGTGACACCTCAGATAAATCCTCATCTATGTTTTCTGATTAATAGTCAGACACTGAGGGCAGAACTTGATTAAAGGTACTCCTATTTTCTATATTTCTTATCTAAATGGATGCCAAAGTACTTTTCAAAGTCCATTTAATATTAGAGTGTTTTTGGAAGTGGAGGCGGGCACTTGACCCAGAATAATCCTGGTCATCCTTCATCCTGCTGATCACCCATGAGATGCACGTCTGTGACATCAGAGTCTGTGGTGAATTTAACCCACATTCTGCTACCTATGTATACTGAAAATATTTGCTAACATAAGGAAGGGTTAGAAAACCCCTTAAATTCCATTTGTACATAGTATACAGTGAGCTATAAAGAATCCTCCTCAGAACAGCCTTACAGTACCAAGTACTAACAATCAGAAGTTGAGAACCAAATGTGGTGGCCCATTTCCTAAAAAACCTGTGCAATCCAAGGGTATCAAAAGAGTTTACAGCCATGGAGGAAAAATCATCACCAACTGGAGCCAAGATGCCGAGTTACCTTTTAGGCCTGTGCCTGCTTTAGAGAGCAGCTTTACAGTTAAAACACAATCTTCTGTCTCAATATGGAAAAAGTAGCACTACCTCAAAGTACATGTATTATCTAATATCAGATTATGAGATTCATTGACTCATAAAAGTGTGGTCAACAAACAGAGTTAAAGCACAAGACCCAAGACCCAGAAGTTCAATATTCTAGCTAAATATACAGATCTAAGACCATATTTCAAGCCCTCAGACTATTTAAAACACTTATCATCCTATATTAAAGGATCAGTTTCCAGTCTGAGTCAACATATGATCAAACCACAAATTTTAACACTACGTTTTTCATTAATGCAGCTAAATTAGAGTGAAAGGAAAATCCTAAACACATCATTCATGTGAGTTATCAAGTGCTATGTCATATACCTACCATAGGTCCTGGGCCCATATCTGCTGCTTTAGATGGATCATATTGGGCAGCGAAGTTCTGTAGATAATAAAAAGGTTGAAATCAAAATACCAAAACTTTACTTTGAAAACTATTTATAATCAACATTCTGTATCTAAATATCATCTGATTTGTTATACTTGCTATGAGGTTTGTTAAAGCAGCATACATATAACTCAGTAAATATAGACCTATTATAAATACATTTCTATTCACTTGTTTCCAAAAAAACTAGATTTTACTGGGAAGGCCCTTTCAAACCTAAATATCTCTGCAGAAGTGATAGAGAGGCATTCAATAGTGTGAACTGAAAATTAGGAATATAAATTCAGTGATCATTTAAAATTGAAAACTTTCTTGAAACTCTCAAATTAGTCTGCCTAATTTCCAATGAGGGAAGTTAAGCAAGGCAGTGAAAAAATATGCATAAGTAAAATTAATGTACCAGCCCTGAGTAGCTATTGCATGAGGTGAGCCCTTCAGTTTCAGAAATATCTGAGGAGCACACAGCCTCAGAAACACTGCAATGGATTTTTGGTATTTTATCAAAAGAGAAAAAGAATCTCCACAGCACAATCAAAGTCCCTTTTCTTGCTTGTTTCATTAGCATATTAAAATAAAAAAACAATGAAAGCAGTTTGATATTTGCAACTAGCAAATAAAGTATTGAGGTAAAAAAGAGTATTTTTCCATGCAAAAGGATTTACTAAACTTGATCAGTACAATACTGTCTATGTCTTCATGCTCCCTGTGTAGCTAATGTCAAGCAAAGAGTTAAATTCAGCATTCTTCAGAGAGTTCATGATGGACACCGGTGCGCAAAGTGTGTACGCACAGCCCATTTACAGGTCTGCAGTATGAATACAGATAAAATGAAAAATTTCTAAAGGGAAATACTCTAAAATTCTATAGCACTTTTAATTGATTTTTAGCTTAAGGAGTCGTCTTCTTTGCTGTCTCTTGAATCCAACCCCAAAGGCTTCTTTTCCCCCTCTACTTAACAGCACTGGTTTCATTTAGTTGATGCTTAACCCATAGACATTATTGCTGCGTAACTTTAATGTTAAATAACAGGGTTGATTTGCTCTTCTTCTTAAGTCCCTGTTGAATACAGAATCCAAATTTTCCATGGAATATATACACTCCAAGGAGGGTTTCATTGCAACTGGGCCATCAATTTCTTATGGCTCGCAAGAGAATGTTTCTTCCACTCCTCAATTCAACAACAGTGCTTTCCAGCAGATATAAATTCCATCTTGGTTACAAAGCACAGCTTAGGAGTTCTGGTAATAGAAAGTTGGATGCCTTACTCCGCCAAGACCTGGAGGACCAGGGGGCCCTGGAGGACCTGGTAGACCATCTTCACCATCCCTGCCTGGTGGACCTGGTGGACCCTAGAGTTAAAAAGAGAATTATATGGTGAAAATTGGAAGTGGCTGAAGAAATTTCTGATTTGGTAACTTCACTAACAACCAGGCACCCACAGCACACCTGCAACAGTGCTATACATTTCAATAAATAGGTTTCAATAGATGCTTAACTTCAGAAAATATATATAGTCTGATTTTGTGTAACCTTGCTACACCTTGTATCAGATAAGTACTGGAGCTTTGTATTTGAAAAGATTTACAGGAGCAATATTGGATTTACTCTACCAAAGCATAACGTCCAAACTGGGAAGATTCATCTTAGGCAACAAATTTTGGACCTACAAATCCCAAGTGACCCATGTGGACCCACACAGCCTGGCAGATGCTGTTAGTGAGAGCCTAAAGCTTGACCAGCTGAGGATTAGAAAGGTCAGCTCTACTGATATGAGTTAACATGGATACAGAGTAAGTCCAATGCCAGTTTTTTAATCAGTATAGACAATTTACTGGCATAATTGCAAATCCAATTAAAGTTTAGCAATGCTCTTCTACCATCCACCTGCTACCACTGTCAGAACTCCTTTTACAACAGGTTGAAATTACCTGTGCTCAGTCCAGTAACATTTGCCCTTACATTCTTTCATCCTCAGTACATAAAGCTGGTGAAGTTTTGGCATCATGGTAATTGTGAGGTATTTAATTCGTTGAGTTTTTTGGACCCAGTTCAGTACTTAATGAAATCAATAATAAATGGATTTCTAAAGGAACAGAATTAGGCTTGTTGCCTTCAGAACAAAGAAAGCATCTCCTTTCATTAAACAAATTATTTAGTAGCAGCCTAAAGCAAACATCCATCTGACCACACTGATATAGTCTTCCTAATAGTTTCCATTATATTTGTCAGCACACTATGATCTCAGAAATCTTTAAGAGCTCCCTCATCAATACTATGGCATTTTCATTTTCAGATTATAGAAATAAATACACATAACTACACACAACTCGGATAAGTATGTGAAGTTCAGAATACCACTTTACAAAAAGCAGCAATGATGCAGAAGCAAACCAGAAAAGCAGATATGAGCAATATGAAGGAACATTACAATTAAACTATTCAACTGTCCTTATTAATGGTTACTTTTATGGTATAACATCCTCTTTTACTAACAGAAGGTAGATAACAAATGCCCAGCTGCCAAGAAAAGAGCTTTTCCAAAACATCATTGGAGGCATAGATAATGAATTATCTTCAAAACTGGCTTAGTCTATTCAGGTTTTATGTAAAGAACTTACCCATATGCCATATTATTCAAAGATTACATGTCAACTTTTCCCTCTGCATTTCTATGTGTTATTTCCACTGTGAACAGCTGGAAAAACATTTTTCAAATCATCACTTGAACAGCTAGGCTGCCCTATGATCTCAACCATATCTGCTCAGTCACAACAACCATAATTAGACTGGACATCGTACATACATAACTTGGTTTCTTTTTTAAATTAAATTGCACATGCAAGCTTCTACAGGTACAATCATTTGATCTCACAGAATGCTTAAACTTAGTTTTTCCTACTGGTCTTCCAACAACTACCATTCAAAGATCACAAGTAAATGTCAATCTAATTCCTTACCCTTTCTCCCTGTGGCCCTTTGTCTCCTCTAGGGCCCTGCCAGAAGAAAATAACACTCAGTGAGTTACTGTGGAAATTTTCCAGGACAATACAGGGAAACAGATACATTAAGAAAAATTAGTGTACATTAAAAAGGAAAAGAGGGCTGCACATTCAGGTCCAACAGCTATTTTCTGCAGACAGTGGATTTTTGTCCACAATAATCTACTGGAAATAGATTACCCACTGCCACTGCTGTGTGAATTGAAAGTGTCACTGCACAGACCACAGAAGTGCTTGCAAAATTGAGGTTTGTTTCTACTGAATAACTAGTTCTAATTTAACAGTAGTGACTTTTAGAAATCATATTGAATCGATTCAGCTTTTTATACCTATATGGATACTGCTATACAATTCAATCCACGTAAATCTTTACAAAGGAACTCTGTTTAAATAAGAATGACACTTTGATGACATTTAGGTCTTGGTAGGCTCAGTTCTGCTCACATGTGAAGCACCTTTGATTCAATACTTGAATTTACCCTGGTGTTAAAATGCTGCATTGATAATTTCCCCCTTTTTTCCTACCTATTCATCTCAGCACTACTGTTATTTTCAGAGAACACTGAAAATAAGCAGAGTAGCCAATTTTCCTTTCATCCAATATTCAACAAAATATTAATCTGCTGAAGACTACCTGATATCATCATTATTTCCACACAAGAAAAAGAAAAATGCTTACCTTGCGCCCTGCAGGTGCCTGGAAAAAATAAGGAAGAGAATTAAAAAAAGAAGTTACAATTTCTGCCAGTATTTTGAACTAAAATAATGCATAAATTTAGACTAATTTTCTTACGTAATTATACTTTTTCTCAGTCCAATATATTTAACTATGCCCTATGATTTAAAATTACTTTGAGGACTAGGAGATTATATACAGCAAAGATGCATGTAACTAAATTAAAGTGTTGTGTTGAAGACTGACAATCTTACAGCTATTACAGCCTAAAATATTAGAATTAAAAAAGAGTCACACCTGAGTTCTTTCATAATCCTACTGTGCAATGAAATTTAGACTGTAAAACTGGCTTTAAGGCAGAATCATCTCCAATGCAAACTGCCAGGTACAATGTCCAAAGAGCACTGCTCCGTTACTTTCTCCTCATGGTCTCCACACCTACGAAGGCAGTCTCTCAAAAAGGCCGTCCCACTTGTGAAATTGGGGTGGGTACCTTTCCAGGCAGTGCCTTCAGGATTTAATCACCACTTTTCCATTACCATCTGGGGAATGAATGTAAGAAAATAATACTGCCACAAGAAAAGAAGCCTAGCCTGTTAATTGGAGTGTTATATAATAGATAAAAATTTTATACTGACCTGATTCACATCTGCAAAGAGAAGGGAAAGAAAAAAAGAGATAATTAGAGCAGGGATGCGAATATTTTACAAGTTTTAAATTTTAAACTTGCTTTCAATTCAAAATTCAATTTGCTTTTAATTCGAAATGCAATTTAGTTGATTTCCTTAATGCAATAAACATTTTCCTAATGTAATTTCTTCCTGTTAAGATGATTATCTTATACTGGAAAAACTCAAGGGTGAAATTGCCATGTATTTCAGATTCAAAATGGACTCGCAAATTAAATCAAAACAACTAATATGACTGATACAGTAAAAAGGCAGATATCAACTATAAACCTGCTGTAAATATGTTTCAACATACCTCCATTGGAACCCCCCACACCTATCTATTTCCACATATGTGTTCATGCGAGAGATTAATAAACCCAGGCAGACTGGAACATGTGAAGATACTAAATTGTAGGAGTAATCTGAAATTTTCAGATAAATGGCCCAATCCCACTTTTTATGGGGAAAGATTCTAGCCAAACGTCCATTTCCATCTATTTCCACATTCTCCTGTAAAACTGTGTAACAGGGAACAGTTTGAAACTATTAAACACCATATTGCAAATAACTATCTCTGTATGTTATGCACTGCTAAGCGTGAGTATGCACTTTTTTCATTATTTGGAGAAACAAATTTTCCGAGTTTCTTAATTTCAAGGAATTAAAAAATCTATTTTGACCTAAACTCACCATAGTAAAAGAGTGTCACATTACACTTGAATGCCTGCAATTTAACATCACCACTAACTAACAGGTTATTGGATGTTTTTCCACAACGTGTCACTTTGGCGGTGCATGACCACACACACTAAATTCGGATGATTCGTGCAGTCCAGAAAAAGGTAACAGTGCTGAAAGCGCTGGAATTCCGCGGCAGTACACACAGCCAGCCTGCGCTAACTCAACACAAAACCAAAGCCATTACTGCCCGCAGGTGATGGTGACAAGGGCGCCTGCCCAAATTCCCTGCGGGAAGCGCGGGGTGATCGGTTCGGGGACCCCCACAAGAACCCCCCACAAGAACCGCTCCGTCTCCTCTGCGAAGGCGCCGCTGCCTCCCGTCACCGGGCTTGGGGGAATGTCCTCGGAATGCCCGTCCAGAGCGGCCCCGCCGCTGCCCCCGCCCCGGCGAGGGCGACCCGGGGGGCATCACCCCGTGGGACATCACCCCGTGGGCACCATCCCGTGGGACATCACCCCGGGAGACATCACCCCGGGAGACATCACCCCGTGGGCACCATCCCGTGGGACACCATCCCGTGGGACATCACCCCGGGAGACATCACCCCGGGAGACATCACCCCGTGGGCACCATCCCGTGGGACATCACCCCGGGGGCACCATCCCGGGGGCTCCCAGCGCCAGGAGCAGGCAGCGCACGGCTGCTCCCTCCCTCCTCCGCCCTGGAACGCGGCCAAACCCTGGGTCAAAGCCCGGCGGCCCGGGGCTCGGGGGGCCCTTCCCAGGGCGCTGCCCGGCAGGAAGGCTCCGCTTCGCCCCCGCGCGAGTGGTGGGGTGGGTTTCCCTCCCATCTCAGTGTGCGGGGTGTGTGTGTGTGAGGGGGCACCGCATCCTCATCCAGCGAGAGGCGGAGAGCGGCAGTGCGGCCTCGGGGCGCCGCGCTCCCTTCTGGCTCTGGAGCGGAGCGCTGCTCCTGCCCTGCCGCCCTCCCGCTGCCCCTCACGGCGCCCCCTCCCCTCCCCCCGCGGAGCCCCCGCGGCCGCAGCCGCTCCGCCCGCCGCGCTGCCCCGAGCGGCCCGCAGGGGGCGCCCCGCGCGCGGAGCCCGCGGAGGGAAGGAGCCGTGGATGGAGGGACGGAGGGACGGACAGACGGATGGATGAGCCGCCGCTCCCTGCTCCCTGCTTCGGAAAGCGCGCCTCAAGTCTCACAAAGTGCAGCCTGGGTGCTTCCGCTCGCCGCAAGCACTCTCCTCCCAGCCCGCATCTGTATCGCAACATCTGCGCCGGAGGTGAGGCTTTGTGTCCTCCTCTAGGTTCAAGCCCGTCTGGGGAGGAGGTGGTCCCTTTTGTTTTCTTTTTTTTTGTTTTTCTTTTCTTTTTTCCTTTTCTTTTTTTTTTTTTTTTTTTTTTCCCCCGTAGAGGGGGATCTCGTTGGCCATTTGCCATCTTCTTCTGGGGGAGAGAAAGAATCTAGGGTCTGATCTGGGACGGAGGTGGCAGTTTTGAGCTGGTCTCTATCGTTTGGGGAGCAGCGACTCCCCGCAGACTGCCGTGAGTGGGGCGGGCGTCGGGACAAAGCACAGAGCGCAGAGCCGGACAGCCCCCCCTGCCACCACCCCTGCCACAAACAAGCGGAAAGCACTTACGTTGGCCTGTTGCTAGGTATGAAGTTACTGCGAGCAGCAACCAAATCCGTGTATCCACAAAGCTGAGCATGTCTAGTTGCAAGACATGCAGACTCCTTGTGGTGCCGAGTCGGTTGGTTAGCTATCGCCTGTGGGACGCAGGCATACAGTCTCGAGGAGTAACTCCAACCTTAGCAGAAACCTGCTGCCAGGGACGCTAAATTAACCCAGCCCCGGTCCGCCCTACTTATACCGCAGGAGGGTCCCGGCGCCGCCCAGGCCATCACGTGCCCCGCGTCTCCAGCCCTCCACAGCAGCCTTGGCAGCGGCAGCGCCGGGGGGGCGGCGACGCTAAATTGGTTCCATGCTTTGAGGACGTGGACACTGAGGCTTTCGGAAGGAAAATCTGACTCGTCGTCTTTTTTTTTTTTTCTTTCCCCTTTTCTTTCTTTTTTTTTTTTTTTTTTTTTTTTATTTATTCCCCTCAGCCGTCCCACGCCCCTCTCGCCCCGCTTTTCTGGGAGCGCGGCCGGAGCCTCGCCGGGCAGCCGGCTGGCAGCGCCCCGACGGCGTTCAAAGCGGGAGCTGTCCAGGGCCTGCGGCGCCTCCCGCCCCGCGGGGAAGCGGCCGCGGGAGCCGGGAGGAGGCTGGATCCCAGCTCAACCAACCTCTCTCCGCACTCCCACTGCAACCAAAGGCAAAAGGCGACGCTCTCCCCATCCCCAGACCCTCTAGCAGGACCCCTCTAACACGGTCACTCCGGTCCCGCGCCCCTGGCGTTTCCCCGCCGACAGCGGGTGCCGGGGACGCCGGCAGCGCCTCAGCCCGCCCGCAGCCGCGGCGGAGCGCGTTCGCGACCCGGCTCTTTGCTCTCCCCGGGGCAGCATCTCCGTCCAGGGCGCGGGCAGAGCCCTGCCCGTGTCCCCTCCCGGCTGCGCGGCCGCCCGGGCAGTGTGTGTGTGCGAGGGGAGCCCGGCGTGCGCGCAGCCTCCCGGCCGGCTGAGCAGGACTCTCCGGGCGCAGGGAGGAGGAGGATGGGCACTCCCGCAGCTCCCCTTCGCCACGGCCACCCGCCCACCCAGCTGCGGGAAAGCTGGCGGGCTTGTTTGCCACGTCTGCTCGGCAGACGGCTTCTCCCTTCGCGGGGGAGGGGGCCGAGGTGGGCGTGAGAGGAGCTGCCCGCGCCGTGCCCCCGAGGGCCGGCCGCCCCTCCGTGCCCCGGCACCGGGCCGGGGGCTGCAGTCACTCGGGGTCGCGCATCGCGGCCCCGCGGCTGCCGGGAGCTGACGTGGTGCCCCCGGCCGGGCCAAGCGGCAGCCGCGGCCAGCCCCTCCCCGCCCAGGGGCTCCTCCAGGGCGGGCAGCGCCCCCTCCCAGGCCCCCTCCGCTCGCCGAAGGGAGTCCCGGGCAGAGGGAACGGCGAAGGCAATTGGAGCCCCGCCTCGGGCTGGGGGGGCTCCTCTCCGGGGCGGAAAAGGCGAGGCGGGCGCCCGTGCTCGCCCCCCTTCCCTCCCCCAGCCGCGGGTCGCGGAGCAGGCGGATCCTGCCCAGGCACAGCGGCGAGACGCGGCAGCCGCCGGAGAATCCTGCCCAGGCACGGCGGCGGAGGGCGCGGGAGGGCTCCCGGCAGCGGCTCGGCACCGCCTCCCGAGCGCCCCGCAGCCCAGAGGGTCCTCTCGCCCCCAGCCTGCCTTGGGGGAGGTGCGAGGGTGTATCCAGCCCCTGCTCATCAGCTGCCGTCGGGGGCACGTGTACAGAAAGAATGGGAAGGATGGATCATGGATGTGCGCCTGAGCGGGGACCCCACAGGCGCTGTGTCTCAGGGGCATTGCCAGCACCGAAAACGGCATTGCTGTGCCACGCACACCGAAAACGGCATTGCTGTGCCACGCACACCGAAAGCAGCCTTGCTGTGCCACGCATCCACGCGTGTCCGGCGAGCCGGCCGTTCCCGGCTGGACAGCCGGCCTGGAGCTGCCTCCGCGGACAGGACGGTTCCTCGCTATCAAGAGTGCCGACGAAATGGAAAAGCCTGCAGTTTGGATAGGAAAATCCACAGCATTAGGAAAAGGCGATCCAACGAAGTGTGTCTGACCACAAAATGGTAGCGCAACAAATGATGTGACAGAAACATTGTAATAAAAGTATATGGCATAAAAGGTACATGAGTATTCTTTCGGGTTATCTTTCATGCAAGTGGTGCCAATTTAGAACAAGAAGGATTTTAAATTAACCTGGGCAGTGAAGATAGCTATTTGAAAGTTTATACCAGCATAAATCTAAAGTAGCTCTGTGAGCTTCAAACAAGTTAAACTAATAAATACATTATCAATATTATTATAGACCCAAAGAACTGTGGCTCAAGTCCAAGTATTTCCTGATAACACTTTCAGTGAACTGTTTGGTTTTTTCCCAGCTTGTTTCTTGAAATCAGTCATTGACTCTGTAGGCAGTTTTTCTTTGTTTTGACTCTGATGCATCAGCGGAATAGTTATTGGCTGATTATAATAGTAACTAGAGGCTTCTGAGACAAACCTGTTCTAATTTCATACCTATAAACCTATTTTATGCACATTTTCAATAAATGACAGCCCTTTTCTGTTAAAGAAATATGTGGAGGTTGCAAGGATTCAGGCACATGTATCTGACCAAATCAAACTAAGCCACTATTCCCATCCATCCTACCCATGAAGTTTCACACAAGAAGGACAAGCTCTCACCCAAAGAACAGAAAACCCCTGCAAAGATGTGGCTTTTCAATCACCATGTCTCCCATAACGCAGGTGGCTGAGGGAGATGCGGAGCCAGAAGCTCAGCAACACAAAAAGCCGGTTGAGATAGTATGAGACTCCTCAGGCTTCCAAAGAGATGAATTCTTGGTATGCTCCAGCTGTTTCAGGATTGCTGCACATGGATAGAAAAAAATAGATGCAGAAGAATAAGTCATTGATATGGCTGTTTTCCCATGTCAGTCTCTTTTCAGCCATCCATCCAGATGTACAGTTATGGATTTTCCAGCATGGTGGATGGTTGAAAAGATGGCTGAATTCTCTAGGACCAACAGCTTTGCCACAACAGTCTCAGATTCATACCTGACCTTTGGAACCAATGGAGTCCTTGGCCATGTTTTTTTCACTTTTAGGCATCCATTGTCTTCATGTTTCAAGGAAAGATGAGGAAGGAAAGAGAGGAATCTCTTCTCCCTCTTGTATCAGCAGTTATTCAAGCCACACCAAATGATTTTAGGGTAAGTGACAAAGGCCTATTAGGCCTTTCTTCCTGCAAGGTATCTGTGTCATACAGGCACTGTCAGTTTCTGTTGTGATGACAGACTACAGAGCTTATCTCCTCTACCTAAGCATGCAAAAATAATCTTAGAAACTTGGGGGAAAGAAAAAAAGTATTTCTTTAAACAGGTAGTGCCTAGCAACTGTGATTCTATTGTGTGAATTCAGAAATACTTTTTCCATACAATTATGGCAAATGGTTACTTGTGTGCAATAATACAAGTATTTCTGAAGTAACAGAAGTAACATGAAAGCTTTTGGAGCCATTAGCATTCCAGAATTGATTTGATCAACCAGCTTCAACAAGTAAGGATCTAAGAATTCCTTTTCTCTTTGGATCATATGTGTTTAAAGGAACTATTTCACACTAGAGCCAGTAATGCCTATGGCACAATTAAAATTGAAACTCTCACAATAACAATATCTTCTGCAAGATTTGCTGTTAGGGCAGACTTTAAAAGAGACAAGTTTCCAGGTGATGTCAGCCTGGATTTATTTCTCATTATTTTAAAAAATTGTTAAAATACAGATAAAAAATTATGAAAATGATAACTTTTTAATATGTACACTGGGAAACATTTTCCCTGCATGCTATTCAAAACTTACGAGCCAACTACTGGGCCCTTATCATAGAATCATCGAATGGTTTGGGTTGGAAGGGACCTTAAAGACCATCTTGTTCCAATCCACTTGCTGTGGAACGTCTTTCATTAGACCATGGCCTACTGGGTCTTGAACACTTCCAAAGATGGGGCATCCACAACTTCTCTGGACCTGTTCCAGTGCCCCACCAATCTCGCAGTGAAGAATTTTTTCTGAGCATGTAATATAAACCTACTCTCAGTTTGAAACTATTCCCCCTTGTCCTGTCACTACATGCCCTTGTAAATACTCTCTCTCCATCTTTCTTGTAGGCTCGCTTCAGATACTGGATGGCAACAATTAGGTCACCCCAAAGTCTTCTCTTTCACAGGCTGAGCAAACCCAAATTGCTTTGTCTTTTCCTATAGGAAAGGTGCTCCATTCCTCTAATAAACTTGGTGGCCCTCCTCTGGACTCACTCCAGCAGGTTGATGTCCTTCCTGTGCTGGGCACCCCAGAGCTGGATACAGTGGTCAAGGTGGAATCTCACCAGAGTGGAGTAGAGGCACCGAACAATTACCCAGCCAAACTATTTAATACTGTCTGGCCAGCACCATGCTGCAAGAAAACACAGAACAATGCTACAATTTGGAGAAAGATCTGTGTCCTTTTAGGCTGTCCCCAAACCTCATAACCCTGGGGTAGATAACTGCATTTGGTGTGCTCTCAGATCCAAGTTCTCCTCCAGCTGATGTGAATGGGAGAGCAACAGTGCTTGTGGTTGGCACAAATAAGTTATTCATTTCTTTTCATCTGTCCCAACACAAACTTTCACACATTTGTTCAGATGATGGATGCATGCCCCACCACACAGCAGCAGTGGGTGAGCAACAAAGGTGCCTAAGGGAAGCAATTTCCCAGTGGGATGAGTACTGGGGCTGGTTCAGTGACATGGTCTGGCTTCAGCCTTCCTTTTGTAGATTTTATATCCTTTGTTTGGATATATGAGGGTCTCCGTGATTTCATGCAGCACTAAGCTGAACCTTGGGTAGTTTTTGCTTGATGTCTGCTGTGTAGCCATATCAGCTTTCCTAGAGCTATCTTTAATGGAATTGTTTATGATTCTGGACTTCACACCTTACCTTGGTTAGTCAGTATTTTGCACGAACAAGGAGACTAGTACATTGTCAGTGGAGAAAATATGGAAGTGGTACCATGTATCTTCCTCACTGCAAGTCATTGTGTCATGCTTGCTGGTTTTTTCTTGACTGCTTAATTAAAAAAAAAACCACAAAAAAAGAGAAAAAACAAACTGAAAAAGTAAATGTTAAGGGAGCAGGAACATTGTGCAAACAGCTCGTAGCCATTGACTTCTAATACTTCTTTGATATTTTAAGGCAGTTCTTAATAATAATTAATAAATAATAAATCGCAGAATAATTCAAAGTGGTTTTTGAGAAGTAGTCCAGAAAACTGTCTTTTAATGGGAAATGAACAGGTTCTGTGTGAACAGCTATGGCTGCTGCTTTATTTAGTTTCTGTTCCCCAGTGGCTGTCTCGTGTCTGAAATAAATCATCATCCATTATCCTCAGCAGGATTAATGGTCATGGATTCTCAAAAAGGAGCTCCTGATAGGTAGCCCTTGTGGGAGTGCTGTTAGAGGATCAGTAGACATATTTAATGGAAATTTTTCCTCAATTATACTTCAGTAAAAGCAAACAAGAGAATGACTCAAGGCTGCTTTATTAAAACTGAGATGTCTATTTATTCTTCTCAAAAGGGGTAATCCTCCACAGCAGCAGTCAATGAGCTTTCTGAGTGGTGTTTCTGTTATTCAAAGTATATATAATTTCTTTTCTCTTTTTTTTCTCTTCTCTCTTCTCTTCTCTTCTCTTCTCTTCTCTTCTCTTCTCTTCTCTTCTCTTCTCTTCTCTTCTCTTCTCTTCTCTTCTCTTCTCTCTCAAAGGTTGCACAATTAGGGATTGAGGAGGTCAAAACCAAGGCCTAGTTCACCTATTGATAGAAGGCTCAGTTGGTTGTTACCTAAGCCAAATCAATTTATCATGTTTAAATAAATTCAGGACACTTTGACCTCTTTTCATGTCATTATCAACTCAATCTATTGCTCTGTGACACTGAAAGTCCTCCAATAAAATAATGACATTATTGATATTCTAACTTACATCTGAAAGCTAATTTGAAAACTTAATTTTTAAGATCATTGGGACTTCACTTCTAATTCATTTAATAAAGCCATAAGCCTGCATGTCTGCTATAAACATCCTTCCACACTGCCTCTGACTCTGTTCTCACTCTGGTGATACAATGGAAACTCACACTGACTTCAGTAATAGCTGAGCCAGGCCAATATTCACTATATTTGTATATCTCACAAGTATTTAACCCATATAACAGAAATTTTTACCTTTTTTTTTTTTTTTTTGATTTCAGCTTTAACCATCTAGTTGTTTTTGTTGGTTTTTTTTTTTTGTTTTTTTTTTTTTTTTTCCTGTTTTATTTCCCAGCCTTACAATTTGGCTTAAGGAAATCAAAATTCTCAACTAAATTCTCAACTAAAACAGGAGGCAAGATGATATAAAGGCAGGTGGTCCTTTGAGATGCTCATCTATCTGAGCAAATACTAGTAAAGAAAATTAACATAGCACTGGTGAAAATAATTTCTGTGTATGAGTACACATTAATGGATGTGTGTAGACAGACTGTATATAAGTTTGTGATGTGGTCATGAGGAATGTTATACCAAGTGTGTACCACTGTTATTTAGAATATTGCTGAAATTGGGATCAAATCACAGTATTAAAAGGCTGCATTGCATTTTTATGGAACTGACATCTACAGAGACTCAGCTCCTGGGAAATTCCAGAATTTTCTGTATGAGATAAAACAAAAATGCAATGAATATCACTTGTAGAGAATCAGTACAGATCCATTCCTTTGCATTCTCAACAGGATTGGGAATGGTAAGAACTCAGAAGTGCATGAATCAAGATGCACTTCAAAATATAAAAGGTAGAGATCAGTGGAGTAATTGAAAGCAAGCAAACATGATCATGGGTTGCATTCAGTCTGTGTGAAGACGTCTTTGTACAGAATGTTGTGAACAGTATCATATAAAGCTCTAATTATTGCTTGATACAATTACTATTGCAATCAAAATCAGACAGGCAATATTAGCGGAAACTGCCAAATTATTGGTACCTTGCCTTGAAATTAACCCCTAAAAAGTTTGCTGCACAATTAGAATTAAAAAACCAAACCAAAACCATCAAAAGAACCCTCAACTGTAACAGTTTACAGCAGGTGGGAAAAGAATCAGTCTTTTCGTTATCTTCATGTCCCGAGTTTCAATTAGCATAATAATAAATGGTCGTTTTCCATATCAAGAGGTAATTTTCAGCTACAACAAAGAGCATATAACCCATAATTTAATGGAAAGAAATCTGTCTCAGTACAGGAAGCACCTTTAACCTGATCCTTTATTATATGGATACCACTTGGTATGCGCACTGACAGTCAGACATAAGCAGCAGTGCAAGTAAAGGCTTGTTCAGACAGTGCTGATCACTGAAATTAGCTTTCAAAGCAACTAAATTCCCACAGGCAGTGGGGGTAATTTTCAAGTGCATTCAAATCCTACTTTGAAAAATGAGGCAGCATACAGATTTAAGTTGTATTCTGCAACAACGTTGCCCAGTCAGTCCAGGCTTTTCCATGACTAAGAATTTTCACCAATTGTCATCCTGAAATGCTTTCATCTCCTACAGCAACTGTGGACGGATCTCTGTTCTGCTTCACGTGGAGTTGGAATCTCTCATTCTGGAAGGACAATGCACAGGAAATCTTATGTGTTGATTAGTTTTGGATGTCCTTCTCACAACTTTCTGTTTCTTATTCACTGAAAAGATAAATAAATCTGCTGCAGACTAGGGAAAAATGGTATAGCATTTGAGTACAAGGACTTAAGCTACATTTTTATGTAACACAGAGGCAAATGTGAAATCCCTACAGCTGAGATCACATATAAGGCTTGGATGAGTATATCATGTTGCTGTTCCCCAAAATTGTACACCACAACATTCCCATTTTTAAGTGGTAGAATCAATGAATAACATGCAGCACAGTGTTTTTTCTTCCTACAAACATTTTTAAAGCTGATTGTACTTTGTTAAAAGCACTTAATACAGTTGAACAGGCTGTTGTTTGTTGTAATAGCATGTGGTTTTGTAAAAAGCCCAGGGTGATTGCATGAGGGGTGGAACCCACAGATCTTGCCACAGATTGGTCAGAGCATGGTGCTCATAACCAAGCCAAGGTCACAGGTTCTTCACTTAAGAGCTGGACTCAATGGTCCTTGTGGTCCCTTCCAGCTCAGAATATTCTGTGTGGTACTGTCTCACACACCTTCAGAACAGTAGATGTGACAAACATCCTAAAAACCTCAGTTTCTCCCTTCTCCTAGATTACCCTCTCACATCTATACCTGCTCCTCTCACTAGAGCCAGCTTCCTGTTCTGCAGCTATCAGCTGGGCAAAAAGCAGCCCATGCCAGTGCTGACCCCGAGCAGGCCAGTGTATCTGTACTGATTAGCCAGCTGGTAAACCAAACCAGACAGATTTGGACTCACACCAAAGCTTTTTCTTCTTGGAGTTTCTGATTTAAATCTTTTCCCTCTAGCTAACCTGCCATTTTTATGAAAATTGCAGGATCTTTAAATCTGTGAGGATTCTTCCATCAGTTCTGCTGCAGTGGGCTACAAGGTAATGGGGGAATGCAGTGGGCAGGCAAGTAGAGTCTGTCTCCTTGCTGAAGTCTGCTGGGCTTCAGACATGGATCTATTTTGTTAAATATTGTTGGCATTCTTCAGCACAAAATACCTTCTTGGTAATAAATTTGCTTGTTATTAAATACCACTAATAGATAAAGAGTGGTGGGTCTCCATTCTCTCTTCTACAATATTTTCCTGTCTTTGAAGAAGGTTGCTCATCCTTGCCTTGGTGTGCTCCTCCATAGTCTAGTGAGATGATAAGCAGCCTTGTTGTAATGCTGTACTCCACTTTTTTTCACAGCATAATATTTTCACATGTCAAACTTTAATAGGATATTTGAAATATTAGGCAATAAATCAGTGGACTCCTTGAAACTCTACAAAGTGAGAGTTGAGGCTTGTAGCCCCTGCACCATAAGAAGGTAAAGGCAATGAGACTATTTAAATAAAATATTATGTCTTATATTGACTGTCATAGAACTGGGACTACAGGCTACCATCACCACACAGATTATCCAAATTGAAAACAAAAATATTTTCTTAAGTTATTTGTACTGAAAAGGTCTCATCAAATGGAAAATTAGCAAATTAACAAAGGGTTGAGGTGCTTTAAAAAAATCCAGACTGGCTAATTGAGCAAATACTATTTAAAAGGTCTTTGGCTTCTGGAAGGCTTCTCTGGAAGGTTTCAAACCACAGAGAATGGTGTCTTTTTGCTATGAAACTGCTATAGACAAGAAATGGGGAGTGATGCCTCCTACACTCCCCTCAAACACGAGTGTTTGCATTTCGTTTGGCTAAACTGTAAATTTATAATGAAGATCACCCTTCATGAGAGCACATAACTGTATCCATTCGTATTGTATGACCCTAGCAGACTTAGATTGTGGATTATGTAGTCACCTGGAGCCAAACTCTCCCTTAGCCATCAAATAACACTATTTTCATGAAATGAATTAAACATTTTTTGTTGCAAGTGAAATGTGCCTCCCTCTGTATCTCTGTCATGAGACTGAAAGGCATTCAAATGGGGCAGCTTTCAGCTTTTCTGTACTCCTGGCATTACAGTCTAACTGTGTTTGTGTCTTCCAGAACGGGTCTATAAACTCCACCTCTGTTTAAATGCTTTTAGGAATTATTGCTTGAAGCTCTTTGCATTCAAACACAGACTGTGAAAGGGTTACATGAGCCTTAGTGGATTATTTTCTATGGTAACTTCTAGTAGTTTTCTCTCTTAATTTTAGATGTTGAGACAATCTGTGCTCTCGTTGGTGCTCAAACTCTTGCTCTGCATTAGCAGCATCAGCCATGTCCAAACTCCAAAGACATTTGCAATATTTGTGTGTATACAGACATATCTTTGCAATTTCTAATATTCTAAACTCTAATACTTGAGAAAATCAGTGCATCTAACTTAGGTAGGTAGGTAGGTGCATGGTTCAAATTTCAAGCCTCAGTTATGTTCTTCATCATCAGCTCAGGATAAGATTTGTTTGTCCATCCTGTGCAAACTCCAACCTCACTCTACAGGTACTTGATCATCAGAGGAGTCTGAGTGGTAATGAAGGAAAAAGAAAACTGCAGCAGAGAATGTGCATCTTAATTTGCACAGGAGCTCTCTTTTTCTTTGCTCTGAGTTAATTTAATTTTCTTTAGCTACTTCCAGATCCATAATTTATCCTGCATCTCAGTTTGCCACATTCCAGATGGTTTCTGACTGGGGTTGCCCAGCTGAACACCTGTTGCTTTGCTTCCAGACTCTCATATTTCTCAGCTCTTTCCAAATTGCTGGAACTGCTGCCCCTATTGCAGGGAAGGGCTCAAGTGAAGAGAAACACACGAGGTTGCAGTCCCTTTTTTAAGGCACAAACATGAGTTTGGGACAAGAGGAATAAAATTCTTGATATTTATGCAGAATTAACCCAAAAGACTGTGTTTGAACAGTGAGTTTTGTCATGAAACTCATATCTTAGAATTTCCTTAAAAAACTATAGGGAAACAGTGGCTTTCTTCTGTTTTAAATCAACAGGAAAGCTCTATGAAAACTGAACTATTCTGCCTGATGAGAAAGGGTTTTTCTCATAAGCCAAGCTAACTCCTGATTTTCTCAGGGCTAGCTTGGCTTATGAGAAATTCTCTGGATTCACAAATTTGACTTAAAATAGTCAGGTAACCTAAAGAATGGTGTAGAGGTTCCTTTCATCCTCATTTGAGGAAATACTGAAGGAAAGCCTTAAACAGAAACAGAACACAACTTGCAATTAGAAAAACCCTCAAATTTTTTTAGCTAAAAGAAGAATGATTATTCTAGGAAGTAGGTTTTGATTAGTGTTTGCTGATCATACATGGAACAGCAATATTTTACATGTTCTATGAGGGAGGTAAATTATCGAATTTATTTAACATGTAGGTAAAAAAACTATCACATATCAGATAGATGATCTGCTGGTGGAATTCAATCAGGTCTATAAAAGTATGAGTATTATTTTTCCTTGTAAGTCTGTGTCTCTGCAGCCTTGATGGATTGGATTGACTTCTTCCAACAACAGCTGGTTTGAGGGCAGTGCATCAGGAAATATTGCTAACTAACATGGAAGAGCTGACATGACAATTTACCCAGCTATATTTTCCCACTCTAATTCAAAATACAAAGGGAATGCTTGAGATGTATTATTATTTTAGAGTTTCATTTGGCAAAGAAGAAAACATGTTGCAAATTCACTCCTACATTCTTACATTTCAGTCTTTAAAATTTAAGTGTGCTCTCTACTCTTTTAATTTAAGGTTGGAACACCATCACAAAAATAGGAGAAAATATATACTTTGATGTCAAACATTTCAGGCTCTGAGGAGTTCTGTATCAAAGACTTCAAAGAAAATTTCTTATCAATGAATTCCAGGTAATTTGTATACAGGACTGCATTTCACAGTTGCAGAGTTGTTTATTAAAAATAAAACTGTACCAGTTCTTACACAAATTTTGGGTTCTCTGTTCTTACTTCTCCAAAGTAAATATTGCTCCTAAGCTGGGATCAGAGCAGGAGCAGGGGCTCACTTATACAGCTCTTTGTCACTCAGACAAAGAAGCAAAGAATGATTACATTCACAGCTGGTGGAATCTATTGCAGCACACCAGAAAATCTCATTGGTGCAAGAATCACACTGCTAAAAATGACAGCGCTTTGGCTCTCATTCTCAACATCCTTGCCAAAATTAGGCAGATAAAAGTGAAGAATACATTTCCATTTACTTGATGCAGTATAAGTTTCATAGTTTTCTTCGCTTGGTTTTTAACTTCATTTGCTGGTTTACCCACTATGCTCCAGATTACTGCTTAAATCAAATTTCATTTAGAAATGTAACTAATGAGTTACATGATAAACGTGTTGTATACACCAATATTCAGTTTCCAGGCCATTAATATAGTCAACAGACACAGATCAATTAGAGACACTATTTTCCAGTTCAACAGACCTTAGAATCTTGTTATTTGGAGGAGTTATTTAGCTCTCAGATAATTTCTTTATTTCCAACAAATGAATGTTTGCATACAAGATATAGGAAAAGGCAGCATGATGGCATTTGCCATAGGACAGGCATTTATCATCACCTGAAGTCACTGATTGAACGGCTAACTTCTGAGAGTTTAGCTCCTGGGTCCTTGTTTCTGCCCCTGCATTATGCATACAAGAGCCTTCATTAACACGATTTGCAGAGGTGTGATGCATGCTAATAGCTTCATGCTGGTGCAGACTTTGAAGATATGCAGTTCAACAAAGGTGCTAAATATTCTTCTTTTAGTCAGCCCAGCTTTAATTTCCTGTGACACAGAAATGTTCATGTTTTGGCACAAGCAGACCTTGTGCCCTGATGCCAGTCAGAACCTTTAGTGCTGTGTCTGTTCCCTCAGCCCTACCTGCACCTGGGCATTACAGCTCTTCAAGTAATTAATAATTCAAGAGCCATCTTTCAGTCATCACCTGTGCACTCCTGTTAGACTGCTCACCACAGCTGGATGGGATCCTTGAATATTATATTTCCACCCAGTAGAATGGCAGGCCTTATTTATGGCTGAGTAGGTATAACAACAAGGTTGGGAACAGGCATTCTTGCTATCCATTCAACAGTGGATATAATTCAGCTTTTCAGCCATCTTCCCATTACAAAGGTGTCTACAGAGGTTGTCTGGCTGTTAAAATGCTACTTAGAGGATGTTGTATTGATGACCCGCTCTTTATTAGTTAGTTCTAAAGAAATTTGTGGCTGATTATGGTTCTGAAGGCCTGAGACATTAGCTTTGATACAGCACGGTGGTTGTGCTTTAGCTACTTTTTGTATTTCTTGCACATGCTTCTTAATGAGTTTGCCAGAAAAGGATTATGTTGTCACTTGCAGGGCCTTTGCTCTTCAAGTAGGGCTGTAAAAGAACCAGAGCAAACAGGAAGCCCCTGTCTTCCAGCCCTAATTTGAACAATATGTGTGTTTACAGAGAACCACCTAATAACTATTTGGCTATATGATCAGGCTGTTCAGAGATTCACAGAAGTCTCTTGGGCAGGCATAATGTAAACATCTGGCACTTCAGGGGTAGAAAACAAAGTGGAGGAAAATGATACAGAGAGGGACCTAGAGGGGGTATGGCCAAGGTCAGGAGATGACTTAAGGCAGCCCCTCTGCCTTCCAAGTAGGCCTGTGTATATGTATGCATGCATGTGTGATATAATCTAATCTTGAGGTCTGGTCCTGCTTGTATTACCACCTTTCAAAGAGAGCAGCACTTCAGAAGAGTCCATAACTTCTAGATTTGCCCCATAATAAATAAATAAATGTTCCAGGACTTGTCCCATAATTTGCTGACCTGGGTTCTCATACATTTCCTGCACTGCGAGTGCGTAATTAACTGGGTTCTGTTCTGTCTGGAGGGAAAACAGCTAGGCTCACTCAGATAGCATGGAAAAGAGACAGAGGGAAGGTGAGGTGCTTTGTGAAATGGCTGCTGTTCATCTGGCATCAAATATCTGCCTCTCTTCTGATGGTCTGGGAGTTGCAGCTGTGAAAGAAGAAGGAGCAGTTTGCTGTGTGGGAAAGACTGCAGCAGGTCATGAGTGGAGGTGCAGCAGCAGGCAGAGATGAGGAGTGGATGCAAACACTGCAGAGCACTGGGTCTCACTTTCCACTTAATTTCTGGGCTGTTCTCTGGGAGCTGCTTAACACACCTGGGTCTGCACAGCTGATAATTGACAGCTGCAGGTCCTGGATGTAAAGCTCATACAGACCATTCTTCACTTCCTTTTCCATAAGCTCTTGTATTTCCCTGTTATGAGAAATTAAAATTTCTTTACCATACTGGTTGACCTTTAAAGGCAGATGAAGCATATAGTGCTCCTTGGAATAAAATATTCTGTAGTCACTGTAACTGGCAGAAGAAACACAGAGCCCTATCTGTCTTCACAAGTCTTTATATGCAGTGTAAGCACAAAGAAGTGAATTGCTGCCTACAGGTGGTCTAACAAATGATCTGTCACCAGCTGAGCTGTGATCAGTGTCTCTGAGCATAACAAATAATCTGTGACAAAATGGGAAAATGAGATTCCTTTACTCTATTAAGGAGTACAATAAATTGTATTAGTTTGCAGTTTACATGATCTGAGTGCATGCATGTAGACAGTGACAGAAACAGCTGGTATGTAAACATAACTGATTTGACTGTTTGTATGGATGTGTACCTGTGTCCATCTAAAACTATGTACTGTGGAAGTTATTTGTCTCTTTATGAGGGAGAGGACCTAAATCTGTACTGCATGTAATGGTTTGATAGGTAAACACATAAATGAAATTATGTTTTGCCTTTAGTTTCAATATCAAGTAAACTCTCCCTGCTACACCAAAAGTTTTCTGTTGCTGGCCATATGGAGTGGTCAGCCTTTCTTTCAGAATTGGTTGAAAGCTACTTTTTGATGGATTGGTCCCAAAATCTATTAAAAAAAAGCTGGAAAGCAAGAGTTCTTCATTGCCAGATATGAATCATCTCATGTCCGTCTGAGAGGGCAGTTAGGAAATCTAGGAAAGAGCCCATGTTTCCTCCTCACATGTCATACAACAGCCAGCACCCAAAGTGGTGACTTACTTTGGACTGGGCTCCCTGTGCTCAGGGAACTGAGGAGTTGCCTTTTTTCCCTAGCAGATTAGGCAGAGTGAAACTTTTGTCTAGTTGTCTGGCACTTAAAGGTTCTAAAGCAGCAGAGAAATCATGAGTCAGAACACACGCAAGGAATGTTTTCCAACCCAAATAGTTTATTTAAGAACAGTGCAGCCTGAAGAATGGGGGCAGGGAGGGAGACAGGACTTCAGCTCAGACATTCTTATGATTTCAGTTGAAGTTTTTCATGTCCTGGGAGGAGTTAGTTTTCTTAACCCTCTCATTAAACGTATCTGAATAACTTCAGATAATGTCACAGACAATTGATGCATCTTTTTCTTACTACTATACTTTTGCAGAAAGTCAGAGGAAGAGCATAAAGGCACAATCTGATATTTATACTGGTTTTAATCTGGAGTAATTAGTAATCTAAATGTAATTTCTTCAGTGTCATTAGTCAGAGAATCAAAATTATCAACATCCTTAGATCTCCTTTACATCTACTGCTGTCTCTATTAGTAGATTAATACTACAATTGACTAGTGCATGAATTCTACTCTAAAAACTCAGCATGTAAGTCACAGCAAATGGGTAACATATGATGATGAGCAGTACTGCCAGCTACCTGTATATTTACAGATAAATACACACAGTGGGTTCTAATAAAACACACTGGGGAGGGGTTTTTTCTGTCCCCTTCTCCCTCCTGTCCTCTTCCATTTAAAAAACCAACACCCTTTAAAAGAGCCTCGTCTGACTTTTGTTCCCCCTGTGCGCTAGGGAGCTGCTGCAAAACTATTTTGTGGTTTGCCTTGATGCAGTGCAGCTGTTGGAAAGTACAGGCTCTTTCCAGCCCTCCAAATGGTCTTTATAGCTGCAGCCATTTCCTCCTCCTCCTTTCTCTTGCTAAAACTGCTTGCAACTCCTTGATTTCAGTATCCAGGCAAAGTTCACGCTGAGTATTCCCCCTATTATGATATTTCATAATAGGGTGAGAAGAGAGAGTGAAAATGAAAAGAGAGGAGGGAGAGAGAAGCTACTAAAAATCTATTGGTGTTATGAAAAATGATGAGATAGTCATCAGTGACTGCAAAAAATTGTATTTAAGCCACTCTTTTCTTTCATGCAGCCCTTCAGAAGAAAGGGGCTGTTAGTCTCAGGAAGTCTGAGCAGAAACACTCAGCAGTGTGCTGGGCTTACCTGAAAAGAAGGAGGGCTTATAATAACACAGACATGTTACCTGCTTTATTAGAAGACACTTTTGACAATAAAGCCGTTTAGTTTTTTGGCTTTTCTAACTCCCCTCAGTGCTGTGCAGCCTTTCACAAGCAGTGAATCTTGTGTGAACTTGCAGCATATGAACCTGGACCCCAAAGCTGAAAGCTCAGAGAAGGGCACACCCTTTGGTCAGCATAATAACCATTTATCATTCAGCAAAATCCACATGACTCATAGTTTTTTAAACACACACATTAAAGTACTAAATATATCTCTGACATATATATGAAAGACAGCAGGGATGGACTGGTTCAACCATAGTCTCTGGCTGTGGCATCTAGTAGTTCTCTCTTATTTAATCATGATATCCAGTGAAAACTCTCATTTTAACCTTCAGCAGCATTTGATTCAGAGTAATTGCTTTGTGTGCACCACTCTTCTTGGACGAAGATGCGAATTGTTGGAAATTACTTTGGAAAAATGTTTGAACAGGCCTCCCCTTTTAATGGCATTGCATAGTAGATAATGCTCTTTTCTTTTGCCCTCTTATTAGGCTGGAGTAAATATGTGGTAACTATCACCACACAGGCTGAAAAACTAAGGGTGCTTTAATTTTTAAAGAAAGGCATGTTCAGAAACACCTGTCTGGCCCATGAACCTAGTGGTACAGATGCTAAAAAGAAATAAGCCTAGAAAAGATTGTTCTGATTCCTATCAGCCTAGTCTTGGAGTGCCTTGGCAGCCAGTCCCTCAGAAAGGCACTTGAAAGAATGAAGGAGAAGGAGAGGGAGGAAGAAAGGAAGGAAGTACTTCTGTAAGAAAGCCTACCAGTCCTAGGCAGCTTCCTTGAAATCCCTCCATCTGAGAAGCCCTGCTTTGGAGAGCTTACTGCTGAGCCACGTTTACTTGTGTCTTTAGGAGGGGCCTGGAGAGCAGTGGCAGGGTTTGCTCCAGCTAGTTAGCCATGTGGCACTGCTGCTCCTGCTGCAAGAGGATTCCTTCACCATGACGTTTCTTCTCTTGGGCTCCACAAGCTGCTCAGATCTCAGAATCTATGCTTAAAATTATGAGATCTCAAAAAAAAAAAAAAAAAAAAAAAAAGGAGTAAAAGCCACATTCTGCCCTGCCCTCCATAGTTTGAACGGGAAATATTTGCAGTAGCCACACAGCTCCCATTGAGCAGGCAGGGGACTGATGCATTAAATTGAGCCCAAAGCAGTGTCTGCCTTTCCCAGAACGGGCTGCAAGGCTCTGGTGCTGTGCCTGCAGTACCTAGAAAGCACATGGCAGGCTCTGTGTGCTTGACCTGGGAAGCCAAGTTCCCCCAGGGCCCGGGTGGAGTTGGGTTCTGGGGAAGATTCACAATTCACAACATGATGAGTGGGGGTTTCCTACTCTGGCTAATAAGGCAAAAGTTAGAAAAAAGTTTGCCTGATTTTTTTTTCCTTCCCTCGTGGTAGTAGGATTAATGCACTGAAATCACATCCTGGATTTAAGCTCTGGTGGCTGTCCCCTTGGGACTGAGTAGTTGACTTGTGCTTTTCTTTTCTGACACGGGAGCTGCTGCTAGATGTGCAGATTAACCCTAGCTATTTCTGCCTGTTCCTGGGCAGTGGTGATGCCTCAGAAGGGCCAGCCTATATTTTATCGTGTGTCAGACATGCACTGAATCAAGGTCATATATTAATCTATGAAAGACAAATTAAACACAAACAATTTGTCAGAAATGTATTGTTTCTCTATATTCCATAGCTTAGCAAAAGCTTTTAAATCCACACATACAGAACTAGATGTGTCATAAATGTGCAGAAGCCAGTGTTTCATATAATGGTAAAATACTTTTAGATGAATGAAACCTTCCTAAGTTTTTTTTTTTTAAAGGGAGGAGAAAAAGTTTTTGTTTCTCTGCAAATTCTTTTAACTGGCAAGACTCAATTAAAAAAACCTAAAAACCCAGTCAATTATTTCTCTGTTTCTAGTAAATATTTAGAATTTATTTCATTAATGTCTCATGGTTATGAGTTCACTCTGTCCTCAGCTGCTTCCACACACCTCTAAGATTCTGAGAAAACATAAAAATACTCTACAGTCTTTACAGAAAGAAAAATTAAAAATCTATAGTTATGGGACCAACATAGATCTAAATTTATTCACTTAGTTTAAAAAAATGTAGAAGAGGATTTTTTGTGATTTTTTCCCCCCAAAGTGTCTTATTTGATATACAGATGATACTAAGAGCAATTAATGGAGCTTGTTGCTACTTTCACCTGTAGGTGCCCATGTGTTCTGTCTGGTTAAATTGTATGGGGTTTACTGCTTTTAGTGAGATAGTCTTTACAGAATTTCTCTGTTATGAGGATGAGTGGAACAGTTTGAATAAAATGCTAAAAAATTAATTATTTACTATTTCTGTAATAGCTATTTTCCTTTTTATGTGATATTTCCTTTTCATCTGTCATCTGTATTTGTGTATTGGCAGTGTGAAGCATGGCAGGCTTAGTGGATTTTAAGGACAAACTATTTGAAGGACCTGGTGCTGTTCCTACGATGGTTCTGTTGCATCTGATGGTCTGAGCTGGTCTGACATCTCAACAATTGCCAAAAGATTCCATTCCTATGTGATCCTAACCGTGTAGCCCTTTATTTCCAGGTTGAGCTCTCATTTAACTTTTGGTGAACAAGCTCTGTTCACTAAACCAGCTGAAAACCACTAGTTTTTATTTTTGTAATTGTTTTTGGGCAGTTTAGTAAGCTGATATTCCTCACAAAGTCATCAGACAAGCATTGCGCTGCAAAACTGCCCCTTTCAAGCTGTAAGCTTTCAGCTTCAACCAGCTCACCACTTAAATGTTCATTTTTATTTCATATTACTTAATTTACATTTACAAAAATCAGACTAAAAATTATTGCATTGTAGTCTGGGTTTTCTTACTGGGACCCCTGCTTATGAACTTTCCACCTTCATTTTACATACAAAAAATCTACTCAATGTGTAACCTTCCTATCCCTTTGCTACTTCTTCTTTTGTATTAAAATTAATCAAAGCTAACCTGTACTAAGGTATTCTTTTTTATGAAAGATTATGTTATTGGGAACTTCTCCTTCCAATTTTTCTTCAAACACAGCTTCACTCCACCATTCTTTCTAGGACAATTGAAAATTTCTCTTGTTCGGTGTTCACTAGTTTTCAGTCTTTTTGAATTCTTCCTGGGAATACAGAAATGCAGTCACAAGCAAAGGAACAAAACCAATAATTAAGATCCTATGTGAAATAGAACTGACCTACAATGAAACACATTAAGCTGTGTTGGATTTAAAATGAAGCTTTCTGAAAGGTTCCCTAAGCAGGTTGCCATAGGTCTGATTTTTAATATGCTTAGTTGATGGTGAATGTAAAAATGGAAACACTATTTTTCTAAATAGTTCCCAATCTGCTTTGACTAGTCATTTAGGTCACAACTGAAAGAAGAGGAAGAATTGTCCTATAGTTAGAAACAGTGAAATGTGGGTCTTATTCCTGGATGACTATGGATTTATTGACTGGGTGTGCTTCTGTGACCCACAGTTATTTCATTTGCATTCCTGGCTGTAGCTTCCCAAAAGCTACACCTTTGCTTTGTAAGAGCCAGGTGCTGCTGGACTGAGTTGCAGGATGCTTTACTTCACTCAGTGCTGTCTGTCCCAAATCATAAAGGAAGGGTTTAGTTTCAGTTTAGGTGCAAGAGAATTTAGCCCCCTGGAGATGAGATCTTTTGTGCCTTTTGCCCACAGAACCAGGCAAGAGACCTTCCTCCTTATACCTGCTATTATAGGTGCTACTATAGACAATTGGTAGGAAATATAGGACATCAGAATATGACCCAAATTTTGCCTTTCTTCCAGAAGTTAAATACCCCATTGTGCTTATTTAGGAGCTTATGTGAAACTGGGATCTCCAGGACAAAACTGTATGATGACACCTTAGTGCATCCTTGGTATCATTTCATCATTCTTGCATTCAAAATGTAGGAGGAATTGCTGAATTTACAGAATCAGTCTTGTGAGATAAAATATTGAAGCAATCTAAGACATGATTTTCTCAATTTTTCAGTTTATTCATGCTGCAGCACGAGAAGTTACCTACTTAAATGGGAAAATGTTGCTTGTTCTGGTACAGGAAATTGTTTGGTAAGGAATTTTCTGCTTACTGAATTATTTTCATGTGAAAGGCTTTTCACACATGCAAACATATGATGAAGATACATGTATGGGTCTGCAAACACACACACATCCACATCACATGGTATTCCCAGCTTCTGTGCTTATAAATACCTATAAATGATCCTCTTAAATGCAAAACTTACCAATCTGATAGGAACATGAACTGTTTTCTGAACTGAAGAGTGTTTAAGCACTCTTTCTTTTGGCATTACAAAGAAATCTACACACAGTTATAGAATTGAATCCTATGGCTAAGGTGGAGACCCTATTTTTCCTGTGTAGAAGAGTTGATTAGACACAGAGGAAGGGAAAGGGAAGAAAATTCTAGAAATACAGGTCTCCAGCACCACATTATTAGTGGATTTAGCTGCACTTCTCTCAGTGGAGCTGCATCCATTTACCCCAGTCAAGTCCCAGACCCAAACTCACTTCCAGTGCTGCTCTTTGAATCCCTGCCAGAGGGAGGTACAATTTAAACCAGAAACAGATGTGGGTGACTGTAGCTGAGCTGCAGAATATATAAAGGCTCCATGTGTGTTAATTTTCCGGGCATTTGTAACAGGATTGCTGAAATAACTGTAAAATCTTGCAGCTAATGGACCTTGAATGGTGAGAAAGGCTTCTCCTTCATTTGCTGCAAATTATCTTTCATTTCTTCTCTCCCTGTTCAGCTCTCACTACATTTATTTTGAATTGTTTTCAGCCTTTTCTGCTAAGGATCATGGGAGAGTAAAGCTAAGTGATTGCAAATGTTTCTGTGGTAATAATTTCCACTGGAGCAGCCAGCTGGATCATCCCCCGTATACTGGCTGAAACTTCTGTCCTTTTCTTTTCAAAAAAATAAAAATGTGCTGGGATAAATATTTTAATTTGTGTAAATACAGTCCTGAAAATGCAGGGTACAGGTATATAGGACTGTATAAAGTGAGAATTCCTTGAAGCAGAGAAGCACCAGAGTAAGAATTCTTTTTCTGCTCATTGTGGTTTTGGAAGGCAGACCAAAAGAAAAATGAGAGGTTTCCAGAAAAAACAGAGTTATGGGCCAAACTAAGCAAAATACTTAAAGTGAGCAAAGCTAAGCTCTGTCTGCTAACAGTTTGTAGCAAGGGAATGTATTTTCTTTACCAGCCTCCTACCCCAGGAACTTTGTCTTAACATCAAATAAAAAACACAATAGGAATAAACAGATTTCTGGTGATGCACTGCTTGGCAAAACCAGGTTATTCCAAAGCTGAAATAATTACTCTTTTCAGAGTCCATTTTTAATGGAAGGTTTGCTCCTGTTGTTCACTTATGAATTAAGATCTAGATCACTCTACATAACTCTGTGACCATTCTATCAGATTTCCTGCGATTTTTTCCAAAGAAATAACCTTTCTTTAATAAGAATGGGTTTAGTGGCATTTACTTCTTGAACTTCAGGAGCAAGTAGAATGTTTAGGAAGATTCAGAAGTCCTCACTATTTTTTTTCCCTGTGATATTTGTTCAGTCTGAAATGAAGGTGAAGAGAGAGTCCAGTTTCCCCACTGCAAGAATTTCCATAGCTGCATTTCCTGCTGAGTCCTCACAGTGCACGGTGGTTTCTGCAGCCACTAAAATACTTAATACTAAAATCTTAAGCAGCATAGCTGCCCACTTGCTCATTATTCCATTTCTCTTGACCATTACAGAGCAGTTCTTCAGGGGCTGTCAAATGGACTGAGCTTGCAATGGAGACATTCAGCCTCTGAAGTTACTGACCAATCTTTTATGTTGAAATTTGCTTCCTGGGCATAGCACCAGCACTGTGCCCAACTTGCCACGTATGTCCCATCTCTGTGTGGATCATAGGAATGTGAAGAAGGTATTTTGGCTCCCTGTGCTTGTGGAAGTGTAATGGTGTCACTGGTAGATTGCAGACTGGTTTTGCATCAGAAAAGAGCATTCATTTCTCTATAGCGCAAAAAAAAAAAAAAAAAAAAAAAAAAAAAAGGAAATGCCTCCAAATTTCTGAAAATTTTCCTGAAGAATGTACTATTCTGCAGAGGTGACATATACAGTGTCTGTTGTGGGAAGGCTGAGATCTGTATTCTGCTTCTTATTGGACTGCTCAAAGCAATGGCTAATGAGACAGACCGGGTATATTCCCAACAAAAATGTCCCAGTGCTCTTCCATAGTAGGAGTGACTAATTCTTCAAAAGGTAAAAATAATATCATACGATGGGCCATTGCAGATGAAGTGAGGAGAAGGCTGAAGATGGCATTTGTCAGGACTCTGGGGCCACTAATAGGCCTGAATGGGGACCAATCTCACCCTGGGGTCTCCACCCTCACCTGCGTTTCCAGGAGCCCCCTTTCAGCACAGCCTTGGGCCATGAGTCCCTACCTGAATTATGCTGTAGGTGTTCCCTCTTCAGCCCTGCTTCTGGCCCTGCCTCCTGCATGTGCTTGGGCCTGGGCAGTGGGTAACTTGTGTCTGCAAGAACTTTTGACCCACACTGCAGCCTTGTCTCTGACCTGCCTCCCATTGCTTGTGTCAGGACTTCCTAGAAGGACCCTGGACCTGATCCCATGTATGCTGAATTTCCAGCTCTTGATGGACCCCCTTGCCAGCCCCTGACTGCTGTGTTGTAGTCATCCACTCCTACTCTTAACACTTTGGGAAGCTATTAGACAAGCTTTAAAACACTTCTAATTTATATTTGATTGTGGAATAAAAAAAGCAAAACAAGCTTGAGTGGCAGGTTTGTGAGTAGTTCCAGGAGAATTGTCATATTGTGATGTCCCAGAGTATTTTACTTTAGTTAGCTAAGGAAGCAAGGAGGTGTCTGTAAGTAGAAAAAAATGGTCATAAGCTATTTAGGGAAAAAAGGAGTTCCTTTACTGAGGTACCACATCTCAGATGATGTCTAGAAATGAACACACACAAACTGAAGACTCCCATGATACCCTGCATGGTAAAGAAACCATCCTTTGAGGTCTGCTGAAATTCAGTGTTGTGCAACTATATATTCATTAGTTAAGAGTATATAGTCCTTTTCATCTTTTTGTGGAACCAGTGTCTTCACAATACACATACATCTCTTTTTTTGCTGTTAACTTCAGTTTCCTTCTGCAGTGAGAAGTACAGAAAGTCCTAAAGAAGCCAAGTCTTTCAGAAAAATCTCATGACACCTATTTATCATCCTGCTAATTAGTAGACTGTTTTGAAATAATTGGATAAAATCAGAAATGCAAGAATTTTTTTAATTCTTTTTGACTGTGAAACTGATATTTTTCTCAAGAGGAATTCTGCCTGGTTCATCAGTTGTTCTAAAACTGATATGAAAAATAAGTTAAAGAGAATGCTGTTTGACTGAGTTAATTTTCCATACCAACCTGCAGCTGACCAGTGAAGACACCAGTGTGTCTGGATGACAAGAGGAAGCATGCCAGCAAAGTGTTTGTGTGCTACTAGAATTGAAGTGATGAGCTCTCAGGTGTGAAGTTCAGAGAGGGTGGCAACATATCAGCTATATCAACACATCAGCTATATCAACTGAACCCTTCACAGCCTCCAGGAACCCCACTTTCAGAACAAAGCTAAAGATTCTGAACTGGGGAATCCTCTGCAGTGGTGAGGGTTCACTCCAGGCAAATCCTCATCCATACAGAAATAAAAGCTTGCGATGCTTAGCAGTGCACTTGGCTCCCCAGTCCTAAGTGGCTTCACTTTATGGATTAATGGCT
Source organism: Calcarius lapponicus (assembly GCA_039654755.1). NCBI lineage: Eukaryota > Metazoa > Chordata > Aves > Passeriformes > Fringillidae > Calcarius > Calcarius lapponicus. Next base: position 23,389,615 of record CM077464.1, read on the forward strand.
CTGTAGAGCCTCCAGCTGAGAAAAGTCAGTATAAAGGTGGGACCCCCTCCTCCATTTCATAGCCATAAAAGCAGCAGTCATATGTTAGAGATGGAATTCATTCAGGGCCTTTCTCATTAACCTAGAAACTGTAGCCAACTGGATGCCACAGCCTGAGAGATATGTTTCAGTGTATAAACAAAACCCCATGGAAAGAATGCCTATGTTTCAGCCTGCTTACTTTAGCTTGCTTTCTCAAAGTGTTTTTTTTTTTAAAGAAAAATATTTTGGTTTTTTTTTTTGCAAGTTCTCATGATGCTTCTATCTTCTCTGTCTTAGATAGAAAGAAAGAAAATATTTAAGCTGCATTTATTGTTGTTGTTACTAGTTTGAACTAGAGAGAGAAAGCCCAGGCTGAAGCTGTAGGAAAAAAAATGTTAGCCTGGTGATTTAGGGGTGAACTGTGCTAGCCAGGTTCTGGGCTCCTTGGACAAACTGTGTCTGCAGGAAAGCAGAGCAAGTGCCACCACTCTGCCACTGCCCAGGGGCTCTGAGTCTTCTGGTCTCCAGTCTTGGGCTTGTTTCTTTGGCAAACCAGAGTAAGTCCCATTTCTGCAGCTCCAGCTACAATAATGACCCTGGCACCAGCAGGGCCATAAGCAGGAGGAGATAGAAAAAAATGGATGAAAAGACAGAAAAATTTTAATGTTTGAAGTCATCATTATTGTTGAACTGAAAATATTTTTTTCTTTCAAAGAAAAATGGTTTTATTTTGCCAGAAGGGCAGTAAAATAGTTTTGTTTGAATAATGTCTGGTTTAAAACAGGAATAAAGACATGAAAATTCTGTGTATATGGTGTAGAAGCTTTAATTATAACATTTAATAATATATTTAACATAATGAAAAAATTAAGTTAATGAATTTTATTAAGTCACATACCATGGATTAAGGTGTAAGGAAAATCCAGGCAAAGAAGGCTGCTTGGGAAGCCAGTACAGAATATTGCTCATATTAATTAGGGTGAATGGAAGACTAAACAATTGCATCTTACCTTTGTAAAGTAAACAAAGAAGGAAATGTTGTAAACACCTAAGGTCCTTCTGGACTGTGGTGCACACAAGGACCTGTTATTCTTCATCCAACAGGTTGGTGTTTAAAGCAAATGCTTGCAAGGTGGGAGACTTAAACCCTTCCTGTTTTCTATCTCTCAGAAGGAAACTCAGCTTTCAGAAGAGAGGGTTTCTGTGCTCATGGTTTATTCTTTGAAGGTTGTTCAGTCTGGGCAGTTGTTACTCAGAGCCGTAATTCAGAATGTAGATATTCACCCTTCATTTTCTTTCCCTACAGCAACAACACAAAGCCTTTACATATGCAAATGCAGACAGGCTTACACTCCTGTTGGACAGGGAAAGAAAAGGACAGGGAGGATTCTCAGCTGGGCAGAAACATCCTGTGCTACAACATCTCACACTGTGCATCCAGAGGCTAGCAATCCTCCTCACTTCCACCAGCCCAACCAATTCCACGTCTGGGGTTTTCTCCATCGTCTTCGGACTCAAAGACTGCACATATTTCTTCCATGTGTCACTGCCCAGCAGGAGGAACCCCAGCCCCAGAGGACTGAAGAGATGGGGCTTGCCTTCAGCTGGTGCTGGGACATGGCTTGAGTCTAGTTCTTCTGATTCAGCACTGAGCATTCAGATGTCTGGGTACACCCCTGCCCCAGTGAAGAAGGAATGTAATTTGGTTGGAAAAAGAAAGGAACATTCCAAATGATCATCTCTGCACCTGAGGAACTTCCCAGATTTCTTACAACAAATCAGAAGAGTACATTAATGTTCCCCTTACCACAGGTTAAATATGTATTATACTGATTTCCATTACATTCATTGCAGGCACAGGTGATCACTGCATTTCTCTTTGTGTCATGCTGCAAGACATTCTTCAGACCATCAGAAGCACTCATAATTGTTATGCTTAATGGAACATACAGCCTTAAATCTAGTTGATTTAATTTCAGACAGTCAATTTGTATATAAACTGTGCAATAAGTTCAAACTATGCAGATGAGTTAGTGCATGCAGATGAGTTAGTGCATTGGTTGAGTAGAAGTTCTGCTGAATTTAGAAATTCACATGATTTTGTATGGAAGTAGAAAGAAACAAGTGAGTATAAACAGTTCCACTGAGTTTCTGTGGAACTTGTGATACACTCTAACCTTGTCTTTGAAAGCTCACTTCAGAGATAAGGTGGCATTTTGATCTCTATTCCGTTGTGGAGTCAGAGGACTTTGTGGACTTCATTACACACCTGTGGTAAAAATTCTGGGTTGAAATCCTGGGTCCTACTGAAGCCAGTTTTTTACCTTGCAAACAGGTGAATATAGGCCATTCCAGTTTGACCCTGCTCTGTTACCAGGGGCTGCACAGTGACTTCCCTTGGTATCAGCGGAAAGGAGACCAAAAGGCCTTTTTGCTGAACTTTGGACCACTTTGACTGACCTAAATTGAACCAGAAATGGAGCAAACCCCTCCTGCTTCTTTGATCTCTGCTACCTAACTGGAGTTATTAATGCATTTTATCTTCCTTACTGTGTAAAAAGGTGGAAAGAAGTAAGAAGCTAGGATTTTAAAATTTCTTTTTACATTTTTTTTAATGTCCAAATGTTTTTTAAATCTCCAGTGGGGAAACTCAAGAAGTGTGAAGAAATACACTGCTAACAATGGGCTATTATGAGTGCAGCACTAAAAATGGTGTGAGGCAATATTGCATTAGTGAATCAAAATTTCAGTTTCCTACAGAAAATTGCAGCTAGCCTGAAACAATCTGTTCAGAGCTGTGTTAAGTATCCAGAAATATTTCTGAAGAGAAAAGAATACCAGTTTGTTTGACTCTATTTCCCACACATTTTTAATTCTTCCAATCTTTTAAATTTTGGTGCTTGACTTAAAACACTCTTTTAATTTATGTGTATGAAATGTTTTATTTCTTTATTAAGGACAAAAATCTTATAAGCTGGATAAACAGTTTCAGAAGGGGTGTACAGATGGTAGCTTGCCTGTGCTAAACGTTATGTAAACAAACTTACCATCTCTTTTTCCGGTCTGAACTGTAGGTGTTTTTGAGCACCTACTTCAGGAGAGGCTTTGCTGAGGTTGCACAGATCCCACAGTATCACTTAGGCCAACAAAAATAGTTCAGGCTGAATGAGCCAGTCATTGACATGATGGGCTTTTTAAGCTGTCCACACAGAGCCTAACCACATCAGGGACTAGAAACCACCAGCATAGCCACCTGTGGAGGTCATTAACGAGCCAGATGTTCCAGAAAAAGAAATACTTCCTCTCCCATGGCATCTAAGTCCTGCAGGTCTCTATCAGAGGTGGGGTATTGATGTAATGGAGTTGGATGGCTGCTGTCCTGCCACGACACTACAGGCACCTCATGCCACTTTGATTTTTGCCATAAAAAAATTAGTGCACTAAGTTCATATCAGCATTCAGCACATCAACATGGATGTGTATATTGTAGGTACATAATACAGAGAGATTAGATATCACTTGGATTTGTGCACACATTTCATTCCACAAATCACACAGTCACAGTATTTGTATGGTAAATAATGTGTAAATTATTCAGTCATATCCATTCTGGAAAATGGGAAATTGTTTCTTTTTTCCCCTGTGAGGAGATTATGTTTACATGATTCAAAAGTGCACTTGGAGTAGGCAAAATAGATAACTGAACATCAGTCACCAAATGAAAAAAGTCCAAAATTCTATTTATTTTTTAGATGATCCAACACTCATCTGTGTAGTTGTATTCATGGCTTCCTTTAAACTTTTCAGAAATATTTGAAAAACGGTACTTGAATACATTAATTTCCACTTTTAAACATCTAAATCAACTTGCTTCTCTCTAGATAAAACATACGTTTTAAGGAAACATTACTTATTTTTTGTTTCTTATATTTTTCCCTGAATTCTGCTATTTGTTTCTCCTTTTTGCTCTCAAAATAAGCTTTTTATTGTCCCTAAGTCATTATATGTCCCCTCTTCTTTTTTTTTGCATGTTTCAACATCCCAGATCAAGTACATGTGATAATAAATCTTGATAATCAGCATATGATGCCAGCTCTGATTGTTCCAAGGAAGGTTTTTACAGCAGACACTTCAGCAGGCTCTTCTGTCCTCAAAAACATCATGTCTGAGATAGGTAGATCCGTGGCTCTGTGAACACACACTCTGATTTCAGATATATGGTTAAACAGGTGTAAAAAGGTGCATGAATCAAGGGGTTTTCTTTAACTCATACTTTGCTAGTTTTAAGGGCTGAGCAGATAAATAGGATGCTCATACTTGTGCTGTTATCCCTACAGGGAGTGTCCATACAGGTGGTCACTGTTTGACCTGGCTAATACACTCATGAATTTATCCTGGATCACCTCTTCATAGTTCATAGAATTGCAAATACACTTCAGTGTTTATAAATGAACCCACTCTGTTAAAAATCTACCCAATGGGCCCAAACCCAGGTAAGATGTCCCATACATGTGGCTCAAGTCCCTCTCCCAACCTCTAGAACAAAAAGCCTTGAGTTTCCTGTATGCTGGCTACTCAGAATGTGAGAACAATGGAACCAAAGCCAGCTAAGAATGACATTTATGTCTCCATAGCAGTCACAACATCATACAGATATTCCTGAATTAATTCTGGAACCAGAAGCCATCAGGACCCGAGGCTCCTCAAGGTAGGAGCAGCACTGGCTCTCTCTGTCTGCTGGGTTTTGACTCCTGAGTCAGGTAAGGTACATGGATGGGAAACTGCACTGCATGGTCTTGATAAACCCTGTCTCTCTGTGCCTCAGTTCTTCCCTGATTCACAGAGAAGCAGACTGAGAGCATTTTGGATATAGAGGTAGGAGGTTCTTGGTGTGCTAAATGGAATTAGGCACTTTGTTGTAAGCAGACGTTTAAAGCGTGTGCCATCCCCCGCTGACTGAGATGTGAGGGGCAGAAGGGCAGATATTAGCAGGCATTTGGGCAGTTCTGTGCCTTGAATCACCTCTGTGGTGCATTTCAGCTCTGCAGCGACTGAAGAGCACTGTGCTGGGCTATGCTCCTGCTGATGTGGCACCAGAATTTCCAAGTTCGTCAAGTCGAAGGTATTCCTGCTACCTCCGCCTCCTTTTGTGCGCTGGAGCCCTACAGACGTGGCAGCTTCCTGAACCCTTCCCAATTATATGGTATGCATGTTGTACGTCCCCTGTGACCATCAGGACAAGAAGAGAGTCAACAATTCCAAATTAAGAGCCACAGAGCACAAAAACCCCAAACGAAAACAAAACAAAACAAAACAAAAAAAAAAACAAAACAAACAACACCCAAAAACTGAGAAGTGAGGAAGAAAAACAAACTTTCTCTTCTTATTTTTCTTTTCGCAGAAAAGTTTTGTAGCGGCACAGCCTGATACACTGGCACTGAGAATTGCTAGATCTCAGGATCTGAGTTTTTTTTTTACTGCAGTTCCTCACTAACATTAAAAACATGCTGTTATGATTTGACTAAAGCTTGCAAGATCGAGACATTTGCAGGAGAAATATTCAGCCTTTTTTGCCTGCTCTTTCTGCAAGGGGAGAAGCTGGGAGGCAAGATGACTCACTCCATGGGACTTTTAATTTTAAAGTGGGTAGAGCTGCTGTGAGTGAGGCCAGGCTGTGGAACACCCGGAGACTCGAAGGGTTTTATTACCCCTTTCCACGTCATCCTGCATTTCTCAAATCCCTGGAAGAAATATTCAAGCAGAGCAGGGGGGAAGGGAATCCTTTGCTTTTTGACCTGCAAGTTTTCTTGTTAAAGCATTTGCATCTTTAACCCACAAGCATAAATTTTGTCAACATTCCTTCCCATGGTATTTCTGCATCCTATGGGTTTGTTTGGAACACCACAGAATTTAACAGTTTCCTTCTCACCATGCAAAAGGACATTTTGCCCTCTCATAGCTGCCTGTGCTTTACTATTGTGGGTTAAAAGTTGCCCTATCACCTCTGAAGCTTTCAATTTTTAAATGCAAAGATATTTGGTTGTAAAAAACAATACTAGGGAGGTACCGGTATTTTAGAAAAATCACAAAGAAACAACGTGAAGGGGGAGGGCAGTTCTCAGTTCCATACCTTGAGCAGGATGCAGTTTGTCACTGAGCTCATGAAGTAAGTAACAAGCAATTTGCCGCTGAGCATAGGGGTGCTTGTGTTTCTGCTCGGAAAGCACATGGAGCCCGAGCTGCATTCTCCTCAGCAGCACTTGGAAAATCAGTTTTAATGAATGGCAAATGTCTAAACTTCCCTGCTCTCCCCCTTTATGCCTACAAAAGTTTCCCTGCTCCTTGCCACAACATAAACCTCGTATGCAGCATTATTTTTTTAACCTAATCGGAGCTGATTCGTGTATCTGCAACAAAAGAGTGAAAAAATAAACTGTAGAACACATGGAGGACAAAGGCAGGGCCTCAAACAGTCTGTGCGCAGTGAGATAAAAAGAATCTTGTGGGGAATCTCTGCTGCGAGAGGCTGGCTTGTTTCACTTCATGACGTGTCAGGAAGATACAAATGACAGACCATATCCAGGCTGAGCACAAAGCCTGGGCAAAATCTAGAAATAGCCTTTGTTAAACTGCCCCCTGGGTCTTGAGGAGGAGGTGCAGGATCGTGTAAACTAAGGGGGAATCTAATATTTATGTGCCTTAAATTATTAAGATTTTAGAAATTATGAGATCACCATTGAAAAATGAGAGAACAACATTGTAAAATAAATTTTTAGCTACTTTTTAAAATTAAAAGAATGTTGAAGAGTTTTCTACTTTTTGAAAGTTTAGTAAATGTCATTTTACATGGCCTGAAAAGTTTTTTATACTGTTTTTCATTTCTGATAGTTTTGGTGATCAACATTTTTACTAAAAACACCTATTTTACTTAAAAAGAAAGGCTTTTAAATTTCTTTTTTTAAATTGCTCTTTTTAAAAAAAAAATCAGTATATAGTATGATATATGGGGGGAGGGGTTTGATAAACAATAATTCTTTTAATTTGTAAGCAAAGCTATAACTGAAATGTTTAAAAATACCTGGTATTACAGTAAAACTGATGAATCATCAGGGAGATTTTTTGATTTGAAAAAACATAATAAAAAAAAATTCACTTGAAAAGTTTTGAAAAACTCTTTCCAGTAGTAGCAAGTACCACTTCGCAGAGTCAGGTATGTTGATCATGATCTCTGGAAGTCAGTTAATTCAATTTCCTGCTTGAACCAGCAGAGTTGCCAATGCTGTATCAGGTCAGCTAAAAGTGAAAAGGTAACTCATATCCTGGGGCTGTTACTTTTTTGTCTCTGGGATGAGATTTCTCATTAGGCCCTTCCTAAAGAAAGGGCAAATGAATAGGGGGTGAAGATGTTAAGAAAAATTTTCCAAGAACATCTGCCAAAAATAAATAAATCTGCATGAAATAAATGACTCTCCCTCTATATCTAGTCCACATTACATCACTGCACTTAATTCTTACAGTTTTAGGGAAGAGGAACCCTATTCATGAGAAAGCACTGAAGGTAGAATTCATAAGGGATGAAGAAAAAAGAAGTTGGAGGCAAGTTTTAGGTATTAGGTTTGGATAAGTAGTCTTGCAGTGGGACAGTCTTAGACAATGTCATAAATATGGTGTCCTAGAAATAGTCTTTCAATATAAATGCTTGATTCAGGGCATTTTTTTAATGTCAAAAGAGCTCTATGTGAGTTCTGCTCTGCCCAAGATTCTCAGGGCCTATTTCAACAGCACAGGAAAACATTTAAGTGTGACACCACAGTGGGGCCAGAAGCTGAAAACCATTATTGTCAGGGTTCAGCGTGATCTTGACGACTTGGAAAAAGGAAGCAAACCCCTGGAATTCAATAAAAAGAAACACTAGCAAAAGAAGTTTAGGAAGGAAAGCAAACAGATCCACAAATATACAATGAATAGTTAAGCTGGGTGAGTGATAACACCTCAGAGAAGGATCTGGAGGATACGAAGGAGGTTACCCACTCAACTGAGTGTGAGGCAATGGCACAGCCTCTTCGCAGGTTTGCCTGTGTCATTCAGAAGTATATGAATAAAAACATTGTGAGTAAGCAGTTAAATACCAATTTCCACAATCATGTGGTCTCAGCTTTTTTCACTCTTGACATGTGTGGGGGACAAATTGGAGAGTCCAAGAGTGAGAGCAAGCAAAGGAGCAAACAGTCATTTAACAAGGTAGAGAAGAGGTTTAGAAAAATAATTTTGAGGAAATTAAGATTGAATGGACATATAATCTTCATTCTTTCAGCATATCAAAGGTTGTTCATTCTTCATTTGGGGCAGAACAAGCAATTTTTCATTCTTCAGAAGACAAAAAGCTTGGATAACCTATTAGAGAAAAACTTTCTGCTAATGGTAGTTACCTACTGCCACTCTTAAGAGAAATAATTTCCTTAGAAGTTTTAAGAGGATATTAAATATGAGTCAGCATTCATCTGGAAATATTTGCCTTTGATTAGAAGTAAAGAGATAGTTAAGCTGCCTTTTTGATTTCTCAGCCCTACATTTCTGTTATATTTAATAGATTGATTTTCTTAAAATTTAAATGGGCTTGCTGTTAAGAGTTATTTCAAGGTCTGTCCAAAGAGCCCAGAATTGCACAACCTTGGCAGGAGCTGGGAACTTTTCATGACATCAGTAACGTTGGTGATCAAGGACTGAAGAATCTGGCAAAGAAGAGTGAATCTTGGAACCACCTGTTCAAAACAATTTGATACCTATGCACATCAAAGGGCATGGTATGGATTTTCTGAGGTGAAACTTCTTATTTTGCCTCAAAGCTGTCTGAAACTATTCTGCCAATGTTGCTTTGGATGTGCACAAAATTTCTACATCCCCCTTTACATCTGGGCCATGCTGGCTATGACCACAGTGGTGAAATTAAACAGGGGGACTCCTTGGGGACTATAAATGGACTTTATTGTCAGAATGGTCCCTGGGCTGATTTTGGCCCATGCCAGCCCATAGTCTGCCAAACAGTTGTGAGGTACTGTGCCTATTCCAGGTACCAGCTCCCAAATCATCCCTGTATGTAACACAGTGCTCAAAAAAGGTTTCCTGGCCCAGTACTGGTTCTGGACAACTCATGTCTCTGTACAGAATCCTTCTGGGCATGTCTGGTGTTCTGTTATAGACCCATTTTGTCTTCATTGTGAATCCAAAGGTGTAGCCTCATTTCTATTTCTATAGGCAAAGAGAATTTTTTTGCTTCCCAGATGTTGAGATATTGTAAGAGACAGTAAAATATAGGTTCAAAGTCTTATAATTTAAATATAATAAAGAGTATATTTGACTAAACCAATCAATCATGTTTGATTAAACCAGCTCCTCAGGAGAGATCTATGCCTATCACCTAGATTTCTTTTAAAATCCAAATTGCTGCTAGCAGTTGCAGAAGGAGGCAATGTTCTTTTCTTCTGACCAATTAAAATTTGTAATATTCTCTGTATCATTTTAGATACTCTCATAGCAGAGAAATACAAGTAATTTTAATGTTGCTTTTATTAGCAAATGCTTTATTTAATAAAGAACTGTCATAGATCTTCTCTGTCTAATATAAACTCATTAACTGATGAAAAAGAAGGGATAAATCAAAATTGCTTTTGTACCATCGATTTTGTTGTCTTGCTGAGGATTATTGGTCTTTGACTTGCCCTTGGTTAGTGTGCTGAGTACTGAAATAGGTTCTTTCTCAGTACCTCATAACAGACAGATCCACCTATTCTACTAGAAGTTTTAAAATTAAGCAAAAATTTGGTTCAAAAATTCCTCAGCTCAGTCTAATTCTAGCCAACATTTTGAAAACTTTCTAGAGAGAGCTTTCCCAAGTACTCCCCTTCTCCCAGCTTATCAGGAGCAACTGGTTTTACTTTTACATAAAATGTTATGCAAGAATTTATAACTGAGAAGGTTGATTCTCAAAAAGTGTTTGCTGCTTGGAGACCATCTACTCTACTACTGCTTAAAGTATCTCTGAAACATGAAGCAATTAGCCTCAGGGTAATTATGTATCTCAAGGAGTGGCCAATGTGAACTTCGTGAAGTTGAACAAGGCCGAGCCAAGGTGCGGATCCTGGTTTGGGGCAACCCCAGGTACCAACACAGGCTGGGGATGAAGGGAATGAGAGCAGCCCTGCTGAGAAGGACTTTGGGGTGCTGGTGGATGGGAGGCTGGACATGACCCAGCCATGGGCACTCACAGCCCAGAGAGCCAAACGTGTCCTGGGCTGCCCCAAGAGCAGCCTGGGCAGCAGGGCAGGGAGGTTTTGTCCCTCTGCTCTGCTCTGGGGAGAGAGACCCCACCTGGAACACAGCACCCAGCTCTGGGGTCCAGCACAGGAAGGACAGGGACCTGCTGGAGCAACTCCGGAGGAGGCCAACAAGATGATCAGAGGGGTGGAGTGCCTCTCCTATAAGGAAAGGCTGAGACAGTTGGGATTGCTCATCCCAGACAAGAGGAGGCTCTGGAATGACCTTATTGTGTCCTTCCAGTACTTAAAGGAGGTTTGAAAGATGGAGACAGACTTTTCAGCAGGGCCTGCAGTGACAGGAGAAGGGATAACAGGTGTAAAGTAAACGAGGGTATATTCAGACTAGATAGGAGGAAGAAACTTTTTATGATGAGAGTGAAGGGACACTGGAACAGGTTGCCCAGAGGAGTGGTGGATGCCCCCATCCCTGGGAACATTCAAGGTCAGGTTGGAGGGGGCTCTGAGCAACCCATTTTAGATTGAGGGCGTCCCTGCTCACTGCAGAAACTCCATGTTTCTGGTTTTTGGTAGCCAATGAATTTCTGCTGGTGCAGAAGATGCAGCAGACCTAAACACCAGACTTCTTGAGGCAGTCCAGGAGTGATAAAAGGAAATCTTTGCCACAAGATGTAGTAACACCTCTTCTCTTGTCATGGGCGGGAGGGCTGGAAGATACAGCAACTATGAGGTGGACATTTTGATGTGGACAACAGCATTAGGGGAAGAAAGAATGTCTGAGTAGAGGAATGGTGGAATTCTCTTACAAGATATAGAATAATGCATCCTGAGTTTTATCCTCTGACAAGGTAGGGCTGGTGAGGTGCTTGAGGAGGAGGCAGTGGTTTGCTGGCTTTCAAAGACAGAAGTTCTTAGCACAGATATGTTATTTTGTTCCAAAGGGAATAGACTACCTTACAAATACATTACTTGGCAGCCTTGCATGGGCATCAAACACACCACTGCAGTGGGGGCTGCTGTTTTGCTCTCCAGCTTAGCAAATGCATCATGACTCTTGTGCCATCCCCTGTGTGTGTTTGAGGATGTTTTGACCCTACCTTACAAAGTGATTTCCATCTGCAGATCATAGAAATTTTTCACACTGTGGCTAAGCACCATTGTCTCCATTTCACATGGGGAAAAGAAGGCTTTAAGAGGCAAGATGATTTGCTTTAGATGGCTCAACAGGGCAGAGACAGACAGCAGCATGAAAGTTATTTTGTGGTGCGGAGATTTAGGTTTATAGAATTAATGTTTTTTAGTTTATTCAACTTCATGGTATTTACATAAATATCAATAGATTCTATAGAATCTGCTTTCAACTCTTTCCCTACAAGCAGTATTTTTCTTTCACTTTATATCAGAAATTTTCAGAAATTTTCCTGGAGGTTGAAGAGAGAAAGCAACAAGCATTTTAATTCTCCAGCTCATCATATATTTATATAACCAGAGTGAAATCTGTTTTCTGTTAAAAGAGAGGGGAGGGCAGAGTTTTTCCTTTTTCCTTTCTTCTTTTTTTTTTTTTTTTTTGGTTAACAGACTCAAAAGTTGTCTGGAAACTGTGCCAAAACAATAGCATAAAAGGAATGCATCTGGAAGTCATTAGGGAAGCTCGGAGTGGGCAGTGATTAAAGCAGGATGGAATTTCTATTTTTTTCTCCCGTTACAGTTTCTAAGCCAATCAAACACAGCACAACTTTAGAGCCAATCAAACCCCAACACTTTTTAAGTCTTATGAATATGCAACAAAGAAAACTTTCCCCCTATTTTCCTCCTGAAGGCAATTCCAGTAAATCCTTCTGTAGTACCTCTGAACACAGTTCCCTGCACTGTTTAGGAGAATTCAAATATTTTTTCTCTTTTGCCTATTTTTCCCATCATAGTTTCCACTGGAACATTCTAACTTCTTTCTTACATTAAAAACAACAGCTAAAATATTATTCTGGCATTGTAAAATACAGGGCTGTAATCCGGCATTAAACCCAAATCCCTGTAGAGAATTAGAATAATCAGTTTATGAATGAAGATGTATTTTCTGTTGAACTCCTTCTGCTGACAGATCTGTTTACCTGTGGATAGCTGTTTTCCTCCTGCAGACATCAGTGCTATTACAGTCTCCTCCCAATTGCTTCTGCCTATTTATGCCTTGAATGCAGTGATTACAGCCAGCTAAGTAATGCCAGGGTCCTCCTTTCCTAACCAGCTGCAAACCCCTCATAGGACCTCCTTCTGCTTAGCATATCTGGTGATGAAAAAGCTGAAGACTTCATCCTTTACTCTTCTGCCTAAAGTCCCATTTTCTTCCCTTGAATCTTCAACTGTCTCTAGCAGGGAATCTAATGTACTGCAAGGTTAGAATGAGCTGCAGTCAAAAATATGAGAACCTGCTTTCCTCAACCAATTTTCAAGATAAGTGACATCATACAGAAACATCAATTGATCCCATTTCATCATCACAAACAGGGAGACGGTAGCTGAATTACGGGACACTGTTACTGGTATCTGAAAAGACCATGAAGAAAAGATCTCTCTCTTTGCATTTTTGTACACAGTGGTTATACGATGTTCAACTGAAGGAGGGGGCTACTGGCGAGCTTGTGGTGCTCCACTTTGTCTGTGAAAAGAGAGGTGATATTGTTTTCAATGCTCCTGAACCTAAAAGATAGAAACCAGTGAAAAACTGGAATGGCCAGTACATTTACTGGTATCAGTAATGGCTGTGTTCTGCCCCTGGAGTGTCCTATGGACTTGGCCAGACATTCAGCCCCTCATTCTACAAGTGTCTGTGGTCAGACAAGTATCTAGCAGATCACAGAGGTATTTTGGTGTCCTTTTTTAACACTTGGATGAGGCTTACAATAACAGAAGTGTTGCATGTGTGGATATATAAATATTACAGCTATGAGAGTGCTACACCCCTAAGGCATATGCTGCCAGAAATGATTGCAGAACATTAATAATGAACAAATAAATACAGGTCAAATTCTGCACTGAAATTTACCTGTTAGTCCATAGCATAGTTTTATGCTTCTTATGGAGTAATTAATTTTCCTGTACCTTACAACACTTTAAAAACTATATATTTGAAAATAGGACGAAGAAGGACAGAAGGCTGTGGCCACCAGCCAAGCCACCAGCCTGTGCTTTGCCCTGTGCCTGCAGCAGCACAGAGCACAGATGAACATTGTCCTGAGCCTGAGCCCTGTGCCTGAGTACAGATGACCATTGTCCATGGCTCCTTCTGCTTTTCACCCTGTGTCTCCTCAAGGAGTATGGAAAAATCATATATGGGGATTTGGCCTGGCATTTCTGTTAGAAAAACAAGTGCTTTCAGCCTCCCAGTGCCTTAACACAAGTCAGTAAAATGTTGATAACAGGAATTAAGTTAGGTATTATTTTGGACTTGAGATCTCCATATGTAAATGTATAAACTTAGCCTGAGACCAGTGTTCTCCACTTTACAGTCCCCAGCTTTTTTTCATATTTGAACTTTGGAGCTGCTTGTGTCTCATTCTCTTCTCCTTGTATTTTCTTTCTGTTTGGCAATTCTCAGTTTTATGCAGAAACACTGATGGTACCAAGGGGTCAGCTGTCAAACTATTGCTTCCTGCTGTGAGCAGCATTAAAAATTGACCATCTGGGGCTGAAGAGGTTTTGCTTGAAACCAGGTGCAGATGCAGCAGAAAAATAAACAGTATTTCCCAGTGCTTGCAATAGCACTGGGGAAAGGGTTTGTAAGAGCCTGTTTCTGTAACATTTCTCTTAATTTTCTAACAAAGCTCAAAAAGCAAGTGAAATAATCCAAATGGGAAGAGATGTGAGAGGAGCAACAGTGGGAGAATCCTGAAAACATGGGGAAGAAAATTAACTCTGGCCACATGGGACCAACTCTGGATGTCTTTCTGCAAGGCAGAGTGTTGGACTTCTCTGTCCCATGACCAGCTCCACTGAAATCAGGAAGTTACTTAGGTGAGAAGAGCATGGGAACGGGTGGAGGAGGTAAGCCCCCCAAGACAAAGAAAATCACAGGTAAACAGACATTAATGATCATTATTCTGATTGAAATCGTTTTTCAAATAAAAATGTTAGGAATACATGCTTTCAGTAATTTGTTAAAATCTCTAAGAGCAGCAGTCATTAGCAGCCCTTAAATTATAATGGATGAAGATGGTAGGTTTTCCAGACATTGATATAAGAGAACTACAGCCTGAGGTGGGTGTGGGGATGTCAGATGTTAGAAGAAAACCATAAAATCTCCCATTTTGCTGCTCTATAACTATAGAGATTTTATTTATTCCAAATTTATTTTCTAGTCCTTGTCATATAACATTCATGTTCTTACTTATAGAGGTGAAATTCCCAGTGAAATTCATGTCTTTCTGTCAGCATACCCAAAGGAAGCAGAGAAAACATGTAATTAATGTGAATGATAGCTCCAGGAAGCTTATTAGCATAGTGCTCATTTATTCTTCCATTCTCTGTGCATTGGCCTTTCCCAAAGGAAATGGAATATGTTCTGAGGAAACAGAAAACATCTTTAAAACAGCTTCATATGTATAGCCTTGATGGTATCATCCTGACCTTTGCAATCAGGTATCAATGATCAAGTAAGAAAATGAATGCACATTTTCCTCCGTTTGAGCAGAGTTATCCAATTCCTTGGGGCCAGACATGGAAAGCACAAGAAACAATGGATATTTGCCAACATAATCAGCAGTTCTGTCATCAGTTCAGAAATTAATTACTCTTGGTTATCCACTTTTTCACTCTGTGAGATTTTCATGTCAGGAAAGAGGCACAGTGGATGTGGGGACAGCTTTTCCAGTCCTAAAAAATCAGGGAGTTTCATGCCCTTCAAAGTGTGCAGACTGAAAATGGGAGGGAGAAACGAAAAAAGGTGATGCAGGAATAGATGTGCAATCCAAAATAATTCTGTGGAGCTGGACATTTAGCTGTGATGTGGGAAACAAAGACCCAGATTCTTGCCCAGTATCAAAACAAAGAGTTGGATATTGGAATCCATCTCCCCAGATTCTTGTTTTCCTCTGTTAAATCATCCGTTTTCAGAAGGAAATGGCAGATTAGGGAATCAGCCAGTGATCAGCCCTTAATCTTCCCTCCTGTCACAGGATAGAGGAAATAAGGAAATATAGAAAAAGAAAATCAAGATGTTGAGACAAAGTGATAGAAATTTTCTCTTCTGTGCATGTTTCTATAACGAATATAACCCTAAATTTCTAAGCAAAAATATTGTTACAGAACGGTATTGGCAGAAATTCTGACAGTATGGGAAGATGCTTGATGCACAGGAGAGGATGTTTCATCCTGGATGTTAGTAAGAGATTTTATGGATAAAAAAATGTTATGCAAAAAAGAAACATTTGACCTGTAAAGAAGGGGAAGAAAAATGGAAGGGACAAAAATGAATACTTGATCTTCAATATAGTGAATGAACTGGAAGGAAAAACCGTGAGACATATCTGAAGAATCTTTAAGTTCAAGCACTTTATTTAAAACTGCAAGAGAGAGACATCTGGGGAAATCACTATGTCATGGGGTTTTTAATTGAACCTCAAAGATTGCCTAAAAGTACTGAGAGGAGTGGAGTGGAAAGGGAAAGAGAAAATGAGATAGATCCTGAAAAACTGGTAAAATGTCCTCCAACTATAGAATTGAGAGACAATGACACAAAAGAGGAAACGAGCTAGTCAGTAGTGAGAAAGAGCTGAAAGAATGTGAAAGGCAGAGAATTAGTTTTAAATCAGTATCTAGGTAAGTACTTTGCTCCATTTTTACTTAAGAAGGTTATGCTTTTATTTGCTGAGAATTTGTAAAAATTCCGCAGTGATGCTAAAACTTAAAAAAAAAAAAACCTAACAAAACTCCAAGAAATTAAAATCCAGGGTATTTGCACTGTTCAATTTTCTGGGCCTATCTTGTCATGGCACCTAAGCTCATAGTGAAGCTTCCCAGATCTATACAAACCATCCCATTAAACTGCTGTCAATATTTTATTTGAATTGAATATAATCCAGCACTTAGTAAGGAAGAAATATTCATAGACCATATCTGAAGAACTTTGGAAAAAGTGTTAAAAGTACACTTGATGAACTATAACCTGGATTTAGCCAGGAGTCTGTTAAAAAAATTTTAAGAGTTTTCTGAAATCAGCCATTTAACATAAAGGTGGCATAGATACAGAAAGCACAACAGAAGCCTTATCCTTTCACATAACCTTTCGCATCTCTGAAGGTGTCCACTTTTTTAAAACAAAACATATCCCCAGATCCTCATTTAAATATGGACTTCAGCACTCAGTGTGTGAGCAACACTGATGAACGGGTATAAGAAGAAGCCTTGTCTGTAACAATTTGTTTTCCCTATGTCAATATTCTCTATTTGACAGTAGACCTTCACATAATTTCAAGCAATACCTTTCTGTCTTGATAATAAATGCACTCTGCTCTTTCTGGAGAGGTCCTGTTGTTCTCACCACCCCATTTATATGCAGGACCCCTTGGAGAAGTCTTGGTGGCCAAAAGGAAAGGGATGCCTTGTTGAGAGTACTGCAAATAAGCATTGTAGTGTGTGCTGATTTTGGCTCACTCATTTCCCTGTCCACCCTAACATTTGTAAATTAAACTCCTATTTTCAGATTTCCAGAGACTGTTCTGAAGTTTGATTCCTTTAATTATGGCTTGAAGTAGAGGGTAGTGCATTCCAAGAAACCAATAATTACCTGTGACATGTTATTACAGAGACACTTGTGGAGAGCTGCTGCTTTTGTGCATCTCCATGAGACATAACAAGAAGAAACTGCTGAAGATGGATCCAGCTAGGTTGCAAATAAAGAAGTCTCAGAATATGAGTCTTCTTTCAGTACCAGACCTGGCTCAACAGAATTAAATTGCAGCTAGAACTGCCATTTGAAAGCCCCACAAGGTAAATAAGGAGTGATTTTCATCAACAAAAGGAAGATGAGGAATTAAATTTATTTATTTTTAAGAATATCACATATATACTTGTCAGCTCTATTGGTTTTGACATAAGGAAAGATATTTTCAGCAGTCAAAAAACCCTGAAAATTCAATAGGAAATACTTCCCTTAGAAGGGTCATGTGAGGTGATTGTTCTGCAGACCTTTGTGAAATAGAAATCTTCTGCACTGTAATTCATGCTTGGGGTTGGGCTCATTGAACCTGATGATCCCTTCCTTGCTCTGTTTCCCTATATAAAACTCAGCACATTTTCTGATTTGGAATTCCCAGGGTAGAGTGTGTTTCTTTAAAGGTAGATGTCGGCAACAAGGAAATTTGTGTCTGAACTAGGCCTCTAGCTATATTAGGAGATCCAAACAGTCATCTGGGGCTGGTATGTTGACATTTCACTGCAGCACGTTATCAGTGCATCATCAGTCAGAATCAGAGTACGAACTATGACAGGACTACATCTGCAGTGGCTTCAGAATTGTCTACACATTGGCAAAGCTGTAAAGTGAATGTCATAGCTGGTAAAAAACAAAATAGATCTTAGTGTTTATTCCAGAACATCAGAAAAGAAATATAGAGACGAGGGCTCCTTAAGCAAAAATTTTAGAGACAGGGACAAGAAGAGAGGCACACTAACAGGTTGCCACATTAGCTGAGATAGTTCTAGCCTTTCTTTGTCTTTTTAGCAAACTGTTTTCTTTCATAGAGTAGAAATAAATATTATTGTATTTCCAAAGTATTTTATTATAATTCTAAAGTATTTTATTATAATGGCCAAATTAGGACAAACTCCATATTTAAGACTAAGTTTATAATTCAACAGAAGTGTCAAGACAGAAATTTTGTTTAGGGACTACTTCCTGAAGGCACCAATTGCAACAGGTGCACTGTTACAGATCTGTGGTAGTAGAAGTAATCTTTGCTGTTTGCAATTCCTCCAAGACATTGAGACTTAGGACACAGATCTGTGTAGATCACACCCTCTCTTATCCCCATGCGAGCTGGGTGTGCTGGCCTTGTGGAGCACATTTGAAGAACATTGGTTTTGGCATATGACTGGGCATTCTCTGTTGCAGGCAAAACAGCCTCATTAATTCACTTTAAAAAGAAATATGGACACTGTTGGATCTTGCTGATCTTGCTGATCCAACAGGATTCACACATTTAGATTTTGGTTGTGAGCACCTTGCTGTGTGTAAAGAGTAGTGGGAACATGGCTGTCCATTTGCCAGACCTGAGTGCCGAAAAGGATTTGTGGCTCTGTGCCCACAACAATGGAAGCATGGCACACATAAAGTGTCTTTGATGGCAAACCCAGAGAAACACGTGCAGTTCCCTAGAGAATGATGTACTTTTTCTGGTTCCCTAAATGTCCTCACAGAGCATTGTCCCAGACACCAAGTTAGTGCTGTGCATTCAATGGTCTGTTCTCAGAAAAGCAAGATGCTCAGTCAGTGGGAGAGTATTTTCAAAACATAGGTGATCTATTTTTGACCTATCAGATATGATCATTGAGAGGGGCTCATGGGAAGGTTTACAAAAATCTCTTTGAGAGACAAGACTGGGAAATGAAGTCTGTGAGGGTGTTGTCTGTCATATTCAAGAACTCCAGTAGAGATATTGACTTTGCAGCACATTATAATTTTTCTTATCCTTCACATATATTTACCTGTTCATGGACACACAATTACCTTTTCTTTTCTTCTCAGTGCTCCATATATGTAGGTAAAAGACTCCTATTTCATCTCATGGTAACATACTTTTTCTCCATAGAAGGAAGTTATCCTTCTTTCCTCCAATTGTCAAATTGACTAAATTAACATTTCCCAACCTATATTTACCATGGATATGCTAATAAAAGATATTAACTCTTCTATAAATCTTATTCCATAGATGGCTGCATAGCAACATTTTTAGATCTAAGGAATCACAAAGCTGTTAGCTGCACTTGAAATTTGGCAGTAGAAACACTGGAAAAACCAAGAAGAAAAAATTATCAGGGATACTTAGAATTCTTTCTTAGAATAGTTATTAGTAGACTGTACTTAAGGTGACAATAATAACCTAAGAGACATTATTTTTTCTAATGACAGCTTGTAAAATTTTCACACATTAAAATTCGGCCTGATTGAAATTAATATAGATATATAGAGTCACCTGCAGCCTTTCTGATGACACAAGAATTTTGTTCAATATTATAAGGTGGAAATTATTTTTATTCCAATCTGGGAGCTGAGGAATGAGAACTTGCTTTCCAGCTTGCCACTTATGCATCACCTTTCTAAACAATCTATAAAATTACACTAGAGATAATGTTTTAATATCTGAATCATTCTGTCAAAATATTTCATTATTTTGTTCCCACAGCAGTATATCATCACTTATAGTTCAATCCTGCACATTTTTCTATTCCACCTCACGACAGTCTTTTCTCTATTACTCACTCACTTTTTTGTTTGGGTTTTGTTTATTTGTTCATTTCTCTTTTTTGTTTGGTTTGGTTTGGTTTGGTTTGGTTTGGTTTGGTTTGGTTTGGTTTGGTTTGTAATGGCTCTCAGATTTAAAATAAATTAATTTCCAGTCACTACTTTTCCTAATGGTGCCAAAAACCTCTCCTGAATTCTTTATTAATCTCTTGCTGCCGTGGAGCACTTTCACATCCAGTGATATTAGAACTCAGTAATTTTATTCTACTGCTTCAGTCACAAAATTTAAGTTCTTACAGAAAAAAGTAATGGTAGCATTGCAAAAAAACCCCAAAACCAAACAACCAAAAAAACCACCTGCTGCTTCAGGGAGACTAAATTTTTCTTGTAGAGTGACTGAGTTGCACTCTAGAATGAATTGAAGTACTAGCTTAGAAGGTTGATTTAAATCCAGCTAAAATCAATGTTAAGAAATTAGATTTCTCATGTTTCTATTGACTCAGTATCTAGAATAATTGATCCATGATATGCATAACTCAAGTCAGCAATGAAAATCATATTTTTAATTTTGTTATCAGACCACTTCTGTTCCTCTGACATTTTAAATGTCAAGGAAGTACTGTCTGTCCTACCCTAAATCCACAGAGAAATGCATCTTCATTAGGTTTTTCTCTATCAAGTGACTATTCTTCAGAGCACTAACAACTGAAAATGAAATGAAATTTAATTAAATGAAAGTGCTTTTATTTGCCTGATCCCCTTCCCTGGTGGTAGCTGCATCACTGTATATGTCAAGCACAGGGTATACCTGGAGACCAATAAAAAGTCAGACACTCAGCTGTAGGACAGACTGTAGAAACCAGATGAGCAGAGAACAAAAAAGAATCTACAAAAATATGACCTTCAAAGAAAGAAGTTTTCAGGAGCCTCACTCTTAGGCTGTAGGACTGTGCCTGTGGAGCTCTGCACAAGCCATTTCGCCTTCTGAATGGGAAGGAAAATGAGATGATGCAGATGGTATTTGCATTAAAGATGAATGAGCAGGATGCCTGCTTTTTGTATTTTTTGCACAAAACTACTGCTAGAGACACTGTAAGAGGGGGGTACACTTCACCCTTGCTGCTTTTGGAAACTTCTGCACCCTTTTCTCCCCGAGTGACTTCACCTCTTACAACGTGGGAGGGACTGCTGACTCTACTGCAATAGAGTTTTTTTAGAAATTGTTTTCTAGAAATTTTTTGGAATTTTTTGCTTTTCTCCAATTTCCTTGCATTTTTTCATGCATGCTAAAATTCAGTGAACCAGAGAGGGGAAGGAATGAAACATAGAGGCAGTTATGCAAAGCTCTGTTTTAAAGTTCTCCATGTTCTCTCCATAGGCCAACATCTCTGCATTTGCTTCACTTTATATAAAACTGATGGAATTCATGTGCAGCTCTTCTAGTTTGGTAAGTATTTCCATAAGTGCAACAGTAATTAAATTCAGCTATTGGCAGAAGTATAGAAAGTGCAATGCTGCCAGAATAACTGAGAGTGCTTTACTGAAAATTTAACCTTTTGCAAAGGACCACTTTGAAAGTTGATGCAGTAGCTTCTTTAAAGCAGTTTAAAAGCATTTTACTTTTAGTCTGGGAGGATCGTTCATCTCCCGTTGTGTATATTATATGAATATATATATATATATATATATGTATATATATATATATACATAGAGTGAATGTATATATATATATATATATATATATATATATATATATAGTGAATATATAATATTCCTTGTGCATATCAGTTCTTCCCAAAGCAGCTTCAGAACTGCCTGCCTTCCATGCTAGCCTAGTTTAGACTACAGGCTGTTTAGAAGTCACTGCAGTGCCTTTAAAGCAAAACCAACTACAGAATCAAGCTAACATGTAATCTAGAGATGTTATGTTGCATTTTGTCTAATGCAAACAGACCTACAAGGAAAATATTTCCTAAGTGCTTTGCTGAAGCAAGGCAGTGATCTGTGGGAGGAAGATGACAGGGAATTTTCTGAAATTGAGAAATGCAGGCTGAGGTAGGGGACGTGACGTGGCTGTCGGTAGCGACAGCTATTTAGGATTGACCAGAGGAGTTCAGGCCTCAGCCTCTGCATGCCAAATACAGCTCTTCTAAATGATAGAGTGGGAATTCCAAATAGACTCTGGCCAGTCTGCTCGGATCTCACTGGACCACAGTGCCAGGCATGGCAATTAGACTCACCAAACAATGGCAGCAGCGGGGAGCTCCCTCTCCCCAAACCCTGTCCATCTGTGGGTGAGGGGCTAGTTTCATTCACTCCGTCCACCTTCCTACACACTTTGCTTGACTCATGGAACAAGGTGGGACTATTGATTCTTATGCAGCCCCTGTACCATAACAGTCTCTTGCAGCTAGTTTACCAGAAGCCCTAAGGAGTTACTGCTTTTCAGTTCCTCAGCAGCCAATATGGTATGTACCTCATATGAACCCACTAGGTCCACACCAAGGATTTATACCAGATCCTCTGCTGCACAACTTCTGCAGCAAGATCAGTTTCCTTTTGTGATTAAAAAATCAGATAATTAGTCACAAATAATAATAAGGAGGGCAGACTTGCTCATTTTATAAGCATTTTTTAAAAGCTCCGTACATCAGTCTTTCAATTTTATCTTTCTCCATGTGGATAACTCACATTCAAATAATTTAAGTATAATTTAAAGATGGAAGGTTTTATGTGAGCTTTATGAGAAGATCTGTGTGAAAAATAAGTATAGATAGAAAGCAAAAAAATGGAAATAAAGCAGTTGAATCTAATTGAAACAGACTTTAAGAGCAGTGTATTTTCCTCCAGCTTCTCTGATAGAAAGAAACTAAAATTAGTGGGAATTTGGAAAAGTGTAAAAGACAATGATAGCTCTTCTTCCTGCTCCTCTGCCTGCCCTCTTCTAAGAAGTGGCTACTCCTTAGTCCAATGCCACAAAACCAGGTTAAGAACAGATTTCCCCTTCAACACAAGGAAGGATCACCCATTGAGTCCTTTGACCCTGGTTATAAGGATATATGGCTTAAATCCATCCTTGCACTTGCAGATTTTTTATGCCTGTTAACAGACATAAAAACATAACAATATAATAATAACAGTTATTTCTGTTATTCTGGCCCGTATTCCAGCAAGTATGTTCTCTCAGTTTGAATGGCCTTTGTCTAAAGCGTTAAGAACAAACAACTGAGAAACACAATTTTTATGAGAGCATGTCCTAGGTATTTGCATGGTCCTATAAATACATGTATGCCCCTACCTATAATTGTGTGGGTGCCTCTGCTCTGTGCCAGTCCCTACTGATTGTGACTATGGAACAGCCTCTTGTCCATAGGTGACTGTATTTAAAGATGTTAGAAAAAGAGCAGCATCCTCAACAGCAAACACTTGAACCTTGAAGAATCATGAAACGGTTTCCTGTCCGTCCAAAGTTGGACAAGGCAAGAAGCAGGAAGGCCATGTAGCCCAAACAAACTGTTCCAGGCTGAAATAATGACTGCACCAGAAACAGATCAACTCAGTGTCCAGAAAATTTCCTGTGCTATGAGACTATCTAGAATCAGACTAGATCATTAAGTTACAGATAATTTTGCTACCAATTTTTTCTGTTTACCACATTTTGAATATGTTTTCCTTCCAAGACTCCCCAGCTGCTGCTTACTTATCCACTCATATTTTCTTTTCACATTCCCTAGCAGGAGGCACAGAGCAGAGAGGTCTGAGGGCTGCTTTGAGATGAGCTACAGAGGCAGGAGGGTTGCAGAGGGAGCTGGTGCCACATGCAGTGCTGCCAAGGTCTAGAAAACTGCATTGCACAGGTTTTCTGGGGAAAATGTTGCTGAATGCAAAAGAAACAGACCTTTGCAAAACAGTTTTGACTTTAATGGGAAAAAAAGAGCTTTCAGATGAGTAGGGGAGTGGACAGAAATCTTGGTTACACCTGCCTTCCTGCCTGAACCCCAACAATTCTACCTCCAGGATGTCTATTCCAGTTTTTGTTGACTTAGGCCTGAAGCAGAAATTTTCTTTTATAGTTTCCTTCTTCCTAGACTGCTGGATTTGGCATTTATTCAAAGGGCAATGGCCCACCCAATCAGCCTGCTGGGACGTTTCCCAATGAAAACACCTCTCTGCTGCAAGCCTGTAGTCACTTGCAAGTGAGTACATGGCTGAGGAAGCAGGGGGAGAAAGGAATTCCTCCAGATTTTCCTTCTGCACCTTTTCCTTTAACTACAACTGTGTGTGCTCCTTTTCTTCAAACACTTTTGTTTCATGCAGCAGGAGAGGGCTGGCTATGTGCGCCTATGGAAGCAGTTTGCCACAACAGCAACATGCAGTCATTATTTTTTCCCTTTTACTAAAGTAAAAATCATGGGGCTCTTTGCAGTCAGTCATCATCCCAGACAATGAGAATGAGAAGCTAATCCAGGAGCAGGAGCTGTATGGCCAGCATCATTCCTTCAAGGCACAAAAGAAAAAAAAAAAAGAAAAAAGGGAAAAAAAAAAAAAGGAAAAAACCACCAACAAAACAGAGCTCTGGAAACAAACAGAATTTGGAAATCTTTTCCCAGCTTTCCATACCACTCTTCCTCCCCTGCTTCAGGCTGTCTTGCTCCCAGGAGCTGGGATTGCTCAGCAGAGCCTGTGGCCCCGCTGGTGCTGGTGTCTGGCCTCTGCTAGAACTGTGACTGGAGAGAAGTGAGGATGACTGGGAGGAATTAGTCCTGCTTCATGCAGCTTTTCCTGAATTGTTTTTCCTGTCCTTAGAATGGGGTGAAGAAAAATTATGCATCTAAGTAGCTGCCTAGCTGGGCTCCTCCCTCGGTCCATCCTTCCTTCCTCCCCTCCCCTTCCCTTGCCTTGGTGTGCTGCCCGCTGACTACGTGGACACTGGGGAGCAGAGCCAGGGCAAGGGACATGGAAAGACACGTCCTCTGTCTTCTGGGAGAGTTCTTCTCCCTTTTCAAAAAACCATCTCAGACCTAGCAATTCTTCTTGCAGCTCTCCATTTACCCAGGAAAGGAAGGGAATTTAAGGAATAAAGATTCAAATTAATGCAAATCACACTGAAGCTCTAATAATTTGCCACATCTTCAGATTCAGTAAATTTCAGTTTGACTGCATGGCAGGAACATTTTCTTAGCACCATTTTCACGTTTTTTCCTTTAGGCCCTAATCTCTTAAGACAATATTTGTGGAAAATGCAGATCATATCCCAGTGCTGATAAACCCTGCTGATTATTTGATATGTAGCTTGATACAGTTCACTTTATCCAAGGTGAGAGACTGGGGATCAGTCTTGGGAATCAGCCTGGCCTTAATTAAAAACACAGACACAAATCACTGTGGAAATTTTAATGTAGATGTTGTGTTGCACTAAAAGCATTTTTAATTGTTACTGTCTGTTCTTTTGTCTTAGTGTCATCACCAAAAAATATATGTGCTGCATGCTGAGGTAAGAAATGCATGTAATGTGCATAGGAGTCTCAGGGGGCTTGGAAACTGTACTTGGAAAAGCAGAATATGAGTGGGAGTGGACTGTGCATGATTGTGGGGCATTGGGGCATGAGTCTGTGATGGGTTGCTGTGGAAGGGCAACAGAGCCCTCCAGCCCTCTGAACATTTGTCACAATGGGGGTTATTGTCTTCAGGATGTTTGGTGAAATATTTAAGAAGGTGCCAAGAAGGAAGAACAATGTAATGGTTTGGCTAGCAACACAGAGAGAATTGATAATATGCTATCAGATACAGGGGCCTTTCGGCACAACTCTGTGAATAACACCAGAATCTGGGGAAAAAATGTGATTACCAAATAACAGCAGAAGTTTCTCAGAAATTCTGAGAAAAGGCAAAAGCAGGTGGAGGGAAAGAAAGGTGCTTTAAAACATTAAATTCTCTGTCTCTGCTGGAAATCCCTGCAGTAACGAAAATAAGAAGCAGTCAGCCCTGTCACTATGGCTGCTTTATTTTTTATGAGAAAATAAAACCAAGGTATCTTCATCAGGGACCAATTTTGTTCTAACATAATTAGTATTTGTTCCTCAAGCTGGAAGTACCTTGGGATTTAGGCCCATCTAATTTTCTTAAAATATTCCTAGCCAATATGGTTTGTGGAATTATGTGAACTTCTTGCTCCACATTTCTCCTGCAGCTGTTCCTCAATCCTTATCCCAGGTCACTTCTCTGTGCAGCTGGGGTGAGCTACCTCAGGGGGCATTCCCCTTCTAAACAGCTGATGCCTTTTCCACTGGGGAAGTAGGATACCCACACCAAGTGGATCCAGTCCTTGCAAAGTTCCTACCCACTTTAGTTTCCTAAGAGGAGAGGGGAGGGAGGACTGGATGAAATTCCCTGGGCAGCTGATAAATAAAGGCTATAATTAAATAAATGTTTGAGGAAAGAGAGTGAGAGAGCACCTAATAGAGATAACAGAACTCAAACCGAGAGGAGTAGGCGGTGGAAGGGAAGAGAAAATGCTGGAAAAATGCAGAGGCCAGTATTGGGGAAGACCAGTTACATTACAGAGCTGCTCCTGGGAAGTCAGCCAGAGTATCTCTGTAGGAGTCTTCATCTTTCCCTCTGACTGTAAAACAGGACTAAAGCCTCACTTAATGAGCTTAAACAATGGTAAGGGGAGCATCAACTCAGATATGATTGGATATCAGCAAATCAGTTTCCCAGACTGTGCCAGAATGGAAGATACTGGTTGGAGATTCAGACATTTCCATCTCCCTTCTGGTAAAGCCTGATGGTTTCTGTTAACCCCATATTATCCCTAGTATTTTTTTCACTTTTCTTTGTGCTTCAGTAGCACTCTGACAGTGCACCCACATCCCCAAACTCTTGTTATTGCTTTTCTAGTAATAGCTCTGCTTCAAATTTATTTTTATAACAATTTTTCTGAACTTTGGGAAGTCAAAGAAGTCACATAAATTTATTTGTTTTTCAGGACCACAGCTCTTCTTCCTTAGAAGAAGATCCTGTTCACTTCCATTCAAGTTTTACCTGCAAGGGTTGAAGAAAATGAATGAGAAAATTGGCCCACAGAGAGGTAACACTGGTGAAATGATCCAGAGACTGCAGATGTCTGTATTACACTCTGCAAATACAGCTTTGTAGCCTGAAGACCTGCACTTTTTTATTGCTGTGACCCTTGGGGCAAGTCAGAATGGAAAAGCAGGATGTCATCTAGATTCAAGAAAAGGACACTAACTTTTTCTGTGCCTAAATTTTCTTAATCTATAAATCCAGGGACACATTCATAAACCATTTTGAAATTTCTAGCATACTGCTGGAAAAATAGAAATATTATTATTTAAATAAGTTTTGAGTTGAATCTTTGCCACAAATAGGAAAGTAGTATTTTATTTTCAGTTTTTTTTAAGTATCTTGAAACTTTTTCTGATTTTCAACACAGATCTGTCAGCTGATTCTCAGACTAATATATTTATTTCTCAATACCACACACTTGTTTTAATCCCTTGTAATCTTGAGACAGGTCATCTGGTAGGAACCAACAGAATGGTTTAGTGCACTGGGTCCTCTCTAGGTCCTCTGGATAGCATTCTGCAAGTATTACAGTATTACAACCATGAGGCCTTTCAGCATTCAGCAAGTTCCTGTTGAGCATCCACACATTGATTTCCATGTAAAATAAAGAGAGCTGGCAAAAAGAACATGCCTTTAAAACCAGGACATTGCAATACAGAGGTGCAGGTGTGTTTTCTGGGGACTAGTAGCTGTAATGTCCTGAGGGAGTGCACAGCTGGAGGCAACATCGAAGCTCAGGTTGTGAAATGCGTGGCAAGCCCTGTGATGTGTGAGCATCTCCTTGGATGACTGAGCCAGTCTTTTCTGCTCCCTCCATTTCGTTGATGAGGGTCCAGCAGTCACCTGGATTGCAGCAAAATTGTCAAGAACTTAATAGTTACACACAGACAGATTTGAGGTTCTCATCTGACTAAATGAGATGTTTTTACCCACAAAATGTGGCTGTCTAAATTGTGTTGGCATATGTCTGCATGTGTGTTTGTATGTACATATTTGTACGTACATGAGAGACAAAGAGCTGAACACCTCTGGAAAGATGTTTGAGACTACACATACTCTACTGTGTGTGAACAAAACCCCTAAAATTTAGCCTAGAAATGCTTTTTTTCTGTTATTAATGATACTCCAGCAATTTCCCTGTCAGAGAAAAAAATATCTATAGATACAGCTAAAAGCATCTATGTTTTCTTAGGCATCATGTATGGGAAAGTGTATTTGCACGGTAGTGCTTGTGTCCTAAATAGACGCAAGAGGTGATGCACTTATGAACCAAATGTAGATTTAGAGGATAAAGACTTGATGTGAATACATGAATATCTGGAAACTACAAGAAATATTAAGGGTGGTTCAGGTCTTGTGCTCTTTCTGAAATGCCATGTACCACCTGAGCTTCCACTGTGGTTCATTATCCTATGCCCCACCTGAAATTCTTGTACTGGACCTGAGATATGCAGCTTTTGTGTCTTCTCCCTGGCCTTCCTGAGCTCCTACCCAACAAGCAATGCAAACAACCTACAGACCAACCACAGCATCCTCAAGCAGGATCTGCAGAGTGCTGGGCCTCCTAGCTGCTCACTGGGTGATGATGAGAACTGGAGATGTTCAATGCCAGGGCAGTCAGGACTAGGGCAAGGCAGGTGGGAGAACCCAACAAAAATAACACACCTGGAGGGTCAGGAGTTACCCTTAGCAGGGTAAGGTGCTGAATGCATGATTCAGGGAAGGAAGGTGTCACAGGCCACTCATTAGCAAAGGAGATCAACCAGCTGCACCCTTTCCTAATGAGCAGACCACTCCATAAGACCTCTCCCTCTATCCTGCTCATGCCTCCTGCCACTGGAGGCATGAGCAGCATATAGGGAGAGGTCTTGTGCAGAAGAGGCTTTCAGGGATTGTGAGAGGAAATAATCAGAGGAAGGGTGACATGGGCCAAGGAAGAAACAGGTCACAATTTTAGGATTGTAACATAAAAAAATGCTGCATATAATATGACCAAAATTGTTGACTGGGAAAGATCTCCCAGATGTAGGTTATACTTTCTGACCGAGCTATTTGTGAAGATGGATCATAAAAGGGGTGGCAGGACATAGCCTATATTTTCCAGTTCTCTAGACTCAGAGACATAATGCTGACCAAGGCAATTTCTCCTCTCCCAAGTTGAAAGGGATGTTCCTGCTGTTTGTAAGGAAATCTCAGCCCTTGCTGGTACTTTTACAGTTCAAGGTACCCATCACCTTTGGGTGGGGTGCAGGTGCTCCATCTGGGGTCAGTGGTGACTGTCTCTGAGGCTATGGATGCTGTGGCAAAAGGATGCAGCTCTTTCCAGGCAAAATTTTTTCCCTGTCTGTGGTGCTCACGTCAAATCCATCCACGCTGGCCACAGCCTGAGCCAGAGGAAATCCAAAATTTTGGAGACGGCTCTCGGAGCTGGGCCCAGCCCTCCTCCCTTTCAGGCAGAGGAGCAGCAGCGTGTCTGTGGTGTGTGGGGCTGGTTTCAAGCAGGAGGAAATGTGGCTGACAGGGAGATAGAAAACCAGCAGAGGGGACAGGCTGCAGGAACTGACAACAGTGTTTACCATGCTCCCTGAGTTTTGATACTCACACAACACGGAAACAGAAGTAATTCCTTACATTTTCTGACACCCCTCACTCCCGAGCAAGCTAAGGGGGGGATACTTGCTTTCACAGCCAATCCTTTTTTTCATCAATAACATCAATTTGGCTCCTTTGCTTTCACAGTAGCAAGGCAGCAGGCTTTTTCCTTTTTCACCTCTTTCCAGGCTCCTCCTGCTTGCCTTTTTCTGTTAAATTTGATGGTGACCCATTTAACAGAACTCACTTCAGTATATCTGGAAAATTTCAGTAAGGGTTGACCTAGGATACCAATTCCTCATTAACCCTTGAAAGACACTTAAAGTGTCTGAACATATAGTACAACTGAGATCAAGAATGACTTTGAATGGAAATTGTATCTGATTATTGCAAGGACTATAGCTTTGAAAAATAACAAACCTTAAGGACTTCTCACATGGCAAAAAACAGGTAATATCAGAAAAAAAAGTGTTTTAAATCTTGAGTGGGATCTTTGCAAATAAATCTGACTTGAAAACACGGCTGAAAATAATTTTTAGAATAATTAGGATCAACTGATTTTTTATTCATTCCATAGCTTTAATTCTGAAAACAAGATGGGCAACTGCTGCTTTTTAAATCAAATCCTTACCTTGTGCTGCACAGCCTCAAACTTACTCTTATGAGAGTGGGAAAAAACCCCACATACCATTACTTTCAAAACCTCTCTATTGTATTTTTATATTCTCTTTTTTTCATCTAGTCTTTTTCAGTCTAACTGCTGCTCTGTATTATAGGGTGTATCCGAATTCAGGGAAAACCTCTGGCCAATTGTATTTGAGGAACGTTCCAAAGGACTGCGCTGGGAGACTGCGAGTGCCACGTTGCTCCCCAGTCACACAGGCTGAGAAAACCATCATGGTTACTTCTGCAGCTCTTGATGTGGTTCTGGGTGGTAACTTCCGATGGCCAACATTGTTTTTTTTTCCCCTTGGCTGCAAGGATTATGGCAGGATTGTACTTGCTGAGAAAACTGTGGAGGCTCTGAGGTGTAAAACTGGATCACAGGGACCATCTAGTGTTCATAGCCTGCACCACCACAGTAGCAGTGCCTCGTGTCTGCAGAACACAGATGTTAATGTTCTGCAGTCTGCTGGATTAAATATCTAATATTTCAAAGAGAGAAATCAAATACCGCTTGAATACTATAGGTCAGCACAACTAGTTTTCAGCTGTTCTAATTGAGAAAATGGGAAAAGTACTTTTGAGTGGTCTTTTTAGGTGTTCTGCTCTAAATAAAATGAAAGCTGTGTTTTTCAACATATTCACAGAGAATCTATCCCTATTTTTCAGCTAATATATTTTTTTAAAGCAAAGTAGAATATACTTTGAGGGTGGAAAGGGCAAAATAATCTGGCTTTAGAAAGTTCAAAGTTTCCATCTTGGATACATTCACTGTAAGGCACCACAGCCCAAGCTCCACTCTGCACGAGGCGCTCAGAGAGCAGCAGCTGAGATGCCTGGACATGAGGATCAGGCCATGCAGTGGCAGAAAGCTCAACTGGACACCAGTGGGAGAGACACGGCGTTGCCATGAGGTTTAGGAGTGACAAAATAGAGAATTAGGATGCTCCTGGGTCAGCTGAGGGATGGAGGAGAGAGTGGATTTCCAACATGCTGGAGCAGAGAGGAGGGGAGCATATAATGACTGTGGGCTGGGCTCTAGCCGGGCTCCTGGAAGGGAAAACGAGGGTGGGACTGAAGCTGTGAGGCAGGGCTGAGGGTGCCAAGGCTGTGCTTGCTGCAAACCTCATTCCTACCCACACCAGCCAGGGTTAAGCACATCCTGCTGCCCTTCCCCTTCACCACAGGGTTCTGCCTTTCCTCTCCCACTCTCGTTTTGCAGACAGAAATTTGGCCCTTCAGAGTGTCAGGCTTTTGCAGAGGACATCAAGTTTGGGTATAATACCTGTTCTAAGAATATAATCGTCATCTGTGTCTTGACCTCAAGCAAAAGTGCAGAAGTGCCTTTTTTCATGTTTGGACACTTGATTATTTCCAGAATTTAAAAGGTAAATGGGACAGCAGGCTTTAGTGAATTGTGACAAGTTGCCAGAATCCCAGGGCTATTTCATCCCACTTGAAGAGACAAATAAGAGGCAGAGGGCCTTAAGGAAATAGAGACATTCGCTCTATTTTAGCTTGCAGATAAGAAATTCCTCCAAAGAACATCTAGAGGCAATGGAGGAAGGGAGAGGGGGAGGGAAAAAAGGAACACACTCCTCACAAGTCTGATTAATGGGGACTCTTCTGCACAGCAACTAATTTGGGTGCTTTTCTTTTCACTGAAACGAGAAGACTTTGCACAATCAAAAATATTTGTTAAAGTATTTTGTTTCTCAAAAACGTTCAGCCTTCCAAAAAAAGGAAGAAAGAACTGGCAGGATATCTTAGAAAATGGAAAAAATATCAGTAATACAAAACAAAATGTATTTCAAAGTGTATTTCCACCTGTACATCAACATTATTCATTTTAAAGGAATTTTAAAATGTTCATAACCTAAATGAATATTTTATTTCATAAAATTTCTTGAAATTAAGTGGAATTTTATGAGTATTTTTCATCTTATGCATTTATCTTTGTACCTCATCTTTGTGGACTAGATATAAGCCCTGTTCATGCCTTGATTCTCTGACAGAATGAAAGTCTGGACATGTCCTAAAATCCCAAAGGTAAAATGAGAGACTAAAGTGGGAAGAAATCTGTGAATTGCTGTAAAATAATCTCCATGGAATAGGACAGCAAGGCATGATATTTATGCTGTGTGACATGGAGCAGTATAAGGAATAGTTTAACATTTTTCTAAAGCGTTGAAATCTTGCCTGGATATTCAAAGTCTGTTCTTTAGCTTTGTGAAACTGAACTTTTCTGAACTTTCACCATGCCAGTACATGCTTCTGAACTGGGAAACTTACTCTAATTAATTGAGATTAAGACACAACTTTCATTCCTAGTCAAAATGTTTGTATTCCATAATCATGAGCAGGGCAGGAAATACATTGTATTAAATTCAACAGTAAATACATTAAGGTGTGATACATTCTTACTGTAGACATTGTCAGTGTCTCCACTATATGCATTTAGCAAGCCACAAATGATGATCTTTAATTGCAGCACAAAAATGAATGAAACCCCCTTAGTGATCCATGGGCTAACAGAAAAACTTGAGAGTTCTTTTTAGAAAAACTGGGAAAATTAGCTCTTCTTCTTTTTTTTTCAATACATAGAAAAAAAGGTGGGAAAATTAAAGGAACTTCAGTAAAGTAAAAAAGTCAAAACACAACAACCCCATGTTGGGACCAGCGCAACAACAACAACAACCCTGCTGTTGGAATGGACACTGAAAGTGGGATTGAAGCATCCCCAGTGTGTTCACTGACCTCACCAGGCTGTGTGGTTCAGCTGACACGCTGGAGGGAAGGGATGCCATCCAAAAGGACTTCCATGGGCTTGAGAGGTGGGTCATGTGAGTCTCATGAGGTTCAACAAGGCCAAGTGCAAGGTCCTGCACCTGGGGAGAGGCAATAAGCACAAATACAGTCCGGGAGGAGAGTGGATCGAGACTGGATCCCTGAGGAGAAAGACCTGGGGATGTCTGTGGACAAAAAACTCAATTATGACTTGTCAGTGTGTGCTTGCAGCCCAGAAGGCCAGCTGCATCCCAGGCTGCATCAAGAGAGAAACGGCCAGCAGGTCAAGGGAAGGGATTCTGCCTCTCTGCTCTGCTCTTGTGAGACCCCACCTGCAGGGCTGTGTCCAGCTCTGGTGCCCTCAACACAAGAAAAGCTTGGGTTTGTTGGAACACGTCCAGAGAAGGGCTGGAGAGGCCTGTCAGACAGGCTAAGAGAGTTGGGGCTTTTCAGCCTGGAGAAGTGAAATCCTGGGGACACCCTAGAAGCAGCATGCCAGTATTTAAAAGATGCCATAAGAGAGCTGAAGAGGGACTATTCAGAAAGGCACATAGTGATAGAACAAAGGGGAATGGCATAAGGCTGAAGGAAAGTAGGTTAGATGTTAGGAAAATATTCCCTGCTGTGGGGGTGGTGAGGCACTGGAAATATCTGCCCAGAGAATTTGGGGATGCCCTGTTTCTGGAAGTGGATGGGACTCTGAGTAACCATGTCTAGTGAAAGGTGTGCCTGCCCATGTCAGAGGGATTGGAACTAGATGACCTCTAAGGTCCCTTCCATCCAAAACCATTCTAAATTACTTTTCTTTAGAATGAGTAACAAACTTATTTGGAGAGTATTATTTAATAGTTAAAAATTATTTCTGTGGTGAAGTATTTTGAATTGACTTAACTTTCTTAAAGTTACTTCATTACTTAAATTATGACCTTAGGTTTTGCTGTGCTTGGCACTGATAGGCCATCTACTGTTGGTTTTGAGCTGGTGTGTATCCACCACATTATAATGAATAGGTGTGACTGTGTTCTGTTCACTTGATCTGTGTCCATGCCCTCCCTCCTCCTACTCCACAACTCTGCCTCCACATCCTTTATCAGGCAAGAAGCAAAGTAGTCTTCAAAGCATAGGGGTAGCCTGTGTTGACTGGCTCTCCTGGGGTAAATACCTCCACAAAAGCACTAATTTAAGTCTTCTTCCACCAGGTGCTTTATCTGGTGTTTGCAGGAACTGTCCGTCTGACATAGCTGCTATTGCTTCAGATTTTGCAGAGATTTGTAGCCAGTTCAGAACTTATTTGGGGTAAACTGAGTCACATGGAAAAAATGTTGCACAAAGTCATAATTAAAGGAAAATAGGTCAGAAATGGATGTGAGGGCAAGCCCACTGCAGATGTTCAGGTGCTCTGGCACACTGTATTGGTGTCTAGATCCCAGAGTCACTGTTGTTCAAAGTAAACCTGCTCTCTGCCCAGAGCTCTCTGCAATTACCTGACAGTGGGTTGTGTTAGGTAGGAGTCTGTCTCTTCTCTCAAGTAACAAATTATAGGACAAGATGAAATGGCCTCAGATTGCACCAGGAGAGTTTTAGATTAGGAAATATTTCTTCAAAAAGGGTTATCAGGCTCTGGAACAAGCTGCCCAAGGAGGTGGCTGAGTTGCCATTGCTGGAGGAGTTTAAAAAATGTGTAGATGTGGCACCTGGGGAATGGACTAATGGTGGACTTGGCAGTGTTGGGTTAAAAAGTTGGAGTCAACGATCTTAGAGGTCTTTTTCAACCGAAACAGTTCTATAATTCTATGATTTCTCACCTCCCTCTCCTTTTCTCTGCCAGCACTAATGTGGCACATGTGAACAAGGTCACAGAGGTGTGAAAGCTGAAAATAAGCTTGTGGTGTGCTGGGTTAGATGCCTAGGGCTCTCTAATTAGCCCGAATTTATTTCAAAATAGCTGTTTGCCTTTTAGTGGCCATGTTCTGCCAGACCAAATAACTTGGATTCTTTAGTAACATGGCACAAGGGGCATTTCTGGACCATGAAGTTCAGACACCTCCATTCATGTCAGACTGCTGTAACACTTCAGGAAAATCTCTGCAGCCTCTCTTGAAGGAGGAAGAAAGGAGCAGGGATGCATCTTGAGGAGGGAGGTTCTGCTAAAAGGAGGTTGGATGCATCTCCTGCTGCCTGTGTGCAGTTTTGCTGCAATCTTGCCTTTTGAGCTATGTGGGAATGCTTTCACTGTGCCCCTGAAGGCCATGGCAGCAGCCCTCTTCATCCTGCAATGACTGTAACCACAGAGGAGATGAGGCTCTCTGATTAACTAGGTAACAAATACAGAGAAATTTGTCCTTCAGAGCGGCTGTTCCTTAACTTTCCAAGATATCAAACTTCCAAAGGCCAGATTTGAAGCAACTAGACTAGTAAGTATTTCCTAGCAGAAGTTTTTTTCTCTGTTTTCAGACTTCAGTGGAGCTGAAGTCCAAACTGCTGTGCTTTAAAAAGCACAACTTTCCTATTAGCATAGCTGCTGTTGGGATGTATGTATTCTAAGACTATTTTTTAAAAACAAACACAATGTTTTGTAGCTGTGACAGCTGGTACCCTAATGTACCTTCAAAGGCAACCAATCTGTCTATCTTCAAGAAGAAAACACTATCACACACATAAAGGTCTCTATTAATATTTGTTTTTCTGTTTTTCTTGTAAATGTTGTATTTTTTTTCCTTTTCATCATATAAAATTGTGATAAATGAGAATGAAGTATATGGTTTTCCTCTGTAAATGATAAATATTAGCAAAGTAAAGTACAAAGCATCAGTCTCACAGGTAATGGACTAGTGAAAATCACAGGGATTTAAATAAGGAACTAGTTACAGCAGAGATCACAGACTGGAATATTTTCCTGTTT
Source organism: Calcarius lapponicus (assembly GCA_039654755.1). Lineage (NCBI taxonomy): Eukaryota > Metazoa > Chordata > Aves > Passeriformes > Fringillidae > Calcarius > Calcarius lapponicus. Next base: position 23,425,397 of record CM077464.1, read on the forward strand.
ATCTCCACACATGAATTATTTAACACAAATCAAGGGAGTTATTCCAGATTTTAATTCGGATTATGAAGATTTAGATGTTTTCCAGCATCAAATTATAATGACAGAGTTATAAGCACTTGGAGTAATAAATATTATAAAATACTTTTTGTTGTAAAAATACATAGCTTTCCTCTGTGACTTTGTTCTTCACAAAACATTTAAGGAAATTATGTATGTGAAACTCTGCTGATTTTAGAGCTTAAATGTCAGGGGAAAATGCATTTTGTAAAAGAAAGGACTGACTGAGCCTCTAGCCAGGTAACTCATGAAAACTCAAAGTAACTCATGAAGCTGAAAGTAACCCCATACAGTACTTAACTCTCCTGGCAAACACGATTATTCCTACCTTTGATTCTCTTTCCAGCCTTACATGTTTGCTGGAAGAATTCCCTTTCCTGACAGGGATTTACATAAAATATACCTGCACAGTTTCACCTGTTTTAATCTTGCCATAACATATTCTTAACAGCAAAGTGCTATGAGAGTTTGTGTAGTTATCAGCAGCACCACATGGTGTCTGTAGTGCTAAAGAAAAGAATTCATATGAAACACAGCTTGAAATGTTTTAGCGGTGGATTTTTAATTTTTTTTTTTTTAAACCTGACTGCACTCATGCAGTAAAAAAGATGGAGAAAGTAGTGAAAGTAATACAACATTTGCTGCTTTCTAACAGATGCATTATAGGAAAGTGTCCAGGGATGAGAACCTAGAAACATGGAAAGATAGGGCTTGGAGGGATCTCAAAGTGTTGTGTGGCACTGCAGCTGTATTTATGTCATTCTTGGCAAGTATTTGAGAAAAACACATGAATGATGAGAGGAGAAGAATAAGAGTAAGATTTCCCTGCCTCTTCAAGGAATTCCTTCCAGGGTTTCACTAGAATTAGCACTGGATTTAATTATTTTTTTAAACTCAGTCTTTCTTGCTCAATGTCCCATCACTATGGACTTTGAGAACAAGTCTTTCCTTTACTCTTTCACTGTGCTCCTGTGAATTGTGTCCAGGTAGTCCACATCCTTCTTATGTACAGTGCCTCAGACTGAACGCAGTTCTTCGAAGGAGACCTCTAAACAGAGTAGAGGTAATTACTTTTGTTCTTTGCTGGCTCAAATTATGTTTCATCTTAGGGTTGTGTTTGTATTTCCTTAACATTTTTAATTTTTATTCAGCTCTCCACTTCTAAAAAGTGTCCCTTCTCTTTTTCTGAGTAACAGACGGATTTGTGTCTTGTCCAATAATTTTTCTGGATTGAAGGAAGTACCTCATTGTCCCTGCACTGGACTTGCCAGATCTTTATCTCCAAATTTCAAGGATTCACAAAGACTGGTGCTATTCTCAAAGTGGTCATGTCTTCAGATCCTCAGCACTAGTGATGATATTAAAGATATCTGAACGCAGCTGAGACCTCTGCAGGACTTCACTCAATGCAATCTTCCCTTCTTACAGGTAATCACTCAGTCCTCTCAGGGGATGACTTTCCACTCACTGTCCGATAATTGAATCTGGGCTGTTTTTACCTAGTCTTTTGGTGGATTAATTAATGCTGCTGATTGCAATTTGTTTCCTGGTTTACTTGTTTGTTTGGATTTTGGTTGGTTTTTGGTTTTGTTTTTATTCATGACTGGCATTTTTTTCAGGTTAACTGAAGTTTTGATACCAGGGTTTTTGATTCTTTGGCTCTTGTTTTTTAATTTTTTTTAAAGACAAGCATGGTTTAAGTTGATGAATACCACATTTTCCTTCAATAACTAAAAATAATTGTTAGCAGTGCAGAGAATTATCCAATAATTTTTAGGTATTGTGGGATGAAGTCATCAGAACCAGATGAATCAAGTATATAAATACTTGAAGATGAGGTCTTTCTTTCCTGCCACATATAAAATATGTTACCTCACTTGATAGTGCTCTTTTTAATAAAGAATACCTTAGTGAAAATCATTATCTTATTCTTCCCTTTAACTTTTTTTTTTTTTTGCATGCTTTGTGTTAATTGCAGCTCATTCTATTCCTTGCCTTTCCAAGCAGTTGTGCTATAACTCTGTATTAATGCCTGGTAGCTCAGCCTTTCTTTTTGTTTTTACCTTATAACTGAACTACATGATTGGTAATTTTTTTGTCAAAATGATCTTATACTATACTTCCTATGCCCCTCCACAACTGGATAATTAACACCTGCCCTTAGTAATAATTACCTATTATTCTTGTTCCCTTCTAACTTTAGCACTGAGATAATTATAAAGAAATCCTCCGAGTTTAATGGTGTTTGCCTTTCTGAAATCTGTAACTCGGGCTTTTTTTCATTTCTTCTACCCTAATGATCATAAACTTCATCATTTAATGACCATTCTCACTTCAGTTACCTTCTACTTTGAAAGAGGAATTTTCTGCTCTTTATCAGAATTGTACCTCACAAACCATCCCTTCTAGTTGCTCTCCCCACCTACTCATGATCATGAGCTACCCTTCATGAGCTGGATGGGAATTCTGTAGTGCATGTCTAGTTTGTATCTGAGTGAAATCCACTAATGTCCATGTGGAACAGGGAGGATGCTCCTCTAAGAGCTTGCAAAAAACACCTTCATGCATATGATCTTTATGTGTTCATCAGCATCATGAAGTGTCTTTTTTTCTCTTCATTAATCATCACCGAGAAACTTTCAGTGGAACGTGTTAACAACTAAGGCAAATATCGGTATCTATCCCTTAATTAAATGGGAAAGTTTGCTTTCTTTTTCCCTTGCTTCTCATTTCTGAACAAGTTATTCCTTTGAGAAATAGTATTTGTTCACTATAGGTATATATATAGAAATATATCTATTTCTATAGGTAATCTCCCCAATTCTCTGCCAAGCCATGGCTGTGCACAAATGAGAAAACCTGCAGGACTCAGGCTAAAAGCCTGTTACAAAATATGTATCTTAACCCCACGTTAGATTTTTGACTCAGTCTTTGTTTAAAGTCATAGTATGGTATCCTATTTCTCCTCAACAATTGATTTGTATTGGCACTTTAACCGTGTTTATGCAATTCCCCTATTTAAGAAGACTCTCAGTATAACTGTTATTCGAAAAGAAATTTATCCCTCATTTGGAAATACACTTGCACTTAATGGACAAATCATTTGCATGGATGGTTCACACATTATTTAAGGCCTGTGCAAGTCTATTTGAGATGTGCAATCATTTAAATTATAAGTAAGGGATAAAAATAAAGTGAAACCTGATCCTTCCATTTTTAATTCCTGTAAATAGCATGTATATCCTCTTGATCCATGCTAAGAGATGCAGAGCAAGGTCTGCAGATTTACAGCAGGATTTTTGCTCCTTCATGAATAATAATAAAAGTATTTGCTTTATTAGTGAGCTGGTGATTGAATTCTTTTCTTGCTGATCCTTATAAGATACACATTTTCTTTTGGGGTTTTTCTGTCTTTTGGGGGTCCTTCTCTGCTACCTGGAAGATAAAGATTCAAGATTTATTATCAAAATTTTTGTAAAAATAGCTTATTTAATCACCACCCACAGCACATTCACAGCTGAAAGCTTGATTCTGGAGTGGTGTGAAAATAGTTATGAAGAGAATTATAATAAGAAAAGAAATCACTGACAATATAGCTCTACTAAAAAATTCCACAAAAGTCAAGCTACTAAGTTCTTCCTGTCACACTCCACTGCCTTTCTAAGGAGAATTTAAAGTATTTAAAGACTTTAAAGTATTTTAAGTCTTTAAAGTGTTTTCAAGAGTTGAAATTGTGGAGCAGGCCAGTGTCCTTTATGATGACAGACACAGTATGTACCAAGCCATTGGCTGACTGGGGTGTTTGGTGGGGACATGAGTTGGGCGTAGTAATGACTTTCAGGTTCTGGGTTTTTGAGGAAGCCCTGAAATCACCTAGAGGGGGATGTATTGCGACCCTTGGAAGATGTTTGCATATCCCATAGTTTTTGATTATATCAAAGTGCATGGCCTTTTTTTATGGTTTATTGCAGCTTTACCCATGGGCAGTAGTGACAAATCCCACATCATGCATTATGTCTCCCTCATAAGCCCATACTTAAAAACAAAAAGTGAAACAAAAATGTACCATGCCCATCTTCTTCCTGTCACATGAAAGAACTACCCTCATGGTGACCACCGAGAAAGAAAAACCACATTGCAATTGTTAGTGATACAAATCTGACTTCTCTGCCCTTGACTAATTCCAGTGGGCCACCAGATAGCAGTTGCTGGGAATAGATGGTCCTGGCAGCAGCAGGGGTCAAGAAGGACATTTGTGTAATGGATACAGCATGAAATGCAGGGCTCCGACTACTTTGAAACTATTTTAGATGGTTTTTTACATCTGAACTGAGGTACTGGAAGACTGAAGGCTCTGTTGAGCAGTCACTCTCTTCTGCCTTTATACATCCTGTAGGGTACCAGAGCCATTTTCAAATATTAGATTGTTGGGGCACATTTATGAAACCAAGCCATCAACCAGGCACAACTACCAGTGCATGGTGGCCCAGTACTGAATCAATGTACTTCAAAGAAAAAGCAGAAAAAGAAAGAAAAGAAAAGAAAAGAAAAAAAGAAAAGAAAAGAAAAGAAAAGAAAAGAAAAGAAAAGAAAAGAAAAGAAAAGAAAAGAAAAGAAAAGAAAAGAAAAGAAAAGAAAAGAAAAGAAAAGAGATCAAGACAGCCTTTTCAGACTGAGATGATGCCCAAATCCTTGGTTTAATAAGGACTCTGAAGTCCTGACTAATGGAAACAGAAGATCTTGAGTCCAGGAGCATCAAGATAATTATATACCCACCCCAAATCAGTTATGCAGCTTGGAAATGTTTTGTTTGCACTCTTTTTCCAGAAGTATAACATACAAAATAAAGTCTATTTCTATTCTCATATAAATGAAAGCAATGCATTTTTAAAAAATTCAACGCAGTGCTCACAGAAATCAAAAGGAGCTGGCTTATTTCTCTTGATTTTCAATATGTTATGTGTACTCTGTTGTTTATGCCAATATGATCTCACTACTTTTCAGACCTGAATTAACCTGCTGTAAAATTTGCAGTCTGGTGTATCTCACACTATATTAAGCATGGTATGTTTTCCATAAATTCACATGCCTTTTAATTGTTGAATTAAAGGAAGGTCTCATGTAAAACAGCACAGTGATAAATAATACGAGGGTATTTTAAACTTTCGTATTTTATGAACATTTCTCTCACATTTCTGCTTGAATGGTATCACTCTGCTTTCTAAAGGTAAATACACTGATCCATCCATACACTGATGGAACTTTGCTTGGGACCCATCTTCATATAGCTTGAATGGAAAGATGGCACATTCTGCTGGCAGCACTCTTCCCAGGATTTTAAAATAATTCTGTGAGGAACAATGCAATTTCAAAATTACTAACTACCAGGTTGCTCAGAATTTATTGCTCATTCTTACCATCATAGTGATTCAGAAATTGTTTATCACTTTTTCTTAAAAAATTTAAATTAGTTTAACTTCCAGGTACAACATACATATTTAAAACACCTCAGATATTTAAGATACATGGTTAAAATACTTAGTTTTGTGTATAAGCAAATCTTTCAGGATTTTGGGGAATACAATGCAGTCAGCAGAAAGACTCCTCTTATTGTTACAATGCTCAAATCTGGATCACTTGGGAAATTTAACTCCAAAGCAACTGGATGTCACTCACATACAGTTTTGTCAGAGTTTTATGTTTAACTGCCTTCCTAACAGTAAGAAGATTGACTTTTATCAGGACTTTTTTTACCTTGCCCATATAGGATATGCTCTATTTGAACCATAAAGAACTAAAGTAGAGTAACCTACACTTCAGAACTCCTCAGAGTAAACAGGCTCCATCAAAAAGTAGCCAAATGGATTGGGATAGTAATTTAAAATTTGTGAGACAAGATAAAAATGACTGCGCTAGGGAGAATTCAAGGTACTCCAGTCTGCAGGTTGGGATCTTTTAGTCCTGGTATAACTCATAACTGACTCAATTTATTTAAGCTGCATACATTCCAGTGAAAGCTTACGGTCTTTCTGACTTCCTAGTAGATCTTAATGTTGTCCCTGAGATTGCTTAATCAGCTGTGTATTGGTTTGTGCTTAATCTTCATCTTGCAACTTGGTCTGAGCTTGCCCTTGGATGTGGGAGCATTTTAAGGATTCTGTAGTGGAATATTGATCCTATCTGCATAACAGCTCACATTTTGCTTCAAGAACCTTCTCTTCCACCCCCTTCCCCTGCTGTCTTTGTCGTCCAGTCCTCTGAAAACCAGCTTTAGCCTGGGATGCTTTGGAAGACATCTCAAGAAAACAGTCCATCAGTTTTTACTAAGCAATGAAATCCACAGACACCACAAATTTAGCCATAGGTGCCTGAAAAATTATTCTTCTGCCACCATTGACTGCATTTTTCTTTAATCATGGGCCAAAAAAAGGTTGTTTTTTTTTTCATTCTGAAAAGGCTTCTCTTGGGTGAGGAAAGTTTTGCTTTGGTTCCTTCTTTCCAGAAGATATTATTTCCCCAGAAGATCCTGATGTGAATAAGCTGGCAGGGGAACTATGCTATGGCACATTTTCCTGTCTCCTGATGTCCTCCAGTTGATCATTTTGCCCATGAGATAGTGGTATGTGCCTCAGGGTGACAAGCTGTCTTCTCCATGGACATGTGTGTGTTTTTTTTTCTTTACAAAAACCTTACCATCTGACACCTATTGTAGTGAACCACAGGATCCCACACCCACGGTGAATTTCAAACTCCATTCTGGTTTCCTGGTGGGTTTTACTTTTATTTCGGGGATATATCACTTGGAAATCCACGTCAGCCTAGCTACCATGTTGTACCTCTATGAACAATCAATTAAATAAAAATCATAGATCTAATCATTAATTGTCACATGTGATGTTGAATGACAAAATATCTCTCTCCTATGAAGTGAATATTAAAAAGAAACCCACATGTTTTGAGGTTGAAATTTATATTTTGCTTTTGAATTTCTAACCTATTTTGCTGTTTTTTTCAGCCTTCTCAATGCAACAGCACCAGGATATTATCAGACTCTAGGCTGTGCTGCTGCATTCCAACACTTCTAAAGGTTTTGTCTTTTGCTCTAGCTTTTCTTAAGTCTTGAGTTATATCTTACCCTTGTTGTAAAACGTAACAGAATAAATTCTATTCATAACCAAAATGTTACATTTTTCTCAAGCCATCTGAAACTTCACCGCTGACAAACATCATGCAGTCAAATGGATCCTTCATTTTGCATGATAGCAATACCAACGCATTAATTCTGTTTCATGCTGCACAGCTGCTCTTTGAAATATTTGTGTGGGTTTTTTTCCAGTGAACATTATATCATAAATATCACCAACATACATATTTTTAATTGGGTAATTGGCACTTTTATTGATGACACTTTTCTCTACTCTTGCCACAGAATTTTTTTTCTCACATGAATCTCAGACAAGTTCAGTAAGAAAAAATGATGTGTCACTGGCATGATTTTGTGAGGTGTTGACCACTTAATTTCAGTGAGAATTGCAAGCCCTTACCCCTCTGGAAGAGGGGAAGTGAAGCGGATTTTGGCAGACCTTGTCCTGCTAGGGAGATAGATTGGCAGAGTCCCTTGATTTTGAGTGCTGAGGAGCAAGAGTCCTGGAAAGCTGGACATTCTTCAAGAAGGAAATCATAAAAACACAGGAGCAGACTGACCCCGTGTGTTGAAAGCTGAGTCATCAGGGAAGAAGCCCAGCCCAGCTGAACAGTGAATTTTGGCTGGAACTCTTTCTGAGCCAAAAGACAGGTATGGGTAGAAGAATGGAGTTCCCATAATCCAAGGGGAAATGGTCAGAGATGTGCTGCAACACATAGACACACACAGAAGTCTATGGAGCTGGATGGAATCCACCCAAGGATGCTGAGGGAGCTGGCAGAAGTGCTCGCTGAGCCACTTTCCATCATTTACCAGCAATCCTGGCTAACTGGAGACATCCCATCACATCCATCTATGAGAGAGGTGAGAAGGAGGACCCAGGAAACTACAGGCCTCTCAGCCTGACCACCTCTGGGAAATGTCATGGAGCAGATCATCTTGAGTGCCTTCACATAGCATGTACAGGAGAAGTAGGGGATCAGGCCCAGCCAGCAGTTTGTGAAAGCCAGGTCTTGCCCTACCAACCTGTTCTTCTATGCCAAGGTGACATCTTACTGGATGAGGGAAATTCTATGAATTTGTCTACTTGGACTTCAGTAAAAGCTTTGACACTATCTCCCACAGCTTTGTCCTGGAGAAACTAGTGTGGAGAGCAGGAGGCCCAGGGGTGACCTTGTTGCTGTGATGGAGGTTGTTACAAGGTAGTGGTTGGTCTCTTGTCCCAAGTAACAAGTGATAGTACAAGAGGAAATAGCCTCAAGGTGCATGAGGGGAGGTTTAGATTGGATGTTAGGAACTATTTCTTAACAGTTGTAGGCACCAGAACAAACTGCTCAGGGAAGCAGTGGAATCACCATTCCTGGAGGTACTTCAAAGCAGCGTAGATGTGGTGCCCAGGGACATGGATTATTTGTGGACTTGGCAGTGTTAAGTTTGCTTGATGATGTTAGAGGTCCTTTCCATTCTAAGCAATTCTATGATTCTACTTTTGTCTGCCACTAGCTGGAGTGCATAAGACATTTTAATATGAAAGAAACAAATTATGCAGGTTGAGAGAAGAGACAAGTTAATTGCATGCTTCAGTTTGTAACATCCACGTAGGTCCTAATTAAGCAAAAAATCTTCTTTCTGGAGGTTATGTTGTGAGGGCTGGTCTCACATGGTACATTGAGTAAAATGCTTAAATAATTTGAAGACTTTTGTACTAGTGGTTGGAGATCAGCTCATTTTCACCTGCAGATCTCCCCACTAAATATGAAGGCTACCGAAGTATCTGAGGTGAGGAGAGTTTTCACAATCATATTCAAATGTGAATATTTAATAAGACCTTAGGAACACTTAACAAGAATCACAGCAGAAGCAGGGACATGCTGTCTTTCTTTCCAGGGGACAAAAATCCCATCTAAAAGAGACCACATACAGTGCATGTGCCTCACCAGACCTCTCAACTAATCCTGTAAATTGGCCTTGTAAAAGATCAGCTTTTTCTGCACTCTCTCAGTTGTCACTTTCCTTTCCTGACATATTTAAGTGAAATTAATGCGCTAAATCTTTTTGCACTGGAAGTTGGTGTTACTTAGTTTTGTTAGAAATGTAATGTGCTGAATGTTCTTTGTTCAGTTAGCATAATGTCTGGTCTCCTGTGCATAGCATATTTAATATTCCAGACCACACTGATTTGAAGTTTCTCACACACTGCAAAAGTCACAAAAGCCCTACATGGATTTTATTTCCTTCAAGGTATGTGTAGTCCTTTCTGGAAGAGTTACGTTGCCCAATGTGATTTGTTTGATCTTCTTGTAGGGCAAGGTGAAACCAAGCTACACTAATTATGTGTGCCACTGAGAAAATGATAGGGTTTGTTAAACCGATGGATTCAAAGCAGGAATCATAATTTTTACCTCCTGATAAGCAATTAGAAAATAATGGTGAGATATTTAACGATATGTTTCATATGTGAAGGAAATTAATTACTATGCTGACAGTGATTTGACTTATGTAAAGAAATTTCTTTAACTACAGCTATAGAACAGATACGGATCTTGCTGCCTTATCCTCTCTTTTCAGTCTTGCTGCTCAAAGAAGGCTGATGCTCCTCATAGCTGGGATCACCTATGGCCTTACATCCCAACACAGCTGTGTGGCCACACCAAACTGTGGGATCAAGAGTTTCACTGAACCCAGATCCTGGGTACACCTGATAAAGCATCCTGACAGAGTAATGTCAGAGGTCAGGGCTGGAAGCATTTGTTATCCAGATGACAATTTACGAGGCTGCAGAGTTTCCTTTCATGTCTCAGATGCTTAACACATGGAACCTGGGGGGAAGTAATGTCCCAGCCCCCTGCATCCTGCTCTCTGACCAACCATCCAAAGTGCTTCTGTAGATTTGTAAAGCCAGAATTAAAAATTTGCCTAGACTAAATTTTGTTTCTTTTAGAAAAGGAATGTTCAAGTGCTCTTCATTGCTGTTATTGATATCCACATTATACTATTCACCTTTTTTTTTTTAAAGCTAAAATGTAAACAATCTAAGCAGGTGAAAAAAACTTCTTCAGAATAAATGAATCATCTCTAACACCTATGGTTTTATCTCTGTGGTTTTGTCTTTTTCTCTAACACGGAAGAACTTGAAGTTATTCATTTGTAAAAAGCAGCTTATTAAAATCTAACATTGGAAATGCAATTTGCCACTAAGAAGAAAATCAAAGAGAAGGGAAACAAAGCACAGAGGAACATGAAATTGTGATGTACTTATTGAACCATTAAAAGCAAGTTCTCTGAAACAGCCTACAATGTTAAGTGTTTTCCCTGACAGTGTTAATTTGCTGCAAAGATAATGGGGTGTGAGACCCTTTATGGAGTACTTGTGTACTTATATGGGCTGCATAAAAGAATGATGGTAAGAAGATTGAGGGAAGTGATCTTACCCCGTGTTGGCAATGGTCCTGCTTCATGTCAAAATTTGCACTAAAAACCCTCTCCAATCAATACTTCTACTGTTGCATATGTGTATAAGTTATACTGTGTATGTGTATATGTATATATTGTACGGCACATCCTCACTTGTGCTGCCCTGCCTTCACTGGACCTAGTGCAAAACACTTGAAATGCTTTCACAAGCTGTTCTCTAATATCAGGCTTTCATATCCACAAAAACCTTATTTTTTTAAATGCCAGAATATATTTTCCATCAAAATTCTGTTTCTATTTTCTTCTAAATTCAACTCAGAGTAAAAAAGCAATTTTGAAAAGCTGATATGTGTAGGAGTGATGGGGGGTCAGCACGGTCGGGACGGACGGAGACGAGAGATCTCTGAAGCCAGGTCGTGGAGCTTGCAGTTTATTGCAAAGGGCCTGGGTGCAGGGCCCTGCTGAGAGCTGCCAGCCACAGCTCAGAGCAGGCCTGAGAGAAGAGAGGGGCAGAGCGTAAGAGAGTAAAAGGCAAGAGCTAAGAGGCAAGAGTAAGAGTATGGAAAGTAAGAGCGGAGAGCATGGAAAAGTAAGTAAGCAAGTAGAAAGGAAGTGTCCGAAGTTCCCGTTACAATACAATAAATCATCTTCTGTGTTGAATATTCTGATTCTCACTAGCCAATTTAATACAGCATAAAAATCCTATAGCATTTCCATACAACCTATAAGAATCACTACATTACCATACTGTGCTACATTTTAAACCCTAAAACCTACTCTTTGGACCCCTTCTGCCAAGCTGGCAGGGTCTGCTGGACTCTTGGACCTGCCTGCTTGCAGAGGGTCTCGTTTCATCAAAAGGGGATTACCTTCAGCTGGCCACACCATTGTTTTCCTGTTGTTCAGTAACTAAGGGATCTCAAAGGTTGCTTTCATTTCAATCTCGCTTATAGTTTCCATATTCTCAAAATCTTTTGCCAGGCAATCATATTTATAAGGCTTTCTTGTTTCATCCTCCCCAGCAGATATGGAATGGAACCAATATCCTCAGGTTAGTCTTCATATTCTTGCCTGTTTAGTAGTTCTGGAATACTGGATTTCAGCATTTGGTTGTTGTGTTAATGCTTGTGTTTTATTCCTCCCTTTCTTTGCATTGTCTTACTTTGCAAGGCTTTGTAGTAAACACTACTGGTTTACAAAGCAAGAAGCAAAGTTATGTTGCTATAGAGATGTTGCTATAATGATAGTTTCTTGTTATGTATTAAGATAATGGAATATTACACTCCATGAGAGGAAGACACATACAAATTCTGACAAATGCAGAAGGCATGCAACATGAATATTTAAACAGAGACATAAAACATAAAAATATCCAACAACATCTGTTTCATAAGAATTTTGGGTGTACAGAGTGAAACATTAAACATTAAAGAAACATTGTTGATGACCCTATTTCAAAGTTTATGTAATTTATGTACGATGAACATTGAAGTTACGGTTATGATGACGTGAAATTAAAATGTGAGAGAAAAAGTAAAGGATATATTTCTCCATAATGAGCATCTGCAATGAATGTCAGCATTTTTAAAAGCCTCTGTGGATAGATGAGCACCTCAGGATAGATGCTGAAACACTTGGATATTGTGAGCTGCATGGTTAAGAACTTCCAATGAAATGGCAGACAACTCTATGAACTGGAAGACCTGGAACTGGCATAGCAAAGTGTAGATGTGGACAGAAAACATCCTGTACTCTAAATCTGGTCCAAAATAAGCAGCTCCACACAGCTGAGACTGGCAGCTTCAGCATTCACCACACCTAGTGACCCGTTTGAAGATTTGTGCTGGAAAAGGAAGACATAGTGGTGTTAGGAAGCCTTTCCCAAATCATCACACCAATGCATCATACCGTCCTGCCTCTCTGAATTTATCTGTCTCATCCAAAAGTTAGAAGAGTAAAATCTTCAGGACCTGTGCACATCTGCGGAACAGTACATAGTAAAACTCTGTGTCACCAGGTCACTTCTATGGCTTCTGGGCCACCGCTGCATACGTGACCCTAGGGAGAATCTGTCTTTTCTTGAAAGCTATTTATGAAAATTGTTTCACAGCACAAGTCATATATTGAGTATTTAAATTAGCTTTGCAGGAAATGTGAAGGAATGAAACAAAACCACTGACAATATTTGAGGTTTTAGCTATATTTATGAGTTTGTGTGAATTCTCCAATAAAGCTATTGCCTTTCTCAGTGAGCACAATCAGGAACAGGGGAAGAGAGGTCTTCCCATTTGTTACCCCCTCATGAGCCTTGGGTATCTGGCTCTTCAGCATGACTGTTTTCCTGCTAGTTTAGGTGATTCAGGCTGGAAAACACAGGAGCAATACCATGGGGAAATTACTTTGCAGCTGAGGGTCAGTATCCAGAGTGTTCTAGTCTACAGAGTGTGACAGCCTCCTTGTTAGCAATGGTCCATTGTATTCCCTGATCACCAGACAAGTTCTGTTCTGCAGGTTGGTAAAAGGCGAGAAAGGCATAATTTTCCAATAAAAGTCAAACAGTGTCAGACCATAAGCTCTTCAAAGCAGGGGCTCTGTCACACACTGGAGGGGTTGTTCTGGCTGGAGGCAGGCCTAAAACTGCAGTCCAAATAATGGAAATATAAAATGTGCGTTGCTGCCCAAATGAAGAGGCCAAGAACAATGCAGACACATTTTCACTCTGCAGATGAATGCCATTGTTGTGCAAAAAATCCAAACTGATGTGAATCCTGCCTTTCTTCTTCTTTTACTTTGGGACATCTATTCATACACATAACCAAAGTTATTGTATAGCACACGTCCCCTGCTTGTAGCAGTGCCATTTAAAAAAACCCCACAACTGGAGGGCATTGTTTAAATAAAGATCAGCCTAGGTCCTCTTCCATACAACTGCACTGAAGGAACAAGCTGAATGATGTATTGGCTCTTGTTCAAAAGTTTCCTAGCAACAAAACAGGTAATGAAGAAGGCAGCAAGTCAAGCTGTGTACTGTCAGCATCGGCAGTGATGAGTTGTACACAAAAAATAGCACTTTTTATATAACAGATATGTGTCCTAAGACTGAAGGTTGCCTGCAGAATTACTTTGTGAAAGTGAAGTCAGGAATACAAAAGATTATTGCCCTCTGCACGCTGTTATGGCATTGTTATTATCCCTAATCAATAGTTTACAATTTTTGCATGAAAATAGGGGAAATTTGAACCAGAAGGGCTAGCATCTGCTGGATCCTTTGTTAATGTGTTTGCTATAAAGAGAGACATCCATACTGTTAGTGGAGCATGAAGAGCAAATAGGTGTTGTGAACAGGTGTTAATAACATAGGTATTCATAAAATAGGTGTTAAAGTCTAGTCACTGCCATGCTTAAAAACGATCATTAGATCATGACCACAAGTCATGACCCCGTTGCTCTGACTCACATATTAAAAAAAATCAGCTTTGCTTTGGAACTTTGAAGATTATTACTTTTTTTCCAGCTGGCAGTACTTTGGGAGCAGGACTCTACTGACCTTAGAGTGTACAGCACCAGTCCAGTGGGAGCCTCTGGACAGGCATTTTAGTCAACTAGTTGCCTAGGTGTTTTGGAAGTGCAGATAGAAAGAGGTTGGTCCTAGTCACTTCCTGCCTCCTCCAGGCATTTTCCCCCTTTGCATGTTGCCTTCGCATCTGCTGTGTGTGTTTATACACCTGTTTGGCTCTCTGACATCCCATCCATGTATTCCTTCTATTTAAACAGCATCATGTGAAAATCTGGTTCAGGAAGGGGGTGACAGAGAGAGGTGACCGGAGGGGACTGAGGAGGCAGTAAGGGTCCAGAAAAGAGAAGCTGCAAATAAAAAAGAAAGGGCTTTCATCTGGCCATGCAGCTGCAAAATTCCCCTGAGCATGAGGAAAACTGCCTCCATGAAGAGTACCAGGAGAAGGAAGGCTCCTTGTCCAATGTGGATCCTATGGCTGTGCTCAGCAGGTGACCTCTCTCTGCAGCTCCAGTGCTGGCTGCTGCCCAGGCATTTTAATGAACCACCAGCTCATCCACACCACAGCCATCCTTGTCAAGGATTAGTTGTTAGTTCAACTCACCAACATCAGTGATGGACAATGTTTTAGGACAACTGTCACAGACGTTTTATGAAAAATCCTTTCCTTAGGATTTTTTCTCCCGAGAAGCTGAGAGGCTTCAGGAACAAAATGTAAGCAATGGTTATCTGCTGCTGTGGAATGCAACAGGTGGATCTGTGATTGGTCTCATGTGGTTGTTTCTAATTAATGGACAATCACAATAGGCTGGCTTGGACTCTCTGTCCGGGACACAAGCTTTTGTTACTCATTCTTTCCTTTTCTATTCTTAGCTATCCTTCTGATGAAATCCTTTCTTCTATTCTTTTAGTATAGTTTTAATATAATATATATCATAAAATAATAAATCAAGCCTTCTGGAACCCAGAGTCAGATCCTCATCCCTTTCCTCATCCTTGGACCCCTGTGAACACTGTCACAGACAACCTGACATGCTCCTGTGAAATGAGAAGGAAGTGCCCATGGCTATTTATAATCTTCTCTGAGCCATTCATGTAACTTCATGTAACTACTTCAGGGAACTTTGTTATTAACTTTCAGTAGGCTTCTGTTTTTCCTTGTTTCATGAGTGAGATTAATTTTATAATTAATTACTTAATGTATTATTCACCTTCTAAGCCTTAGAGCAATCATGTTTCATTTTATGAATCTCCCTCCAACACTATTCTCCTGCCTCCAGCTTGGAGTTTGAGTTTCACAGCAATTCTTCCGTAAATAAGCCAGTTCCTTACACTCACACTGAAGCCATTTTTTGTTCCTATCATGTTCTGCTCTCTTTTGACAAAGTCAGCACACTTCTTTGTATGCTCATCTTTCTTGAGGCTTTTGTCTTTAGCACTCTCCCTTGAAGTTATTGGGTTATGTTTTATGGAGGAGGAGATGACTTGGCAAAATATTTCAGTTGCAAGGGAAAAAAGCTCCAAAGTTTGAGAGAATCAGAAAAGCCTCTGTAAGCAGCAGTGAGAGTCTTGGTTATTTCTGAAGGGAGTGAGATGTTGAGGCCACATTTGCCAGGCCTGTGACCCTACTCTGGGACTTCTTCCCAAGCCCCAGGAGCTGGGGCAGCTGTGGTGGTTGTTGTTGTTGTTGTTGTTTTGGGTTTCTGAATAAGTATTTGATATGCTGAGGAGTTTCTAGCAATTGACTATACTGGCTGAGCAGAGACACCAAGGCAATGCCTAACTTTGGGCTCCCATGAATACTTCTCTCATTTCTGATGAAGGCATTGCCTTGACAACTAGGGTGGTGATGATGCTTAATTTTACAAATAATTCTTAATCAGCCACTCATGCTCAGGAAGATAACAGCATGATACATCCTCAAGGTGACTTGTCTCCTGGTGAGAAACCCCAGTGACAGGGTTCTCCTGGTGGTCCATTGCAGCCCAGGCCTCCATAATGTTATCAAGTCATAACTTTGATGGGGTTTTCTCACACCAGTCCTACAGAAAATTGTGAGGCTTGCAATGAGTCTAGAAATAGACAGTTTTTTTGCAATTTCAGAAGATGAGTTTGCAGGTGGAATGGGATTTGGTCTCAGGATTTTTGTGAGAACTGTGTTGTTAAGCATTAGCTCCAAACATCAGCAAAAATACCAGGGTTTCTATGTGCAGCAGAAATAGCCCTGCCTAATCAAGGGAAAAAAGGACAATCAGAAATCCAACTGCTTCCTAAAAATGTCATAGTGAAACCACAGCATCAAAGAGAAGTCTTTAGCATCTTTAAATCATACTGAGTGCTGAAATGGATATTCCTTACTGACAGTGATACTGATTTAGTAACATAAGCACATTGTAAAC
This sequence comes from Calcarius lapponicus, assembly GCA_039654755.1. Lineage (NCBI taxonomy): Eukaryota > Metazoa > Chordata > Aves > Passeriformes > Fringillidae > Calcarius > Calcarius lapponicus. The sequence continues at coordinate 23,441,925 of CM077464.1, forward strand.
CACTAGATTTTGACTATGAAATCAGTCAGCTGTATCCTAATGGCATTTTGTCATTTATTTCTCAAATCAACCAGCATTCACATATGTGCCCTGAGGAGGCAGCAAGCAATTTCAGACTTCTAAATTTCTGCAGATTTTGCACACAGATTTTTATTGCAGGGGATGAGGGGTCATACATTGGGAAGTTCACTGTCGCACTATGACACAAAATGAACAACTCTAACAGGCTGAGATGTCTAAGGCAAAAACAGACACGTTTATTTCTGGACTTTGATATTTATAGAATTCTAAAAGTGACCATGGATTGGAGGATGAAATTGCTACCTCTCCAACTACAGTGGTTAAACTAACAGTCCATCAATTTTCTCTTCCTCCAGAAAGGACTGCAAAGCAATCATTATTTACATGAAAAGTGCATGAGAAACTCCATTATAAAAATGTAAACATCAGAAGGCTTAGAAGAACAGGGTGACAGTTCACACTGGCAATGTTAAATGCATGTTAAATACAATGTTAAATGTTAATACACACAGAGCAGATAATAGAACAAGTACTAGCTTTGGGAAGGCTTAGCTACCTCACTTTGGGGAGTGTGGGTCTCATGGGTCAGAACAGCTCTGATTCTCCAGTAGATTATTTTCTTTTGAATCAATCCACCTAAATTAGTGACAGATTCTTGCAGTTTTTCAGGGTTACTCCTAGATTTCAACATGAGCAGTCACAGTGAGGGTTTGGCTACAGGGACACAGAGTCAGACAGACCCTGAAAGGCAAAATCAGCTAGAGGACGTGGTGAAGTTTGGTAGAAGGGGCAAGGGTTGTGTCAATCAGTGATTTTATGCATTTGCTCAGGTAGACTGAAGTCAGATCACTTTTCTCTGACAGACCTATGAGCCTATTACTCAGTGTTGCAACTAGTATTCCTCTCACCTCCTTCCTGATCTGAAACTCTTCCAGACAGCGTACCCAAGGCACCAGTACAGGACAGGGGCTGACCTGCTGGGAAGCAGCTCTGTGGAGAAGGACCTGGGTGTCCTGGTGGACAATGAGCTGTCCATGAGCCAGCCGTGCCCTTGTGGCCAAGAACGCCAGTGGTATCCTGGGGTGCATTAGCAAGACGAAGGAGATGATCTTGCCCCTCTACTCAGTCTTAGTGAGGCTGTGCCTGAAGTGTGGAGCACATCAGTGAAGAGCTACAAAGATGGTTAAGGGACTGGAACATTTTCTCATGTGGAAAGCCATGTTAAGTATCAGGAAGAGATAACAGAGAGGGGGCCTCATCCATGCCATTTATCAGTGTCTGAAGAGAGGGTGCCAAGAGGATGGACCAGGCTCTTCTTGATGGTTCCAAGCAATAGGACAAGAGGCAGTCGGAAGAAACTGATGCACAGGAAGTTCCTCCAGAATATGAGGGTGAACTGCTTTACTGTGTGGGTGACCAAGCACTGCAACAGATTGTCCAGAGAGGGTGTGGTCTCCCTCACTGGAGGTATTCAAGAACCATCTGGACACAAATCTGTGCAATGCGTGCTGGGATGACCCTGTTTGAGCCAGGAGGTTGGGCCACTGTGGTCTCTTACAACCTGACCTGGTGATTCTGTGTCTGGGCCCTCTCTGCAGTACAGCCCAGCTCCATGAAACCACTGGAGAAGAACACACACTACAGCTCCATCTTGAAACTCAGGGAGAAAAAAACAGTTTTTAATGTCTGTGGCCCACATGCACATGTTCACATGTGGTTCACTTAGAAAAGAAGTCAGAGTTACACCTTCCAGTGATGCTATCTGCACAAGCAGAAGTACTCAGAGCATCTGGAAGACCACAGGTCTCTGCTGAGGTCAGATGAAAAGAGGTGGTGGTGGTGATTGGACATCAAGTCAAGCTGATGAAAATTCAGGAGTGTTCTGTACATCCAAGCACAGGATGGCAACAGTCAGACATGGCACTCACACTAAAGGTACCACCAAGCTTTGCGCAACAAAGATAAAGGATGACATTGAACGCACCTAAGACTGAAAGTGTAAGGATACATGGTGGCTGAGAAAGAGGGCTTCCCATTCGGCAGTGTTTTGGGTTTACCATCCATCAGAGGGAACAAAAAAATTAAAATATTGAAGATATTCCTGAGATAAATGTTTTTCTGTTTACTAGAACTATATTTAGGCCAAATCACTGTTATTAAAGCAACTTGTTTCAATATGTTTAAAATGTAGCTTTCTAACTATAAATCAACTGTGCTCTAGAGGCAAGTAATTTTTAAGTGGAAAATAAGAATTTTCCCTTGAAAAAGGGTGAATACATTAAATTCTGTTGTTTTCTCCTTTTTTTTTTTTTTTTTTGGTTACAGGATTCTCCTGAACAATTTAATTTTCAGTAAATGTACATTTTGCTATGAAAAAAATCACAGTCAAGAAATTGCTAGTCACATCCTGAGACAATTATACAACCACAATATTAAAACATGACACATTACCATTTTATTAAAGAAATTAAAAGCCAGAGGCAAACAGACAGTGCCATAATATAATGTAGGAATATTAGCATTAGAAGGCAATGTGGGACCCTTCACAGCATACTGATGAAGATCAGCATGTGCTAATCATTCACTAGATACACAGAGAGGAAGTGTGGGCTAATGTTCAAGGTTGTAAAACCTGTCAGGTGCAAGATTCAGTCTTACCTTAGAAAAGACTTCATGGCTAATTAAATTTAAGATGCAGTACAGGGGGTTGGCAAGTGAGGAGAAGTGGTGTACTGGAAGAGGAGAATGTATGAAATTAAATGCCACAATTTCCTGTGAACCCTGACTGATGGGATCAGATTTGCAATTTTGAGAACAGGCATCAAGGGTGCATAGCTGTCAATGAAATGATCAAGTGGATATTTTATAATATATAATGATGCTATTTTCAGGGTGATTGCTCAGGAAGGAATCACATCCATTTGATAATAATGTATGCTATAGCCTTTTATACACACTGTATTTTACTGTATTTTCGTATTTACATGCAAGCATTGAAGCTACACATATTTGAAATTAATACTGACTTCAAGGGAGAATATGTTTGCAATAAGATTTTAATTATTAAAAAATAAGAATGTAGCTGAAATGAAAGTCTTAGAAGTTATTGTAATGGAAAGAGAAGTCCTTCACAGATGAATTGATACAGATTATAAAAATTCAAGCTTCTTCTTTATTTAACAGCTGCCTTCAGCTTTCTTCTAAAAGTACAAAATCTGCAATTTAATTCTCTTGCTTCAGAAGTTTAGTTCAGCTGCTGAGGTATTTCAGTACTTGGCAACAAAAACCTAAAAATAAGAATTCAGTTCATCATTACAAATTTGGCAAAAAGCTATTTGGAGAAATGGTGTGATCACTCTATGACACCTTTGTTTTTTAAATTTTGTTTGCAATACAGCATGGTGTGAATAGTAACAATCCATTTCATTTTGTTTCTCTTTATTTATTCTCCCTCCTCACCGAAAAATATGGAAGTGAGATGCAGGATGGAAGCAGTTCCTTCCCTTCACAATTTCAGAGAATAGTTTTGTTGTTTGTTTCTTACCACTAAAACATTCTATAGAAAACAAAATTCTGTCCAAAGGTGCTGGGAAAATGCATTCCTGGTCTGATCAGTTTTGACTGAGTGGTCCCTATCATAGCACAAAGTTGCTTTTGTATCATCTCTTTGTTACTTTCTGATATTTCTGATGGCTTTTCCAATTCATTGATTGCTATTTTTTAATTTTCTTCTTCCAGTTTCCTTCATTACCTTATGTCTTCTGGCTTAAGAAACTGTAAACATACCTGACATGTTGTAAACAGTGCATATAAGATGAATGGTAATAGTGAATTTTTTGTTAAATATACTCTTGACCATTTGTTTTCTAGTTCATGGAATACAGCTATCTCTGAATGTACATGTAAATACAAGTAGCATGTCCAGGAGCTATCATGTACATCAGGGAAAATTACATTCTCTCCTATGTTCTTCTCTTCTGAGTATTAGTGTTGTTTATTCTGTTGTGTTGAAGATTCAGGAGGCTGTAACACTCAAAAGTAAGCTTTTCCTAGTAAAGGCAAGTAACCCCTCTTCTAATCAATGTTTTATTATTTCCAGTTGCAGTATTTCATCTAGTTGAGAAATTTGGTGACATTAACAATACAGACACCTTTGCAGTTCATTTGGCACTTTAGTACAAATATGGTAATGCAGTTTTCTAGTCCTGATTATGACAATGAAGCCTAAAGAGCTGAAATTACAGCAGAAACCATTGCCACAGTCAAGGGGTGCTCTCACCAGCACAGATATATGTAATATTGCTGTATCATTCTATTCTTGGCTCCTAAAGTGATAGATGTGTAAGATGAAAGAAGCTATCTACATAAACAAACAAACAGACAAATCTAAGATGGTATTAACAATGAATGAAACTGATGAAAATACTCCATAGCTTATTTGAAAGATTATGAAAGCAGAATTATCTTTTGAAGTAACCTCGCTTTCTTTTCTGTTGGAACACCTCATTCTCCACATGCACCTCTGCAGTTACCTCTGGCTCTGCACCTCTTCCCTGTCTCCACACTGTCTGGCTGGACCAGCTGCTGGAAGCGGTTGAACCCATTTGGCACGTTCCAGCAGATGCTGAAGATTATTCACTCCAGAGGATGCAGACAGCCTGTGTGACCTCCAGAGTCCATGGGATTTGAGAGGCTGGGTCTGCCTCTCAGAAATATGTTTCATGCACAGGAGGATTTAACAGGAAAGCCCCTGGGGAATGCAAAATTTGATGCAAGGAACAGGAACAATGGAGCAAAGAGACTGGGAGATTTTCTGAGTCTTCCAAGATTGAGAAAACACAGAATACAGGTGGTGAATAAATGAAATTCTCCCAAGAGACAGAACTCCTGCAGGTTCCTTGAAACTAAACCAAGGCAGATTTGTCTCATAAATTCTTATTAGTGGCTGGTTACAGACAGTGTGATTGAACAGGAAAATGTTAGTGGTTACAATGACTGACTGTGTGCTAAACATAATTGAAAGTTGATGCTGCTTAGAAAACTGGTTAATGCACTTAAAATTAACATTAAAATTATTGCCATTTTTAAATCAGTTGCTAATTCCTTCTCATAGCCCAAAATTCTTTTACATTTTAACAGAATAATTCTAATCAAAATCATACTGCTTTCTTTTGATGATAGAAATGAAGGAAAGCGTTCCTTGTCTAATAACTTGAATTTGTGTCATTATTTCTACTTGCATAATATGGATGTTCTTTTACTAATTTGTGTGTCCATCAGTTCCTGTGGGTTTTTTTGGTTTTTTTTTTTTTTTTTTTTTTTTTTTTTTTTTTTTTGTGAAATGTTTTGAACCTGCTGGCCATTTTCAACCAGCTGTGGCAATGGGATAATGTTGTTCCTAAAGGTTTTGTGAAAATAGGTGTTGTTTACACTTTGAAAGCTCGTGAGGTCACCAGGCTTATGTGCACTGCCTGGTCAGGCAGTGAGGCATCACTTGGGACAGGCAGGAGTGGGCACCATTACTTTTTGAGTTCAGCAATACAGCAAGAAAAGGAATCTGAAGTGTCATGAAGGGCACAGAGAAAATAGGAAGGAGATTAAATGAGTGGAAAGGATGTGTGCTAGGTCGTAGGACAGACACACACAAGTAAGAGACTTTGTTCTATTATATCCACAGTAAATAGAATTGCTTGGTTTTCTCTGGATAGAGCATTGCAAATTAATTTCAAATTGTAAAATAGCATATATAAGAAAAGAATTTCTGAATATCTACAACACATGCACAACTCATCTTCCCAGTTATTGTCCTTTTCCTCTATTGCCTCCTCCAAAGCCATTTTCAGTATAGATTAATGCAACTGAATTAGCTTTTCCAAAATTAGAGCAAAGTGCGGTGTAAGTATGTAATATCTAGCAGCAAATAAGACTGAAAAGAATTTGGATTCAGTGGCTTCTTGGTCAAACAGCAAAAATAATCAGGAAACACAAGGAGACTTTATAGAAGTCTCCGTCAATTTCAGAGATAATGTTTGTAAAACTATTATCAAATTTTAAAAGAAACAGCATCATGATAATAACAATATTTAACCAAAATTTCATCATGTAAATTCAGGAAACTCAGCTCTTCCTGACTGGGTTTGACAATGGTTGGTGCTCCACTGCACCAAGATCTCCTCATCTGTTGAAAATACAGCCTAAAGAACAGCAAGGGCCATTGGCTCCTAAAGGCTTCTTCCTTGTACAGCTGACTAAAGGTCAGAAGTAGAAATAGAGTCCCATGGTCACAGCTCCATTCAGGGAGTTTTCTCTTGTCCCCAATGCCTTACATTCAAGGACAGGATCTGAAGATAAGTTTCAGGCTCCTTTCTCTTTTTTCAAGCATGAGATGATGATGGCTGGGCCTAGGCCCACTGCAGCACTGCACATTCTGTGCTCTAAAGAATTCTTTCTGAAACAGCTGCTGTCTTCAATACAGAATTAAGGCTGTGAACCAACTCCTTATTGGTATAGTGATATGAATCAAACTGTATTAATGAATTAACTCTGCTGTGTTGGAGAGTCGTGGGTTACATATTATTGTGAATTGTTTCCTTTTCTCAGAATATACAACTGGTTATCTTTTAATAGCATTCCTGCAGTATTTTTGGATTTTTTTTCTCTGTCAGTCAAATTCTCTCAGTCTACCAGCAGAGTGTGCTGACTCACAAGAAGAGCATTTTTCAAGAAAATGTTAGGCTGGGAGGAGATTTGAGAGAGAAAAAGAATTAGGCAAGGAAAGGGGTTGGGTGGAAGCTTCTCTTTAAGGTCAGATTTTTACCTCTGATGGCCTTATAAATTCTTTTTTTCAGTCGCACAAACTAACTGGGTGATGATAAAATGCAGAATAAATATCCTAACTTTAAATTTGAGTTTAAATTTCAGGATAAATGGAGAATAAATAATCTTTAGATTGAGTGAAACTCATTCCAAGTGTTTCTCAGGTTTTATTTCCTCAAACTATTTTGTTCAAAGGTTCTATATTTTTATCCATAACTGTTCAGAAACCCTCTGCTTGTTTGGAAAAGCTTCTTTATTTCATGATGTGATGACACATGACTACAGTGCAAATACAAACCATTAATCACTTTGCTATTTAATACTAACTGGAATTAGTTACTTCCTGCTTTTAGGTAACACCCTTAGACTAAACGTCACTGTAGAACCCCCAGGACTCCTTGTAGTAGGGCAGATCTGGAGAGAGCTGTAGAGTGCAGCTGGCCTTGCTGTGTGCTTGTGGCATTTGGGAGTCTGGGCAGAAGCTGGTTAGGGACATGTTACCACCTCATTGATAAATCTTTAGTTAGAAATATAACACATTGACCAGCCAGTACAGAACTGGATGCAGGGACAGCCTCTGGTTGCAACAGCAGCTGGGTAGAGATCATACCTCCCTGCACTTTAAGCTAAGGGTTTTTTCCCTGCTTTATGGTGCTCCCTGTGGCACTGTCCAAAATTTTAAAGTGTTTTCCAAATTTGAGGCTTACTAAACGTGCATATGTGCTTGTGTTGTTTTCTGGAACGAAATAAAATGAGCGTAGCATTTTATCTCAGCTCTTTCTACCTGACTAAGCCTGGAATCCTCTTGGTCCTGAATTATAAGGTGCGGGCTGTCTTCTCCAGCTAAGAAGCTTCAAGCTTAACCACCAAATCTTTCTTCTCTACTGCTTCTAGGCAACAGCTTGCTCCAAAGAAAAATCAGTGCAGTTGTAGCCCATAAGATGCCCACCCACACGAATACAAGGGGTTACTTGAGGGTTTTCAAAACACAGAGAAAAAGCTAAGTGACTTGAGAAAGCATTTGAATTGCATATTATTTCAACTTATTGACACTTTCAAGTGATTTTCTATTCCTAAACTTCTGAACACTGATTGTGAAGAATATGTTTCAGAATACTATCTCAAGACAAATTTATAAACTCTTCAGATATCTGAAGATTTGGTTGAAGTGTCAAAGATGCCTTATGTACTGATCTTTATACAGACAGTCTTTAGACCCCAGGTTGTCACCAGAAAAGAATCCCAAATATTTGTTCTTGACATCTGCTGACATGGACCAAGACTTATTCCATCAGACTGAGGAATAAGTCACCCCATCCTCTTTTATTGTCATAGAATTACAGAATCATGAAATCTCCTGAGCTGGAAGGGAGTAACAAAGATCACAGAGGTCCCGCTGCAGGCCTTGCACAAGATTACTTTAGGAATCACACTATGAGTTATTGTAAGCCACATTCACATTGTGTTACAGGGGGCAAAAGTTAGGGTTTACCTTCTAAAGCACCTTGCATTTAAGCTGAAAAGTCTTAAATTGAAGCCCTTTGCCTGACCACAGATTGACCTTGGAACAGACACTGAGTCAGTCCAGCTTGTGTTTAGGTACTTTATACAAAAATACTTCAACAATGTAAGAATGGTCAAACTTATTCTACCTGAAGATTGTTTCTGCCACATTCTGGGCTGATTTTGCTATGATCTTTTCCTGATCCTCTGCTAAACACTGGAAAAAAGTCAGACTGGGTGGGGCTCGGGGCAACCTGGCCTAGCCTAAAATGTCCCTGCCAATTGCAGAGGGACTGCGCTAGGTGACCTCTAAAGGGCCCTTCCAACCCAAACTATTCTATGATTCTATTCTAAACACATTTTCCCTCAGGCATTGTTAATTTCCAAGTGTCACTATTATGGAAGTTGTTAAATGGCTATGGAAGTGCACAGAAGTAAAGTAGTAACCAGAGGTTCCCTTAAGGTTTGCAAAGCCTAAAATGCTCAGGAATGCCAAGAAGGGATTGCTCACTAGTTGCCTTCTTCCTGCAACTGGTGACATAATAAGAACATTGCTAGTTTAGCCTGTGGCCCTCTAATTCAAGAATCACCTGGAGAGAAGGAGAATGAGTACATGACACAGCTGGTCTCACCCTGACTTATGTATAGATAGATTGATTAATATATCAGCAACTGCTTGAATTTCTGTGTTTGAAAGCTAATACCTGACAAAAGGACAGCTAAGGGTCATACACAAACCATAAAGAAATCCACACAGAACACATGGTCTGGGTGAGTTCCAAACTTACCTTGGGACATCTGAAGCTCGGGTGAACTGAAATCCCCTTTAGAGATGCATCTTTCTGTCAATTATAGAGGGGGAGGTGTTATATTCAAGTATCCTGACTGTTAAAGTTGTGGGGGCTGAATCAAGGCAGAATCTAGGCAGTCTTCCTTTGTGCTTTGTAAAGGATTCACTGGCACTATTGCACAGGGCTTGGCTGCAGAATATATTCATACCTCAATCTCTAACCAAAAACCCCAAAACTTTATGTGTTCATACATGTCTGCAGAATTTTTTTCTAGTTTTCAGGCTAAATCCAAAACCAATAACCAGTTTAAGAACAGCATCTTTAGTGATATGTTATTCACAGTTGAAAATGTAGATTTTTATTAGGAATGTCCCACATTACAGAACCTGTCAGGACCCCGAGGCCACCAAGAGCCTTCATGGCCTTGACCAGCCTCACTGGCAACATCCTGCCACACTCTCTGCCTGCTGCTCCAAGAGCTTCTTTTAGGTTCACCCGGAGCCCTTAGGTCAAGTTATCCAGGGCCCTGTCAATAAAAGTATTTTATGTTTTTAATGATGGACATTTCACAACTTCTCTGGGTAACCTATTCCAATGTTAAATTACCCTCATGATGAAGAATTTTTTTCTTATATCACACAACAAAAAAGAGTAGAATGGTAGAAGAGTAGAACCCAAACTCTTAAAATAAATTAAAGGTTTTCAGCAGTGGATGTTTGTTTGTTACTATGTGTTTTTCAGTGGGTGCAGCTTTGTAGTTTATGTGTTGAACCAGATGCACAAGTGGTAAGATCCTGACTTACATTGTTTTGATGCTTTTTATTTTTCTGCTTTGCTATCTGCAACTGAAACCTTCATTTCCCTCAGGAAAGACATTGATTGGCTCGAGGTATGCCTAAACTTCTGGGGAGGAAGCCATCAACAAAAATCAAGTATGCTTCTTTAGGAAAATACTAAACAATGACCTCAGGCTACTGCCACTGCTGCTATAACACAACATCCTTATCAAGATTGGAGGTCAGGTCAAAACACAGATCAGTCTTTCCATCCAGGTTGCTGGGCGTAAAACCCTCCCTTGAAAAAACACTCAATTTTAAGACCTGGGAACATGTTAAAAGCTATTTTATTGCTGAGGTGACTAAGAATGTATTTGTATTCACCAACTGTTTTACAATTCTTCTCTTCGTTTTTTGGTTTTTCATTGTCTTTTATTTTTATTTTAGATGAGTACTAATATGACACAGAAAAACCATCACTTCTGACAATAAGCTGCACACTATTCATGTCACACTGTGCTGTTTTTATGTGCCTAGATAAAAAGAACAATAATTAGCCAGACCTTACTTTTAAGCATATTTCCTGGTAGGCTAGGGTGAAAATATCCCATTAACATATCCTGGTTTAGAAGGCTTCGGGTGCTGCAGATAGTGATTTTATGGCATCCTACTTGTCCATATTTCAGCCTATATAAGCAACACCTATTGAGAAGTTCAAAAAAAGAGGAGGCCTTTTTTGATGATTCTCACTTGCCTTCATTCTTAGAATTCTAGTTTTTGTTTAGCGAAGGTCTTTAGATCTATTTGGTAGCCAAGCTCAGATTACCTAAAGAAAAACCTGCAATAATAAGAATAATATTTAAAATACTTGCTTAGCTAGAGTCACTGGCTATAAGATGACAGATGAGCCATTTTATATTTTCAGAACAAATGGTAATAGAATAAAGAGTGTGTTCAAAAATCAGAGCTTTCCTATAGTCAGCCTATAAGTGAGACAAGTAGAAATACAGAAACTGAAAATAATTCAATTCATCCACTAAATTTTGAATTATATCCTAGGGGAGGACAGTTCAGCTGGAGAGCTGGGAAAAAATGTTAATTGTAAGAAATATGTATTTGATTATTCTCAGTCTATGCCCTTTCTCCCACTGAAAAAGTTTTGTGCAAAATTTTCAGTAAGTCTGTCCATTTCTACCCACAGAGAGGAGCTCAGCTGAATTCCTCTGTTCAATCCCTTCCATTTTACTCTTCTCACTTTGCTGGGTCAACAGTATTGTTTTGCTCAGTTTTTCCCTTTTCTGTCCTGAAAGAATATTGCTTTCCTCTTCTTTAGCCCCAGTTGCAACTTTCTTCTTGACTTAGTGTTGTTTTGCCTAAGACCATTCATATCTTGTCTCATTTCAATGTTTTTTTCATTTGCTCATCAAAATTTCTTCCATTCATACAGCACTTTTATGAGACAGATTCTCATAAGATTTCTCCAAGCCCACTCTGAATCTTTGAAAGTATTGAAAGGGCGTTATGAAAAATTGTCAGCATTTTTGAAAGAATAAGTGAAATATTACCCACATACTGGCTCTTCTGGTTTGGGTGACTTGGATTCACACAACGTCCTTTGGCAGAAATCCCAAAGAACAGCATCCCAATCTGAAGTCCTGCAGCTTTTGTAGGAAAGAAACAGCAAAAAAAAAAAAAAAAAAAAAAAAAAAAAAAAAAAAAAAAAGAATGTTGACATCAGTGACATAAATTTACAGCAGTAATGTGCACAGGCTGAACACTGAAAATGCCAGCTCTTGACTTCTAAAATCAGAGTAAAAATTCACTGAGGGGAAGTTATGGATGGCTCCTCTTGCAAAGCAGAGATAGAGTTGGGAGCACTCTTCTGAGAAAGGTAATCTCTGAGGCTTCCACAGTATTTTTAAGGAGGGAATGGCTTATCTTTTATAAGGAACAGATTCTCTCAAGTAGCACAGATTAAAAAAAAAAATATTCTCCCAGGGGAAATAGGTAGGCAAATAGGTAGGCAGCCCAGACACATTTTCCCACCTGAAAAGGCCCAAGGCCTTTCTCTGTACTGTCTCAGGCAGGAACAGGGGTCCTCACTCAGCTTTTGTACTCTGAAGTGTCCAAATCAGCTCAAAGTCCAGTTTCTCTACAAAAACTGCAACTCCACACAAGCTAAAAATCCATTAATGGTTTGGGCAGTAATAAGTTTGATTTAATACATATATGCAGTGTTTATCAACAAATTTCCCCAAAATGCTGATGCTATGGGGTTCCAAATAGTAGCAAGCTGTATTATCAGAATTTATATATTTTTATTTAAAAAAAGAAGTGTCAATAGTATTTGCTCTCCTATATGGAGGCTTTTTCTTTTTCCTAGAGAAAATAATTTCTTTGGACACAAGACTGAATTCTTATGGGGAGAGACAGAGGACAGTCCTGGGAAATAAGAGTTATGTCCATAAATGAATCATTAGAGCATTAAGAACAGAATAAGAATGATGCCTCACTTTGATGGCTCTTCTTGTGTCTTTTGTAGGCAATGACTTCTCTTAACCTTTGCTAATTCTCTTTCTTTGAGTTCAAAGCAGGACTAAAGCCTTTTCTGTCTCAATTTCTCTGCTCAGCAAGCAGGAAAAACACAAGACATGGTGCAGGCTGCTGCTCTTGGATGTGGTCTTGCTAGGGTTCATCTTAGCTGAGGAATGAAACAGCCCATATGTGCAACACTGCAGAGCTTGGGGTGACTTTAATTGACAGCTAAATATTAATTCTTTTAGGAGAAAACATTTCCAGTGTCATCTGTACCATAGGTTGGTGATATAAATGGAGTCTTTCCCCATTCCTCGTTTCTACTCTGCTAGGAAGTGACAAACTCCTAAAAAAATTTGGAGTAGGAACTGCAGCACTGGTCAGAGCCAATGACAAACAAGGCAGTTCCATAACCTATTACGTCCTGCTGTTGTACCTGTGCTGGTTTTGACAGGGATACAGTTAGTTTTTTCTACCATAGTTATTGTCTGGCTGTTTTGCATTTGTGCTGGAAACAGCGTTGATAATCCAGCAATGTTTCAGCTGTTGCTGAGCAGTGCTTGCACAGCATCAAGGTCTGTTCTGCTCCTCACATTGCCCTTCCAGCAGGTGGGATGGGGGTGCAGGGGAGCTGGGGGAGAGCACAGCCAGGACAACAGACCCAAACTGACCCAAGAGATATCCCAGACCCTGTGACATCATTCTCAACATATGAAGCTGAGGAAGAAGGAGGAGAACGTTTGGAGTGGTGGCATTTGTGTTCTAAAAGTCACTGTTATGCATGCTGGAGCCCTGATGCTGAGGACATGCTGATCCTCTGCCTGACCATGGGAAGTAGTGAATGAATTATTTTTCTTACTTTGTTTGCTTTACCTATTAAAATGTCTTTATTCCAAACAGAAGTTTTTTCACTTTCTCCCTTCTGATTCTGTACCCCATCCGACCTGGGGAGGAGTGAGTAAATGGCTCTGTGGGGCTGAGTTGCCCGCTGGGCTTAAACCATGACAGTATACCTCAAAGCCATTAGGGAAGTGATGGCCCAGTTTTTCTGCATGTCAATACCAAATGGCAGTCCCTTGGTATGAAGAGTTTACAATCAAAATGGATAAAGATAGAATAAATTTACTGTTTTCTCCATTTTGCCAGAAAGAAGTACATTTCCTGAGAGTGGAGCACAGATTATTTGTAGCCTGTGCTGAAATCAACTAAATCAGCACCTCTCCATCTTCCAACAAATGCAAGCTACATCCTTGTCCCAGTGGCAGGTGCCAGTTGTGTCACCACAATATGGGAGAAGAAAGAAGCTTTGTCAGATGATATGACAAGAAGTTAGATTTTTCTAGGTAGGGTGTCTGAACTAAGATACCAGTGCTGGCAATAATTCAGAAATGTATCCAAAGGTTATTCACATATTGGAGAAATGGATGAGGGTAGTATTTTCTTTATACATGTTTCTGTTACATAATCACTTCCAGTTTTGAATGGTCCTAGCAGATTTCTTTACAGTATCCTGTCAAGCAGCCAAACCCATAATTATTTATCAATAAATGGCAAGATTTTCTGCACTCTTTATTTTCCTGTTTAAATGTCTCCCTGAATCCACATGCTTCATCCAGTTACATTAGCTCTTTCATGACTTCGCAAAACAATTTATGCATTGCTTTCTTTGTTTTTTTGAGAGTCCCCTTATTTTGCAGTAATCGTCAAGGCTAAATCATGACAGTGTGTTTTGGGGGGTTATATATTTATTTGTTTCTTTTCCTCATTAATGGTTATATGACAAGAAATTGCCAATTTATTGTAGTGGAAATGGAAATATAAACATTTCTTCCTCCTCCCTGGAAACTTTATTCCAGTTACTTTCAATTATAAAGTCTCCTAATAGGAAGATGGCAGAAATACTGCAAGTTATTAGCAGTGGAAGCACATGACCTTCAGATGGCCCATACAGACATCTCACAGTATTCTTCCAAATAAAAATACTGAGCATTGAATGGGAAAATACAATGCTCAGATCCCTGGAAAATACTAAAAAGTACAGCAACCATTTCCAGGCTTTTTTTTTTTTAATGTTTTAAGATAATGCAAACTTAATTAGTATCCCTCTTAAGGCTGGGATAAGGCTGGGAGTTTTGTTCTCAAGATATTCTTATATGTTAATTTGAATTGAACAGTACATTTACATACCTTTAGGAGAATCTTACTCTGTAAGCATTTCCAAGAATGTCTGTAATAACTTGCTCCAAAAGCATAATCTAAAACGCATAAAGGTAAAAGGACTGAAATTTCAATAGAAAGATTTGAATTCTCTATAGGTGGCTGACAGTCTTTCAGTCCTTAATATGCTTTCATGGCACTGGGTTGTCTAACCAGGTGACACTTTATACAGAAGTCATGTCATTCATAAAGTAAGAAATACAAGTATTTTTGTCTAATAATATTTCTTCAAATACTATTTCTGCAGCACAACTATATGAGATGATATTCTGTACACTAAGTTTCAATTTATTATATCAGCATCTTCTTTTAAATTATTACACATTTCTAGAGATCAGCTCTCATATTACTGTTCAGGAAACTTTTTTGAGGGTCAGAAATTTTGAAGTTGTTCATGCACCACCATTTCCTCCCTTCCATGACTCTAAAAACCCTAGCTGAGCTTTTCCATGATCTCCAGCTGAATCTTCACCTGCTGGTAGACAGAGCTTCACTGCAGACACCACTTACATCAGTCTACAAACTCACCAGGCTGTCTGCAGCATCCAGTTGTCTTCAGGGTTTCTAGTTTTGGTCTCCTTTTCTGTTGCTTCAGGCACCATCACTGCCCAATTCTTCTTATTCCTAGAAACCCTTGTCTCAACGTTCTCTGCAAATGGTTGTTGCACCCATTTCTGTTGCCTCCACTGTCTGGGTGAATTTTTCTCCTGGATCTGGGATCTGTTTGTCTTCGGCATGCTTGGATGGAGAATCATGTATTGTTTGCTCCTCAAGTCCTGTCCGAATATTCATTATGTGCCTTAAATCTGATGGATTAAATTTGGCTTTCTTACACAGTTTGTTCTTTCTTAGTGCTGCCAGCAAACATTTGAACTATAGTTGACATAATGTTCAGAATGGACATTTAATTTGCATTAGGAAGAACAGAAAGTGATGCTCTTTTCCCCTAAACCGCAGAAAAACAGCAAAGAAAATATTGTTCTTACATCTGTCT
This sequence comes from Calcarius lapponicus, assembly GCA_039654755.1. Taxonomy (NCBI): domain Eukaryota; kingdom Metazoa; phylum Chordata; class Aves; order Passeriformes; family Fringillidae; genus Calcarius; species Calcarius lapponicus. The sequence goes on from CM077464.1 coordinate 23,457,578, forward strand.
CAGGGCATAGCTGTGAAAAAACTAAATGTAGGTATTAATGATATCATTATGTAGAACACAATTATGGAAAACACATCAGACAATTTTCAGCATCTGAGTCTATTTTCTGACTGGCTTTTATGTGCTGGATAAGCAAAGATGAAGTTGGAAGTCTAAGGAATCTGGTAATCTTGTGGTCAACTATAAAGATACCCTTCCTCTTATTTTCCCAATCAAAAAGACGATGAAAAAGCACTTAGCCTCTTGTAGTCCACCTTAAATGTGGACTCTTTGTCATTCAATCATGCATGAATTGTATGCCTTCAGCACCAACTGGCAATGTAATTTCTGAAGTGCTGTTGCTGCCATGGTTTGGAGATACTGTTCTCCCCAGAGATCTGAGCATATTTGAGTGCATGAATCGTGGTGCCAGCGTACCCTGTGCACTCTACAGCACCTGGGGAGCTTTGCTGTGACACCCCTACACCCTGCATGGAGTCAGGAACCAGCACTGGATTTCTCAGATCACCAGTGCCCAGGTTGCTTGCAGAACTTAAAGCAAGGACCTTTTTGTGTGACTCAGTGCAAGCTGGCCAAAGACTAAAAGCATGTCTTTTTTCTGTAAATTTTAAGAACACGAGACTTCTTCCTAGGAAAATATTTGGCACCTTCTTGGGTAAGGAAAGAAAATGCCAGAAGGATTCGCTGTGGTAAATATCAGAGCATAAAAGCAAAATGTTGCTCCAGGCACTGGGCAATGTTCCCATTGCTCTCTGTATGATTCAGAGGGAAGGATGCATGAAAAATGGTGTATAAAGATATTTTTATCTTTTGTGATTGATGGATACTGGTGGCACATCGGTCTTTGGATAATTTAGAGCTCTTTGACAGGAATGTTTCAAGAAGATCAGTCTTACCTGCTGTTTTCAACTCTTTCTGTATGATGGTGCATGAAATTTTACTGATTATTCCATACCTCAGGTGAAATAAAACACCCTCAGTAAGTAAATTAAATTTAGATATAAAGGACTGGCTTATGCTGTCTTTATGGAAAGCACACAATTCTCAAAAAGTTAGAGAAGTAACATTAGGGAAAAAACCTCAAAGAACAAATCCAGGTACCAAAGAAGAAAAGGATTTGTCAAAACACTACAGGGCATATTTGAAACAGTTGCCAGGAGGCAATTAGCATGGTTGTTATTGAAGCCAGCAGATAAGCTGGACCCAGAGTAACAATACTTTTGAATATGATAACGAGCTTGTCAAAAAACCTGAGGTATTCCAAGTTTCCCGTTTTAGCATAACCTTATTTTTCATGCTTGAAGATTTCTGAGTTTTTCAGAATTTTAATTTCCTTGAATGGATGAATTATCCTAAGAATTAGTTTGAAATTAAATGATTAAATGAAAAGAGAGCAATTACATGCTTTATTTATCAAATATTCACTTACTTTTATTTAGAATTAATCTTTTTATAGTTATCTTTTTCTATGAGGTATATGACCCCCCAGCAGAATTCCAACTTCTGTTACTCATGAACCTCTCCAAAAATCCTTAACTTCAAAGGTGGTTTTATTTACTTTTTTATACAGAAAAAATACTTGTGTTTTCTCTCAATGTAAACACAGCATATTGATTGCTATTTTACATGGAGTTTTTATATAATATGGTTAGATTTAAATTGAAGGAATGTTGCTGTGGTCTTACAAGTATCTATATGGAACTGACATACATTTTAAAGTTGTATTGTCCAAATAACTTTGGACCTAATGTGACCCCTTTTCTTCATTGCAATATGTTGCTTGATGACTTGAATTGTATGAAAGTGGAAAAAGAATCTTTTGAAAGATTTAATTTTGCACATCTAGTGACCATGAACCATGACCAGCGCATAATTTTGCTTTAATTGTAAAAAAAATCTGATTATGTATATCACGTAATACACAGATTATGTATTTCTCTGAGAAATAATATTCTCTCTGAATGTTATTCTCTCTGAAGAAATAATATTCATTGACATGCCATATGCAGAAATCTGATAAAATGTCATCATCCAGAAAGCAACATCAGTGTTTATGTAATACACTGGTAATTAGCATAGTGCCTTTCTTGAATTTGTGAGCTGGCACTTGATTTTAAATGCCATGAGCCATGTTCTCAAAAACTTTAGCCTTCACAGCACAGGTATTAAAAAAATTGTCATTGATGTAAGAGTAGTAATAGTAAAAGATCTGTTTCTGCTGCCCTTGTTAATTATCCTTACATGATCCATATGTGACTTTTACTGAATGGCCATTAAAACTGAATATTGCATGTAGGAGCTGTTTAGTGATGTCATGCATGTCCCACATGATGAGACAACAGCAGAAGTCATTTAAATTGGGCAAGCGTTCCCACAGTTTTTGCCTTCATCCTACACATATAAACAAAGAACTGCATTCATTTTTGCTGCTCCTAAAGTCAGCAAATATTCTGTCAATAAATTAGGGTACACATGGCATCAAGTTGGTCAGAAATAAGTAATATGAAACTTTTACAATAGTACTAAATATAATTTAATAATAATTAAATTCAATTTAGCACAATTTTTGGAGATTATATGTGAACAAAAGAAAATCTGTAAATCCAAAGATATTTGCCTAAACCTGCCACAGAGCACTGAAGATAGAATGGAATGATTCACTCCCCATCCCTGACCAGCATCCTCAAAGAATGAAAATCTACTCAAGTGTCAGTTAAGGCTTTTCCTGAACCATATTTTGATTGTCATCACAGTCTTTTACCTCTTCAGAGCTCAGGAGCCTCCAGTTCTGTCTGATACTTTTTTCTTGAACAGTTTTGTTACACATAACAACTAACTCCTGTTTAAATTTTTTTACCAAAGTTAAAAAAAATGCAAATAACAACTCTTTAGCTTACAGATAAGACTAGTTACAGATTCCATCTACAATTACTTATTTTGAGTTAAAGAAAAAAGTATTTCCCCTAATAACATGCAATCATATGCAGCACAAATGTTTAAGAGATTTATCAATCCACTTGTTTGTAGTGTCTTCCCAAACTATCATCCCAGCTGATTCTGAGATGTTCCTGGGTAGTTTTACAAAGTTCTGCAGAACTGATATGTGGGAAAAGGGAAATGGTTTTCTAGAGTTACCTATGGGTGCTCTGTATTGACTGGGGTGAGGGGAAGTGTCTGGGCAGTCTCTTCATGTCGGGTGACAAAAGCACACCCCACATTGGTGGCATTAACATGCGGGTGGGTAAAGTTGCTGATGCTTCCCTTCCCAGCATGGTTTTCTCACTGACATTTCTACAAGGACAGTTTGTTGCTGAATCCTGGCAGGCTGAGCTCTTCTAGCCCTGCTGCATCAGTAACAGGAACATTCCTCAGCCCTGCAGAGAGACATCCCAGCTTGGCAGAGGGCACGGCACTGTCTGCCTGCCCCAAAACACCAAAAGCTGCCAGGTTTTAAAGCTGGCACTCCCATTTCTCTAGCAGGTAGCAAACAATCAGAGTGCAAAATGAGCATATTTCCTTTAGAAGCCTGATAATACCATAGGACATAGGTTTGCATTTTAAAACTGCATGGTGTCTACTATTTTTGGTGCCTAAGAGGCACTTTTACAGAGGTGCTGAGCACAAAGAAGTCCCACTCAGTGACTGAGTGTAAAATGGATGAGCTAGCACTGTTCTTTTATCTGCGCTGGCAGATTGACTCAGCAGTGCTGGCTTAACAATTGGACCCAATGATCTTTCAAAGGTCTTTCCCAACCTAAATGATTCCATGATTCTGTGATTAATGAGCAGAAAGAAGCAACCTATTTTTTCTAGGCTTAGAGACAAAAGTCTTTTTCTAAAAAAAGTTTCTTAACAATTTCTGAGAGTCTGACTACATATGTATACATCCATATATCTATATATCTATACATACACATTAAAATAGAGTAAAAAAAAAAAAGAGTAAGGTTGTGTGTGAGGCAGTAAAATTCATTATTTTAAAAGAAAAAATATTAATGTGTTAAACCATCTGTCCCTCCCTGGGCTGAAAGAATAAAAGCTTGGTGTAGATGTTAGTGCTCTGAGTTTTGATCTGCCCTTGGTAAACAAACATTAGATTAGACCCAAAAGCACAAATGGTATTAGATTCTCCAGTGTGCAGACATGTGCTGCACATATTGATCTACAGTAAATTTTTAAGAATTAACTTTCATTTTTAAAATTAATAATATTTCATGTATTTAGTATATGTTCTGCTCAATACAACTAAATATTGCACATGAGAATCATCTTACACAGGAAATTTGAAAGCGTAAAGTTCAAGATGCCAAATCAAGTTATTTGTAATAATTGGTTTTGTTATTTACACAGCTATTGATCTGTTACATTTTCTCCCTAATTTTCTTGGTGAGGAGCTAGCCAGGCTCTTCTTCCTGATGTATTTGAGACATTAGTAATTTTTCAGGATAAGAGTAATTTAATTCTTTATGATTTAATGAAGACTACTTTGATATTATGAGGTGGCAAAGGAGCAAATAAAATTGTAAATTAGCATGCAAATTATTCTCTGATACCAAAGCCTGCAGAAAAGCCTGTAGACAAGTTGACTGCAAATACTTAGCTGCAGACTAGCCATGTCCATATTTATAATTTTTCTGAAGTGAATCACTGCTTCTATCAAGCTCTATTAAGACATAATTTAAAAAATATTTTATATTCTGAAATTACTGTACATTAACAGCCACAATCATCCATTCAGTCATACATAATTTGCTAATAAGTATCTACTAAACTGTTCACTCAATTTAATAATACCCCATTGATCTAATTCAGATGTCTTGGGAGCTGTTGCTGGCTTTATAAATGTCACTAAATAATTGCTAATTTGATCTTTAATCTGATACTTGTTAAGTTTCTCCATTATGTAACTCTTCCATTGTTTCTACTCAGAAAAATGAAAGAGAATGATAATGGAAAGGAACAGTCAATTACAATAATGAAGTGCAATGTCTTTTGCCATCTGCATTTCCTCTGCAATGGAATGGGTGAATGTTAGTTCAGCATACAAAAAAGCAGCAGGATTTCAGTTATGAACTCCAGGTAAATAAGAAGAAGCTTGTTAAATATCTGGCTCAGGAGTTGAAATTTTGTGGCATTTTTTACAAGAATCTACCTTTACAGTCATATTTCCTTCTTTCCACCATATCAATTTTTTATTCCTTTTCACTTTAAATGTGTACCTTATACCCACTTTAAAAATGCAATAAATATGCACAGACTGTGACTACCAGAGACCGCTATCAACCTCAATAATTTTGCTGAGTAGGTGTTTAGAGCATTCATGCACTTACGGCAGTTTGTGAGGCGCTGTGAGAAGTCTGAATCTTCTCTAGACTGATCTGACATTCTAATTACCATGTAAGTCTGCACTACCACATCTTCATAATTATGCCAGTGGTGAACAGTTACTGGGATTGTTAACATTCTCTTGTAAATATGTTAATTTCTATTTTTGTAAACTTTTTTTTATTTCTCTCACTTCATATAACTTGTTTATAGGTATCCTCAATATGACATTCTTTAGCATCATAATTTCATCCTCTCTGTACCATATTTGTACAGCCATGTGTGTGATTTTTTTTCTTGAGTTCCTAATGTTTAAATACACATATCCTGCATTAAAAGAACTGTTGCAAGACAAGCTCAAGATCTTGCAGTTAGTGACTTTGTATTTACATAGTGTTTGCTGTCTAATAACCACAAAACTTGTGTGTGAAGAAAACACAACAAAACAACAAAAACCCCAAACAAAACAACCCCAAAACCACACAACAAACAAAGTATAGTTATATAATTAAAGCATATTTTGGTAGAAGAAACTGGAATAAAATTGCAGGAAGCAGCCAACCTCACAACCCCACTGTTCCAGTGGTGCTGCCAAGGCCTCTGGGAACTCCGTGCTTCTCCTACAGGCTGGTCTCCTAATGCACTCATTGTAAAAAAAAATTTTCATCTAGTTTCTGTTTTATCTTTATGTACAGAGGTCCACTAGGAAACACTAATTAAACACCTGATTGTTTAAAAAATGTTTTCTTCTACTGGAGTCTTCTGAATTTCATATATGCTTCAGAATTCACCTGTTCAACTTATATCCCGGACTCCACAGTTAAGGAAAAACTCATAATAAATCACATAGATATAAGAGGAAAAGAAGAGTTCTTTAAAGAATCCATTAGTAAAAGTCTTTGCTGGACAGAGCAGGTTGAGAAATTAATAATTGTGTAATCACTCAGTCATTCCTCCATTTTTAAGTCAACAGCCAGAATCGGAAAGGATAGATATTTCTTCCATGGGTTTCATCCTTTCTTCCCATCAGGCAAGTGGCAGGAGGACACTGTGTTCTTCTCCTTGCTCCCTCCACCCATTCCTTCTCAGCAAAACCCTGTAGCTGCAGAGCATGGAGCCATAATGCCCACACCAAATAACCAGTGGGATTCCTGATGATGGTAAGGACTAAACACCAGCAAACGTTAAGAAAATTCTGAAAGGAATAATTTGCCCATAAAATTAATGGCTTTGTGATTTTTTCCCCCCACTTTTTTTCTAATGCAGCTGTGCAGTTTTACTGCTCTCCAGTGCACTAAATAGACGGTATAAAAGGAGAGATAAATGATCCCTTGTCCTCGTTACCCTGTGTGGGGATGTATCTTGAGAACAGACCCTGCACAGTGAGACCTCAGATCCTTTTTGACTCTGGAGTTCCCTCATCCCCATCACCTCTTAAATAAGTGAGTGGGGTGGGCTGTGACACTGACTTTTGACAGCTCTCCCAGGGGGTATCAAACCTTTGGTGTGGGTTTTCCCTCCGTGCTCCTCCCTTGAGCACCTGGCGCTGAACACCGCTGTCAGAGGGGCTCCTCACCAGCCCAGTCTGCACTTGGGGAGGATGCAGCAGCAGTCAGTGCACTGCTCCTTCCTTAGTTTCTTTCTGCTGCTTCAAGAGTGTCAGATGGTCGAACAATTAATTGTCTAATAAATGCTACAAGTGTTTGAAATGTTTGAAGGTATTATGTATGAAAGGGAACATGGGTATTTCTGAATAGGGTAGGATTAAATCACCTTATTTCTAGTTGGAACAAGATTTTTACAGTAATACAATCATTTGGTCTCTTTATGCTCTTTATGAACCCTTTCTGTTTGCTATATTCAATGCATTGTAAAATGTAAAATCTATTTGCACATAAATTACGCTACTGACCATATTCAAATGAAACACCCCACCATTATTATTACCAAGAGACTGAATAAAATTGAATTTGATCATTTCAGATGGCTCCACTGGAATTTAATATTATAAAGCTCATTTGTAATGGCATTAAAAGAAGAATAGCAGTTATTTATGCAAGTGCATGAAAAATTCTGTTTTGGATATGAACTGGAAATGTTATAGTGAATTTAAAGTCAGATTAAATAGTCAGTTCAAACTGCTTTTGCCTACATAAAAAGAAGTAACTACTCAAGGAGTAACAAATTGCTTCATGAGTATAGTCATGATTTATCTAGAATTTTTATTTCTTTGCCCCCTAGACCAAGACCAGACAACCATATCACTGAAAAGGAGGGAGGTAGTTTCTGCTTTATTAGTGATTATATGTCCATGGCAAAACACTAAGAGACAAATACATTGATTTTTCTTGAAGCAAGCTCTCAGTAATGTTAACAGGATGTTGCCAGAGGAAGTATCATATTGTGGTTACACACAGACACACACAGTGAAAGCCCACATGGATGGGGAAACTTTTCACAGGTGTCACTGGCTTTTGATCCTGGCTCTACCAAGAAAATATTTTTGCATTTTTTATATTTAATCACTATGAAGGGAAAGAATTCAGCAAAACATTTTATTTCATTGATTGCCAAACAAAAATAGTCACTAAACTTATTATTTTTATAAACACTGCACTTGGTATCTTCTGTAGGAGATTTTATGCACACAATGAGACCTTTTGTAAGTAATCAATATCTTATGTGAGGCCAAAACTCTAGGAATAGTTTTCAATTTATTTCAATCTCTGCTGCACTATTCAATTTTATGTCATTAATTTGTTTTGGAATTGATGAAATAAGATGTTTCAACAGCTTCTGAAAAACAGTCATGACCAAACAGTCCATAGTCTCTCTGTTCCAACTGGCAGTATGTCAGGCAGCAGGACTATTTTATCTCCACAGGACCAAATGCCATTTTGTACTGTGCATGGCCAGAGGCAGGAAGCATGCAACCTCTCCTAAGATTTTCAAGGCAAATGAGCTTTAAGGGTCAATTGACAGAAAACTGGATAAACTGTTCACAATAAATAAACCCAAGAATTTCATTAATATTATATAATATAACAGTTTTGCTATATTTAAAATCTTCTTTATTTGACATAGTTCCTTTTAATAGCATGATGAATTGGGATTTATTAGATGCATGAGCAGTCTTGGACTAAAAGCACTCCAAGCCTTTAAATGCTCACTAGAGAACAAATAAATCTCTCTTCACAAAACTCTACTTACTTTTGATAGAGAAACAGTAAAAAAAAAAGCCATGAAACCACCATTCATTTATTCCTCTCTCCTCCTCTGTTTTGGTATTGATTAATTGTTAGTACTTGCTTCATAGTTTGTGGACAGGAAGGCCAGGAAAAGGAATGCATGGACCTCAGTTTAGGCAAACCTGTGGGGAATGCTTCACAAAGTGCACAAGGACACTTGGTCCTTGGGAAGTGAGTGCAAGGAAGAGCAGAAGAGATGCACACATCATGGCTTGTGTCTGTGGGGGGTTTAGGTTTCAATTTGTAACGTTCTAACCTTGCAATCCCTCACTCTTTCCCTCCTTTGAGCATCAAGACTCAGCAGCATGCTCCTCCTCCATCTTTCCTCTGTGCCCTACTATTACTCCGCTCTTTCATTTCCAGGATTTTAGCAAGAGCTTCTGCCAAGGTCCAAGGTGTGCTGACAAAGGGTTTGGAATGGGCCATGGCATTCTGTCACATGGGTGGTACTCTTGCAATCCGTGTGTAGTGTGCCTGCAGTGGTCTCCACTCACCTCCCGTTTCCCAAATGCCTGTTTGCCTAGACTGTAGGAGCAAAGTGGAGGTTGGCTTAGCTCAACTTTCTCTGCAGATCAAACAGTTTTGGAAGACTTTTCATGATATAACAGCAAGCATTAAATAGGAGAATTAGGCATCCCACCCCAAGTGCATGTTTAATACAAAAATCACATTTCAAGGTAAAAAAATATATAAGAACTAGATGATACTTTAAAAATAATTCAATGTATTTGCTTTACACATTTTTCAAAGCTTATCTCTGGCGTATTGAGCTGTGACATTTTGAGGCTGGAAATTCTTAAATATCACAGCAAAGATGTTAGAAAAATGGTGAGAGAGATAGACAAGGTAATGGTGGAAAGTCTGATACGAGCGAAACAAAGGTAAATTATTGCCATTCCAAAACAAATCCAGTTTGTAGAAAGAAGTGTTGCCTCTAAAACTGGCATCCACCCAGAGAGAACTGAGAATGAACATCCTGTCATGAACCCCCCTGAAAACTCCCAGGTCCATATCTTAGAAAGTAATTAGGTCGGGAGCTTCCATTGATTTCCAATTTATACATCCTAAAAACCTCTGTGCCTAATTTGGTACAAGGAAAGCTCAGCATGCTGAGGACCCTGCAGGAAATTACTCTAATTACAGTTTTGAAGAAATGTTGAAGCAATGCTGAGATGCTGCTTTTGTACAGCAAGAACAACAATACATGCAAAATAACTGTATTTGCTTTGGCAAGTGTTTCTAGGCAATTAAAAAACCACCAATGCTAATACCTTCTTTAATTTACCTGTGAAGTCTAAATGTAAGCATTGCAGTCAAAGGCAAATAGTGCATATGAGCAACCATATAACAAATATAATGGATGCCAATTTTCTTGAAGTTTCTGTGCAGATTTTATACCACTTCTTGATGATCTAGGGGTAGTTCATGTGAGATTTCCAATATCAATTATCTTTCTCAAAAATTTTCATGAATTTACATTTGGAAATGCTTTTCTGTATTGGGATTATGAAGATAACATAATGGATCTGCAATGTTCATGGGTCCCCTAAATCAGCAACATGGTATGATAAAGGATACAGTCCTAGTGGTGGAAATTGCTTCCATTATAAAGCATTTGATATTGTCTAACAAGCTACTATCTGAGTCTAAGATTTTAAGTTTAACAAATCCTTCCAATGTCATTTTTTTTGGTTTAAACAAGCATTGATATTTTCTTTCATAGTTTTCTGATTTTAAAAATAGTAAATTATTAAAACAACTTACAAAACAATTCAGGGTCCCTGACGTTGTCATAAGAAGGAATGTTTTATGGAAAATGCATTTATTTACTCAACTGTTTATCAATTTGTAATGACACTTCTAGGCTTTTTCACATCTTGAGAACATGTATTTATTTTCACATCTTGAGAACAAAATAATGAAAAAAGGCCCCCAAAATATTGAATAACTTTAAGGTTCTGAAGGCATTAATTCTGGTAAAGACTTGCAAAGCTGGTAAATTAATATATTGATGTACATCTGTGTCTGAATTTGTAGTTCCTTTTTTAATTGAAAACTTCTGAATTTAGATTCTCAGTCTTACTGACTGAAACTGTGTTAAACTAGTAGGAAGTAGAGTCCCAAATATTGTTTCTTCCATGATATCCTGTCTAAAATAACTTTTTAGCCATTTGTTTGGCCATAGGAGGAATTCAAACCCCCTGGAAGGCACCAGTTTGCAGGCCTTTGAGAAGGCTTCTATATCACATTAACTTGACTCAATTCATGAAAGATCTCTCCAGCCACTCATACCCCTGCATAAATTTAACTAAATTGCTGAAGATGAGACCAAGCTCACAGGTAGCAAAGTGAATTCATAACCCCTGTGAGGAGCACAGATTAGGGAAGGGGGCTGTAGAGGGACACAAACAAAACACACAGGTGTGATGGATAACCAAATGCCCAGAGTTAACCCTCAAAGGATATGGATTCCCTCCCTTCTGGCCTGAAAATTCTCTCTTGGAGGAGCGTAGCTACAGAGAGCAGATGGCACATTGGCTCTTGGATGTTTGACTGAACTCTGAATTTGTCCTCAAATTTTATGTCTAAACAATCCCACTCAGATCTTCTGTTCCACATCCAAACCCCTTATCTGAAGCATTTTCCATGCAGTGAGGGAAAGTGTCATTTTCAGCTGTAGCTCTCCTCCACCAGTACACAGATCTCTTCAGCCTCAGCCTCCTGCATCCATATGGCAGGTACCTCCAAATGCTCCTTCCTGGGATACTCCTGGAAAAGCCTTCCCCAGCTGAGCTCTCAGCTCACAGTTTTGAATGCAGTGTCTCAACACACCCCATGGAAAGCTGTTCCCAGGAGGCTGCCCTCTGGCTCTATGCAATATGAAGGCTTTGGGGGATGAATTCTGTCACACAATACGTACTTGGTTTCCCAAAAGCTAGGTATCTAGAGGTCCTGAAACAGAGAATAAATCTTTAGTTTTAATAGTGCCCCCAGTGGTTTTGTTTTACATTCTCCACAGCCAGCGTACAATATCAACTTAAGAATTTCAGAGCTTTTCCATATATTCAGATATGGTGTATGGAATATTTGGGGTATACCACAGTCTCTGAAGTACCTAAACCAGTGCAAATTTTAAAACTTTATTAAGCTTGTATATATTTATAGATGTAAAAAATATATAAACTTTATTATGTTTGGGAGGTTATTCAGTTCTATTTAAATGCAGATTGCCAAATTACTTGCAACTTTAAGCATGAACAGTTCACAGTGGATGTCTTGAAAAGACTTTGGTTTCACTCAAGACTTTATAGTGAAAAATACACAGCAAAACTGCCTACAAACCCTAGATCAAGGTAGAGTATAAGTGCAAAGTATGAAGTGGCCAACAAACTGTCTAAAGAAAATTAACTTCTCTAGATTTTGTCAAGTTAACTCTCACCAAAAGAGAAAGAAATAACAGCAACAGATGGCTCAGTCCAGCTTTGATCAATCTCTTATTGCATCCAAAGAATATGTACTTGGGAAAAGCACTGCACTTAGTGAAATACTACTCAATGTTTTTATTTTTAAAATGTGCTAAATAATGTGCTTCAATGAAACATCTAAAAAAATTGCTCCAGGAAATGTGCCCAAAGGAAAAGCTCTTCAGTTTTGAATGGACCTAAAATCCGTCCTACAAAGAAAAATAACTAAATCCATGGAGGGAAGAGCGACATGGAAGGATATTCACTTTTCTGTTGAAGGACTTAGAAAGGCTCATTTAAAGTAAGAATGATGCAATTAGGCTGCTGATTATACTGAGAAGAGACCTGACCAAACCAGGAGCAGCTCCACCCTAAGCTCTTCCCTTTGCTCCTCTATCTGCTCTCTTACAGCCAAAAACATCCAACAGTATTTTCATGCTTGTCCTGTCAGGAGACTCTTTCTAACTTTATAAATATCTGTTGAAATAATGTTTGTTTTAAATCACTGCAACATATATCCCACTTAGCTTTGCTTGAAATCTTATTTCTTTCTTTTGGTACGTTCTGCACTTGCTGTTCAGCTAGAAGTTTGGGTTTCTGCAACTCTTTCCCCATTTAATCTTTCCCCAGCATAAATACAACAGCTTTTGTTCATAACCAACGTAATATTCTTAGCAAAAGCACTGTCATCTGTTATAGCCATAGATTTTTATAAGGGAAATCCTTCCCTCTGCTGCTGAAATTTTAAAATTAAATTTCTAAAGAAATTTTCCTCCTTTTAAAGTGTTTTGCCTGAATGCAAATTGTTTAAAGACACTTTTCATGCAACAATAACATTATCAAGTAATTATGTCTAAAAGCAAGCCTAACATCCCATTAACAATTAGGAAAAAGTAATTTTTTTCTGAATGGCAGTCTTGTGAGGACATAAGTATTTCCCCAATTTCAAAGACAAAAAAATTTAAAAGTGTTATCCAAGACCATACATTGTGTCTATAGTAGATGCTCAAAATCTTTTCCACTCAAGTCGATGTGCCCATGGGGCATCACCAACTCCTAGTACTGATTAATGATATTTTTAAAGCAGTGGTTTATACATGAGCAGCCTGCGAAAACAAGGACAAAAATATTTAACTAAGTTCCAAAATAACTCTGAAAGCAAGAAGTGGGTGGTTTACATGTATGGTAACGAATGCATATCTACTTTTAACTTTTCAGTTGGAAAGGGAGAAGAATTTTCCAAATGCTGCAACATAAGCAATATAATGCGCTGCTTCCTTTGCTTATTGTTCCAATTTAATTTAGGGCCTGCAATCTTTATAATAATAAATTAACCACTTTAGTATTCCCTGGATATTACTAGTTACCCAATTTCTGATGGCAAGATGGTCCTTGTAAACTATCAGTTGTATAAGCTTGTAAAACTTACAAAACTGCTTTCAGTTTTAAAAATCTTCAGAGAAAATTAAAAAATATCCTAAAAGCAGAGATAAAAGTCCAAGCATCTCTTTTCTTGGTTTGCTTCTCTACCTGGAGTTAAGGTGTTTACTCTTTTTCCACCTTTTTCTTTACCAACCATAAAGCAAATCTCCAGTAAAGGTCTCATCTTCAGATTCTGTTATTTGAAAAAGTTGACCTGCACTACAAGAGCTAGAGGAGGAAGGACACATACCCGAGTCAATTCTGACAGCACATCATTACTGGAAAGATGTTGTCCTCAAACAGAAGGAGATAGCAGGCTACCTTTCAGCCAAAGCAAGGAATCAGTATTTCTTTCACTAGTTTTTAATTTACCAGGCTCCTTAGGTGCTCTGGCAGGACTGTGGGATATGAAGAAAACAGACTGTTCTTTCCTCTGTGCGTATGCGGACCCAAATGCTGTCCCTTGGAAAGATAAGGCCAATAGAAGTTTTGCAGGATCCTGAAAAAATTCAGGATGAAGGTTGTAGAAATAGGAATAAGTCCACAGCCCTTGTGTGAGTTCTTGCCTCTCAGGCAGTGACTGGTTCCTGGCTATTAATCTGTACTGCTGCACAAACAGGTTTCATTGCATTTCTACACACTTTTAGCCCGTGAGTACATTTTAAGGCCTCTGAAATTATAAATGTCAATCTTTGATGCACAGAGAGCCCCACTTTAATTTGTAACTTCCTACACTCTCCCCAAGGCACAACAGGAATCTGTAAGACAAGTAATTTGGTGGGGTTTTTACTGCGCTCAGTGATAATTCACACAAATCAATGCCATAACTGTCCCCTACGGTAGGGACCACAATATATTACAAATACTTAACCAAATATGCTGGTGAGGAAGCTCTTCTTGAGTTATTTATTCATACAGAGGCATTACTGTCACCACGGTCTTATAACTTCAGTGTGACCCAGGGTGGAACACCTATAAAAGTGGTGCCCTGAGCTGTATTTTTACCAGTTTTAATTCTCAGTTTTAAAATGTATTTTCAAGGTCAATGAGGTTTTTCTCTGCAGGACAGAGCCATGGATCTGGCTGGCTCTGCCTTTCCTGGCTGGCTCTTGGTGCCCTGAGACGTTTCAGCCCTTTCAGATTAGTTACGCAATTGTTCCATGGAGCCTGAAGTGAGCTTGATGTAAAGAAATTTTTGGCAATGCACTGAGTGAGTCCCCTGCACTCAGGACCTCGAGGCAGCCCAGTTCTGTGACATGGGGAGAGCCTTGGACCTGTGGTGGGGAGGCTCATGGAGGCCATTGGCCCAGGGAACCCTCAGCTTATGTGGAGCCCTGATGTGTACACTTAAAGGAACAAGTATAAATGCATATGAAAAAAAACCAACCCAAAACCCACCAACAAACAGCTGTGAGACTTAGTAGCCTTAAAAAATAATCTGTAAATATGCCTCCAAGGAACCTGCCAGGGGCTTTTCCTCTAGCATTCCACAGAAGTGATGGGTAATTCTTTGTTAGGTTTGTAAATTCTGCTCATCTACAGTGAATTTGAGCCCTTTCAGCAAGGGCTGTAGCTGTTCTCTCTGCTGTAGCTGCATTTTCTAAGCCCCATGATCAAAAACTCAAATGCTACATAAAAATGAGATACTTCTCCAAAACTCATTTGCAAAGCAGATGAGGCTGTGCAAAAGCTGAAAAGCTGTGTAAGAGTTTAGTGCTAGCTTTGAGACCCCATGCTGCTCTGTTCTTCTAAGTACCGGGGGGGAAATAGAGGATGCTCAGTCCCTCGTGCTTAGTTGTGTCTCTTTCAATCCCAGTAAATGCTCTATCCAGCTTATGGGCCACATGTATCTCAAATGTGCAGTTCCAGAGCACATTTCTACCTAGCTAAACCCTACATGGTTCTTTTGTCCTCTCCTCAAGTATTTCCAGATTCCTGGACTCTCTGAAGCCGTAGGGAAATTTCGTATTCACTGTGCAAAATACAGAGCCATGAGAAAAGTACCCTTCTACATTTTACATAAAAAAAAGGAAACAAAATTGTTATTAACCAATTTTATTTATAAACTGAAAGGTGATATTCCAACATTGCCTACAGTCCTTCTTGATGATGCCTTTCTTCTCTCTTAAAATCTATGGGACTATAGCAGGACTCTGGCTATCAACTAAGAAAAATATTCTAAGAAAGAAAAAATGTATTGTCTTAAATTGGGCAGGAAAATGAAGAAAGTAATTATTAAGGATAAATTAAAATAAGTTCTAAATTTTGTTTATCCAAATCAATCATGTAGAAAATTAAGAAAAAAAAAATTACCAAAGACAATAGAAGGGGACTATGAAGCCATATATTCTGAAATATGATGGGTCTTGTATGCAAAGGATGAATACTGATAGCAGACTAACTCTTATGATCAGTGAACGTTTAGGAACATATTAACCTACAGGCACTTTTGATAGAAAACTTTCCTTCAGAGCTATTTAGCTAGAAAGAATGAAAAAATGGAAAAAATGAAAATTTTATGCTCAATTTCCTTCTTCTTTTCAGTTTGAGGCTCAATTTGTGAACATATGAAAGCCAAACACCGCTAAGACAAGTGCAATCCTTGTATTCCTTTTTTTCCTTTCCCCACCACAGTATCCATGATTAATAAGCTTCAAAGTGTACAAAACTCTCCCTAGAGGAATGTTTTATATAGAAATAGGTTTTAAATTTTCCTTGTGAGAAGTTAGGGAAGGTTCATGTAATGGCACATAGCTTAATTTTAAGAAAAAAGATAAAATGCGAATTTACTTTTTTAATGTAATTTTTTTTTTTTTTAATTCTTGGCAAGGAAATAAAATAGTCTGTTACAGAAGTTGTTTATTTCCAATTCTAATGTGTTTACTAAGAAAAGTTTGGAATATGTAGGTATTCTGTTGGTAAATGAGCCCTTCTTTATTTATAACTTTTTAAATGCTTTCTAACGTTCTCACAAAGCCAGTAGAAAATAAACTGGTGAAGAAAATTGAATTGGATGAGTGGACTGAAACTCAATTACTTCACAGATTTCAAGAGCATTTAGTGACAGGAAAAGGGACAATTTGTTCAAACTAAGAATCTAGGTTTAGATCAGATATTAGGAATAAATTCTTTACTGTAAGGGTGGTAAGGCACTGAAACATTCTGTTTCTCAGAGAAGTTGTGTGTTCCCCATCTCTGGAAGTGCTCAAAGCTAGGTTGGGTGGGACTCTGGGCAATTTGCTTTAGAGGAAGGTGTCCCTGCCCATGCCGTGGTTGGGGTGTTGGGACTGGATGGTCTTTAAGGTCCCTTCTGACCCAGGCCATTCCAGGATTCTATTTTTAGCTCAGATGTGCAGTAATCTAAGAAGTTTTGTGTTTCAGATGGACCTGATCACACAGATGTGTACGGTCACATGGTTTCTAGAGCAGGACTTGCTCACACCCTGTTGCTGTCCAACCCTGAGCGTGTGAATGGACCTGACACCAGTGGCAGATCCCCAGGGACATTCCTTTGGTTTCTGGAGCAGCAATGCTAAAAATGGTGGGACAAAGGCCAGCTTTAAGCCTGCTATGGGTATCCAGTACTTTCCTTTAAGCCTGCTATGGGTATCCAGTACTTTTACAGATAAACTTTTCTGAAGGTGATGAATGACGTAGAAGAAATTTCAGCTTCCCAAACAATCTCCCACCACCATTTTGGCTGTTTGTGTCTAGTAAGCTTCTGACTCATGACCAGACCAACATGATTTTATTTTGTCTCAGGCTGAATAATTTTTCCTCCTCCCTCAGCCTCCCAAGAACTTTCAAGATAGAGACATATGCACACATGAATATTCATGACTCCTTTAGGAAACATTTATGCAAATAGATATCCACTTTTTGAAAGCAAGAACAAAGAGTTCTAAGTGGGAAAGTAAATTTGCATTTCGGTTTCAGTAAATAGGTGTGGACTTTTTTTTTTTTTTTTTGAATATTCAATCAATTTGACAAACTGAGACTGAGACTTAGCCCCGTTGCCTAAATCCTGTGTAGGCAGAGATTTGCATATTCTGATTCATGTTACTGGTAGATCACAGTGGAAGTAAATGGCAAATTGTAAGATTATCTTTGCATTGTAGTGAATTCAGTCAAAAGGGCTGAGCAGGTTCATACAGGTTAATGAGGAAATTTGGAGGGTTAACAGCTGTCCTCTGATGCAAAATTGTTAGAATCCCCTGGTGTGAGAGAAACTGGCACACCAAACCAGCACAACCATGCAGACATGCAGTACAATCCTACTGTTCAGTGCCTCCACTGATCTAGAGCTTCCACCATCGCTGGTGACACTGGGCATAAAGGGTAAACTCAAATTTACCATGTGTCCCACAGAGCAGAGCTAGGGCTGCCAAATATCTCTGAGGGAGCTCATTAACATAAAGCCAAAATGGACCTACCACGTCTTTTAATTACAAAGGAAAATTCATGGACTTGCAAGAAACATTATTGCATTTAATCAGATCTTTTCAGATCTTTCTGTTTCTTGACTGAAAATATTTCCCTCTCCCACGGACAAAACAAAAACTAAAAAAAATGCCAAACCCAAAACAGCAACACAAAACCCCACTTTTTTTCTGAATCACATTTCTTTGAATAAAAATCTTTTTTAGGAAAACTGAGGTAAATCTTTCTGCCATCTCCATTTTTTTTTTGTTATGTTTCTGCTCTGGACTACTGAAAAAAAAGAGGAAGAATTTGAAAACACAAATCTGACCAAAATACATTTATACACCTTCTAAATGAAAGAGAATTGACAAAATATTTAAATTTAAAGAATTTTTGAAACTGCTTTACAATTCACATAATCTCATTTCTTTGCTGCCATACCATGAGAACACTGAATAAAATTTTACTTTTCTTTTTTTTTTCTGCTTTAATTAAAACTTATCCACTATTTGCATAATTCTTCATTAGTTTTTCCAGCAAATTCATATTCAGGCATAATCAGTCTTCAAAAGCTTAACCTGAAAGGCACCTCTGTAAATAGCATTGCTACCTTGGTGATGGCTTTGCTTTACAGTGGAAAACAAGAAGAACACAAGTCAAAATTTTGTTAGCAGCATCCACATGTATTATCCTGAGCTTCCTTCTGCTGACCCTAGGAAGCTATAGAATGCAGAAAATATTTATGCTGGTTGACCATCCTTTTATTATCAGGAAATAAATAAAAAAAGGAAACAGTAGTTAAATGTGGCCTCCGATCAGTAAAATGTCAATCCATGCATACACTTTAATGAATTCACTCATTAAAAATTGTTTAAAAAGCACTTATATTAAATATTCATGATTAATAGCTAATACTTAACTTTTGACTCTTCTGCTGTAAGTATCACTCTTGAATCTAGAGTTTCCTGGAAATCTTATTAGTTTGAAGAGGGGATAAAATTAGTGTGAAGATAGCAGAGCTTATGGAATGTGACAGAACTTAAGCAATTGTTGGCAGTTAATGTCTAATAAAAGTCAGCAGAAATACAAACTGTGGTGGGAGCGGGTTAACACCAACTTAATGTGAAAATTACCTCTTTATGGTAATGAAAGGGACCATATTTTTCCTGATTCAGTTACTCACCTAAAAATATTTACTTCCATCTTATAGGATTGATTTCATATGCTTTGTGAAGTTGACCTTTAGTTCTCTTTACAATATAGCTAGGAGGCTTTTTTATTTCAGGGTTATGCCAGACTTCATTTTGCTTCTTTGCATTTTAGCAATTTTTTTTAGAAGTATAATTTAATGACTATGCATCTCTGCAATGAATATAAATTTTTAAAAACCTCTTAGTGATTTGTTCAGGGG